>OX030952.1:132022509-133222509 GCA_943735915.1 Pherbina coryleti
ATATGTATCTGCTTGGAAGTGCTGCTGTGTGTAATAAAAGTGTTGTTTATTTAAAGTTGTTGAGCTCAATTTTTGCACTAAATGTTTAAATAGTCGAATTGTGTAAACAGCTGTTTTTGATTTTTCTCTTTTTATTCCATTCATTGTGATTCTTGGAATTTGGGGATTCTTCAAAATACGCCGTATTCGAATGTTTCGATGCGAGCTTCTGAAATAAAAAAAAAAAATAAAAAATTTGCGTGTAATTGTTTATAGAATATTTTTTCAATTCACACCTACTCCTCATACTAATGATACTCTCTTTTAGAAATCTATCTGAAGATTATTTTATTAAATTTGATTTCAATTCAAAATGCCTTAAAACTTATTTATTCACTAAGCGAGCATTCTTGTGCTAATAACACCATAAGTAAAATATTTCAATATCATGAAACCTATCGAACCCCCTGAAATGGCATTTAGAACAATTTAAGATTTTTTATTTTTTCTTAAATGTTATGCTTGAAATTTAGATCTTTCAATGGAACCAAGCAAAGCTATACATTCTGAAGCACCTGCAAAAATGACGTAAAATAAAGCCCCAGCTGCTTATAATAAATCCACATACTTTTGTTCTTTTTATTTTTCCAACGGCATTTGCCATATAATTGTATTCCAAATTCCAGCTTCTAGCGCCACCTAGTGCACGACATGCTAAGTATTGCTTGAAATTGCATTGTAATAGATGGATATGAATTGATTTGGGTGTGAACACACGCAAAGTTCGTAAACTTAATTGCAATTAGAGGGAGACAGACTCTGCTGAAGGTCGTGTGCAATTAGCTGTTAACAGTCACAAAGCAACCAGCAAAAACAGGCGTCAATTTTTTGTTTGCAAACCAGCACTGAACCGGATCAATGTTGATTTTGCACGTACTGCAGCTAATGGTGGGAAATATTTTTTGTTGTCTGTAAATTACGTTATTTTATATAAATTTTTTTAGAGTTTGAACAATTTTAGTCAGTTTTTAAATTCAAGCCCAATATAATGCAGTATTTGTGAATGTATTGACCAGATTTCAATATGGATAGGTTCTAAGTATAAAAAGATTATTGCATTAAGAAACTTTTACAACAATACAATCCAAAATAGAAATAGAAAGCGCTGCTGGAGGAATAGTAAAATGACTTGCAAGCCATCTGCCATACTTTCAAATATTTCCTCTCTTCTGTGCTCACATTTTAAAACACGCAAAAACAAACAATATGACATTCAAGTTTAAGAGCTGTAGTTCAAAACGAAAGTAAAACCAAACTGAAGTAGAACATACTGTTCAAGGGCGCGTAGCCAAAATTCAATTCAATTACAGCTTTCGATTGTTATCATCCGCATATGACATGGCAAACGACTATTTTTATGACATGAGATATGATATGACATTGAGACATGAGATATGACATGAGATATGACATGACACATAACATGATATATGATATGACATATGATATGATATATGTCATGACACATGACATGATATATGACATGACATACGACATGATACATGACTTGTGTCATGACTTGAATATATGTCATGACACATGGCATGATATATGACATGACATATGACATGATACATGACTTGTCATGGCATATGACTTGTAATAACATATGACTTGTAATAACATTTGGCTTGTCATAACATATAACTTGTCATAACATATGACTTCTCATGACATATGACTTGTCATGTAATAGGACTTGTCATGTAATAGGACTTGTCACGATATATGACTTGTCATGACATATGACAATGTCAAACGTAAAAAGACAAATGACTTAATTTATTTAGTCATTTACATACAGTTATCAGATCAGGCCCAATTTCACCAAGAATATAATACATTTTTTTCAAGAGTGTCGTCATTATTTTAAATAAATTGGTGAAGGTCAGCCCATTCTGCAGATCTGAGTAAGTATGGCATCAAATTTGTTATATTTTAGTCATAAGTAAAAATTTAGTAAAATAATTATGACTAGGTTGATTTTTTAGACAAATGTTCAGTTAACTTTTACTGTGTCAAGTACACCAGATCATTAATTACTAAAAATGCCACATTATTTCAGATTTCACCACGTAGTAAACAAAACAAATCAGCTGGAAATATTTTGTTTTTTTTTTTTTGTTAAATGCACCACCCACTCGGTGGTAGCCCTCCTCGCCATTTTCATCTCTTTTAACCTGTTGAATTTTTCTGTGTTATTTCATGTCTTGGTACATTGCACGGATGTTTGCTGGCTGTGACTGGCTTGCATGTATTTCACGAGAGGCATGTTAGGCCTCCAGTAGCATGCGAACCTCTACCTAAGGCATAACCATTCCAAAGCAAGCCAAACCAATTATGTGTCACCGTCACCAATCATAAAATTCCCACAGTTCGACTTCTGGCAAACACAACAACAACAACAGCAAAAACAACAACAACAACAACAACAAAACTAACAACATTACCACAGCAAACAATCAGCCAACTACAACAACTACTTCTTTGTTTGTTGCCGTTGGTTGCCGTTGTTGCTGTGTCTCACTTTGAACCAAGTTTGACTCCATTTGGGGCAGCTGCTGGAGTCGCATATGATGATGACTTGTTATACTCGGATTATGGTCATGTTTGTAGTTTTGATAGTTTTGGTAGCTGCGACTGTTGAGATTTATGTGAAGTTATACGCTTTGGCTGCTGTATGTGGCGGCCTGGCTAAACGCTATGCTGTGTAGGTGCAAAGTTAGGCTTAGTTGAGGAGTAAAGAGCTTAGCGGAATGCACTGGAACGCGCTTGTCACGTTATTTTTTCTATTTTTACTTAATTTTTTCTTGTTTTGTTTTTGCCGATTTTGGACTCGGCCTCTTTTTGTTAATGTTTTTGTTTTTATTTAGATGATGATGATGATGATGATGATGGCGCATGAGAATTTGCCGTATTCTGAAGAAGCGTTCTATATTGTTTTTGTTATGTTTTAAAATTGTTGCGCATCTTTCTTTTATGGCTCAGTTTTGAGTTGCTTCTGCTCTGAGGTCGCTGCGTGAGAATGCGTTCTTTTCGTTGGCGGCAGATTGTGGCTAGATAAGCAGTTGAGCCTTTTAAGGCAGGATGAACTAAGTGGAGCTGAGGACTTTTTTCAAACAAAATTATGGCACTGCCATTGTGGTGCCATTGTGGGGAAAATGGGTCAAATAGCTCAAAGTAGAAAAGTTGAAAATGCAAAGGATGCCCAATAAGAGCGAAGACACTTTAACATTGTTAATTAAAATAGAAGTGAATTAAGTCATCAAATTGTTATGAACATGAAAATTTTTAAAGGAAATCAAGATGGATGCTAAAGATAAGCTTTTAATAGATGAAATTAAAAACAACCTCTATAAAAATATTTTTTATATAAAAAATTTCATTTGTTCACTATGGATAAACTATAAGAATTGGGCTCAGTTAAACATTCTTATCACGTTTATTTTTAACAAAAACAAAAAAACAGCGGGCCATATAGTTACTGACAAGCATACGTAGCTAACATGATCGTGAGAACCACTACAATGAATAACTATAAAATCGAAAACAATAACAAACCCCAAAAAAATGTGCTAGATAAAAACTTGATACAAAAGTACTCAAAACTAATTGCGTGAAATTCATTTAATAGCTATTTCAAGTATGCGCAAGCGATGAGTATGTCAACGAAAAATGTGTCAGTCAAGGAGAGGTTGCCAAAAAATTGGCCAAGCTGCATGCATTTAGCTCAACTTTTGTAGGCGATTCGTCGTTGTATAGTTAAGCTTGTATAGTAAAGATCAGGGTGAGGTGTATTGATGATTCGATTTAGTGTTTTTATAACACACACCCACCAAAAATCTATTGTTTTTGAATTAAAATTTTTTTTTTCATTAGATCTTTCAATTAGGCTTAGATCTTTTGTTAATATATTTATCGCTCAAATTTAATTTCTTTTTGAATAGTTAACCTTCTAACCCGCAAGGCTTAAAAACCTTTATGTTTAAAAAATTAACCATTTAAACACAAAATGATATGTCTCATTCCTGTTAATATTTTGTTGGACCTCCATTTTTATTGATTATCACAAAAATTCTATCAAGGAGTGAGTCAATTAATTTTTGGAGTACGTTTATTTTTACATCTAGCCACGCCTGTAAAATTGATGAATTTAACTCAGATACCGTTAAGTATTGACGACAATTTCATAGAGACATAGACAGCTCGTGCAATTATGCCCTCAACATTTTCAATTGGGTTGAGGTCCGGACTTCTAGCTGGCACGATTGATCGTGAAGAAAAAAAATTCTTTGACTCGTGAGAAACGTGGATACTGGCATTATCTTCTTGAAATGTTAAGTCAATGTCAGCTTTTTCTTCCAAATAATCAATAAGCACGTTGTCTAACATTTCAATATACTTTCTTGAATTTATTTTTGTTGAGATAAAACATAATTTAAGTTTGCCATAGTATGAAAAAGCACCCCATACCATGATGAATCCACCACCAAAATTCCGACTCATTCTTGGTGGGTTATTTGTACGTAGATCATGCCAATAGCAACTGAATCCATCTGGTCCCTCGAGATTAAATTTTTTCTCTTCTGAAAAAATCACACCACGCCAATTTTCAGTCCAGTGCATGTGCAAATTCTAACCTGGCTATTTTATGACAAGACTTAAGCCGTGGCCTTTTAGACATTTTTTTCCATTTAATGTTTCGGTCAGTGGTTAAAGTTTGTTGAACTCTACGTTTTCCAATTGGAAGTTTTAGTTTTGACATTATTTGAGATGCGCTTAGTCTGTTTTCTTTAATGACATTCATTTGACGACACGTTATCTTCGTATTTCTCTTTGATTTTGAGAAAGAAAGACAGTATTTGTCACCTAATCGCAAAAACTTTCTTATTGCTGTCTCCGATCTTTTAATTTGGCGGCTAATTGCTCTATTAGAAAACCCGTTTTCTTTTAAAACCTTAATTTTGCCTTTTTCCACTTCACTCCAAAAACTGTTCTTTGCCATTTTAAAACTAATTCTTTCCAAAATGAGATCAATCGGCTAAAATATTCAAAACAGTTTAAATTTACAAAATATTCACTAAAAAACTCTGAAAGGTGAACTTACAATTACAACACTCAAAACGCTACTGCGGCTAAGCAAATTGCGCGTCAATTATTGGGATAGTATATAGAAATTATATTTCGGTACCGTTATTCTGTTTATTTTGTTGCTTTCTTCAACTGATCACATTCAAATACAACAACAAATGTGCTCGAACCATAAATGTGAAGAGAAATCGCGCAAAATACTACTCTGTTACTGATTTCTCAAATGCGGCGAAGCAAATTTCGCTGACTGAATCTAATGGCTGCTTGTGATTTTATTAGAATAAGAAGATTCTAATAGTTATTATACTTCTAATAATTATTGAAAAGAAGAAAAAAATTTTAAAGTTCGTACGAAGGAATTTTTAAAAATAATTTAAAGTTTTTATGAATATTTTTAAAAAAATTGTTTAGAAATATAATAATAATTTCTATAAATAACAAGTTATAGAAATATAATTCCTTGGTTGATGGAAGATGTTGAAAAATGTAAAGTTGACACTCTTAAATTTTAAATTTAATGTGGCCTCTTCATTCAATTATATTGAACTAGCATACCCGTTCCCAGCGTTGCTTAGGAGTATAAATATGATATGAAAACATATTTTAAATAAAGACTCAAGAATCAAATATGTTTAATTCATTGTATTTTATTTGAGAATATTTCTTATTGAAATAAAAAGAGTGGCTTCTTATTGAAATGAAAAGAGTTTCATTTTAGTTAAATCAAAAAATAAATTCGATATATTGAACTTATGGCAAAACTGCAGCAGAAATTAATTGAGTGCAACTATCCACTCAAGATGGCATCGCGGTGAGTTTTAGACTTTCACCTCTCTCTCTCTCAACAAAGAGCTTAAGCTATTGCTTGCTGTTATTTCGTGCTGCTTATACATACAATGGCAGCATGGATTAAAATTCATGAATTCTTAAATAATTAAATAAAAAGTTTTATCAAAAACGTAGTACCCAGTAGCAGGGTTGCTTATTATAGCAATTGAATAGTGAAAGAATTATTAAAATCGGTTCAGCATTTACCCCCTTGATTGAACGATGAAAATTCGAGAGAACCACTTTATATGAGCCACTACTGAGAAAATCTTCCGAAATCGAGAATTTCAAAAATTAATCGAAACGTGACCATCGACATCTGACCTAGAAAGGATCATAATGAAAACTTTGTTTCTATGCAAAGGAACCATTTCTTTTTTTTTCTTTTTTATTCTAAACGAATATTTCAGTAACAACCTACTGTATATTGCTTGAGGCACCGATACTGCTTAGACAAGTAATATTGTAATTCATTAGCTAATATATCAACGTTTTTCTTCACTTTTCCCAGCAGAACTTAAAATGTCTACATCCCGTTCATATTTGCACATCCCAGTTCTAGCCTGCTAAGAATTTAAGCTTTTTCACAGCAGCATCAGCAACATTTGAAGATTTGCTTCTTGCTTTAATACTATCTTGACGCAGAAACCTACATTCGTCAATCAAATCGTAATTAAATCCTTCACAAACAACTTTATCTATCTATGAAATAAGCACAGAAAAAAATTACAAAACTGACAAAGAAGCCTTAACCTGTAGACTACTCTACACTGAGCTCAACGATAATGATGACGCTGCTGACGATGATGATGATGATCTTGAATACAGATTATGTAGGACAAGACAATTTAAAGAAATGGCACAACGACTCAGCTAAGTGCAGCTTAGTCATTGAATTACGAAGAGTCTGTAGAAAAGACTGATAAAAGCTTTAGCCGGTCGACCAGCCGATAGACAGTCAGACTGACAGCGCAAAACAAAGTTGTTGTTGTTGTTGGTGGCAGCGAAACAAGTTAAAATATGTACCTCCAGCCAGGCTTAAATATATATTCTTGTGCGGGTGTTTATTTTTAGAGCCACAGCGTGGAATCTCCTCGATCAAGCAGGCGAGCAGGCAGGCAGGCAGGCAGTCAAGCAGACAGCTAGTCAGCAAGACTCGCCTTAAGGTTGACAATGAGTCAAGTCAAGCGAGTTGTCTTCAGGACAAGTGCTTTATCTGATTGGGTGGGAATCGGTATAAAAGTATTTGCGGCGTCATCATCAACAACATCATCATCGTCATCGCAGTAGTCGTTGCCGTTGTTGTAGAAGACGTCCTCATGCAAACTTGATACCGCCTTAAAATTGACTTGATATAGTTTTCCCAATGCAAGTCAAGAAATGTCCTCAGATCAATTTAAAATTTAATCAGATCATCAAGTGGATGGCAGCAATAAAGGTTGCTGCATCGTTGCAATGACTATAGCTTAATTACCAACAATGGGCTCGCTTTGGGCATCGCTTTGGGAGGTTCTTTGTTTGCATTTAAATAAGTTATCGCTGGAGCTTGATTGGAAGTGAATGAGAAAAACAATTCAATTAAAGAAGCAGTGGCGTAGTTTTGGAAAAAATATTTAACAGTAGTCGTTGATGTTTAAGGTGGAAGCCCTAGAAGAGGGCGCGTCAGTTATGTTGAGCGAATGAAAGTGAAATTCATTCCCACGTTGCTGCTGGTGGTACTCGTAACTCTGCCGCATTCTAACAGCTGTTCTTTGTTTCCTTTTTTTTTTTTTGTTGTTTTGTGCTCCGACTCTTTTTTCTGTTGATTTTAGCTAAGTTAGTGTTTTTCCTCAGTTTGCCTACAGCGTAGACTGCTGTTTTTACAACAACAACAGAGGTAGCAGCAGCAAGAAATACAGCTCATTTCAACATTATAAAGCTTTGAATCAAAGTGCGCCATGGTCACTTGTTGGCCATATTCAGGCACTTACTGGTGCAGCATATAATCTTTCCTGGCCCCAACCAACTAGCAACTAGCCAGCCAACGTGATGCTGGTGCTACAAATTCTCACGATATTTTCGCTCCTGCAGCTCGTTGTGGCGGTTGGTTGGTTGGTTAGTCGTTTGGTCGTTTGGACGTTATGTCGCAATGAGTGTATGTGTGGTTTTCAGTTCTGCTTGCCTTGTTGTTTTTGATTTTTTGTTGTTCTTTGTTGTTGTCCGCATCTTGAAGCTACGCCTGAAATCGGGACATTTTATGCCTTCCTCGGATTATCTCGCCAAGTTGTTGGAGTCACTCTATTATTGTTGCACTGTTGTTATTGTTATTGTTGATGTTGATGTTGAGGTTGATGTTGTGTTTGTTGTTGTTGTTGTTGTTTGCTGTTGCTGTTGATCGCACTATGCTGGACTATGATCTGTAGTTGACTGAGCTTATGTTTTGTGTTGTTTTGTTTGATGATGTTTATTTTTATCAGTCAATAGGTTTCTTTGTATGCTGATGTACGTTTGTTTAAATGTATGCTTGACAGTGTGTGTGCGTGTTTGTTGGGGTTCCATGCTTTTTTTTTTCTTTTTTGTTTTTTTTTTTTTTTTTTCTTTAGTGTCTTTCATTGTGGTCTGTCTCTGTGCTGTCTAGAAGTTGTGATTTTTTATTACTTGTTGTTTTTGTTGATATTATTATTGTTCCGTTGGGTGTTTTTCTTTTGATATGGTAAAGAAATAGTAAAAAGTATTAAGTGTTCATTTATGATTTACGGATGCTTCGAATTCTTAATTTGGTTTTTTTTCTTTCTTTTTTTGCAAAACTTATTCTGATGAGTTTCAAAATAAAAGCTTATCGCTTATTAGAGCCCAGTTGCTGATGGCACAAAAATAAGGCAAAATATATATGTATGTTTGAAATATTATTATTAAGCTATTAATGTTTTGAAGTTTCATAAGGCTTGAAAACAACTCAATGTCATCGGTAAAAATAATTACGAAAAGTTCGTTCAAATACTCTGGTTGACAAAAACGCATCACGATTACTTATTTTGTCCTGAACGTACTCATTAATCGCATATTAAAATTTTTCTAAATTGAAAATTAAACTCAAAACTTCATAATTTTTAAAAGCATTCTACTAATATATTTATTTGGTTAAATTCAACAGTTTCATAATCATTTGCTTGTTGTTCTTATAATTTAAGGAAACGACTTTTGTAGAAAAAATTCGTTGTTTACAATTTTACTCTCTAAATGAAAAAAAACTTTAATCATGAAAAAACTTTTGACACTTTATAATTTAATTCACATAGTATATTACTAAAATGTTTGTACGTTTTCTTTTGTACATATGTATATATCTTTTCAAACTGAAAACTTTGTGGTCATTTTCAATTCCTGGAGAACTTAAAATTCGATTGATTCAAGGTCGATTGATTCAAGTTTAAAAACAAACCATTTGTGTGGGCTAACTGATTTTTGACTACTATTAAGGAACGACAAACAAGACGTTGTGGGTATCTTAACCCTTAAATGCACAAGACCCCCGATTTTTACCGAAAATATATATTTTATGTAAAATTGAGTAAAAATAAAAACTGTGTTTTTAGTTTTGAAAAAAAATTTTTTTTAAAAAAAAGTTTTTTAAAAAAAGTGGTTGTATCTATAAAGATACAATGTGAATTTACCCACATCTAAAATCCCTATTAAAATATATCAAAATAAAAGATATGTGTTATAAAATTTTTATTAATTCATTTTTTTTAAAAAGTTAAAATTTTAAAAAACTGCAGGGAGTGCACACTGTATCTTTAAAGATACAACCAACTAAAGTGACCCAGTGAGGTGCCAAATGATCGAAATTTTTTCGAACCAATTTAAATCACTAAAGGACATGTTTTGAAAGCAGTCAGTATTTTTTCCTAATCAAAATTATTTATCTGTTCCTAGAAGTTAAACTGTTAAAAATAGTGTTAATTTAATTAAAAAAAAATTTTTTTTTTGACTTTGTACATATTTTTTTTTAAAAAGTATGACAAATAGAGGTAAAAACTATTTTTTTATTTAAGACTTATAATATTCTAAATAATATAGAACCAATTTGAAAGAAATCAAACCAAAAATATAGCCGTAGAAATTTTGGTTGAGATGGTTGTATCTTTAAAGATACACGGTGCATTTAAGGTTTAATATTTGAGATGGCTTTAAATGGTCAGTTTAAGCATTGTTTTGTTTCATTATGTGTTAGCTAGGGACAGAAGAATGGCTTTTTTATAAAAGTACTTTTTTTTGGTAACCAATTTCATGTTTCTTGACGTTGTCAGCAAGCAAACGCATAATTCTCAATTCAAAATTATGATTATTCACACGGAATAACAACGTTTTCCAATGACAATGTCCTTTTAACGGGTAGACAAAACTAGCGAGTATACAGACAGTTAGATTTTTTTTTTGGTAGACAGTGGAAGGAAATCCCATTTTGTGTAACGCGGACACCTGCCGTATAGGCCTAATTCCACGTTGCCCCATGGCAGTGGAGTCGAGGTTCATGGAATTGATGCCTAGGAGATAAAGTTTCAGGACGTCATTGCCATGCTAATGTATATAAGACGTCCGTCATACCTCTCCTAGGCGTCACTTCCATGACTCCAGACGAGACCAACGCCCTGGCATAGGAGTTTCAACACCGGTCGCACACCTTACTTGAGTGTATATTTAAATTAATAAATATACTGTATGGATAGCAACCAATACTGGAACGCAACAGTACCAATTGTGGATGATTAGTTGGGTCACCTTCCACATTTATTGGTGGAAATCGAGACCCATCTAAGATCTCTGACAATTAATGGGCATTTCCACCCGGATGATTAAGCGCAACTCCACGCAGATCTCACAGACCTGTTCGCGACAATGAACCTCCACAGTCAGCATGATTCTCCCCGAAGGGCCAGCCCTGCGATAGTCTCCCCGGGCAAAACGGATTTACCTCGACACGCACTTATCACAACACTAACACATCCGCATTTATCACTCTTGACTATGAAGGAAAAAGCCACCACTACTTGGACGTGCTACAGAGTAGACCACATCGCACTTGACTGTGTGTGACACAAGGTCACCACTATTTGCTCCATTTCAATACTTGTACTTCAAGGCTACTAAGATGAACTTTTCATACTTGGAGTGCCCAATATGACACTTCTTCTGGGGAAAATAAAAACACAACACTTTTACTTATGACACTTCTTGATTATCCACCTTTCCAAACTGGTACTCCGAGACTACTAAGATAAGCTTTTCACACTCGTAATACTCAAATTTGACATCTTTTAACATCGTTTTAACCAGTCTATCAAGACTATCCAGAGACCTCAATGCAAATGTGCCGGTGGAGACTGTGACAGTACATCTGTCGAGCGTAACGACTATCCCCGTGCTTACAAATTTTAAGGATCATTGACATTCCCTCGTAGGCATACGCTACCGTTGATCAAGTCAAACGGTCCACCTACTCCCCAGATTGGGCGACCAACTCCAGGATCTGGGTAGCCCCTCTACATTTACACAGGATAGGGCGAACCAGCGACCATCCTCCTTTATCCTGGCTTTGGACAGGTTGCTCGTGAGAACAGGCGGAGTTGGTAGACAGTGGAAGTAGGTTCTAAGCAGACTTAGAAGCTTCTTTAGTCGAGTGGTAGCGTGGTACTAATAATTTTTTATCCCATTTCAAATCCAGGCAGACTTGACTGCATAGGTATAACAACTTAAATCCTTGATTCAACACAAAAAAAGAATTAACATCAAAGAATTAAATAATTGAACTACAAATTAATAAAGCAATCGTTGAAGAAATGTATCCTTTATCCGAAGACTGTATCTTATATCCGAAGCGGTTTAACATTCTCTTAACCCTTTCGGCATATTTGTTCCCATACGGCAACAGAGCAAATGAAAAAATTATATTTTTAAATATTTCCGAATATTTTCTAAAGCTAAAGGTAATTAAATATAATACTACGAATCTAAGAGATCTTATTTACATTTTTAGTTAGAAAAAATATGTGAAATTTATAGCGCTAGAAGTTTTTAAATTTTTTTTGAATATTTCTAATAATTTTTTTAGTATCTATTATGAAAGCAATACGGCTTTCAAACTTCATACTCAGCTTATTTTAGTCAAAAACTGACCCTGAACGAAGTTTGGAATGTTTGGCATTGCCAGGGCTAATTTGGCACTGAAAGGGTTAAAGTATTTATCACAAGTACGCTTCTATGTGATTTCAAAAGCGCTATCAAGACAAATTATAGCGATTTTATTCTTAAACGTCTCTTATTAAACGTCTCTCAAAAGCCGGCTTTAAACTTTTCAAACTGAGTTGACACACTCCTTCTCATTGAAACAAATATTTATTACACACAAATATAATATGTTTGGATGTAAAAAATTTTTATTTGATCTGAATTGAGTAATAAAATAGTAAAGTAGATATTATTGAAAAGTTCTTCGGTGTTTGCCTATAATATCGACTCATAACCGCCAAAATATCTTAAGCGACATAATATCCGATTTATGTTTTTGATGAAAATCGATAATTTGCGATGGTTTCATCGTCTGTCAAAATTTCATAGGTGTACGAAATTAGATTATGAATTTAAATCAAAAGCAATTTTAGCTTAAGTACACACTACATGTTTGTTTACATTTTTCATGACAGCAAAGTGTCGCTTAAGATGAAATTCTCTAAAAGAAATTAATCAATATAAGAGATAAAAGTATTAAAATAAAATTAATAGCAAAAAGATAAGAGATAAAAGATAAAATTAAAAGCAAAGATAATTAAAAAAAACCTTCTCCTGTAAAATTTTCTTTTTGGCGGTTATGAGTCGATATCTGCTTAACTATTGCACTACAGACCATTATTCAGCTGGAATCAAATATAAATTGCTTACTCTCAAACATATTATATGTTGAAGCGTAATATTTTTATTTGAACATATGATGTGTTGTTATAAATTATATTTCGAAAAATATTTACAACTAATCTATTTTCTATTTTAAATACATACTGAGTTGCTACCAAGCACTTGAAGAAAATTTGAATCGATTTCAGGGTCGGATATTACTGATTATAATAAAAGAAGTTTTTTTGTTTGTTTTTACAAATTTAAATTTTTTATACATTATTTATTCAAGTTTTAAAAAAATCTAATTCTTTTATTTATTGGATAAAAACTGAATTTATTGCGTATTAGATTAAATTTCAGTTGTAACCATTTCAAGAAAAATGTGACGATCAAAAAATTACGCCACATAAAAGACACAGTAAAAATTAGCTCACACTTTTTTTTTAAATTTTATCAAACACGCTCCCACTACTTCATCGCAATGAACCTCATTAAATTATTATCAAGGGCTTTATTTTTTTTTTTTTTTAATTTATGCTTTTTTATTTAGTTCTGTTGATGACGTCAGTGATAAGATTTGCGCTATGAGGACAAACTTAGTCACTGTTTCGCTGTTAAGCTGTATTGGCTCTATATTTGCAAACACGTGCACGGCTACAAAATGCTACGTTTTGTCAAATTTACGATGTTTGTTACATACAATCAAGCAAAATAATCAACACAAGAATATATACCTATAAATTTTCGTTAAAATTATTTTTGTTTTTTTCTGCATTCTTTTAAACGCAGCACGTGACACAGCTGATGGCAACCCAGAAGAGCTGCTATAAATATATCAAGTGTGACATATTGTTTACGGTTATATTTATTATGGCAAGGAATTTGTATTTTCGTCTGTTGACTGAACAAATTTATATTTAAGAAAAATATAACAAAAAAGTTACAAAAATTTCCATTATGCGCTAGAATAACAACAAATTTTTGTTTTGATGTGATACTGATTTAACTTTTCTCCAACCAAAGAAGCTACTCAAATAACGCTCTATGAACTCGATGCCATGTGAAAATGTTAATAAAAAAACGCGTATATATATTTAAGAAGGTGAATTATGGGGGCGTGTGAAAGAAAACAACAACAGCAACGAAGATTTGATTTTGGAAGGTAAACAAGAGGAATTGTTTTTCTAAGGAGAGGATATGTAAACAATACCAAAGGCAAAGAAAACAAAATAAGCTACAAAGGTGTATACCGAAAAGGCAGTTGGTTGGAGAAAAGACGAGAGATTTACGCAAAAATGCAGCAAGAGTATGAAAGAAGTAGAAGAAGCTGAATGCAACTCGTTTTTGGTTAAGAGCTGCACTATCTGTAGTTTACGCTACTCAGGTGACAGAAGTTGCTACTTCCGCTTCCGTTATACACATTCATTGTGTAAATTGTGTGTATGTATGGATGTATATATGTGAATGCATGTGTGTAAGAGAGTCAGAGTTATTTGTGTGCGCTTCTTGTCATTTCATTCGCTATTTGCATACGTTATACTTCAATGTCGCATCAACAAACAAAAAAGAAAACAAAAAGTAAAACAAAGAAAATAATAACAGTGCAGATTAAGCTGCAGCAATAAATGCTGCAATCAACAAATCCCTAAACAAATAAATTTAGTTGATACACCAACAAATATACAATGACGCGCACACACACACAAACACACACATAGTTGCAGATATCGTTCAAACATGATCAAGTAGCTTTCGCGTTTAAAAAAAAAGATTACGTATGGGATCTTCTACCCCCTCCCCCTTTTCGGGTTCCAGCCGGTTATCGGTGAATTGTAGCAGATAAAATTAGGCAGGCACCAAAACATTTGCAACTATAAAATGAGAGCATTAGCGAGAGAGCAAAAGTGTTCAACAGCTGAAGAGAAAAATCTTCTCTGCCATCTACGATCAACATGGACTTAGCTCAAGACTTGATCACGCCGCGTCGTCCAAGTGTCTGTCAGACTTACATCAAGCTACGCTTTGTAATGCACGCACACACACCCACCATTTATCTCACTTCTTCACCGTCTCACTTCTCAACCACAAGTAATATTTAACGCCTGCTAGCATCCTACGAATTGAGGACGGCTGACTGAGTTTAGGATTTTATTTTATTTTTATTCTTACAATTTTTTTTTTTTTTTGTTTCGCTCAGATTTTCTCACAGCGATAAGAGCGCTCTGCTAACGAACGAACGAACGTGTTCGGCTTCAGATAAGTTCGCTTTTTTAACAACTTGTCATAAATAGTGGCAGATGAAAAAATAAAGCACCACTACTAGACGCGTAGATAAGTTTGAACAGCAGCGTTGAGTTGTAGATAAGTGGATCCTGTCATTGAGTAGTTGCAGTCTTTTTCTCTCTGAGCTTGGATGAGTAAAATTCAGGCAGCTAGAGTTGGAATGTGTTAAAATTGGAAATTTTATCTAAAAATTACAAAATTACAACGACCAGATAGATTTGTTTGAATATGGCTCAATGGTTAAGCTTTACAACAGCAAAGTTGTTTATGCTAACCATGTCACAATTACAAGGTAGGCTCATATTGGAGAAAAAGGTGAGCCAGATGTCAAAGTCAGCTGTTGATTGTGAGTTTTTCTAATTGTTGCTCTAGCTTTTGTCGTTTGACGTTTGTGGCACTTACAGCGTTGTTGTTGTAGAACTTCACATTTTAGCACATGGTATAATAATATAAGGTAGTATTGACAGTTGCTTGGGCATCGACCATCTGTCAAAAAAAATGTCTAGAAAGAGAGCGTTCAATTATTTCTTATGTTTTCGCCATTGTTTATGTTTCAGCGCTTGCAAATAACCAAACATTTTCTTACAAAATATTGCCTATTTTATTTAATCAATAGTGAATTATTATTACTACAACGAAGATAACTTGTGAACTTTGTGTTATTAAGTGCAAACATAAGAAAAAATGTTGAAAACGTTCAAATGTAGCAACCTCAGCAGCTGCAGATGCATATGGACGAAATTAAAGAAGTTTCCAATTATTATTAAAACACCACGGCTGGAAAACGTTAAACACATATCACACATAATTTTTTCACAACTTTCATTATTATAATTGTGTATTTAACGCACATATTTTGCGGAATTTATTTATTTTTACATTCGTTTAATTCTTGTTGCACGAACAACTATTTTTGACAAATGGTCGTTGCCTTGTTGGTGAGAAAATCTATACTTGTCAATGCTACCTGTATAATTGTATCATGATTTTAGCAGTCATTTGTTATTGTATCATGGTGCTGTCAACGTCCAACGATAGAGACAACAACGGCAATTAAAAGAGCATGAATCCAAAGAGCTGACTTTGACATTTAGATCACTTTTCTCCGAAACGATCCTACCTTGTACGATCCAACCCTGCTTAAAACCGATACAAAATGTCAGAGCTGATGTCAACAGGCCACAGTGGGTGCCAAAAGTACTGACATTAGCTGCGGATTTATTGTTTTGTAAGATAAAACTTATGAAAATGAAAATTTCGAAAATATTAAAGATTAAATAAGTTTTTGAAGTAGCCTACTTGTATCTTAAGAATTCGTTGAGATTGGTAGTTGTCTGATTAGTGTATGATCTTAAAGAAATCTAGAATTGGTTAAAGTTATTTTTGTTTTTTTTTTTTTTAAATAACTTCAAATTAAATAAAATTTTATAAAATTGTTATATATTATTACGAGAATATTGTGGTTGTAGTGATCAATTTTATTTACTTGTTTAAATATTTTTTAATTTTCATATTTTTGTTTATACATAAAGATATTAATACTTTACATGACTACAGTAAGGGAAATAACGCATATTAACATTATTCACACCTGAGTATACATTTTATTTATATATTTACGTTGATAAATCAAATATTTTCCTTACAACTCGTTTTTTCCGTATTTAAATTTTATGTATACCACTCAAGCTTCTGACTTATGCCAAACAGCTGAAATAGCCAAAAAGCAGCAACAACATCGCACTCTGTTCCTGCAGTTTATCAATGAAGTTTTTAGAATTAAAATTCTTACTTTTGGTTTCTTATAGTTCTCGTTTGGTTTTTGTTGCGAGGGTTATATAGACTGGATGTTTGGCCAAGATGCTTTGTGAATGCGATGGGTGATCGCATGATGAAATTGAGATGACAACTCAATATTTTCTCATGAATTTCTTGCAAAGATTGTCATTTGCCTGCATATTTTGCTTTTTATTTTCTTTCCTACTTTTTCGTTCTCTAGTTTATACTATTTTTGACAGTTGGTGCAATATTATGGCTCCAAATAAATGACATTTAATGGAGGCATCTCTTGAGAAAATAGCCAATTGTCAAGGCTACCTTGCATCATGGTTAGTGCAATAAGAAGAAAATAATACTAGAAAACCATTAATAACATATAGAATTTAAATGTTTTTTTTTTATATTCAATATATTTATATAAATTTTCTTTAAATACGATAGTTTTGTTTTCAAATAGTAAATATTTTAAAGATATTTAAAAAAATTGTGTATAATTTTAATAATTTTTTATTAATTCTGTTTAAATGTTTTAATATTTTATTTAATTAAAAAAGTATTTCAATAAATTTTAAATATTTACGTAGTCAATTTATGCAAATGCGTTTTTGGTGCAAAAATGACTAGCTTTTTGGATAAATTAAAAAATTTTTTGGATAAATTTAATATTTTTTCTCTTAGTGTACTTCTTCATAAAATTATTTTTTAGTAAAATACTTCATTTCAGGGAAAAAGAATTAACTTGAATTTTTATGTACTCACGATATGAAAATCGTGATTTTTATATTTATTCACGATTATATTGTATATTTTTATATTTCTTATTTTATATTTTTCTTTCACTATTCAACCTCTAAAGCAAATCTTACTCTACCCTTAATATTCTTAAACTACTTTGAAATTTTGGATATGCTTAAGATTCCAATATTTTAGGCTTTTGGTGTAGAATTTATTGAAAGAATAATTAATAAATGTAAAAATGCAGCATAAGTATTAACTTCTACATTCATTAATTATTCTTTAAATTTTTTTCTACACCATAAATCGAAAATATTGAAAACCTAAGATTATATATAAGAAGCAAGAAGTATTTAAGTTTACTATATATTACTATGCATTAAAATAGCACACTTCAATAAGCCACAAATTCTCATTAGAAACACTGCCTAATTATTTGACATCTTCTTCTGACATTTTTCATCACGTTATAAGTCTAACTGACAACTATTCGCAGTTTTTAATGTTTCACACAAATAATTTATCGCATGCAACAGTTGAATGTAAGCTTCAAGATCAGCTGCAACATTTATCATAATCCCTGCCAGCCTTGGCGACTGTAACGTCATCTAACTGTAAGCATTAAACTATAATAATTTGCAAAAATCTCTGCTGCTAAGCTAAATAATTATTTCCTTTGGCAACACTGGCGTTGAATATTTACAAAACGCCAACATTGAGCATCAAGTTCTATTTATTTTCATTGCGAACACCCAATGAACATGAACATGCAAAATGCAACAATGTTTCATTTAAATCTTTTCAAAATCTTGTTGATTCATTCATTAAACATATGGTAGAAATGATAAGATAGTGGTTACTCAAAATAAAAATGCTGCGAAGAGTGATTAGATGCAATTAATTTGAATTCGAGGTTTGCGAGGATTTTAGAATAAATTGCTTACAAAAGGACAATTATCCTCCTAAGCAATTTTTTTTCCTGTATATGACGTCGGAAAAAAGTTTTATCCACTATAAATGCGGTAACAAGAAAAGCAAATTCAAATTGGTTTGTGGCTCTAATTGCACTAGAAATGAACTAGTTTATTTTTCCTAATTGGCTTCGAATTAACTACTGGATATCTTGGGTATATCTTTGGCCTTTTTCTCTTGCAACTCATTTTATGTCTAACAATATGTATTAAGATGAAAATAAAATATAATTCACACAATATTTCTCAACATACGAGTATTTGTGCAAAATGAATACAGTCACATATATTTTTATTAACTTCAGTTGAAAGACAAGTAAGAAATATTTTCCAACAGTTTATTTTAGAAAATAGGAATCTGTCAGATGATAACCGATTTGATGAATACGCAATTAAATGAAATTTTTAAGAATTTTTCTTCTAGTCTTTTAGGCAACCATAAAATAATTTGTAAATTTTCAGTCATAAATTCATAAATTATCAAAATTATTAATTTAGATACATCTCTGATTTGATTTGGTGTAAAGGTTGTAGGATTATCTTATATTCCGTGATTGAAATCTCTGAGTGAACTTACATACAATACATCTACTTCAAGAATCTTCAACAATTATTGTGTTTTTTTTTAGAAATTTTGTTACATATCAAGTACAAGGTTTTGTAAATAAAGAAAACTATACACCATGAAAAACAGAAACAATAGGAGCAATAACCAAGTAAAACAAAACAACAACAACAATATCGTATAATGGATAATGGCTGAGTAAAGAAACAACAGAAGCAGCGCTTCGTTGAGCATTTGAGGAAAATATATGCATATGTAACTATCTCGGTAAATGACTCCCAAGTTCAAACGAGTAACGAGTAAAAAATACGAGTAGTCAGCTGACAATTAAAATTATACACAATTGTTGCTGTCGGAAACTAAAATTTATTTGAAATCTATGTTGCCTTTAATTAAGGTTCTCAAATATAATACAAGGCGATAAAAATTAAGAAGACTCCAAACTCTATGGCCAGAGTATACTCTCGAAATGATTTAAATCTTTCTAAAGAGAACATTTTTTGGGAGTGTCAATTGCAAACATCTCAGAATTGCTCCTATGTTTTCTTTAAGAAAAACTCAAGCTTACACTGAATCTTCAAAATAATTCTCTCATTATTCACATTGTATGAGAAAAGTGGTTAGTTCTGTAGTTTCTGAGGCAAAAATTGTTGAAGGCAAACGATGTGGTTGAAAAATGAAGAATTTTTTGTAAAGGAAATTCACTTAAATGGATCTAGTGGTGGAAATGATATAATACCAAGTTGCATAATAGATGGAGAATGCCTCTTCTCCATCAGAGAAAACAGATGTAGATGTTGAAAGCTAACTCACTGAAATATGTCAAGTTGGCAAAATTTTGGTACCTATACCAAGATGTTATATAAAAGAATAGTTGATTCTTCTGGGTCATTAACAGATAATAACCATAGCGCTACCGACTAGTTGCTGCTTTCACAACACTGACACACTATGCAGCCTGTGATTTACAGAACTATTTTGCATGACGTGATGCATAATTTTTCAAAAATCTTGTTTGTTATTTTCTGAGCTTGTTTCTATAATCCTGCAAAAACATGGACCACACATTCGAAAATCCACACAAAATGACGCCACAACAACACAACATTGTTGCAAAAATACAAATGCAAATATTTTGTGGCACGTGTTAAGAGTTGATTTGGCCTCTGCTGCTACAGCTGCGATTGATTATGTTGCCAATGTTTTTAGAGCATATTGCAGAGACACATTTACATGTGTGCTCATTTGTGTTTATGTATGTTTGCATGCGTTAATGTAGTTTTCAATATGGTTGCCATTAGAATTGATTGTTGTTGTTTCTATTGCTGCTAAATAAATATGCGTGTGTTTTTATGTGTTTATTTTGCTTTCTGACGTGTCTTTGAAAATGTTTGGGTGTTTCTTCAATCCATACAATGCAAGAAACAAAGCTAGTGTTTTCTGCTAGCGCCATCTGTGTTTTGTTTACCAAATTGCTTTTTATTGTTTGCCCAAAAACTTTGTCAGTAAGTTTTTTCAATGTTTGAGAAAAATTTGAAAATCTTTATAAATGAAAATAGCGCTAATTTTCATGGTCGTTAGTTTTAAAATTCACTAAAAATGATTCAATGATTCACTCACAGACAGTGAACAGGTGAAAATGTGTATTTTTTGTGTGACATTTTTAAATGGCCTCCAACACCTGTGTGGTTTTTCCCCCAAGTTTTTAGTGTTGAAATTCAGAGCAGCTGTAGATTTCGGTTGAATATTCTGAGAAACTTAAAATAGATTTGGAAGCCGTTATTTAATATTTTGCTATTACCCTGTGCAACAGCGTGCCGCACTGTTGTATCGACATTAAATTTAAATTTAAGGTGTTTTTTTGTTTTTGAGTCTCGCACTTCAAGCTGTTAAGGAATTTGATTTATTATTTTAAAAATTAACTCTGCTTTTTATAGCTTCAATTAAGAGTCATAAATTATAAAAAAGAGTGTTTGCTCTTTTTTATGTCCGGCTTAAATTATAAAAATTTTTAAAACATAAATTTTCACACATAGGTAGCTGTATTGTTCTAGTTCCACCAAGCAATTAATTTTTTTTAAGTTTATTGTTGTTTTTTGTTCTTGTTTTTTATTTTGTTTTTGTTTTTTTTTGTGTTTTGTCTTTCAACAACATCTTAGAACAATTTGTTGTGCTATTTCTTTTCTTGATTTTTTTAATAGGCATGTGCGAGCTGTTGTTGTTATTGTTGGTGTAGTTGTTGGTGTTGTCGTTGTTGTCACCATAATTACTGTGATTACGCTGTATAGCTTTGTGACTGTGGCTGTGACAAAAAAGGTGTCATTGTGCTTGTTAACAAATTAATTCATTAGCGTGGCTCAAAGACATTAAAGTTGAGCCGTTTCTCGCCATTAATATTTGATTTTGTTGTTGTTGTTGTTTTATTTAAACAAATACTGTTTATCTTGTATCATTGTTTCAGAAACAGTGGAAGAATATAGATAAGCACGCGAGGCAGGCATTAACTAAGTTTTTTGTCATTTAAATAGAAATATTATTTAGGATTCTTCGCTAAACTTACAGCTGATGTAGCGAATACCTAAACCAATTTATCGACATTATTCATACGTTTAAATTACATTTATCGTTAAGAAAAAAGGAATATATGATAATATTAATTTACCTATTAATTGTGTAAATGCAACCGAACACTCTTACTTTTAATTTTCAATACCATGAAATCTCACTAATCAGTTCAATCATCTAATTTATAAGTTTTTTCCTTACAACATGATTAAGCCGGTAAGGTATTGTCATCTTCACAATATTTAAATTATATATCATAAAATCAAGTTTCCTTTACTAAACACTTCACACATACTTTGTGGTTTGTTCGTTAGTTTATAGTGGGCCTATGTCCACCGCGGCACATCAGGTCTAGTCCATGCCCATAATTAGTTGTACAGACTCAGGCCTTGACAAATTTGAGTACAGTGTGAATTAAAAGCACACCAAAATGAAAAAGTCTGAGATTACCGATTTCTGGAAATTCACATAGAATTTGGAGTTTCTTCTTACTCCTCGCAGAGTCTGCAGGCAACTGAATCAGTTATATCTATCTTTTTGCGATAATATCTCTGGACACAATGCCTTGTGTAGTTGACATTTTTACAAATGTAGTTAAATCCTGTTTAAATTTCTGTTTGATTTGGAAAGTTTAGGGAAACTTAATTGATTTAGTTTAACAGAGAATAAACATTTTTTGCTTGCATATGCCCATTGCCATTTTTACCGTAGCACAGAAATATAGAAAGTGTGCTCTTTTCGGTGCCTCCAAGTCCCTCATATTTTGTCCCAGTATATTCAAGCATTTGACACAATCATAAGCTTTAATCGTGCATGACGTAGGAGACTAAATAGAAATGTACCCCTAATGTTTGGAGTATAGCTCAATGAAAGGACTTTTTGGATATTGGATCCGTTAACTAGGGGCAGGTATTCGATCATTTTGTTCTTACACGTGTGCCTGTTGCTAAAAGTAGCTATTACTACCTTTTTAAGGATTTTTATAAATTATAATTGTATAATTTTAAAATTTTGTGATTCTTTATTGTAAATTTAATTTCAAAGAAGAGATCTTAATTTATCTTTTCTCTGATAATATGACAGCCTTTCTGTACAGCATTTAATATCTTGTAAATAATTTATAGATTGGGGGATAAGAGTTTAAGCATCCTTTACTTTTTTAATTTCACTACAAAGTTTATGTTTCAATTCACTTGCCATTCCCCTTTTTTATAATGTATTTGTTATAAATTAATATTTTTTTTCCAAAATTTGATAAAATAAGAGTTTTTTTTTTTGTGTTTTAAAATCAAAGCGTATTAAAGCTGTTTCTTTTTTATCATATCTTCCCAGACTTCTTATGAACATTAAAAAAAAAAAGAAAATTATATGTGTGTTCACCTTTGCGTTCATTTTGATATATAGCCTGTGTGTCGAAATGTCAAACTGACATTAGTGACAAGAGTGGTTGTTTTATTTCTTAAATGAAAACATGACAATATTAAGACATAAATAATAAGGTGTGAACAAACAAAAATTGTTGTCTGTCAAAATTATGTAACGTTATTTTAAGTCGTACAACTGAGAGCAAAAAAACTAATCACATTAAAAAGGTAATAAATTGTAATTAAAAGCAATGTAGTTAGCTATATTATTTGAAATAAGTTTTATTAGTAAAATTAACTGTCATAACACTGTTTATTGTAATGTCAAGATGGCGTTAAGTAGCCAGTTGAGCTGTCAGTGTCCGTATGACAAATGGCAAAAGTGACTTAAGAGACTGTTAGTGTCAACATCATGAGATATGTTTATTTTTTCCCGTTTTTGTTAAAGAGAAGAACAGACAAGAATGTTTTTGCACCCCTCTTCAATCTCTTGTTCTCCCTCCGCTTTCTTCTTTCTCCCCTCTTTCTTACAACTGTATTTTCAATGATTAACTCGTCTCGCTTTGTCGTCATCTTGTCAATGTGAAGATTTTTTAATTTCAACAATATTTTGAATTCATTTTGATATTAATTTGTTGCACTCACTTGACAGCGCCCGATGACATTAAAAGCGTGCACCTCATTTACAACGTAATTAAAAACGTAACGATAAGCAGAACAAAGATTTGCATAAAATGTGTAAGACGTTGGTGACGGATAACAGCATCACAGTTGCATCATAATTTCTATAACAGATGGCGCTATCCATACTTCTTTTAATAATATGACGCCACAGCTTCCGTTTTAAAAATACATTCTACAAAAATTAACAAAAAATAAAAAAAAAATTTCATTCTTCATAGTTGAATTATTTATATTTCATTCTTCATTCTTAATAGTTGAATTGCGGTAGAGCTTAAAGTTTTACTTCTAGATCCATTGGGTTTCTTCTTTTTTACCATAAATCAAGGATTTCAGGTCTTATAACTATTTCTACCTTAGTTCGATATGAGGAGGTTGTAAAGTGGAAAAGAAAAGAAAACGACTCCCAGAGTTGTACTGCGATTAATTAGAGACTTTGGGAAAATATTCTTGACCTATTTTAAAAAACTTTTTAGACAAAGCTTTTTGGAGATTTTATAACCCATGATGGCTCTTAAGTATTGCCTTATAAGTATGTTCGCCGGTACTTTAACAAGTTCCAGGAGTACTCGGTTAAGTTTGTTGGTTTGTTGCACATATGAACATACAGTGAGTCACAGCTTATTTCGTGTGAGCAACATTTTGAAAGAAAAATTTAAATCCTAGACATATTAATTTAAGTTTGAAAAATATTACAGTGCAATATCAAAGTTTAATTAGTTTTTAATAAATCTTAAAAAAGAATTGGTGAAAATATCCATTTTATAAAACATTCTTCATACAAAAACAAAAACTTTGAAAATTTTACCTCACAGCTTATTTCAAATGGGCTCAAATGACTTACGCCACCCCATCTTGTAAGTATCACGATTCTAACTGACTCAGCATGTGCAAATTTTGAAATCAAATAGTTGAAAAATTAGAGTATTTTGAATTTTTTGTGTGCAGTCAGTTTTGTGTACCGTTAGATGTGTAAATAGCAAGTACAACAATAAGCACACGAAATTAGCTGGGAAGTAAAAGCGTTGAAAGTTTTCGTTTTTGTATGAAGAATTTTTTATAAAATGCAAATTTTCATTATTTCTTTTTTTAGATTTAATAAAAATTAATTAAACTTTAATATTACATTGTTATTTTTTCAAAACTTTAACAAATATGTCTAGGATTTAAATTTTTCTTTCAACATGTTGCTCACACGAAATAAGCTGTGACTCACTCTGTATACTATTGATAAATCGACCTTGTCAGATTTGTCGGACCCTCGCAGTTATTATAGTTATTGTAAAAGTCTGGTGGCTAATCCTAGTCTCCAAACAATTCAAGCACAATACATCTTGAAGTACGCTTCTAAGATCCAAATTTAGTTTTATCTTATTGGAAGAAAGATTTTCGTCCATTTTTTTTACTGAGCCAAGCCTTAATACAGCAGGTGATATAATAGTGTTAAAAGTAACGAAGGTTTTTTAGACTCCTAGTCATCCTTATCCATTTTGTTTGATTCTTCTTTACTAAGATTCATAGAGCGAGCCAATGTTCAATGCATTTGGTCTCACAGCAGAATACTTCTTATAGTCGTTTGGTTGTTCATAAAAATCAAAGCTTTTATATTATTTAAATTAGTTTCACGATATTCAGAGGTGCTTTCGTTACCGTAAAAATGTCTGCTTTGCATGATTGAACTGATTTTTCATAAGAAGTCAATTATATTTGACAAAAAACAAGGTTGATCATTCCGAATTTAACGGATCTTGCATTCATAGCAATTTTAAGGAGTTATTATTAATTATTAAGGAGTTCTAGGTTCTATTTTTATTAATATTTTCAGTTAAATTTTTCTAATGTTTCTTATACCATTTTACCGGATATAAGCAGGTTTATACTGTAATGTATACATCGCCACCTTAAGTCCAATAAGAAGTAACATGAAAAAAGTAGCACTAATAATGATATGTTAGTTGCAATAAAAATAGTAAATAGTAAATAGTATTTTTTAACTCATTTGCCTGAAACTGTAAGATCAACATGCTATTTCATCAATCAAAAAGTTACTTTTGAATTTTTTTATTGTTACGACTTTTTGAATTTTTGGTAAGGATATGTTGTCATATCGATATGATACGTTGTAACACTGTTTCAACTATTTGCTAGAAATCAGCAGTTTCTAGATCAGATGCAAGTTAAGGATTTTTCTATTTTGCAGTTATTTTATCTGCGACTAAAATTTTGCAACAAAATCTGTAAGATTTTCTCAATTCTCAAAAAAGCACAAATAATTTGACTCGTTTTGAGTCATTTTGCATATACACCAAATTGTGCATAGAATACAAAAATTGATTTCAGTCAGCTTACACGATTACTACCTGCCTTACTCTGGTCTATATGCACCACAATCATTTCACAAAAATCTCACTGTGACAATTTCCACCAGCCAGCTTTATTTAACACTTTATTAGAGTCGCATGACATAAAAAGTTCTTAAATTTGACAATCGTTATATTTGACAATTTTACTGTGGCGTTTAATTTTTGCAGTCATAAGAAACTGCATCCGCACTTTTATCATGGCAATAATTATTGTGCTTTATGGGTAGATAATTTCATGAAAATATTTATGAACATTTATTCGTGTTCGGAATAAATTTTACACTTATGTTAGGAATTTTAATAGACCAATCAAACTGCGGCAATTTTGCCTGGTATAGAGTCCATAAAGTGGTCAAGTCAAAATTATTTATTTTTAAGAGTTGGCATTGAATATTATACTGAGCAAAACCAAACACAAAAAAAAAACAACAGAAAACAACAGCGGCGATTAACAGCTGTATAGTTACAGCTTTAAACAGTTTTAACGTCCAATTACTGTAAAACTATACAACTTAACGAAACTCAACTAAACCTTAATCGTTTAGCTTAAGCCGCTACTGCTAGTAATTCTTCTTATTCTTCTGCTTCTTCTTTGTTTGTAGTCTTCTGACTGTTTATCTTTTGTATTCTTAGTGAAATCCAAACAAGGCACTTCACACATTTTATTGCCTTTATTTTTTCTTTATTCCGTGAAAATATAGAAAATGGAACATAATTTCATGCTTCGCGGATTACGCTCTCAAGCCTGAAGCGTTGTCGTCTATGATGGTCTTGGTGTTTTTCTGGTAGCTATTCTTGATCTCGTTCGTTCTCATCTTTTCTTTTCGTTTTCCTTTTTCTTTTTGTTTCTGTACTCGTTAATTTAAGTTCTGTCTAAGAACAACAGTATGTTAGTGTGCGTGTGTGAGTGTTTTTCTTGTGTCTTCTTGCGGTTTTACTCTTAAAACTTTAATGAAGAAGTGGCAACCCTCATGTCACTAACTACAACAACATAAAGAATTTTACATTATTTTTCATCTTGACTCTTGAAATCAAAATGCGCGAAATTGTCACACGTTGTCGATAAATCAGTGATATTTTTATTTATTTGGTTTTTTTAATAAAACATTTAGGCGATATTAAATTTTGCGAAACTTTAATTCGTTTTTTATTTTCATATAATTTTTTCCACATAAATTTCATGCCAGACAGTAATAAATTTAGCGCAAAGAAAATCTCAACAACAACGAGTTAAATAAATTTTTCGCCATTTTTTATTTGCACAAACCTACATTCATACCAACGAAAAAGATGAGTTTTGCCAAGTTGACGAAACCCAAATCAAAATTTTATAAAAAAATTCGCAATTCTAAAAAAATACGAAATAAAAAAAAAAAAAGTCCAACGTCAGAAGAAAAACTCTTTAACCTACCTTCGACTACATCAAAGCATAAGAATACTACAACGAAGTGCTGAGAAGAGCTAGCAGAAAAAACAAAATCGCATGCGGAAAATCTTTTTTCTTTTTTTTTTGTTTGTAAAAAAACACGCTCATTCTAAATACAAAAGACAATTAAACAACATGATTCATTTTTAATGTATTTTTTATGCAGTAATCTAGCATTTGGCTTCAATAAAACATCAGTTTTTATTGGGAACTACGAATTCTTATGACTTTTTTTAAATATATATGATGAGCGTTGTATTTTTAACATCAGGTTGGCAATTCGATTTTATTATGACAATAGTATTATTAGTTGACAAAATTGTATCTAAAATATTGTGGAGACTTTTCTATTTTTTAATTATTATTTTTGCTTTTCTAAGATGTGAACGAATAAAATCAATTTCCGTTGTGAAATATTCCCAAACTGACAGTTGATCTGTTGTAGTTGATCTCTGCGAATAGCCAAGTGTTAAAAATAACGGAATTCATTACTGCGAAGTCTCGTGATCAGCTGTGAAGAGATGACAACTATTTTTAGCGATTTATTTTATTTATTTTAAAATAATTAAAGAATGAGTCAACTTTTTTGTGTTCTAAAGTGTAGAACAATGAGTATAAAAATATGTTTTTTTTTATGTTCCGACAAATGGGTCAGTAGGTGTCTATTTTTTATTGGAATAAAAAGTAAGCACAAAATGCAGCAAACAAGACAAAGTTTTTTGAGTAAGATGAAAGAGTTATTGAGATATCAGCCTCTTTTTAATAATTTTTAGTGTAAAACTGTTTTTTGAGTGTATTTTTCTGTTGACAGAGGGTATTCGCAAAAACGCACAACTTGATTTTATTCTTATTGACTGGCTCTATTTGAACAATATACCTATTTTTTTAAAAC
Organism: Pherbina coryleti; assembly: GCA_943735915.1. Lineage (NCBI taxonomy): Eukaryota > Metazoa > Arthropoda > Insecta > Diptera > Sciomyzidae > Pherbina > Pherbina coryleti. Next base: position 132,050,965 of record OX030952.1, read on the forward strand.
AAATTAAGTTTAATATTAACCTTTTTTTGAAATTATCCTTTTTTGAAAAAGAAATATACGATCCGAAAGAGGAAATCTCAAATATGAGTTTAACGGTTCCGAAAAGTTGAGTTCAATATTTTTTCTTTTTTTTTTTCGGTATTAAAAAGAAATCATTGGGTGCCAAATCGGGGCTGTAATCCGGGTGAATCATCAAGTTGACGTTTAGCGTCTTCCAAGTCTCATGTTTAGGTCGATGTGTGGGAGCTCGCATTGTTATTGTGGAGAATGATTCGTTTCCAAATATTTCCAGTAAAAAAATTAACAACACAACCGATTTAAGATGACCTTCAAGAAACTCGTCCTGAAGGCAACTACGGTCACGATTGAATTCGGAAAATCTGTGAAACACGGTGGGCTAAAATGGTGCTTCATCACCATAAGCCGAAGCGAGTTCATCGGCACATTGTTATTGGATAAGTCCACGTTAATACTATTTAATCATAAAAAAAACCTCGACGAAATATTTAAAATTTTCACAGAAATTTAAAGGAAAATATTGAAACTGGTTAAAAAAAATTTCTTTAAATTTAAATTTAAATTTTTTTAAATTTTTAAAAATACTTCTGCTGGAAATATCGATATATTTTTTGAGCAAAAGATAAATGATATTTTAAGAGCTTTATTTTTTTAATATTAGGATGGCACATTAGGATGGTAGAAACTGAGATCTGGAGGGTAAGTACTTGAACGGTACACCTGAGGTCAATGATCTCTAAAAAGGTCATATTGGTCTCCTTAAGACAAAAACATTGATATACCAAACTTTAAAATCCGACTGTAAACACCAGAGATATGAAGTTTTATGTCAATGCGCGACCCCTGCGTTCGGCAAAAATACAAAAATTTTTTTTTTTAATTGTCTTGGAAAAATACGTCATATTCGCTGGTATACGGCGAACTTTTTTTTTGAGGTACGATCTAATAAACATGCTTGTCTCACGGTTGAAAATCCTCACTCTCTTGAAGTCAAAACTTTCATTAGTTGTCTAAAGTCATGACAAAGAATTTTCACTTCCTTTTTGTTTTTTGTTCTCCCTTAATTTGTTGTTTTTTTGACAGTTCTGACTCTTGATTATCAACCGAGAAGCTACTTTGTATATTATACTATACACTAGAGTTGCCATATCCTATATTAGCAATTTGGGCACTTCTGGCTTGTGGGTCGAGTTGCAAAGACATGATGTCGAACATACATAACCTTAATTTATTAAAAATCGTCGTATACTTCAACATACAACATTATTATATTATATCCTATAGAGCTTTATTATACTCGTAGAGCTTTCTTTCATTGTCAGTCCATTAGAATTTACTTTAGACATGTGTTTTCCTTGACATAAGAATACAATTTTCTTATCCCTTCAATACCAATAAAAATACTCAATTATATTTCACTCGATTAAAAATGCTGCTCATAAACTATGCGTACAGACCTGATTTTATTTTATATTTTCTTGTTTTTATTCTTTTAACACATTTGCTTGCTCATCCTTAGACAAGATGGAAGCACAATAAAGTGCATACAAGCGATTAACTCAACGCATGCATCAAACGCTTCTTAAAAAAATATGCAATCATGTGAAAATAAACTTAGCAAAAAAAGTTTTTTGTATATAACCGAAAAAAATAGCTGCATTTCGTATGTATGTACCAGCCAAGATTATAAAAAAAGAAATAGCAACGAATTTTTTAAAATTAGCTACAAGCAGTTGCATAAAATCAATAAAATAAAATTAATTTTCTTTTTCATTCAAATGCTAACTAAGAGAGCACATTTCAAATTTTTACTCACCCGATTGTTTTGATAGATCGACACTAAAGCTACTCCATCACTATAAGCATGTTGATTAAAGCTTTTTATTGCATGGTATTAAAAAACTAATCGCATGCGATTTGAATGTTCAAGTACGTTGGATTTGTGTGAGTAGCATGATTTTTTCGCGTGTAAATGCTTGAATTTTTATGAAATCATTAATTTTGATAATTTAATTTTTTATAAAAAAAGAAGCATGACCACACGGTACACACTACTCTGATATTTTAAGGAAAATAAAAATTCTCTGATAAAGATTGGTGAAATAAAAGAAATAAAAATTCTCTGATCTCTCTGATTTCATTGGCAAAGTGAACTAGTGAATTTTAGTACTTTTTGATGAGCTCATATAATATATTGATTTGTTTACCCTTGATGCCTCCCACTCACGCGTTCTTTGTACTCACCACGCACTAAAATATTTATTTACGAATTGAACACGAATTGATTTTTTACTTAACATAGATCTATTGCAAACTCTGCAAGTTTCAAAGAAGAGAACAAATCTTTTGTTAAATATATCCATTTAAATAAGTTTTCACTGTCATAATTTTTCTGTTTTACTCCATTTTTTACAGCACAGCTCGCAGCGATACGTTCCATCACAGCCAGCAATCGCACAGTGGAGAACGGAAAGGAACTTCGAATCGTTTGCAAGGTGCAAGGCAGGCCTCCACCGAAAGTGACATGGTTCAAGGATCATAAATCGATCAATCGTAATCGCCGGTTATACCAAATCGTACCGTTCAAGTAAGTTCAGCACTATTTATAGAGGTTGTTATAGGAAAACTGTAAATTAATTGAACTTTTTATTTACTTTTAGGAAGAGATCTGAGCTGATTATTAGGTCCTTCAATAGTTCTGATGCTGGACGTTATGAATGCCGCGCCAAAAACAAAGTCAATCGAAATTTGGAACGCAGAGCCATAGTGATCAAGGCGTATCCAGGTGAGTTACGCACTTTGATGCGTTGACTTTGAAATCGTTTTTTGACCCCATTCACTTTATTTCACATTAAAATTGAATATCTTTAGCCTTCCCTCCACTAAACCATAGAGCTCAATAATTTATGTTCTAATAAGTTTCATATTTATAGCCTCATCAGTTTAAAGTCAATTAAGCAATAATATTCTTCTCACAAAATGTTTCTGTATCTGATCGCGTAGTTTATAAATTTTCACTCTCAATTTTTATTTCTAAATATATGTTAATAGTTTCATGGTTTAATGTTGATTGATTTAATTGGAATGCTTTTGGGTGTTGTGGCAACAATTTTTGTGCTGTTGACTTTGCCTTCTATGTATTTTTTTCTTTGGGGGATTTTTAATTTTTAGCCCTTGCAGTGAAATGCTGTATAAATTTGAAAATACTATTATTTATATATTAGATGAGTTTTTATTTAATGACCTCAAGTATAAGAGCAAAAACCTAGCTCCGCCATTTTCAAATAAATATTAAAAAATAAAACAATGTGCTGCAATAAGTTCTATGTGTGCTGCATTGGAAAGGTTACAAGAGTTATACAAGTACGAGTAATTCTTTTTAGAAGTTCTCAAATTGGGCTTCAACACACCAAAAAGATTAAAAGTTCTAAACCTAAATAAATTTATTTTGAGATAGAAACTAATAAACAGGAGCCAAGGAGATCACATCATGATTTCCGAGTTTCCAAAATAAATTAATAATTAAAGAAATTCACTTAAGGGAGCTTACTTCCATTCCCTCTCCCAAATAGCAGACATACCGGAATAATTTAATTTTTTCCAATGCGGCACAAATTTGTTTCCTTTGTACACATAAATTTCTACTGAAATATACAACTTAATAACTTAGAATGCTAATCTTTCTACCTTTACTTTGCAGTGCCACGTTATGAAACACACCTAACGGGCGGAACTGGACATAGTTGCCCACCGGATGCGGCGGAGTTTTGCTTCAATGGCGGAACCTGTAAGCTTTTTGTGGAAATCGGCTCCTACTCGTGCATGTAAGTAAACAAAATTCAAGAAAACAACAACAATTATTCTAAGCCAAAAAATAAAATGCCAAGCAAGATTTTGTTTGGTGCAAATGACGTTTATCTGATCTTCATTAACACTGTTTTATAAAAGTTTGCAAAGATTAAAGATAAAAGATTAAAGATTGAAGATTACTCAGTAGAACAATAACAACAAAATAAATCTGGCTGTTACGCTTTGAGTTTGTATGCGTTTTAAGCTGAAAATTAATTAACTGTTGCAACAAAGTGTAAACAAAGCTCCTGAAGAAACAGTTCGCCGTCATATCGATATATTGACATACATAGTCTATATAAACTCGTATATATGTGTATATTTATTTGCTTACAAAAAGATTTTCCAACACAAATCAATAACAAAAACAAAAAAAAAAATAAAATATCAAAAAGATCACACAAAAAACCATAGAGCTAATGAAGAAAACTGGAAAATTTGGTTATATTCCAAAAACGGAAATCATTCGAAAGGTGCGAGTCGCCCCGAAGAGTAGGCACGTCAGAAACGAGGTATAAAACATCAACAAGCTGAAGCAATAGCTGTAGAATCAGCCCGAGGTTGATGGTAGTCAAAAATGGTGTCTGGAGGCGAGGGTGAAAATTGTTTTTTATGTCGTGTGGAGCTCAAGTAAAAACAATGAATTTTTATACATTTTTCTTACATTTAATTTTTTCACGAAAGTGCAGCAAAGATTTTGAAATAAATGGCGGCGCTGAAAGATATTGTTCAGCTGGCGTGAAGCGCACAAAAGAGCGCCACAAATTGAGGTGCTGTTGCTCGTATTTAATGGATACAAAAACAGAAAATACAAAACAGACAAACGAAACAAAAATTATAAAATAAAACGCTTAAGAAAAAGTTTAGCCAGGAATCATCAAAAAATCTTGTATATTTTGCTTAATGTAAGACATAAAGTTTAAAAGCAATTGATTTAATTTCATAAACAACCTCTTAAATTTGTCAACAAGTCGCCCCCTTCGTCACGCCTCATTTCACACATGTGCTCCAAAAAAGACGGGCTGCTGATACTGCCGCTTCTTTCTTCGCGTTGATGTGGGCAGCGGTAAGACCTCGGAAAAATCTCAGAATATTATTACTTCATTTCGTAATGTAATCTTTTATAGTCTGTCGACGCCGCAGACGCCAGCGACCACATGTTGCGTCAACAAAATGCTGCGCATGCGCCTAATCATCAACATTTTGTTACATGTTAACATTTACTCAAAAATTCAGTGAATCTGCTGCATATGAATTTAATTATCTCTTGGTACCTTCAGCAACCACTTGAGTTCTCGATATTTTATGTTTGGGGAGGGGGTTTATATTTAGACAACCATATCTTCGTCGCTGTAAACAAAAACACCCTAAAATTGAGGCAAAGTCGTTGTGGTAGTTGTGGCAGCATCAATTTTTGAGATAAACAATTGAACGCGAAGGCGGTGGCAGTGGTGCTGTCTTTAGAATAGTTTCAGTTTCGAATTTCAAAGGCCGATAATGCATTTCTAATATTGAGAATCTAGTTTGAACTGATGCTCGCTACACTGGGAAAATAGCTTCGATTTTGAAAAGAATCTAAATTAATTTAACTTTGACACAAAATCCTTCCTTCTCAGCCTTCCCTGAAAGAAAAACCTAGTAATTAATTCAACAAAACCAGGGGCCGAATCGCCGCATCCGTGAACGTAACAGCTTTCGTATGAGAAAAAATGAATCGTATGAGAATCTCATGAGATACGATATTAATCTCATGAGATTCTCATACGATTAATTTTGTCTCATACGAAAGCCGTTACGTCACGGTTGCGGCGATTCGGCCCCAGGTCTTAATCTACAAAATATTTACACGTATGGTTTGATCGTGTATATGTCAACAACAACATACATCCCACCATCTATCAAAACATTAGGGGTGTTCTCTATGCCTAGCATATGCCGTTGCACGGTGCAAGAATAGGAAATGTACAATCCGTACACTGCCAAAACAACAAAAGCGGATTGATTTCCTTATTATTATTATTACTTACTTATTCTTGATTTCCTTTCCTTTTATTTAAATTTAGTTTTGTAGCATGAACACATTAGTGACGACAGCCACATAACAATATCTGTCAAAATGCTTTTACATGCATTTCTTATGGAGAAGAATTTTGTGGTATTGTCGCGGCGACATGCCTTCACTGTAACAATGTTGCTCTTTTTCTAAATTGAAGAGCGACAGTCATGAAATGGACGCATTTTCTCAGGGTTTATTAAAATTTTGGTAATATTTTTCCTCTCGTCGTTGCCGCGTTGTAAATAATAAGGTAGATAGAAAAAGATATGATTACATTTCTCCGTTAATGACATGTCGTTATCTTGTCGTCGTTTTTATTGTGTTCAGGCTATTAAGATGGACAAAGTTGCGTTGACAACTAATTTTTTGTTAAATTTTTCGAAAGCAATGCTAGCAATTTTTCTAAACTGTTGGCAGTTAAATTATACATGTGGAAGATCATCACTTTTATAATTTTTTTTAGAATAATTTGGAAAGCCAGTTGAGAAGTTTACTTATAGGCATTACAAGTTTCCGCTTGGAACTTGTAAAAAACATTGCTGAATAAAAGACTGAAAAACCAAACGAGGCCTTAAAATGTTCAAGTGGAATATATTACTATCTTATAAAATTGTTCACATTATCACTCTTTATTTTTCTATTTTTACAGATGTCCCGAGGGTTTCATTGGGGAGCGTTGCGATCGCAAGGAGGTCAACAATATGCCACCGAGTACGTACAGCAATGAGCAAGAATGTGGCGAAAAGAAGTATTTAGGAAGTTATTATTGCTAAAATAGGCTATTCTATAGCATCGATTGTTTTGTTGGCTTTGAACCAAACACACTCACATACACACACACACACACACACTCACGTACGACTTTCAAACTCATACAAACAAACATCAAACACTGAAGCCAAAAAGTAATTTTTTTTTTTCTATAAAAAAAAACAAAAATAACCACAACAATAAAACCAAATATAGTGTTAAATAAAACAATAAAAATACAGTACAAATACCGTATACCACAAAAACAACAACAACAGTAAAATAAAATAGTCTATTTACATATAACAACAAATTATTTAGCTCAAAACCAAATCGGCTTTAAAAGCAAAAAAAAAAACTTCTTAAGCGACTCCTTAAAAACAAACAAAACTAAAAAAGAAGCAGCATAAAACTAGACATTCCATTAAGAACTTGAGAAACATTAAATTTCATACACATTATATTAAAATTTAAAATTTAACTACAAGATTTTACTTAAACTTTGTTTTGAAAGCAAAGACTTTAATTGTTTTAATTATTTTTCTAATTAATGGATAGATATAAAATAATATTTAAATATTAAAACAAAGGTGCTATAGAAAGTTTATTTTAATTATAATAATTTCTCGTTAAGCATTATTTATTTATTATTTTTATTTCGTACTCTTTCATTTGCTTCATTTCAAAACTGAGATTGAAAAAAATTATATTTTTATAAGTCATACTTAAAAAATATACTCCGGAAAATTAATAACTTCCTTGACAAAAGAAACAGAAAAAAGAGGCTCACTCTGGACTACTCATACAAACTCATATCCACACAAATACACTTAACTGATAGTTACTCAAATAAAGTCTGCGACTGTTCCATTTACTCAACAAAACGATCAACCTATCACTCACATTTTTCCTTCACTAATGTCTCTCACTCTCTTTAAATGAAAACAAAACTCGTTTATTGCTGAGATTTGTGAAATTTGTTTGTTAAGTTTATTATATATTTAACTCTTAAAAAATATCGAAACAAAAAAGATTGATTTTATTTCTAACCCAAGTGAAAGGAAATATTTTTAAGTTATTAAAAAAAAAACATACAGAATTTAAATTAACCACAAGAATATTGTCCTTGCTGCGGAAGGAAACGCTTTGACTGGGATAGCGAATATTTTTTATCACTATTACCGAACGTAGCAATCTTTGCATGTATCTTGCTATGCAGCGGTTTTCATAGCAACGAGCTTTGAGTAATTTGACTAAATTGAGCGACATCGTTTTTGAGTTTATAAAAAATGTATGCTATTCCCTTGGTTGATGAATCTCTACAACTTTCTTACTTCGATATGGTTGTTATAAATATATTTTTAACATTCTTGCCAAATTTGCCTCGACCTCACTTGTTTCCTGCCGTTTAAAAAAAAAAAAAAATAAAAAATAAAATATATCTTGACACATTGTAGTTTACAAATATTTGTGGTACGGTTGACAGTCAAAAATTTGTAAAAATAACGTATATTGAAGTAAAATTAATTTAAATTAACACTTTGGCTGTAGACTGGAACTATTTAATACATACTGTGGTGATTGCTTTAAAACATTAAATTTCAATAATAAAAATTTTGATTTTTAATAAATTTGCTTTGTAGTTTATGTAGTTTGTGGTGTTATTTTAACCTTGAAAATAATTTTTATTACACAAAAAGTAGAGAAAATTTTCGCATTTAAAATAGTACTTTCTCGATATTCAATTTGTAATAAATAATTAATGAAATTTTTATTTGATCTTTTTCACAGATTTTTTGTTGCAATCTACGGCCAAATATATTCCTTTATTAATAGTTTAAAACTCACTGAAATACATTTAATGGTTTTAAAATTGGAAATATGTGTGCACATTTCTACTATTTGTCACCTTTGCTCATATTTGTAGACAGACAAACGTTAAAATTAAGATTTATTAAAAAGAAATGAGTATCCGGCAGATCTAAATTTAAAAAATAAGAACCTTAAGAGTTCAGTGTATTGACAACCAAGATTTTTATAACCCACATATATAAAAAACGCTTTATTGCCCGATTTTTGTTCTTATTTCATTGAGCTCTATCGGTTTTGCACGACAGTATTTCACAAAAATGTTTCCTAAAATTTTGATTTCCTTTTAGTTTAGTTTTTGTGCTTATTTTATTTGATTTTAATATTAAAACAAATTTTTGTAATTACTTGTAAATAAACTTTTTGAATATTATATGTAAAAAATAAACTCAAAATCGCCTCACAATATATATAGAAACATATTTAAGTCTTATTTATACACTAAGATATCATATTAAGTTTTATATATGAGATGCGAAAATTTAATGTTTTACTTCGAAAAATAAAGGAAACATTAGTTATGACTACAAGTGACACTATTTATAAAACATTTAACATTTGAACAGATTTCAAACACATTTTCATATACAAGTAAGCCAGCAATGTTAGTCTTGACTTACTAAAGTATATAAAAAAAACTCATACCAAAAAATATTAACTTAAAGAAGAAACTCATAAAACTTGTACATTTACGCTAAATTTTATTCATATATCGATTAACTGAACTAATGTTAATGCATAGCTTTTGTTTAAGAAGAACATTTTTAAATTTATTTATTAACATCTTTTAAGTTTAGTTTATACAGTAAATTTTATTTAACGTTCTGTTATGTTTGTAAATTTCTTTCAAAGTTAATTTTATTATCATTGAAATTTAGTTTCTTAAGTTTTCATTGTAATTCAAAAGAAGCCGTTGTTTAAATCTAAGCTTAATTTATAATAATTAATACTTAAATGCTGAAACATTGAATACACATCAACAACAAACAACAAAAATCCCATAAAAATTTTAAAATATCGAAAAGAATGAATAAAATAATATATTTGAGACACAAAAATAATTAAAGGTTATTTTAATATTTTTTTTTTTACTTATATTTTTGATTTTCTTTTGTTCTTCCTTTGACTTCCATAAAGCTGAACTGAAAAATTGTAGTTTTGAAAAAATTTTTTAAAATTTGAGCTGAGGTAAGAGTGATTTGTTTTTCTTTTATGACTTTTTTTCTTAAATGCATTTTCTGTATATTTGAACGTTGTTTGTAATCTTTTGTGCACTCTTTAATTTCTTCTTTAGAATAACTAGACATTTCTTAATTTTTGTTAATATTTTGTTTTTATCATTTTTCTTAATTTTGTTTATTAACTTTAACAAATTCTAAAATAATTATGTACATTAAACGAAAAATTAAAATGAAGAGTTGATTTGGAATGATCAAGGAATAAAATATAATTTTAAAAAAATTGATGTTGTAACGTATCTCTTTATCTGTCAGATAAGCATAACTCGTTATTGTTGTATTTTTATATATGTTGTGAGACGTCATCTTTGTATGTAAATAGCAACAACTTGAAGTTTGTTGCAAAATAATTATTTTCAAAGAAATATCCATAAATATATTTTATTTCCTGATTTCACTTTCTATCATCAATATTAACAAACTAATGAGTACTTTCAATTCAATACATGTATGGCAATGGTATTTTATTTGCCTAATATTCTAACGACCGCTTTTAAAAACATAGAGTAAACATATCAAGGCTCTTAAAATCACATATTCATTTTATTCTCGTCTATTGTAAACACAACTAACACCTCTTAAAATGACAGATTTTAAAAATAAATTTAATTTTTAATTTACACTTATATCTTGCACGTCTTAAAACTAAAATATGTTTTTATAAAATAAATGCTCTTTGTGTCACAAGTTACTGCTTTTGAATTAATATTTTTTTAATATAATTTTCAGATCCAACATACAAAACGGGCTATATCGCAGATGATCCAAATGCATATGATGTTGAGCTAACTGGGGAAGCTGATCTAGATGCCAATCGTACAGCACGTATCAACCGCACTGCATTCAGTGATGATACAGATGATGATATCGACGAGGACGAGGATGAAAGCCAGGAAGATGATTAGAATGGCACAATATTTAAAATTAACAAAAAATTTACGAAGTATCACAAAAGACGTCCATACCACTGCAAACTTTTGGAATTCCATTATAAATGTAGTTAAAACAAAGACAAAGACACTCAAATTATTGCTTATTAGAAATTATCAAAAATACTCATTAGCTTAAGTCGAAACGCCAAAGATATAAGATTAACGCTCGAAATATAAAAATAAATATTGCTTTTTAAGATTATTTAAAATAAACGTATAAGAAATTTGATATATGTTAAGTTGGTTATTTTTTAATTTCTAAGTTAATTTCGAATTATTTACAATGTAAAATTTTAACGAAATTATTTAAAACGAATATTTTGTATATGAGAATTTTTTGCATAAATTATGAATATTGAAAACGATTATAATGCAAAGCCTTTCAAATTCTTGTTAAACTTATGCATAACAAAATAAAAACTTCCAAATGTTCAAAACTTCAATACTAAGAATTTTTTTCATTCAAGAGTTAGATAATTAGGAGTTGAGAAGATACCGTGTCTTTAAATTTGATTAAAGATTGCCTAGTTGAGCCCAAGAAATAACATTTCTCAAAACCTGGTATCTGGAAGAGGCTTATATACCGAGAATAGTTCGAATGGCTACATAAAGGATAAGAAAAATATTTCCTTACTGAAGTGTTGATTGAATTAAAGGTTATGTTCAATTTTATTTCGAAGCATATCAAACTGCGTAAACAATAGTTCTAAAATTATTTGTATCGTTTTACCTAGACTTTTGTTTTAGAATCATTATAAAGATTTTAGACCCAATCGAACATAAAATATAGAAATTTTTAACGTGAAGCAAATTTTCAATACTTTAATTCTGTTGATTTTTGTATATCTATATATATAAAAAAGGAACTTATGTTTGTAAGGCCGCAATAGACTCCTAAACTACTCATCCGATTAGCATGAAAATTTGTGTATAGAAGGTTTTTGGTACGGTGCGTGTTCGTGGGCTATCAATTTTGATCCACCTTGAACACCAGAGGGCGCTGTAGTACAAATTTTTTACAAAACTGCCTAAAACTCATAAACTGCTAATGCGATTAGAATGAAAAGTGGTATACAGTGAGTTTCATGTACGTTGAGTGTTCTGCTGCTATCGTTTTTGACCTATCTTGAACACCAGAGGGCGCTATAGTACACATTTTTTACAAAACCACCTAAAACTCCCAAACCACTTATGCGATTAGAATACAAATTGGTATATATCAGTTTTCAGGTACAATGAGTTTTTTAGCATTATCTTCTTTGACCCACCTTGGACACCAGATGGTGCTGTAGTACAAATTTTTTACAAAATCGCATATTTTTAGTTGTTTTCTTAGGTTCCATATTCAGATATTTACAAAATATAAAATATTTCTTAAATTTAGTAAAATTAAAAAAATTTCCGTTATTTTGACACCAAAAACATGAACATATCTTGAAAACTATGAAAAATTTTACTACAACGATATATTTAATGCAACATCGTTGCTTAATAATGAGAAAAAAATAATCAGAAATTTAATTTTGTGACTTTCGATTCAAATATCTCCGCTGCATTTGTACACATTTTGTTAAATTTTTTTTTGTCTTAAAGCTTCATCAAAGTAATATGAAAACCTTATTGCAAAAATACCGTTAGTTGAGTATATATAATTTTTTTTTCAAAAAAGGTCTAAAATTTTGGATTTTTCCTCAAAAAAAGGCTCAAAATTTGTTTTTGTTGTAAACCTAATTTAAATTCAAATTCACAAATTGTCAATTCTATTTAAAAGTTATAACATTTGTAAACAAAAGTTATTCAAATTTTACGCAAAAATTAAAAACCATTTTTGTGATTCAAAAAGCAAGGCCTATCCCTTGATTTTTTCGAAGAAAATTTTTTTTTCCAATATTGTGTTTTTATATTTTTGTAAAAATATAAAAGCTAAGAAATTAATTTATTAGAAAAAATTATTGTAGTATCTCTTACCAATCAAAAGTTATAACCCATAATCTTTATCCAAAATATATATACAAAAAGCAAAACGCTGTCTGTGTGATGGTTGGAAACTTCAAAATTACTGAGCCGATAGAGCTGAAATTTTGGCAGTACATTTTTTTCAAGTACGAGATGGCTTAAATTTCTGTCACAACCCCTTTTATCGCCCACAAATCATAAAAATGCTATATTTCCTACGGTTTTCGTCGATTTGACTACATTATGGTAATTTAGTTTGTATGCTTACTGTCGGCAACTGTACTAAAACTGGGTAATGTCCATCTACTAGAAAACTGGGATGAGCATTATATAAGGGGGTGTGGCTCCGCCCATACAATTTGTATTATCGAATAGCTTTGAAAGTAAAAGTAGCAGTACTTACATACAATCTCAAAATGGAGTTACTATTTGGTGATCTCCTGCTACTGGGAAACTGTAACGGTCAGTGGAAAATAACAGTGGTGTCAAACTATGAGTCTAAGAAAAGTTTTGAATACACCTATTATGTTCCCATATAGTTGCAGGGTGCAGCAACGCGCGCCGGGAAAAGGCTAGTGCAATATATTTGAAAGCCGACTTGCTTACAATATTTTTATGCAGTGATAAACTGAGTTTTTTAATTACGGGGTTCGTAAGATTAATCAAACTCCAAATATGGCTCATTTTGTACATGATTTGTTACCTGAAAAAATTTTCTGAAAGGAGTTATATGTAAATTCTTTTTGAAAAAACTTATGAATTCCTAAGTTAATATAATACCTTTGAAATTATTTAAAGATATACAAAAATTATGTTATATATAATAAACCCTCAAAAAAAAAAAACAGAATATCGTTTTTTTCCAGATTTGATTTAGAGATCACATAAATATTGAACAAGGTAGAAACAACAGTTTATTGTGCAACATAATTTTAACTATTTTACTTACACAATGCTGATATTGCAGTAATTGCTTTTTGAACAAATTTTAAAAAATCGACAAAGACTATTTCCTGAGTTTAATTAAAAAGTGTTTTGGATTTTTTGTAAGCAGAACCAAATTATTTTTTATAAAAAAAAAACAAAAGATTATGAAAAAACTGATACCATTAACAATTATACAGAAGCACTGGAGGATAATTCAGTTGTGGAATGAAAATTTGGGTTTATTTAATATGGCTTTGTTTACTTAAAGAAACCCATAAGGCTGTTCAAGGTTGTAGAGAGTTGCTATTAACGCATATCGATATATTATTTTTGATATGGCAATGCTTGATATTATTGATATTACCTGATTTTTCGATGCAAAAATATACAAATAAATCATTAAGCAAAATTTGTTACTTAGACAAAAAAAAAAAATAGATGAAAATTTCTTTGCATATAATTCTAGCCGATAATTCTACCCGAAATATTAGTGTAGAGTCAAAAATGTAGATGTGGAGAAAATGGCAAGTACATTACGACCTTGCTCAATGCAACTAGTTAACGCAAATGGAAGGTCGTACTGTTTTCTAATTGAAATGCCGAAATTTTGGTTCCAATTACATCTCTCCGGGCATATCGATAGCGTAAGTTTTGACATTTCAACTTTCAACATTGTTGTTGAACTTGCTAGCATTGAACAAATTTTTTAATACATGCAATAACAATCGAGTTTAGCTACTACAGCTTTTTCGCACATTCTCATCATTAACACATTTAAAGTCACAATCCAAATATCTTTGAAATTTTCAACGATATCAATACAAGTGGCTCAAAATAAGCTAATGTGAGGAAAAATTTACCCACCAAAATATGGTTGGGCTCAAGGACAACACAAGACATCACGACTAACCATGCAAAAACATAACAATGCAATTACACAATAGTTTTTAATCTACTCTTGAGTTGACCTTTAGACAAGTTAACATCAAAAAAGCTACAATTGTTAACTAATTTACTCATACGGTTTAAAGGAGCAGTTAACATATAATTTGTTCTACTAAATGGTAAGTAAATTAAATTGTTAGCATTTCTACTGCTTCTACGATTAGAATTAAAATTTATAAGAGAAAGAAGTTCTGGAGAATCGAATACACCGGTGATGAGTTGGTGCACATATGTAGACGATATCTGCAGACTTCCTTCGCTCACTCAATGATTGCATTTTTAAAAGTTTCAAGCGATCCTCATAAGGAGGAAGGTTTAAAATGTCAAATCCACTTAAGCCTCTTAGGACAAACCGAACAAAGCATTTTTGGATTCTCTCTATTCGATCAACATGCACATTGTAACTTGGAGACCAAACTTGACTTGCGTACTCCAAGTGAGGACGCACTATTGCATAATACAGCGTTGTAGTCGTAATCATGCTATTGAATTCTTTGGCCCAGCGTTTAATAAATCCAAGCATAGAAGATGCTTTTTTACAAATGTTATCAATATGAATGTTAAAGGAAAGCTTAGAATCCATACATATTCCCCCTTCAACACTAGGCCGAAACACATAGAAGGCATGCATCTGACATTTGTGATTGAATATACGTATTATTATGAAGTGGCCCACATTAAAAACATTCACGCATTCATGAAGCTTGATGCATGCCTGAAGTTAGCGAACTTTTAACTTTCTGTGGGCATCAAAGCATTGACAGAAGACATGTGTGAAATAAAAGCAATATCATCAACCCAACCATTAACCATAAAATATCTTCCCATTCCAATTTTAATTGTTTTTGATTAAAGTTAATGTATTTTCCAAACTTTTTCTTTAAAATTTCTATTCAGTTTAACATTTTTTAAATTTATCACATATGCGATGCATGCTATTTATGTGTTTTAATCAAGCATGCTTCACAGGCATGAGGCATGCTTGAGGCATGAAGCATGCTTGAGACATACTGCATGCTTTCTATGTATTTTCGCCTTATGTACTTCTTACAGTCAAACCTTAATCAGCGCGGAAGCGAAACCTTCACAAAAAAGCGGCGGCTTTGTGTCAGATGTGCAGACAGCCGACAAATTTTTCACAGAAATTACAATATTTTCGAATTCTGCAGCCAACTTTACTTCCTAACGCTCTGTCAAAATTGGACTTTTCAACCGCTCAGAGTTTCCGCTGCGTTATTACGGTTTGCCACATATGAATCGTATGAACATGAGAAATTTTTGACAGATAAAAAACGCTTACGTATTCAACCAATATGCTTATTGTGAATAGTAAGCTTCAGCTACTTACTACAAGTGTTGCTGTAAAGGCCACCATTGTTAACACCCTTGTATAGCTGTCAAATATGCTTACAGCATATGCATGTGTAAGAAGGAGACAAAGCAAGTGTTGCTAACGGTTGGCTTACAGTACAAAATACCATATTTTGCACCGGCATTACAGAGTTTGCAATAATTGTCTATATATTGAGCCTAAATAAATTAAATATACTTAAAATATTAAGCATAAGATGTCCACCGAACAGGCCACAAAAAACTGCATAACCTTGAAGGGATCCGCACAAATTATTGTCGAATACCTGAGTAAGTTGGTGGCAGCAGCAAATTGAACTTAATTTGGCTGGCGCGAAATTTAATAAAAATTCAAAAATTTTCTTATATTCCATAGAGTATGGCATCAATTCAATACTTTTCCAACGCGGCATCTATCCGCCGGAAACATTCGTGAATACACAGCAGTACGGACTGACCATACTCATGTCCAAGGACAAGAAGATTGAGGAATTTCTGCAAAATGTGCTCCAGCAAACTGAAGGTAAATAATAAAATGTTTAAACTTTTGCGCTTATCAACTATGTGTGTTCTGGTGCTCCACCTAGAATGGCTGGCTAAGAATATGATAAACAAGATCTCAATGGTAATCACTAATGTCCACACAAAAGAAGTACTCGAGTGCTGGGACTTCAAGATGCAGGCAGAACTGGGAACGGGTGATACTAGCGATGTCAACAAACTCACTTCCAACAAGGAACTCAATCGCATACAGAATGAAATACGCGATGTAATGCGTCAAATATCGGCTACTGTCAGCTACCTGCCTTTGTTAGACTGCATCTGCACGTTTGATGTTATGATTCATACTCTGCAAAATTGTGATGTTCCGGAAAGTTGGGATGAAACAGGTGCCGTTTTTATACCAAATGCTCAGGCGGTGCAGTTGCGTTCGTTTTCCACTGGTCTACACAAGGTCGACACTGTAGTCAACTATAAGATGTCAGCATAGCTCTGCAGTCATAACTTAAAAGTCAATGAAAAGTTAAATCAAGATGTTTGAAATAATTTTAAGGCCTTTGTTTTGTATTTAATTATAGCCATTCATTTGTTCTAACTGGATGAAACAGTAGTAATGTCAATAACTTTTGTCTGCTTGGCTTTTTGCATAACTATCGAAAACTTAAGATATAATACGTCATGTTAAAATGTGTTTCAATTCCGTTTTGTCTAGTTCACTTTTTTCAACTTGAGTTAACAACTTTTCTAGACTTGATTTTTTGGATAATTTCAAACTGACATTTTCATGTAAGTTGAGTTAAGTTATGAAAAAATAAAAGTGAATTTAATGGATTAACATCTGACGTAATGTATGGAATCGATGGAAGTTCGGAAGACAAATTCCTTTTGTTTTTCCCTCATTGTTTTGTTGTTGTAATTCATGTCTTGAATATTATATAATAGTTCGCAAAAAATTCTTTTTTTTATAAATGTATGAAAATAAATATAAGATTAACCATTAAGTTATCAACTTTCAATAAAGTGGTGTCTTGGGGGCATAAAACTCGTAATTGATGAAAATCGAGGTGATGAACTGAAATAATTTGTTTGAAAATGCACTCTTCTTTTCATTTATTCCACTAAAATGTTTGTAAGAATGTTTTGGTACCATCTTTTATTTAACAAGCCTGAAATTTTCTACATCTTTATGATTTAAATTGAAAACACGTTCACTTTTTCTTTATTATAATAGAAAATTATTTTATTTTTAATATACAAATTAGTTCAATTTTGACTTGTATACCAAGTGCATAAAAATATATTTTGATGATTAAAGAAGTAGCATTTATAGAGTAACATTTTTGCGATTCTTCGAAAACATATGTTAGCAGTGAACATATCTATTTATAAGTACAAATTTATGCAAAAAAAAGAGATAAAATTAATCAACGAATTGATTGCAAGCGTGCGTGTTTGAAATGTGTGTATGTGTGTGTTTGTTAATTATGGAACCTTCAAATGAGAATCAATAATCAAGCTGAAAAAGGCAAAAAAGATATATAAAATAATAAGAAATGACAATTAAGTGCAAATTGGAAATATACTTTCAAGCATTAATCATTGGAGAATAAAAATTTAAAAGAGAAAATAAATAACTAATAATTTAAACTTTAATTCTTCAAGTTATGTGTTGCTTTTGCTTAGTTATCTTATTCATATTAAGTGAAGTTGCTTTGTTGCTTTAGTCAGTACCAAAGTATTTTTGTCCAAAATGATTGGGTGCCACTGGATGCAGTTCTGATGTGAGTATTTTTAGCTTGGGGAAAGCGCTGACAACTGTTTTAGCCGCTATTGGAGTGCAAAAAAGATTCGAAAGTATGATACAGTTCTCAGGCACACCGTGCTCTTTCAGCACATTGACCGACTACATACGAAAGAAGAGCAAAGTGACAAACTATTTACATTTTCTTTGAATATCTCACCTGTAGCACCGTGTTGCCCGTCGACATTATTGGATACATGAGCAGGACTTGACGACGTGCGATGTCATCGGGGAAACGTGCGTATACGACACGTGCAACATGCGTCTCTGCATCCGATTCCACCAAAATCTTACCAATACGTATCGAGCGGCAGCAGTCGCGTAAACCTTGCTCCATGGCTTCGCCCGAACGTATGATGGAAACACCACAGTTGCCGGAACGATACTTGAGACCCTCGTACAAGGCACCAGTTGGTGTTTCTACGCAGCAGTCAGAATAGGGTAGTTGATTCAGTGATTCTTCAATGACTAGGCGTATCAAACGATCGGCATAGAATTTGAAGTCGCTGCGTGAAGTATTCCTACATACATAAAACAAAGCAAAATTAAGAGCTGGCTAAGAGTCAAAAACATCTACTCACTTATCTCGAATGATGGTTAGCAGCTCGCGCACCTGTGAATAGCACTCGAGTATCTTTAGATTTGGGCCATATTCGTTAAGCAGTTCTTCTGGGTCAGCTGTATTGATGTCGAGCGTAACTGGTGGCAGTTGCGTCGATGTGATCTCAGTGCATTCCTCTTGGTTGTTAGTTTCTGTAGGAGTTATGGAACCCCCGCCAGCATTGTTGTGACTGCCAGTGCTGGCGGTAGAACCGGTGCACATTGTGTCCGCAATTTTGATATTTGTGCTGAGCGCTTTCGTTGAAAACGGACTAAGTTGCTCAAATTGAAATATACTGGCTTGGGTTGTTTTGAATGGAATTATTTATTATTATTTACTTAATTTGATTTGCAAACTTTACTGCCTTCGGTGTACGTTGCTATAAATGTGATGTGATAAAAATATTATGCACAAAGTAAACAGCTGACTTTGACATTGACAGCTGACAGCCATAAAGGTATACACACACTGATTTTTTGACTGTTGTACAGTGAAAGGCAATAAATAAATACTTTTTTAGTTCAGTTATTCGAAATACATAAAATAATAACTAATTGTATGGATTTGTGTCTTCACGTAATCAATATTTTATATAAATACTGTCATTTGAATTTTAGCGAACAAATCATGTTAAAAAATGACAAACTTCAGTATCTCATCATTATTATGATAGTTGTTCAATGTAGTATGGTTTGATAAACAAGAGTTTAGTAAGAACGATAGATATACATAGAATTTTTGGTCGATAATGCTTGAAAAATCTTTTTAAAAACTGTTTTGACTGTTCAAAATTGGTGATTGCTATTGTTGTTTACTTTTTTGTCAGGAATTTGAAAGAATTATACATGTTTTGTTAGCGATTTTTCATCATTTATTAATAATTATAAATCTAGGACGATTGCGTCTTAGTTTTGACATCATAGTCATAAGCCCATGTCCCATTATATGTTTTAATAATTCTACGTCGTTCAGCGGTTCCTGATAAAATTCTATTCGAAGATATTTTTGGTCGAAACTTAACACGGTTGGAACAAATTTTGCTGTAAGACGTTTCATATCTAAAACATTCGTAAAAATTTCTCATTTGTAATCAATCATTTTACCCTTGATTGATGATCCTTGCGCTCGTTATCTTCACCGTCTCCACGACCATGTACCACCAAAATGCTTGTACCACCGTAAACTCTTATCTTATTGCTTAATTAGCCAAACATAGTTCAACGCAACATAGCTGTTTTTTTTTTTGCTGAAATCTGCCGAAGGCGTTTTTTGTGTATCTAATTAGCTGAAACGTGGCGTAACTTGACGTAAAAGGTTGGTGAATTTTGATTTCTATGTTTCGTCAACTGACATTTCAGTATACAATATGCTTTTTGTAGCGTTGCTAGCATCACACTTTGAGTTTTGTTTTTTTTTTTGATTTTTGAATTTTTTTCTTTTTTGCGTTTATTTGTGTTTAATCATTGAAGCGAAATGTAAGTATTTTAATTTAAATTTATTTTTTATAAATAATTAAAATAATTGAAATATATTTCAGAATGGTAGACGACGAAAAACTAATTGATCTGGTCAGAAGTATCTGATTTATTTGATACTTGCTTTGTTTGCATGTTGGTAGTATAATCATCAAAAAGTCATATGTAAGTCATATTGTAAGTCACCAAAACTTGACGTATTTCATAGTCACTCCTAACAGATCCACCGAAAGCAATAACTAACATTTCTTAGACTATGTTGTCCTTTATACCATGTTTATCACAAAATTTATTGCAAATGAAATGAAATGTTATAATTTCAATAGCCGACAAAACGCAAAGAACCAATATTGCTGATAATTTATAAATACTTTCTAGACATGCTAGACATGCTGATCAAAACACAGTTACGCTCTAAGGCCTTCAATGATCAGTGGTGAAAAATTGTAGCAATAGTCATGATTTGAAACTTAATTCCTACGTCTAGGTATATTAAGGATATTTCGTATTATATGTCCGTATGATAAAAAAGTCAACGTTCCAGAGCATTTGCTCTTGCTCTTTGTGAATTGAGGTACAAAATCCAAATATTTGTTAAATTCTAAAATATCATTTAAGCAATTGAAGTCCGTCACAGGCCAAGAGCTATGTTTATGCTAATTTGGCAATGACCTTCTTTCAAGACCCTCAAAAACTATTAAACTTTGATTAATTTCTATTCAAAATTTGATTTTTTTCATTAATGATAACTTATTAATGTTAAATACCAAAAAAATAAAATCACACAAGTGAACTGATTTTTAAAAATTTTTATTAATTTGCTTTTGTCAGAGTTTATTTCAATCAAAATTTTTAATAAGAGTTTAAATAATTTTACATTGATTTGCGGAAAATTTTATTTTTCCCTTCATAACCGACAAGTTTACAAGGCCTTGTTTTAAATTTAGTGTTGATTTTTATTTGCCAACATAAGTGTTTAAATTAATAGTCGTAACAAATATTGCTTAAATAAATAAATGTTTGTAAAAAAATCATTGCTTATAATATGTGTTAATTTTTATTTTTTGCTAAACTAATATTTAAAACAAAATAATTGTTTATAATTTACTTTACAACTGTACAATTAAAATTTAAACTATTGCATTTGTAAGTGTTAAGAAATAAGTTTATTGCATTTGTGTTTGTTGTCATGTTGTGTACGAATACGATGTAGTGTGAAGACTCAATTCAAGTTATCACAAATGTAAATCTGTGATCAGTGATAAATGCTAATTCTTAAATTTGGACTGCTTAATTACAAATTATAGATTAAGAAATAAAAATATATTTATATATAACTCTTTAAATATACAACACATCAAAATGCTTAATAATCTGATTTAAAATAAATGTTTTATATTAAAATAAAAACATTTTGGCACTTTGAAAAGAAAATCGAAGCAAGAAAAACAAGTTGTACTGCTAAAAATGCGTGTCAAATTAAAATAACATCGTTTAATTTTAATGAAAATATCTAACTCCAATATGTTTTATTCTATAAATGTCTAGTTTGCATGCAAAATTTGATATTTTAATTGATTAAGTCAGATTGTTCCTTAACTTTTAATCATATTTTTTGAAAAAATTTTGATTCTCTTTCGCAAATATTGCTTATAAAAGTATTACTAAAAATTTATTCGAGTTCCAAAAATAAGCTCGATTAAGAGAGGAGCATTTCTCCGGACAAGAAGGTTCAAGGTTTTTCCATTTCTACATTAGAATTCCACAGCTCAGGAAGCAACAAAGTTTTTCGTTGGAGGAACTATTGTTGATAGTTGTGTAGTTTAATCACTGGTTAAGATGAAATAGTTGAATAGAAACTTTTGTGGAAAAGTTTTTTATCAGTGGACTAAAGGTTGAGTTTTGCTGATTGAAAAATAAAAGTTATGTTGAGTACTTTTTATGAATTTTTGTAAAGGATTTTTCTTTTAAATGTCTGGATAAGAATTGCTGGACACAACAAGAGTCGTGGTATTAAGATTAACAATTTTTTACTTCTATTAACTCCCAAAGATTACAAAATAAAAGTCATTACAATTTGGCATCTGATGCAATTTATGCTCTTCACCAGTAAAGAAACAGTTTATAACGATATCGTGCTCCGAACAACCCGAAGATAAAAAAAAACTAAATGCTTCGCAAAACTAACTATTCCCGCTCATTTCTCGAACTGTCTCCTCCATTTTTACACCAGTCCATAATCCGTACACACCGGAGTCGTTTGATTATTTTGGGGCTTTTCTTTTGTTGTTGTGTTCGCCGCAGCCGCTGCTGCAGCAGCTGCCATATTCAGTTCGACCAATGTATCGATACTGTTCAAGCTGACACCCTGTAGTATTTTCTGCGCAGCCAAGGAAGTAAAGTTGAAGGACAGATCAGTTAAACTTGGAAAGTTGTAAAGTTCTTCCGGCACGCCCGTTGATGCCGGAGCGATTTCCTTTGAAAGACTGAAACGCCGATCGAGACCTTGTTTGTCCATTGATTTATCCATAGCTACTGAGCAATTGTTATCCTTTAAGGCTAGATTCGGCTCGCTACCCACGGCAATCATGTTTTTTTGCAGCAGTAACGCCAAGTTATCCGTGCCACTAATGGCGGGATTAGAAGCTAGCAGATTGCCTGCTTTCTGCAGATTTCCAACAGATTCGAATCTCAGATTCTTTAGGTCGCAGTTGGAGTTCATGCGTTTGCCTGGCGCCACCTGTGTCTCTTTTGCGTTCTTTTCGTATGTACGAAGATTTCCCGCTGAGCCGGATATTTCAAAGTCCTGCTTTGCAAGCGCCGCTGCCATGGCGAGTGTCTTTTCATCGCATGGTGAATTAGGCTGCGATTCATTCTTCAAAACGTTATTTTTGTAGACAATGTTACTGGACCCATTTTGCGGCATCTGCAGGCACATCTTGCGGCTATTGTTCATGGTGGCATCATTGTTGATGTTCTTTGTGAACTTTGAGTTTTCCAACAACTCGCTGGAACTTAGCGTATCAAGGTTGTCTGGTGAAGTTTCGCTAACGAAGGAGATAGAGTCACATGTTTCAGAATTGCCATCGTTTTCGCTGATGGAGCTTTCTTTGTAGAGATGATGCTGCTGATGCTGGTGTTGGGAGTGATGGTTCTGATTGTGATGTTGCTGGCTCCTTTGCGGCACACTCTGCTGTCGTGACAAGGTCTTTTTGATGATCTCACCTTTTTCGTTGGTTGTCGTTTCGTTGTTGATTATAAAGACATTCGAATTCTCCATTATTTTTCCGTTTTCCAGCGTGATAACGCTGCGTGCTGGTGAATTCTGCACGAAAATTTTCGTGCTCGGTATTTGGCTTTGGCTACCATTGGAAGTTGTCACTTGCAGCGTGATCGAGTTGTTGGAGTTCGATTGCGGCACATGACCCATGGAAGAGGAGCAACGACTTGTTGTCTGCTGATTAGTTATCTCCTCGAGAATACGCGAAGGTGTTGACGCACGATTTCGCTGCGATTGTTCGGCAGCGCGTGCACGCATTGCTTGATGACGCGGTGTGCCGCGCGGTGAACCATTAAGCACTAGTATGGAGCGCGTAGGCGAGGGTTGCACGACCGCGGTGTTTGTCGAACACTGGGAGTCTAGACTAGAATGACCACTGGTTTTGCTGAACGACACTTTGCCGCTGTCAATACTCGATGGGCCCGAGGTGAACATAGATGAGGCTTTACCTGATTCGAGACTTGAAGGACCACTTTGAACACTACGGTATTGACTTCTGTTGTCCGCCGTGAAGCCGTTAATGGTGATGTTTTGGTCCGTTAGTCGTTTTACAGGTGCTTTCAGCGTAGATGTTCTCGCGGGAGATTCGCCGAATATATGTTTTCCAATGAAGGATTTCTGCTGCGAGGGTTTTGGTTGATTGGGCGTGGTTAGACGTGAAAGTGTAGCAGATGAATGATTTATTGTGGCAGGAGTTGTAGTGCTCGTGGAAGTGGCGGGTATCGACTGCGTAGATCGTGGTAGTGAACTGCTACAGTAGACGGGGGAACGTCGACGTATAGGCGAACAGTCACGTGAAGATATAACAAAGGTTGAATCGCTGGACATGTGTCGACGATGTCGACGCGGTAATGTGGAGGAGCGTTGACTCAGCTCGGAGCCGTCGTAAAAGGTGGAGTTGGAGAGCGTGTGTGCAACCGGCATATCCTAAATAATACGTTTGAAAATTATTAGGACTTGATTTGTCTTGAATATTACTCACATGATCGGCAGTTTGTGTGCCCACACTATGTAGATGCACAGCTCGTGAGTTGAACCACTCGGCTGGTGGAAACTGTGCGGAGTAGGTCTCAATTTGACGCTGCTTAGTACGACCGCTGCGTCGAAATAGCCGTGAGAGCAAAGATCCTTTTTCTGCAACCACATAGGAGAAAAAAAAAGAAACAAAACAAATTTTCCAGAGGTTTTCTCTGCTATTTTGGAAATATTTTGTGATAACTCACTTGGTGATGACGAATCTGTGCTTTGGTACTCCGAGCTGCTGCTGTCCGTTGTAAAGGTTTGAGCATATGTTTTCGAGAGACTGCGCGTCGAAGCGCAGCGTTGTAAGCGTTTAGAAGAGCCAAAAAGTCGCAGACTATGTCGTCGTTCAAGGCTGCGTGGTGTGGGAAAGGAGGCACTGCGTCGTTTAGCGGCCCGGGGATAGAGAATTTTGTCATTTGGGTTGCCTAGAACCGGGAAATATAAAGAGACGTAAAGGGAAAAGTACAAAATGAGTATATCGGTGAAAGAAAGAACAAAAACTAACCTCCACAGATGACATCCGCCAGGTTCGTTTGTATGCATTGATGCGTCAAGTCACCATCACGTTCCGTTGAAATCTCACCGTAGAGTGAATGCAAAGCTTCGGCATTCGTCATTAGCATGGTGCGCGTCTCGTGGGGTAACTCTTCCGATTCCTCGTATTCCTGATAGGTTGTGCGATGATGGCGTGGATGCGAACGACTGCGACGTCGCCTAATTGAAAACAAAACGTCAAAACCAACACCTCATTTCTCAACACTTTGCACTTACTCTGGCGTAAAGATGAAGTAACCCTTTGACGTCTGATAAATCTTCTGCTCCTGCATCAGCTGTGCCAATGTGTCGTATATAACTTCCGTCGCTGGTGGCGTCATGTGCGGAAATCGCAGACCTAGTTTCGTGCGTATGTTTTCAATAGTTGCCGAATGACCTTCGGCTGTCAAATCCATGATCACATCGCAAAGTGCTTCGGGTAGTGGTGTAAATTGTCCTTGAACTGTCGGTGTAACGATGCAGTCATCGATGTCACCTGTAAGCGTAAAAGAAGAAAAAAAAGATGGTTGCGTGTTAGTGAGTAATTAGCTGACTGTCTGCCATTAACTGAATGGTCATGTTGGTAAAAATGGCTAATTGAATTTGTGCAGCTATTAGGCCACCATACATGGATGGTTGCCACTCTCGTTTTCTAAGTCGCGGGTTTTCGATTTCAGCAACTCGTTTCTTTGCTTGTTTGTTGTTGTGACAGATGTTAGGCTACTCTATTTATGGCAGTGTTGTTTGCCCGTCAAGAGAGCCAAATATTTTTGTGACATAAAAGACAACTTTAATTGATTGCATTTTAAGCCAATATGGACTAAATGTGTAACAAGTTCGTTTATGACTCTGCAGTTATCAGTGACTTTGAGCTTGTTGTCCTTATGAGAGAGTTTCACATGTGTTCGAGTGGAATAATTTTTATCATCCAAATGAATTGTTTGTGGAATTTTAAGCATGCGACAAAATCAAGGCAAATTATTGGAACATGATGGCCTTGAGGTAGTTTTCGAAACAAACAATGTTAAAAAATAATTAAACGCGTAAAAGTGAAGATATAAAGAGTATGATTGGGAAAGAAAAGACGTCGTAGTCAGCCTACAAAAAAGTTTGTGAGTGTTTCACGTGGATGTTAATGGACAGTTGTTTTAGTTGTTTAAAAACTCAGCTACAGTTCAAGCACATAGCTCCTCCGTTAGATTGCGATCCTTTAAACATGTTTAATCGTTTTCTCTCTCTCTCTCTTCTGTTATTTTTGTTCCAATATAACAATATAGGTTTGATTTTAAGGAAACGAAATAAACCTGCTGCGTTTTAAAAATAGTGATATGTTTAATAACTGATCTAACATTTTTTATAGTCGAGGAAACACGATTGAGTGCTCGATGATAGGAGAATATAAGTAACTCGCAAGCAGGTGACAAAGTTTCTTATTGCCAGTGTGACTGGCTCGAATAACTTGAAAGGATATATTCGTGCGAACTTTAAGGAGAAAACATTCAAAAGTTTGAACTACTAACTTACTTGAACTAATTGTTGTATTGGTTGAATGAGTGTTTTTATTGACAATCGAATGATTGCGGGCGGATCTCTTATCCGAGTTTCTCAGTCTTTGTGTAACTCTTGCGACAAGGAATAAGCGAGTGGTAATTGACAAATACGTTTGAAAAAACTGACTATTTCTTAACTACAATGTAGCTGTGTTGTGGCCTGAAACATTTTTCTTTTAAATTTTTTCAGACATGGTCGCTGAAACACTACTGATGACATGTATCTTACATTGTAAGCGGGAATTGAAGGAGTTATGCTGCATAGCACATAAGAAGGAAGAGAACACAGGGAATTAAGGTGGGGGGGGGGGTAAGGTTTGACAACTGTTTTTTTCATTTTTTTTTATTTTTGTTTCTGAAAGTACAACATCTGAAGAATATTGTATTAAATTTGTAGGTCATTCGGAGCAAAAGTAACGAAGTTACAGTAGGTTGAACGACCGTACCTCCAACTAAGTGTTGCTTAGTGTACAAAACTTTAAATCGATTTTCCCAAACATGTAATTTTTAAAGTCGGTGACCAGCCTACACAAAAAACTA
This sequence comes from Pherbina coryleti, assembly GCA_943735915.1. NCBI lineage: Eukaryota > Metazoa > Arthropoda > Insecta > Diptera > Sciomyzidae > Pherbina > Pherbina coryleti. Next base: position 132,078,160 of record OX030952.1, read on the forward strand.
GTTTTTTTCGTCAAAAATCGTCAATTTGGCTTCAAAATGGTGTCAAAAATTTAAAAATTTTATAATTAAAAAAAAAAATTCAGCATGACTGGAGAGATAAAGTAATAAACTAAAGAAAGCATTTGGATTTTTTGGTTTCAGATGATCCAGTGGTGCTGTAGGCTGGTCATCGTACAAAAACTTTTTTCGAGGCGCCTGCGGGGATCTAGAATAAATCCATTACTTCTCTCTATTTTTTAACAAAAATTTTTTTAAATATTCTTAAAATGTTGTACTTTTATATAATAATATGTAAAATAAACCTACAGTAATAATTTTCTCTAAAAAATTCATCAAAAAATGTCTTTTTAGACGAAACAAACCTTACTCCGCCTTTAAATGAAATTTCACTATATTTAGAAATTCAATGAAAACTTTCGATGGAGAGAACACATCGAGTCAAAAAAAAAAGAAAAAAGATAGCAAATGATGTCACAAATTAATTTCGTAACATTTCTAAGAATTTTTGAATGCGATTTTCTTTTTCGCTTCTTTCGAGTCAGTTTTTCAAAAAATATTTTATGTCTTTTATATGTTAAAAAAATTGCGATCTCGTTAGAGAAAGTTGTAGTGCTATTTCCTTCCACACAGTGGTCCAACTTTTGAGTCACGGCTAGGCCATGGTTCCTCGCTTTTTCATTTCTAATAAAATGAAACTTAAAATACATCAATATTTACGACTTAATAATTGTACTTGTTGTTAACTAACTTATCATTGACTGAGGTCAAATCGTCATGTTAAGTCCTTGGTTCAAAGCTTATCAAGAAGGCTGTCTTCCATTCAATATTTTTAGAGAAATATTTTGTTTTTTTTTTACAAATTTAAGAACAGCGCGAAAATAACAAAAAAAAAAGAATGTTAAGAGAATAGTTCAGGATTGAAAAGTATGATGAACGACTTCTCATTCTTTTTGAGAAATTAACATAATTTTTGCTGCTTATTTTTATTCTCATTTTGTCCAAAATGTCCATTCAGGAGATTTTGGAGCACATTTCTGAAAATTGTTTCTTAAAATATTATTGGACTTCCAGTTAAGTCACATTTACTTCAATCCTTTTTTAAAGAAATCAAGCACGAACTTTCACTTTCGCAAACGTTCATTAGCGTAGGTAACATTATTTAAATTCCATTTAAGCTCAATCTGACTACCACTTAATTAGTTCAGTGATTTTTGCATTCTCCCTCGCTATTTCTAGTGCATTTGTCTCGCTTTGCTATTCAATTGAAATCTTCAAGAAAATCCCGCTGGCAGTATTTGTCGGTGGCTATCTCGATAATGAGCTATTATTCGCGGAAGTCAATCATGCCTGGCAAAATAACCCTTTTATTAATTTTACAAAAACAAAATGAAGTGGCAAAAAAATAAAACCTTCGAGCGGCATTTTATTATTTCGCCACTTCAAGTTCAAATGCAAATTAACTTTTGCTAAATTGTTTGGCAGCACTTGTACACAAAACGAGGGAAAAACTTTCATTTAAGTGAGGGAAAATAGCGTTAAGTTAAATCGAGGGAAAAAATGAAAAATGTTGCCTAAGTGATCATTAAAGACGGCTATCTAAAGAGTTGGCCACTTGAATGCGAATTCGCAAAGAGCAGTTAAAATAAGCAACTACGATAAAAATAACAACAATGAAATAAATAAATATCACTACCAACTTGGCAAATATAAAGACGCAAATTATTTTTTAAAGACTTTCCAAAAATATTCAATTTGAAAAATGTTTGCTGAGTGCTAAAAAGGAAGATGTTATTAATCAAAAGATGGAAAGATTAACAAGTTTTGCTCTAATCTTGCTAAACTACGTAAGCTAGAAAGAGAAAGAAGACTAAAGACTGATTATTTTTGTAAACAATAAATAATATTAATGAGCTTTTGCACCAAAATATGAACAGCTTTAGATTTACTCAACGCTTATAAGCTACTTCCGCTACAATTGATAAAGAGCAACTATTTCCCCTTTCGGCTGAATGCCGGCTGGTGGCAATATTGTGTCAATATTATTGATAAAATGTATAAAAATATAGTGTATCCCCATTGATATGACCTGCAGCTGTTCCTCCAACAGCAACACTTATTTGCCGAGAGTCTTAGTTGTGTCCAACGACAGGAGTTTATAGTAAGGCATACCTGACTGACGTATGTTGTATTTTGTAAAAATATTCATCCAGCGCAAGAAGACAATTTTGTTAGAAAAATCAAAAGATGCTGCCACATACTATAACAGACATCATAAAAGAGTGTTGCTCACTCCTTGAACTTTAGCCTCACTTACAAAGACTTTCGTGTTGCAATTTATTTGTAGCCAACATGTATTTACATCTTGTATGTGTTGTTTTCTGTTGATTTACGATGATGTAAAAGGAAAAAAAAAAATATTAAGGAGTAAAACTTTTGGTCAAGTGGCGGGCGGTGATGGCGGCTCTTTTGTGTGTGCGAATATTTTTGCATTTGTGCAATTAGTAAAAATTTATAGCTTTTCCTTAAACTGAAATTTTATAGGAAATCGTGCCGAGCTGAAGATGTTTTATGATGCCATGTTTGTTGTTTGACGCCAATTTGTGTGTCCATCTATAATTTGAGTTTTTTTTTCATGGCAAAAAAAAAAATGCTTTTGTAGCGTGATGGTATTTTGAAGACTTTTTTTTGGATAAACAAACTATTAGGAACTGAAATCAAAATAGTTACTTGGAGGTTTAGTGAAAAGCAATATGGAGTTGCTCTAATGAGGAACATAACACCACGTCTACATGAAGAGTTGAGTTAATTTACCGGCGAATTTAACCGACTTATTCACATAAATCAGAATTTGTCATTTCTGAGCATTCTTCTCAATTCAGTGTCTTACTTGAAAGTCTTTTTTTGATGTTGAGGATTTTTTGTAGGTCACACCCGGAAGAGGAAAAATGGATACCCTTTTTTCCCAAGGTCCAATTTAAAGATAATTTTTTTAATAATTAGCCCTGATATAATTATTAAATTTGCCACTCCTTTGGTTTTTTTGTTTTGTAAAGAAAGGGTCATCCTTAAGTTTATTTTAACGTAGAATACGCTATACGGGGGTGTTGATCTGGAGCACAAAATTTTGAGAAAATGTTTGTCACTTTCATTATAAGTTTTTAATACTTTATGCAAGCATTGAAGAAAATTCAAGTATGGTCGTAACATATTTAATATGTCTTCTTTTGATTTGTATTTAAATAATCATATTGGTACACATAATTTTTTTGATTCTATAAGTAAATCAAAATTTAACTCCTTCAAATTTTGTATTAATTTTCATATGCTTTGTATTTTATGTATTACTAGCTTATACCCGACGCGTTGCTGTCGTAGCGGAAATGATTTCTATCTCTATCTCTATCTCTATCTCTATCTATATCTCTATCTCTATCTCTATCTCTATCTCTATCTCTATCTCTATCTCTATCTCTATCTCTATCTCTATCTCTATCTCTATCTCTATCTATATCTCTATCTCTATCTCTATTACTATCTCTATCTCTATCTCTATCTCTATCTCTATCTATATCTCTATCTCTATCTCTATCTCTATCTATATCTCTATCTCTATCTCTATCTCTATCTCTATCTCTATCTCTATCTCTATCTCTATCTCTATCTCTATCTCTATCTCTATCTCTATCTCTATCTCTATCTCTATCTCTATCTCTATCTCTATCTCTATCTCTATCTCTATCTCTATCTCTATCTCTATCTCTATCTCTATCTCTATCTCTATCTCTATCTCTATCTCTATCTCTATCTATATCACTATCTCTATCTCTATCTCTATCTCTATCTCTATCTCTATCTCTATCTCTATCTCTATCTCTATCTCTATCTCTATCTCTATCTCTATCTCTATCTCTATCTCTATCTCTATCTCTATCTCTATCTCTATCTCTATCTCTATCTCTATCTCTATCTCTATCTCTATCTCTATCTCTATCTCTATCTCTATCTCTATCTCTATCTCTATCTCTATCTCTATCTCTATCTCTATCTCTATCTCTATCTCTATCTCTATCTCTATCTCTATCTCTACCGCTATCTCTATCTCTATCTCTATCTCTATCTCTATCTCTATCTCTATCTCTATCTCTATCTCTATCTCTATCTCTATCTCTATCTCTATCTCTATCTCTATCTCTATCTCTATCTCTATCTCTATCTCTAAGTGGAACGACTCGTGTAAATTGATAACCAAATTTCGAGGCTATGCTACTTATAATTCCAAAGTTATTCGATATCGCAAATTTAGCTTGTATGGGCGGAGCCACGCCCCCTTGTTCAATGACGTCTCAGTTTTCTAGTAGAAGAATATCACCCAATAGTAATTCCATACTGAATTTCGTTGTTAAACGACGCTTAGTTCCAAAGCTATCTGATATCAAAAATTTTAAGTGTATGGGCGTAGCCACACCCCCTTTTCCAAAGCCCATCCCAGTTTTATAGTATAAATATATCACCAAGTGGAAACTCCATACAGAATTTCATTATTATACGGCATTTAGTTCCAAAGCTATTCGATATCATAAATTTGAATTGTATGGGCGGTGCCACACCCCTTTGGCCTATACTTGATAAATTTTGCTAGTCGAAGGACGCGACTAAATAGTACGCTCCTACCAAGTTTCATTGATGTGTGACTTATAGCTTGAAAGTTATACCGAAAATTTGGTCTGCTGAAAAAGTGCCACGCCCCACATTCAACGCCCATAAAATTTTACCTGTGGAACGGCTCTTGTAAATTAAGGTAGAACACCGAATTCCGATGCTATGCGAACTATAACTTCAGAGCTATTCGCTATCGTAGATTTGGGTTCTATGGGAGGTGCCACGCCCCCTTGTCATTTTCAAACAATTTTTTTTTTAAAACCATCTAGAGAACGTACCCTACAAAATGGTATCGGCAGATTTTTTTTTTACCCAGCCGAACTCTCAAACACTCGTCACAAACAGATTTGACAACATTTTTTTATATATATAGATAACATCTTACACATGATGCAGTACGATTATCTGTGTGTTCATCACAGAATCAGTGTGAGAAAGAGAAGAAGTATAATGACCAAGTAGCGAACGATGTGTACATACACAACATTGATAAGCGAAGCAGAGAAACAAAATTGTGCTTACCCAGTTGGCCACGTCTTTAAGACATCCTCAATGTCTTACAGCCTTATTCATAAACACATTTTAGAGGCAGCGTAACTTTAAACGGCCTTTAAACAAGAAAACGTTATTCATAAACATTTTTCGTAGTTGTTTAAGAGCTGCGTAACTTAAACGCCGAAATTGGCGTTTAAAGGTTACGTAAATACAACCATGATTTTTGTTTGTCTTTTCTTTTAATATCAAAGACATGCTCCATATGCGCCCTTTGCAGCATTTTTTTATGCGGCGGCCATTGTATATCCATAGGAATTCTTAATTTTTGTAGAGATTTTCTATAGTTCAGACACAAACCTTACAATCATAAGCAGAAAATGAAAAAATGTTTATGAATAACAATGTTAGCAAGGTTGCATAGAAGCTGCGTAAAGCCTTAAACAGTGCGTAACTAAACAAGCGTTTAAAGGTTGTTTAAGGAAATCTATTGAATAAGGCTGTTAATGACTAACGTATTCTACGTCTGACCTATGCGCCCGTGTTATCTAACACAGGCTTGAGCTTTTTTTTTTCTATTTTTATTCTCAAACCCTATAGCACTTTTTTAACAATGTTATGTGCCTAACTTTTACAAAGTTTTACCATCTTTTCACTGCTTTGAACAGCAACAATGTTCAACTCAAATTTTTCAAAAAGTATTTTTCTCATAATTCGCCTTTTTTTTACAGTTTTTTTTTAGCTTTAAAATCATGTAAGTTTACTTGGTTTTTCCTTAATTTACATAATATGGTTAATTAAACTTCCGCAACGTTTAATTAAACAAACGCCCCCTAATAACACCTTCTATATTAGTAGCCGCCACAGAGACGCTGTTCATTACATTTCATATTTGCAACTTAACCTCAAAAGTCAAAGTAAACGCCTTTGCTGGATGTAATTTTTGCAATTTCTTTTTTGTACAATTTTAACGATATCCTTTTTGTATTTATTTTTTTTTTTGTTTTTATTACAACAACCAATAATGATCACACATGCCGCTCACACACACGGCTCAACACAAGGTTTTATTTATGATTTCGAATGTTGTTTTGGTTACAATTTTATGACTTCATTACAATTCCGCGTTTTTGTTTTTTTAGTTGTTCATTTCTTTTCTACTCCATCTATAACTATGATTTCCACAAGCTTCTCAGAGTTTTTGTTGTTGCCGTTGCTATAGCTTTTATTGCAAAACGTGTTTACAATTTTTGATTATTGATTGATCTGTACAACGTTGAATGTTTGTAGGTGAATTGATCTTCCTGTCCGTTTGCTTGTCAGATTTCTTTCCTGATGTCTGGCTGCTCTAGCCACACACCTACACATAGATTGATGGTTGAACGTTTTTAGCGCCATTTCGTTGGCTGTATCTATAAGATAATTGTTAACTTTGTTTCATTTGCGATTAAATGATTGTAATAAAAATGATGAAATGTGGTATAAATCCATTTAAATAATGTATGCGCCTAATTTTTCAACAATAGTCTATTTCAACGTATAAGTTGAAATAGCGTATAACGCAACGTATAAGTCAACGTTTTAAACGAAACAAAGTTTTTATTTTGTACACTCTTTTTACATTTTTTGTTGATTTGTTTTTACAAATAATAGTTCCTGCTGCAACTGTGCCTCTAAACCCTTTCGGAACAAGATCTCAACAGATATCACTATAGTTTTTTACAAACATAAATTTGTTTGTTTTTTTTTCATATATTGTTTAAAATTTAATTATTAGAATTAAGGAATTATCATTAGAATAAAACTCCTTTGTGGAGTATTTATTAAACTTTTTCATGACCAAATGCATTTTATTTTAACATCATCGAAACACTTTGTTTTTGTCTCACTCAAATTCAAAATGGCGTCTTATAGCGCTAAATAAATATTTTTCATATTAAATATTTGAAAAACCTCTGACAATTGGAGAGTGCGTTAAGAAGTATGTGAACCACTTCGAGACAAGGTTGGAGAAATTAAATTTTCTTCATCTTTCTGCTGACAATGACCCAAATCAAAATTCGGGCATGTTGACGAAAATTCTGTTTGCATTCGTAAACGAAATTTCCTTAAAATTTTCCCGACGCATATGTAAATTCTTGAAAAAGATTTTTTTTACTGTTATCTGCTGAAATTCGTGCTTGATTTGACAGTAAGTCCTCTAAGATACAGTGTATGATGATTTATATATAGTAAGTGACTAGTTCCTACTATTACTTAATTACTTCTTTAAGTTCTAAAGCAAATGGACGTGGTTTTAACCTATTTTAATGGCTTATACATAAAATTTCAAGTATGTATAAGAAAATGTTCTTAATTTTATAGTTTTTGAAGACCAAAGAAGGAAAAATAAGTTTTTTTTCCAATATAACTACATGCATTTCAAAGCAAGAAAATATACCGAAAAAATAAATATATGTATATATTTTAAATCGATGCATTTCTTTTTAAATTTGTAAAATCACCTGTTTAGTATTTTTTGAAAAGAAAACAATAGTAAAATCATTAATGTCAGCTTGGGTGGAATAAAAAACTTTTGGAAATTAAAAAATTATGCTTATTCAACAAAGTAATAACACATGGTCCAATAAGTCCAGAGACTAAGTAATGAAAAAACTTTGTTTTGCAAATATTCTTCTTTATTCATAGGTGCCTTCAAGAGCAATACATTCATTCCACCGCTTTTCTTACTTTTCAATACCGGTTTTGTAGAACGATTTATGTTTCGCCTCAAAATACGCTTCAGTTTCAGCCATCGCCTCTTCATTGGAGCCAAATCTCTTGCCGGCAAGCATTTTTTTGAGGTCAGCAAAGAGCCTGTAGCCGCTTGAGGCCAAATCTGACGAATACGGTGGATGAGGAAGCAATTCGAAGCCCAATTCGTGGATTTTTGCCATCGTTTTTATCGATTTGTGACACGGTGCATTGTCTTGGTGAAAAAGGAATTTTTTTCTTCTTCAAATGGGGCCGATTTTTCGCGATTTCATCCTTCAAACGCTCCACCAACGTTATATAATAATCGCTGTTGATTGTTTTTCCCTTTTCGAGATAATCGATGAACAAAATTCCATGCGCATCCCAAAATACAGACCTTTCCAGCCGACTGTTGTGGTTTTGGTCGCTTTGGCTTGCTTTCATCGGTTGCTATCCACTCAGCTGACGACCGTTTTGATTCCGGTGTGTAATGGTGGATCCATTATTCATCCATTGTCACATATCGACGCAGAAATTCATGTTTATTCTTTGTAAACAGTGTCAAACAGCTCTCCGAATCATCGACACGTTGATGTTTTTGGTCCGGTGTGAGAAAACGCGGTACCCATTTGGAAAGCATCTTTCTCATCGACAAATGTTCCTGTAATATTGTTCCCACACTACCTTTCGATATCTTCAGAGCCTCAGCTGGCTCGCGCACCTTCACTTTACTGTCGGCCATTTTGTGTACTTTTATTATGTTTTGTGGAACAACTGCCTCATTTGGGCGTTCTAAACGTTCAGCATCATTTGTGTCTGTACGACCAAGTTTAAACTCAGCATAAGTCCGAATAACACTTTCGAAGCCATTGCTCAGCTTGGACGGTACTTCTTCCCATAAAAAACAGTAATAAATCAACACACGGAATTGCTTTGAGTCCATTATTTTGAAAATATCAACAGGAGCGTCACTTAAATCACTGCAACTCCTGAACTAAACGTTGATTGTCTTGAAATTTTTACACGTATTGTTTGAAGGTTAAAACTATCGAAATATTATATCGATATTTCGTCAGAGGTGCCACCTAGTAGTTAGTCTCGGGACTTATTGGACCATGTGTTATATTGATTTTATAAAAAAAAATTGTTTCTTGTAATCTTTCAAGAAATTTAAATTCTTTTCGCCCAAATTGGAGTTTTCGTTTGTCTATATGCAAGCCAAAGTGACGTAAAAGAAAAGAAAAAATATTTCATACATAAGCTTTGATTTTTAAAAATAAATCTGGGTTTGAAATTTATAAAAACAGATTGCAAGCCACACCTATCCGCCATACAAAATGACGTCACCATATATATAAAACCTTCTTATTATCGAATGAACTTTTAGCACAACGGGCAGGATATTTTAAATTCGGCCTTGGATAATTTCCAGCTAGTTTTGTTTATATTTTCGTTTAATGTATTAACTAAAATTATTTAGATATTGTGCCTCCAAGCCTACGTAAAAGCATTAAAATTCAAAAAACAGTCACTACTTACATAATAATGCGAAAAGGTGTTTTTTATTTAAAATTCTCTTAAAATAATCAATTTCTTACTGGCTTCTCATACGAGTGTTCTTCATAGATTCTTATCGCAATTGCAAACATTAAAATTCATTTCACACCCATCAAAGTTGCTGCGACAACTTTTCCATGTTCGCATTCACTTAATACTACAAAACAGCCAACAACAACAACTAAAAATAACAAAAAACAACAATAACAACAATAGCAGTACAACAACTAATGCTGCTTATATTTCCATTTATTGGCAAATTTTGATATCAGAGCTCATGCCATCGTGTCGTGATCTGCAATAATAATAAATTAATAGTTCATAAATGGTAATGATAAACCCTCGGGATGCATAAACGTTGATGCCGTTGTTGTTGTTGTTGCTGCAACAACAAGAGTAAAAACTAGTAAAACAACAACCACAAAATAGTGTAACATATGATCTCAAACGCCCCAACATTAACAACAACAGCCAACAACTAAACCGCAAGCCAATAAAAGTTAAAAAAAAATACAAGAGGACAAAACTAGTAACAATAACAACCAACAGGCAATGATCACAAATTGGCAACATTGGATAAGATAGAAAAACAACAGCAATAACAACAATAAAAACCAGTGCAACACAAGAAGAACAACAAGTCTAGAGAATACATTTCCTAAGGGTTATTCAATTTAAGTTAGGTTTCTGATTTTCTCACAACTTTCTGCTGCAATAATTTTCAAAAAGTTGTCTCTGGGGCTGGTTATTGTTTATGTTGGTCGGTAATGAATTTTGTCAATTTATGGCATTTTTGTTTTATTTATACTTTGATATAATTTGTTGGGTTTGTTTCATGGTGTTAAACTGTTGTTGTTGTGTTTTTTATCGGGAGTACTGTTAATATCGACCGAAGCAGAAGGTTTAATTGACGAGGAGAAAATTTAATGATTTTGTAATAAAATTTATATAATTTGCATTAAATAAATGGTTGTTGTTAAAAATTAGAGCTGAATTGTATTTAGACTTCAATCAATAAATCTAATTCGAGACCTTAACCCGTTTAGTCACAGTGGGATACTCTGCGTCCAAGTTTTTACCTGAATTTGGTTACACTGCGTTTTTTTTTTGTTTTTGGGTTGCTGATCACGAATCTAAAATCAGATTTAGAAAATAATTGAATCCAAGATGGCGGATGTAAATGATTTCAGCCGAAACTTGTTGTTTGGCTTGGAATTTGATGTTTGGGAATTTTTGGGGTCACTTGTCGCAAATTTGAAGTCAGAATTTCTATATTCTCCTGAAAGAATGGGCTCGTATAATTCCCGACTGTGAATTTTATGTTTTTTTTTCCACTTTACATCCGTATCATTGGATCCGTCATCTTTGTTTTAGGAATAATCAAATTCTGATTCCAGATTCGTGATCAGCAATCCTACAATCCCCAAATAACAAAATTCAGGTTAAAATATTGAGTGAAAAGTGTGTGTCAAACTCATTATTTGTGAATATAAGACTTTTTGCCAACATTTTCAGAAGAGGAAAAAAACACAAATTAGAAAAATAAATTTTAAATTTTACAAAGAATTTTTTTTTTTAAATTTTGTAGTGTCTTGACTCCCAAAAAAAGGAGCACCTCAGGTGTCTAAAGGAGGTGTCTTAAAGGAGCACCTCAAAGTTACGAATTTTGATTTTTGCCAAAGTTCTTTAAAATGCGTTGATATCCTAGTTGGCTTTGGTGGGAGATGTTGAAAAACTGGGACCGTAACTGTTATGACGTTTTTCAAAAAAGTCAATAAATAATAGTTATTTTTTTACCGATTTTTTTTTTGGTGATCGGTAAGTCGGTTTAAATCGATAAAAATAACTATTATGTTTTAACTGTTATGTCAAATAAATAAAAAGCTTTTAAGGTCATTATTCCTTAGCTAACAAGCATCGCACTGCTTTATTCAAATATCGAAAAGACATATTTTTTCCGCGTGACTTTTTGAATTGAAATTTTGAAAATAGCAGTTATTTTCGGTTCCTATAAAATTCAAAAATTTGATTTATGATTATTCTACAAAATTAATCTATCTATTGTATTATTAAAGGATATAAGTCACAATTCACAGCAAAATAATTGTTGAGTCGAAGCTTAACACTTTTTTTACTAAATCCATTTGTTGCCTCTAATTTTAAAAATAAATATTAATTTTTCAGCTGTTTAACAAATTCAATAGGCATAAAACGCTGCTGATTGTTCCTCTTAATAGCAACCTTGATTTTCTAACCTTTTAATCCTTTTCACCAACCCTCAGTATTAAAAATGTTTTCTATTTCTCGCTATTAAATCTCTCTCTCTCTCATTTTTTCCACACAAACTTCCTTCCTTTCTCGCTATCGACTTCCTTTTGCAAGTCGCCCGAAGTCATGTTAGCGCGTCAAACACTTTGTAGAGATAGCAAAATCGAGATACTTTTGTTTTTTTTTTTTTTAAAGATTTATAATTCACAAAAATAACCACAGGCAGTCATCAAGTCTTGCTTGCTCGATTCATTTTACTTCACTTCAATCTTGGACAAATTTAAATGCTGAAACAAGTCGAGCGGCAGCGGGATGAGTCTTGTAAAAGTGTGCGCCGCAATCGCGCATGTGCAAATTCGCTACAACAACAACAACTATCATAGGTAGACAACAACCTGGTGCATATTTGCAACGTCATTGTGAAGATAGTAATTGCAGAATATTTTGTTGTTGTCGCTGATTGGTTGCAGAGGAATGTAGGGGGTGTGTGTACATGAGAGGTACAAAATCGCTTTGGGCTCTTGACCTTAACCTCACTTATGTGGCGCACTCAAGTGTGTGGCATATGAGAAGGTTTGTGCGTGTCTGTGTGTTCGCACGTGTTTTCGAACTCCCACGATTTTATTTTTTATTTTTTGCTCGTTTAGCTTAACCGACACCAATGATTGCAGCAAAATTTTAATTTGTTACTATTAAGCAAAATCACATTTTTTTTTAAGTAAATGATGTTTGCTAAATTTATTTTTTTTTTTAAATGCCATTTATTTTTAATGGATTAGAACATGCTGAAATATATAAAAAATTAGTTTTGATAAACAAAACCCTTCTCTAGAAGGCGCTCATATTAAATTTTGGTTTTAATTTATTTAGAAAATGAATAAAATTTATAAAGTATATCAAGAACTATTGTAATTTTTCAATACATAGCAGAGACTCAAACCTCTTTTAAAACGCTTACTCCAGAGACAGAGACTAATATATAGTCTCTGCTTTGAACGAAGAGTTTGGCTTAACAATCCAAGCCTGAAAGTATACTAAGGATAATTGCTAAAGAACTAAGCCTTGAGACTGAGCAACTCTATATTTTTCTCAAAATGGTTTTCGTTATTGTCATATCTTGTGAAAAAAGCTCAAAAGAGCTCACTTTTATTATTTGAAACATTTACGTAAAAGATCAATAAATACATTCCGTTGAAAGATGTTTTGGTGCAACTTGGAGCTCACAAAGTAATATTCTGCTAAAAAATAAATGTACGTTTTTTTTCATATCCACATTAAATTTGAGTTTTTTTAAAAAATAGAGGTAAATAATATATTTCAAATACGCAGATAAATAACTAAAAAAAAAAAACAGGGAACATCTCTTCCCTTTTTTTTGTAGTAACTCTGTAAAAATATCAACTTTTTATATAATTTTTCCAGTTTTTTTGCATTGTTCGAGTTTGAGGGCCTCTAGACAAAAAACCAATGAATATTATTCAAAAATATTTTGGATTTATGCTAATTGAACAATTCTTAAACAATGTAAATTGAAAAAAAAATGTTAAAAAGAGAACATGAATTTTGGTATTTATTTCCACCTTTCAACCACTGTGCGGCGCCACATGGCAGTCAGCCACGGCACTTACATGCCCGAAATCATATTTAAACACTAATCGCATAAAACTATCTTTAAAAAAGCCAATTTTCAGTTTGAAATAGTGTTATCTCGGTATTTTATTCCAATTCAAAGTTCTACACCTATAATTTCTACATCCAATATTTGCTTAAAAAATCTCAGAAAAATTGAGTTTCTTTCTTGCGTCTTTAAAATTGAAATGAGGTAGCATTTATATGTATATTCTCGATATTTTTTTAAATTTCTCAAATAGAAAGAAAAAGGTACAAATACATTACGTTAAAAAATGTGTGTCCCATTTTGTCGCATTGAAATTATTTCTAACAATTTGTTTATCAGTAGCTTCATGCGAAAGGAGTTTTTTAAAGCTAAAATTAATTAAGACTTATTTAAGGTCTTCCATGGGACAGGCAAGGCTTCCCGATTTTGCTATTTTAACCATTGAAAACAAACTTGCAAGTAATATTGATTTCGATGAGGTTATTTCAAATTTTGCAGCTCTTAAAGCAAGAAAAGTTCGTTTTTAAGACAGCGCCATTAATAAGATTTCTTATTATAGAGATAAGACCTTATACCTACATATACAATAGAGTGGAACGAAATGTATGGAAGCAAAAAGTCTTCATGGGCTTCATATATTTTTGAAAACTACGCTTAAAAAATAAATTTCTGCATCTTTAGTTTTTTTCTGCGACATAACTTTTGACTGCGCCAAAGGGTTTATATATTTCATTGTCAGACTTTTTTTTCTGAAACCAAAAAAAAAAAAATAAGAGCTAATTTTTTGATGAAAACCTCTTCATTTACTTATTAATAACAACTTGTCATGTATGCGCTAGAAGATATTTAGGTTCAAAGATCATCTGCTCAAAGTTAATATGAAATTTCTACTTTGCGTTATTCAAACATATCTAGTCGCATAGCGTGGAAACTGTTTGTTTTATGTTAAAACTGTTAAGGGCATTTTTGTAAAGAATTATCTGATCTACAATTTTGTTCTGAGCATATTTTCTGTCCTACAAAGAGGAGCGGAGATATAAACGAATGACCGATTTCGGTGATCTTTGATCCTGCATATCTCATAGCGCATACAGGGTATCATAGGGAACTCTTGACAAGCTATCATTTATGTGTTAATGAAGAGGTTTGCATCAAAAAATTAGGAACTCATTTTCAAACTAAGCTTTGGATTTCAGACAAAAAAAAATAATTCTGGCATGAAATATATAAACCCTCGGGCGCAGTCAAAAGCTATGTCGCAGAAAAAAACTAAAGATGCAGAAATTTATTTTTTTACTCGTAGTTTTTAAAAATGTATGAAGCCCATGAGGTGAAAAATTCGTTCCACTCTAATATACAAATATTTACCTGAAAATGTAATGTTTTTGTTCCGTCAGTTTTTAAGACTACGAAGTTAATAAGTTTTTTTTGCCTTATCTAAATATGTAGACAATTGAAAATGTATATGAAATGTAGTTTTGTTCTGTTTTTTACAAATTCTTATTGTTTGTCATATGTTGTTTGTTTTTTTTTTCGGAAAACATAAAGATAATAAAAACACTTAATCTCATCGAATTGGTTTCTTTTTGCATTTAGAAATTTTTTATAGGGGTGGCACCATGAGTATCCACCCCGGGTGTCACCAAGCCTAGGAACGCCACTGAGAGGATAAGATTCCCCACAAAATTTGACCAAATAAACTATTTAACATCTCTTGTTGTCAAAATAATATTTTATTATGTAGGTCAGTTTAATTCTACTTTATTCTCAATTCTAAAAACTTAATAAATTTTTATGTAAAGAAGATATAAGAAATATTCGCTTTATCTAAAAAAGCAAAATATCATTAAGATTTTTTTTCAAACAAATAGTAGGAATTTGTTCAAAACCATCAACCACAAAAATATTCTTGACAAATTCTCAAGACCTGTTTGTTGCAATTTTATTTAAGAATTTTTAAATATAATCTTAATAAACAATGTAGCACTTCTTGTATATGGCAGATAATTTATTAAATATGACGTCAAATTTTTCATTCAACGTTCATTAATGTAGCACAAACGTTCCGTAGACCAGGTACAATTTTATATAATTATCCATAACTTCAACAGACTGACGCCAGCAGCTGGCGATTTGCTCAGCATATACTCAGTCAAACTACTTGTGACAGCTTGTCGCTACGCTACCAGCGACATGATTTGCACTTGCAGCTGCAATATGCGCCAAGTAATGAAAAAAAAACAGCACATTAATAGTTTTTGTCAAAATCAAAATCAACTGCAATTTACTGACAACAGGACATAAAATCTAAGCGACATATGCACAGAATATCAGCTCCTACTGGCGCTTTTGGGTATTTTCAAATGAGTCCAACTGGTGTTTGATCGCCTTAAGCAGGCTTTAATGGGTGCACTTGAAGGCGATTGAGTAACTCGGCAAACTCGGTGTTAGACATGAAGAAGCAAAAAATAAATCGAGTGCAACACCAAAAACTAGCAAATGATGTAACATTTATTAAATGCAACAAGAGCACATTTAACAACAGCAACAATAATAATATCACCAATAACAACAACGAAATGTAACATGACTTTTTACTTTTCCTGAATATTTGAGCTACTCTAATAAGTTTCGTCGTTTGGAGGCAGAGAGAAAAAAAAATTATTTTTGAGGACTTTGTACCAAGAGTAACAACAGCATCATGACCAAATGAAGTGAAAGTGTTGATGCCGTGAAATGACTGCAAGTCAACGACGCATGATGTTGTCTGTACAGATCTTGCATCGTTCAAGTGCTTTAATGTGTTTGTGTGTGGGTGAGTGTGTGTGTGCGTTTGAAGTCATGTCCTTGTTCAATCAAAACAACTGAAATCATTTAGAAATCAAAAAGCAACAGTTTTAACTGTTGTTAGCAACAATAACAACCAACAATAACAACAGAAAAAACCATAAAATAAAATACGCAAATTTAAAAATAAAAACCAATAGCGTACATAAGTAAAATTTTACAATCGAAACAATTTAAGCGGAAAACATGTAGCTCATAAAAATGTTAGTAAAAAGATCTTTCATCTGAGTTGATGAAAGTATCGAATTTTATAGTCAAATCAAGATAAAACGGTGGTTGTTGAAGACATGAAAATACTTGAGTTGTAATTGAATTATTAAGTGTTTTGCGTGGATCAAGATATGCAAAGTTTCAAATTTCACTTCATTTATGACATCTAACAATAAAACACAACATTAGTTTCAACAATATCTTTCCACTGGTATAAATTGCAAAGGAAAAACATAAGTTATTTGATCGTTCCTTTTGCTTATAAACGTAGTTTTGTCCTGAGAGCATTAGGTCCACGATTTCAAAACGTATGTTTTTTTTTTTTTTTGAAAAAGTGATGATAATTTTCTAGTTTTATATATTTTCGACTAAGTCGGGTACAGCCTCTAGAAAATGATACGTTGAATGAATAAATTTTATCAAAATTATCAGTATAGATCACGAGAAATCGTGTCAGCCATCTGTGTTTTTTTTCACCTTTTACAGAGCCCTCTTCAGAACAAAAACAATTTGAAATATTTTGATTTTTGTTTGTAAAAACTTGAATTTAACCAGATATATAGGAAACAAATTTTTTTTTCCTCAAAGTAGTGACTTTAAGATACTACACTAAGGAAAAAAAATATTAAATTAATCCAAAAACTTTTTTAATTTATCCAAAAAGCGACTCATTTTTGCACCAATAACGCATTTACTTAAATAGACTACGTAAATATTTAAAATTTATTTAAATACTTTTTTAATTAAATAAAATATTAAAATATTTAAAATAAAATTCATAGAAAGTATATTAAAATTATGCACGAATATATATAAATATCTTTCAAATATTTACTATTTGAAAATAAAACTATCGCATTTAAAGAAAATTTATATAAAAATATTGAATTTAAAAAACAACATATTTAAGTTGAAGAGGAGAAATAAACGAGGAAGAAAAAGTAAGAGAAAGTATGAAGCAAATATGCAGGTAAGTGACCACCGTTGCAAAATGTTTTTGAGAAAATATCGAGTTGTCACTCCACCCTACATAAATTCATCATCGCACCCATCACCTATCGCACTCACAAATAATATTGACCAGAAATCCATGCTATATTACCCTTGCAACACAAACTAAACGAGAACTATAAGAAACCTGCAACTGCAAGAAATAACTGCAGAAACAGAGTGCGATGCTGTTGCTGCTTGTCGGCTATTTCAGCTGTATGGAATGTGTGTGTAGGTGTGTGGTATGAATAAAATTCAAATACGGGAAAAACACGAGCTGTAAGGAAAACATTTGATTTATCCACGTAAATATTTAAATAAAATTTATACTGAGGCGTGGATAGTGCTAATATGCGTTATTTCCCTTAGTGTAGACAATGAAAATATGAGCAAAATATCCTAACTATTCTTGTAAAATAAAATAAAAGTTATCTAAAGTAAAAACATATTTCATGCTATAGAATAGAAGAATTAGATTTATTTAAGTCAATACACCCTCTTTTATATAAAACGACTCTCTCATTATACCAATTTGGTCATTTAATATCCCCTTTAATCACACTGCAACAATTTCTTTTGTGTGAAAAATATTTTCGAAATATTTAAGTGCTAAAATTAAGTGCGAGGTCCTTTATAAAAGTTGAGTTTTTTCATGATTTATGGTACGGTGTTACAAAAACGCATCTATCTATTCTATTATAGACTTGAGCGATTCGGTGATTTTTCAAGTCGTTTTTAGTGCTTTTCAAGAACATGCTTTTAAAATCACCGTTCTTTTAAATGGTGACCGTGATAACTTTATTTTAGAACTAAGCAAATACATATTCATGTAGTTATGAGCGGGTATGGGCACCACTTGATTTAAAGCTTCTGTGGTGTTTCTGTGTTTGTCTTTTGCCTTTGCTTTGTTGTTGCGTTTTGTGTTGCTACATAAGCCTTTGCTCTCAATTGCTCTTTCAGATGATTGTTCGTCTGTGCAGAGTTTACTTCTAAATCGGATTCGAAAGTTAAGCCAGAGTGTTTAAATAAAACCCAGTAAAGAATTTAGATTGCTTGAAGGAGAGTGGTATAACCCATGCAACTAGAATTGTTGACATTGTTAAGATTTTAACTAAAGAGCTGTGGTAGAGTGTGGGAACTCTTTCTAAAGCCATCATTCAGTGACATGATTTTGCTGGATTAAAATTGTGAATATTGGAAAAAGAGGCGTGGCATGTCACATACAACTCGAATGGTTAAACGTTTTAGAAACCATATTCCAAAAACCTTTGACTGAAAAAATAGCATTTGACGCAAAACAGAAAGGCCAAAACACCCACCTTTGGTTGTAAGCGCCAGATAAGTAAGTAATGCTATGTTCAGACTGGGAGCTAAATGCGCATTTAGAGCTTAATTCGCATTTATTTCCTAAATGCTTCTCTAAATGCGAATTAGGCCATATAAAATTCTGTCAAGTAAATTCACATAAATGCTACTTCAAATGAGCATTTAGCAGTTTGCGACCCTGTTTCGAAGTTCGAACACCTTTTACTCGTTTGTTTTGACAGTACTCGTTATTAAATTCAATCAGCTGTTCGCTATTCACTTGAACAATGTTTTGTTTTTCGTTTTCTTAATTTTATTAATAAAATACACAAAAAAAGTCCTGTTCAAAAATAAATAAGAAGATTCCGTTGGTGAAAACCGATTGCAAAGGACTGGCCTGAAAACAACAAATTATAGAAGACGTGCGCCGCTGCGTGGGAAAACATCCTCTCATCCTTGTATTTCAGGTGCAAAATATGCACAATAATCTGCTGAATGATCTACTACAAGAATGGAAAGCAAACTCAAGATTTCTCTCTGGTAAAAATCATACCATGGAAATAGTTTTGGGACGTAACAAAGCTGAAGAAGTTGAAACAGGTTTCCACAAGCTTTCCAACAGACTTTGCGACAGGATGGTCTGCCACTGAAACGCCAAAGCAAGAGGTGACTGGACAAAATATTACTGAGCGGTAGAATATGCTCACAGTGTTTTTGTAGCCACAGAAACAGTGGTATTAAAAGGAGGTCCACCCGAAGATTTTGCACACTCACTGGAACCACATTTGCGCTCACTGTGTATGCCTACCAAATTGCAAAGGAAATTCTAGCGTTCTATAGTGACTACACCGTGTGCGAAGAAGGAAGAGCATTGACACCTGCGCAGGCTCGCATACTCAAGCTAATTGCAAATCATATAAAAAAAATCGTTTGGGTTAATTGTGAGTTTTATTTAATTTGTCAATGATACATTTGTTTAATTATTAATAAAGTTGTTTATAAATATATTCAAACAAAAATAATAAATGTTTACAATTTTCCGAAAACTTTCTGGTTCGTTCCTGCAATCATATTTTTGTTAAAATGTCAGTATTTTCACAACAGAAATAATATTAAGAAATCTGTCAATTTGAATGCGAATTAAGGGCTTCTTCATAGTTTGAACACTTGACATTTGTAAGAATTTTCGAACTTCTAAATGCGCATTTAAAACTCAGTCTGCACATAGTATATGTAAGAAAAAATAGCAGAAAATGCAGAAGGGGGCGTGGCATTACCCAAACAACTAAAATTTTGTAGTATAGCTAGTACACTATAAGAGTTAGAGCATAAATATTCGATATTTAGTAAGAATGGTGAATATCAGCTGGTTAACATAATTTTAATGAAAAAGATGTTTCTTTTCTTAGAGAGGGGAAGCGTTATGATCTGGTATGGGCACCACTACATTTAAAGCTTACGTGTTGTTTCCGTGTTTGTCTTTTGTATCTGATTTGTTGTTGCGTTTTGTGTTGCTACATGAGCCCTTGCTCTCAATTCTTACGCACAATGCTCCCAGAGTGCTCCTTGTCCATAGCTGGTTATGATATATAAATCCAGATATCAATAACACTATTTTGTTAGCTACAGTGCGTGTCGCCTCCCATTAAACTTTATTTGCAGTTTGTGTAGCTGAAAAACTATTTTCGCGTATAAAAAGAATCTTGAAAATCTTCAGACTCACATCCAAACAATAACTCCCTCTTATCTTACGTCCTTATAACTGCATATAACCATGGATCGACTCGCATAACTTAAAGAGTATCAATTTATTGATGTTAACAACAATAACTAGAGCAACAAAGACACATACAACACAACCACATATTTGCATGTTGCTGGGCGATGGCAGAAAAACAAAAGAAACAAATAAAAAACAAAACAATTTCTTAATTTTCAGCTTAAATCTTTGGCAAATTGAGGTGCACATGCAAAAAATCCCTCGTGCATTTTATTGTGACATAGTTAAGTGAATCGCTTTTTTATCCTGCTGCTGTTGTATTTGTTGTTGTTTTAACTGTTGTTGTTGTTTGGTTGGTTTCAATTTCAACAGCAGCTTCAGCTCCCTAGCGACCAAGGCAAACTTTACAAATAAGGCGTTCATTTGTCTAACTTAACAGTGACTGCCTGTCTGTCTGTCCGTCTATCTGCATCGTTTGACTTTTTGTCCATTTGACCAAGTTTCTGCGGTACGTAGGCACTTTTTATTGTTGTTGTTATTGCTTGCAACGACAAATAATGAAGTGACAAACATTAAAAATTGTTGAACATTATCTGTTCGACTCAAGCAAACATTGAGTAGAGCGACAAACAAACAAACAAACAAATGCTTGTTCAGTCCATGATACAATTATACAAGGTAGGAGTGACAGTTCTTTCGTCGTGCGCCAACTGTCAAAAATAGTATAAATTAGAGAACGAAAAAAAAGAAAAGAAAATAGAAAACAAAGTATTCAGGCAAATGACAGTCGGCGCAAGGTACTGGTGAGAAAAAAGTAAGTTGTCACTCCTACCTTGTATAATTGTATCATGGTTCAGTCAATTGAATGGCACATAAATCGATGGAAAACATTAATTGAAAGAAAGTCTAGTTGCGGCACACCAAGAAGTGATACCGTACTGGCAACAGTTACAGGCAGAGGAGGAAGAGTTAAGGCAACATGTAAACATTGGTTATGCTAATTGAACAATATATCGGCATAAATGTGTGCATTGGTCGGTTTGGTGTGATTGGGTCAATTAATTATTTTTATTTTTTTTTTGCGGAGCTTACGAAAATTTAGCACTTGGTAGAAAAAGGTGATATCTACAGCTATTTTAGATAGGTTGATATATGTTGAATATGAAACCTCAGAGTACTTCGGCACCTCGTATCGCATGTTCATCTTATAGCCGCCGAATCAACGCTGGCTGACCATCAAACAGTGTTCAAGATAACTTTTAATTTTTTCTCAGTTTTCTCAATGATGCCAAATCAGGCAGCTCCACCCCTTCCCACTGCAAAAACGCCCACTGATTGCAAGCACAAACTTAGTTTTCCCCCAAACTCTCTTCTATCCAAATAATTTGCACTAAATTTGAGCAACAAGTAGGAAGGCGTTTGCAGATATTGTACAACAAGTGTGGATAGTATAAAGGGGCGTTCAGTTGGCTGTACGGATTATGCGGCGATCTGACGACAACATAACGAACAAATGCAAACAAACCCAATACAATTGAATTTGATTGAATTAAATTTCAATCAGCAGCTGGCCCACACCCCCTCCCCCCTCTCCACACCACTAGCCAGCAGCAGCCTGTAGCTTCATTTGATATTTTATTATTTGTTTATTTTTGTATTTCCTCAACAGAGCGCAAGCGCGCACATTTTTCGTTTTCCTGCCTTGCAGACTTAACAGCGTTTGCGTTAACAAAGTGCGAGGCGATCACTACTAACAGTTGATATGGTGTTGTTGTTCTTGTTGTTTTTGTTGCTTCAAAATTTGTTGCAATTGTTGTTTTGGTTGATGTTGTTTGGCGGTTAGTGGAAAATATGAACAACGAAAATTTGCCCATTAGCAATATTTTTGTTATCCTTGTTTATCTACAACAACAAAGTGTTTATTACCAATTACAATTGGTGTTATTTTTGTTGTTGTGGCGCCATTTATTTTTTAATGCGCTTTGTTTTTTTTTTGTTTTCCGTTGCTTTTCTTTTACTGCTTATTTCTTAAACTTTTGCTTATCGCTCAAGGAAGCAGAAAAGATGCTTATATCTTACAAAGTTGCTTAAATCATAGATTACAACTGATGCGTTTACGATTATGAAGGATTCGCTAAGTCAATTTTTCGTTGGGCACGTAAAAAGTGGCTTCGTTATGTACAAAAATATGGAAAAAATCTCTGTAATGCTAGGATGTTAACATTTTCATGTTTTGAGTTTGACTCATCTAAAGTGTGCATTTGAAATTTAACACAAGCCACTTAACACAGAAAAAATCTTCTTCAGGTCTATGAGGGGTCCCAGAATTTTCAAGTAGTTGATTCAGAATTTTATATCAGAATAAATTTGAAATAATCTATATATGTATATAAAACAAAGTCGGGTTTGTTACACCATTTAGAACGGTTGGACCAATTTTAATGATATTTTATTTGTTGGATTTGTGTTCATCCCGAATAGCAGAATAACTATTAAAATTTCCGAAAAACTCAGGGGGCGTGGCACCTCCCAAACAAATCAAATCTTCTATAACAAATAGCTTTAGAATTATAAGTCGCACTGCAACGGAATTCGGTATTCAACCTTAATTTTCACTTGCCGTTTTACTAGTAAAACTTAATGGGCGTTGGACGTAGGGCGTGGCTCTTTTTCAGCATCCCAAATTTTATAATTTTATATAACTTTCAAGCTATAAGTCACACATTAATGAAACTCGGTTAGAACATACTATTTAGTTATGTCTTTTGACTGGCAAAATTAAGCAAGTATAGGCCAAAGGGGTGTGGCACTGCCCATACAATTAAAATTTATGATATCGAATAGCTTTGGAACTAAATGCCGTATAATAATGAAATTCAGTATGGAGTTATCCCTTGGTGATATCCTTCTACCGGAAAACTGGGATGGGCTTTGTAAAAGGGGGTGTGACTCCACCATACACTTTAAATTTTTGATATCAGATAGCTTTGGAACTAAATGTCGTATAACAACGAAATTCAGTATGGAATTACTATTGGGTGATATCCTTCTACTAGAAAACTGAGACGGTCATTAAACAAGGGGGTGTGGCTCCGCCCATACAAGCCAAATTTCTGATATCAAATAGCTTTGGAAATTAATATCAAATAACAATGAAATTCAGTATGGCGTTACTTATTGGTCAGGCATTTCTACTGGAAAACTGGCACGGGCATTGGAAACTTGGCGTGGCTTCGCCCACACAAGCTAAATTCAATTCAATATAATCAAAATCCAATCTTCTAAACGAATAAAAATTTCTTCATTTTAAATTTTAAAACCGTAACTTTTGCAACTGAAAGATATTTTTATCTTCATTACTTTTTGGTAAAGTTGGTTTTGTTGCATTTTCCCTAAGTAAAAAAAAATAAAAATAAAAAAAATTGAAAAAAAATCATTTGTTCCGCTCATTGTGGGAATTGAATCCACTAACTCATGGCTTCAAATCTGATGGTTGAGCCTACTTAGCTATCGAAAGTGCATCTACTCAAGTTCCATGTACTAAAATAATTTCCTAATAGAATTTGCTATAAAATAAAATGACAACAGTGAAATGACAATGACAGCAGTGTACTATATTTTTCTTAGACACAAACCAATCGTGTTTATAATATGCATATCGTCTTCTTCTTATATATAAAAATGAAATACGTATGCGTTAGTCTTGCTAAGGCTCAGAAACGGCTTGGCCGATTTTAATAATTCCTTTTTTGTATTGTTTGCCTTAATACAGATGTGGTTTAGAAAGAAAATTACAAAAACTTCAAGGAACAGCGGAAAAATCGAAAAAATCGAAAAAATCGAAATTGGTTATTTTGTATGGGAATTGCCACATCATAAAACTTTAAATAGCCAACAAGTTAAAAAAGTTAAATAGCCGAAAAACATTCACATATCTTCAAAATTGCACAAAATTTTAGTACAGCGTCTTTTTCTAATAACTTCGTTTCCTTAGAATAACAAAAAACTATCAGAAATTCGTATTTCTAACTTTCGATGAAAATAACTCCGTTTTTTTTTAATATATTTCATCCAATTTCTTTTCGTTGATAAATTCAATTTAAGCACTTAATAAACCATATTTGAAGAAAGCTCCAACGTATTAATTTTTTACTCCAAAAATCACAAAAGCTGTAATTTCAATAAATAAAAACAAACTTTAAAAAAAAAATTATTTGTTTGCCCATTGTGAGGATCGATCCTTGGACCTTCAAACTAACAGTTGAGCTGACTATTTTTATTCAAATTGAAATTTACTAAAAAAAATTTCTAATAGAATTCGCAATCTTTTGAATTCGAATAATAGCAGCCCATTACATTCCGTGTTAATATGTGATATTGGAGTGTTTCATTCAATCAATAATTGAAATTCTATTGGCACCATTTGTTATCGATCATGAATGTTCGATAAAAAATTAATTTCGGGTGGAATCGTGATTGCTCGAATTTAGGGCGGGACGAAGTTTGCCGGGTCCTCTAGTATATTAATAAAAATCATTTTCTGTAAAATAAAAACAAGAACCTCTCGGAATATGTCGGTGCCGCTGCCTGTAAGTAAAGAGCTGTAAGTCGCAAAAGTGTACATTTTATTGTTTCATGTTCTCTGTGGTTTGTTTTGAAAAAGCATATTTAAGGTTACCGGTAGATTTGTCGAGCCTATCGCACAAATCAACATCGAGATAATTTCCGCCGCGCAAGAAGAAATAAAAAAAAAAAAAACGTGAAAAGCTTATTTTTTCTGGCTAAAAATCGTTATCTTCTGAACGAATAAAACTAAACATCAAAATTTTACGTTTTTTCCCCCGAGTAACACCGGGTATATCAGCTAGTTATTTATAAAATCTAATTTAAAATTTGTTTAATATTTTCAATTAAAACTACAAATTGGAAAAACAAAAATTTTAATAAAATCTGAAAATTCGCCAAGAATGCTGAAGTCATGAACTTTTTTATAAAAAAAAAAAAAATAAAATAACTTCCCATGTATGCATACTTCTTGAAGGACTTCATAAAGTTTTTACAATTTTCAAGGCTTTTTAACAATTATGGACGCTAGGCTCAATACTCGTAGATATATAAAGACTACCAGATAGATTTCGTAAGCAAATCAATCGCTACCATCGAACTTCCTGATGCTTAGTATACTTTATCACGCTCTCAGCTTCATCACCAATCTTTATCACTTCTAGCAATCAGTTAGATGACTGAATTATAAAATTTGTTGTTGTTGTTTTTCTAACCATTGTAATAGTTTGTTACACGTGACTAATAAACTTTTGTGCCAATGACAGATAATGACAGACAATAACAATGGCGATGGCAAATGACAGAGATATAATAATTTAAACCCTTTTTTCGATTAGAAGTACCAACAATATCCACGAAATCCTGCTGAGTTTTTCGCCAAAAATATTGAGAAGAAATTTGCTTAATTCCAGTGTGAGTGCGATAAGCAAAAGTGAAGGAGTCCAACGTCAGCACGATTTGAATTCAGTTGAGACAAAACAGCATATTAATTGCTTCCGTCAGTTGAGCAAAGTAATGGCAATGGCTTAAGGTTATAAAATATGTAAAGAGAGACTAAGAAAAACTGCTAAAAAATGTTGACAGAAACTCATCAACATGGCAGAAATTTTAATAGATGATTATTTAATGGAGCGTGCAAGTGTCATTTGAAGCAAATATGTATTTTCGATTTGAGGCTGGGACACACAAATTCCTAGCTCAAGGCTTAAAGTGATAGTTTAACATGCTTCCGCTGAACAAATTTTATTTATGTCACAATTTGATGAATGAGCAAGATTTATGCAATGCTGAAAATTTTAAAGGATTTTTATTTCTTTTATTTTCTATTAAAATTTACAACTTATTTCCCACAGAGTGTGGAACTAAGTGTAATATGAGTAAAGCTCAGCATGGAACGAAAGCTTAAAAATTTTCTGAAATGCGTTAAACTCAATTCGTATTTCCTGCAGTTGTTGCTGTTACCCGGCTATTGATTGCATCTCATAAAAGCATAACAGCAACCAAATCGTGCAACAACAGTTATAAATCTAAGTGACATCAATGATTCAAGTATTGAATTGCCGTCTTTGCGGTTCGGTACTTTTTTCCGCACTAGGTAACGGTGCGAACATGAAACTCCTTTTTAGGCAACATTGTTGGCAGCCTCAACAAGACAACGCATGCGCAGCGGCGCACCAATCGATGAAGATGAAAACTTTCATTATTTGGGCTAGTATTGAAATTAGCCAAAAATAGTCAAATGTCTTCAACACGAATTCGCATTAACACAAAAAGAAAAAGAAAAGAAAAAAAAGAGACTAAGAGCTGATGAAGTGACAAAACATAAACTTAAAACAACCAATAAAAGCCAGAAAGAGTTGTAGAAACAAATCTGCATTTATCACTTGGTATTAGTGGCCAACTCAATGTGGCGCCCATAGCCACCTCCATTAATTCATAAAATATTTAATATTTATAGCCGAAACGGTTAACTGAAAATATTCATAAGTTAGAAATCACATATTTTTTATTAAGAAATCTGTTTAAATGGCTTCGTTTTATGGCTTCTTTAAATGATTGTGCTGCTGGCAACATGTTGCCATAACATCAATCATGAGACTGCTTTGCACAGTTTTACGCAAGCAAATGCTTGCAAGAGTGCTAAAATTCTTTAGTGATACTCAAATAATTCTACACAAATTCCTGAAGTTGAGTAACGCATCGTAGATTTTAAAGAAATTCTTTTGATGATTTATAGAATTTTATTATTCGTGTTGTAATTTACGTGCTGTTTATTTCGAAATAATCTAGTTTCGAGTTTGTGGTCCAAGACATATACATAGTTTTTTTTTTTTTTATGGGTCATGCAACTAATAGTTTTGAATTAGTGACAAAAAGTTAAATTTGTTTTTTTTTTAAGTGAGCTAAAGTAGCAATTGAGAGGGCTATAAACATGTTCACCAAACTAGCTACTAACTAGATTATTTCTTAAGACTTTGGAAAGAAGGGTGTTGCAAAGCATTAATGACACTAATTTTAAGTAAGTGGATGTGAATAGAAAATAAATTTGAAAGAATTGCACAATTGAAATTAAGAGCAATAGTGATGGAAACAACTTTTAGTGGTTCTGAAAAAACTCAATAAAAATCTTGAGTTAATGGAAATTTATGTTTCTATACTGTTTTGCAACAAAAACAGTTCAGATACGTTGAAACAATATTTTTTGACGAAATTTGTTCATTCAATTAAATTGAAAGAAATTTTAAAATTGCTAAAGTCACGCCAAAATCACTTGTAATTTTTTCCGTTTTTTGCTATTACGAAAAATTTTTTCTTCATAGCCTTCCCATGAGATGAATTTTGTAAATTTATAAAGGTCACATTATAAATCAACACACAAAATTCAGTTTCTTCAAAATTTAATATGGTGGACATAAATATTAAACTCCAAACTTAAAATCGGAGGTTAAAAACACTTTTATCAAACTCAAACATTGTGAGTTAGACGACATGACCCTAGAGACGAATAAATTTTCATAGCTCTAAAAAGTGGGGCCCAAGAAATTTTAAGCGCGGGCCAAAACTTAAAAAAACAAAAAACAAACACAAAATGCTGTCATTGTTGTGTTTGGCAAAAAATAAAAACAAAACAAAAAACAATTACAATGTAACAAAATCACATGTCATGAAGTACACTGTAAGAAAATTTGATTTATTTTTTTTTAAATATATTCAATGTTTGATAGATATTACAATTATGACAAATCAATGAACTCAATTTTATTTGCCAGTGCACTGCGACAAGGATTAATTTCTATTACAACAACAATGCTTGCACGAAAAATTACTCGACACACAAGTAACGGGACAATCAGCTTCAGCATCGACATCATCGAGTGTGCGTTATTTTATTTTGGCTTTGGCCGTGTGATATTCGGAAACTTTTTACTCGGATGATGAAATTTTGACAGTCTGAAAGAGAATATTTGGCACTTGTGAGGTGAATATGATTGTCAAAAATTCATGTAGCCCCAGCGGCTAGTATAAATTATGACAATCGGAAAGAGAATTTTTGACACAAGCAAAATGGAAAAAAAAACACTTGTGCGATTGTGAGTCGTAAAGAAGTTCAAAATTTTCTGATTCCGACAGCATAGCAACCAAAACTGCTAATTTTCAATATATATTAACAATTTCGCAAATTAAATTAAATTCGCGTGCTAATGCACTACCAAAATCTAAAACGTCAAAATTTCATCGTCCTTTTGGCACAGCAAAAATTACAATTTTATTTCAACAGACAGAAATTGTATTCAACTCAGTAAATTCTCTCCTACCACGAGTGAAAAGTTTCCGAATGGCACACGGCCTTTGCACGCAGTTGTTTTTGTAAAGTTCGCTGGAAAATGTGCTGAACACTGAACGAGTGCAGTTTGTGTTGTTGTTTTTTGCAGGTATTCTTTGATTATGGCTCATCGCAAAGACAACTTTAAGATAGAAAAAAATTTGTAAAAAAATTTGCGGGCTATACGGACAACTACGTGGGCATGTTTGCTCTAATAGCTTATATTGAAATATTTTGTATTATATTTCTCAGGATAGTTAAAAATCCTTTCTTTTACCGTAAAACTTGTACAGTGATTTTGGAATTTAAAATTTTCAAAAACTATTATGTCGCAATAAACTTATCATATTGCATTTCCCGAGATATACAGTAAACGTCCAATATAACGAATGGTTTCTTGTCCAGCCTTTTCCTTAAAACGAGGAAATAAAAGAAATAAAGTTTTTAGTAGTTCAGCATTTATTTATATATTTATAAAATATTTTCATATTTTGTTCTTTTTTTTTAATTAATTTTTGAAAAAACTTAACAAACTCATTTGTTTCTTGACGCTTTCTATTGATTTTTTGTGTGCAGTTTAAATTATTTTCTGAAGCCCATTGTATAGAAGCCCTTAAGTATTCTACAGCATTTGTGTGGGATATTTTGGCTCTCATTTCAGAAACAGATTCTCCTTAGTTTAAAACTCTTTCGCTAACTTGCCATTGTTCAAAATTTTTTTTGTATGGAATTTTAAACGCGCGTGAAAAATGAACTAAGAACGCACAGAAGTTGACAGCTCATACAATATCTAAAAGTGAAAATTGATAACATGTAAAGCCGATAAAGTAGTTGTTACTTTTCATAGATTTTGACAATTGTGAGTTCTAAGAAGAGAGTACGATCAGCCCAGAGACAACCTTATTAATTCAACCATGGGTCCAACAAACGTAAATGTTGATTTATAGGAGTTTATAACGGTACCAAGAACAAAAAACAAAGGGAATCTGTGTATGCAGAATAGTAGAAGATGAGATTACAGCAACAGCTGATCCATGGTATAATAATACAAGGTAGCATTGACAACTGCTTATTTTCTCTTCTGCAAAAAAACATCTCCTGTCAAAAACAGCTTTTTGTGGAAATACATCAGCAGCTGCTGTGGTTGTTGTTTTTTTTTCACTTCAACGTTTTCAACATTGCTTGTGTTTTCAATGGCGGATTGTGAGCGCTCTCTTTTTGAGTATATTTTTTGACAGGAGATGTTTTCCCAAGCAACTGTCAATGCTACCTTGTATTATTATACCATGAGCTGATCAATTTTAATAGTTTCAACTCGTATTGATGTTATTCGTTGAATTGAGTGACAACAAAAAATTTGAATTCGTTGAATAGAATAGTCAATGAAGAGATTTTGCCGTTCGTTATATTGGATATTTGTTAAATCGGGTATTCGTTATATTGGACGTGTACTGTATATATATCTAATTTCATAATACTTTTTCCGTAATATATACATAGGTTGTAGAAATTAGAGTTGGAGAACTTTAAATTGAAAATAAAAAACTTATATTACATAATTTCAAACTGAAAATTTGTTTAGAAATCGAAATTAGAAAACAAATTTTATGCCACTAGTGTTTTTTTATATGATTTCGGGTTTTTGGCTGCCGCAGTTGCCACGGATGTGGCGCATTAACCAAAACCAAGCGAAAACCAATGCGGAATTATAAGTGTCTTTTGCAAAATTAAGTGTTTTTTTTATATTTTTACAACTTGAAGAATTTACAAATTAGACTTTTTGAAGATTTGTTGTTGACATTTTTTTTTTTAATCACGATTTCTTCCTTTTCTCTACCCCTACCCGCTTAAGTCCGTCCTGATTAGTTCGTTCGATTGCTTTTGGCATGCGCTGTCCTACTGACACGTGTTAATCCAATTTCAAAGCACATTCAGACCTTATCGGTAACAAACGAATTGCCGCTGCATGTAAGTAGCCGCAAACGAATAACGTAGAAACATTAAATCGTCCAAAAAACAAACTCTTAATGAAGATAAAAAGCTTAGCAAAAAAAAAAACAAAAAAAAACCAAAAAAAACATTGGTTAAAATTGCATGCAAACAATGCTTAAAACAATCAATCAGTAACGATTTTTCGCTCAATTAGACATCATCATTCAATCTACAATTCGTGCACTCACGTGACTAAATGTTGAGGCAACCGCAACGAGAATAAAAAAAAAAAAAACACAACTACTAACAATAAAACATCTACAAAGAGTCCACTAAGCGTAACTGCTGCCAAGATTGGCAAGAAATGCAAAAATTGTAGCTCAAAAAAGTCGCTTGAATTCAAAAGAAATGAAATTGAAATCGAAATAAATAAAAAAAAAAATAAAGAAAATCAAATAATCTGCATCTGCAATACCAGAAAAAGCCGCAAAACAATTTCATCACGATTTTGCATAGTTTATGATAATTTTTTTCGCAGCAGACCAGCAGCGAAGCGTGTAAAGCGGAAAGTGAGCAATGCTAACAGAGTATAGTTGGCCAAGTGTAGTTGCTGCTTGAAGTAGCAGAAGAAGAAGAAGCAGAAGAGCACTTTAAGAAGCTTACCTTTGGAGTAATTATGCAATTTTATGTTTTTTTTTTTAATTTTTTTTTTTTAATTCGTGGCAAAATGGAATAAGTTTTCTCTGTAACAAGTATTTGTATTGCATGGTTATTACGAGCATATCTCGACAATCTTAAGAGTTTCGTTAGAACTGATGTGATTTGTAAAAGATGTACTAAAGTACAAAGTAATCTATAGTGGGTTTAAATATTGAAATATTGTAGTCAAATCAAATAAAAAAAAATAAATAAATAAATAACTGGCCATTTCAGCCCTTGAAAGGACTTTGACCTAGCTTCTTATGATCAATTGTGTTGTGCGTGTTATTAAGTTTGTACACAATTGATCGAGAACCGGACCTACATGCTTAACGTCGACTCCGAACGGCGATGAACGAAATGTTCTCGTTCTCAAGAAGCTTTACATGGCATTTTGATTACTCTCTGAGGTTTGCCATTGTCTGCAGAGAGGTGGCGGCCGTACAGAAAAATTATTTTAATTCAAATAATTTTCTGTCGCTGCTGGGGTTCGAACCTGGGTCTCCAAAGTTCGTTGACATAGCGGCCACGCACTTTAACCAACTACGCCACGGACGCCACAAATCAAATACGTAGATATATAAGAGGAATTGAAATATGTGTTTTATTAAAATTATGCACTTTTCATAAAATCAAAATAAGAGATGATTATAAAAACAAAAACATGTATAAACTGATCCAGCCGAAAAGTGGACCAAATTTGAAATAGTTCTGAACTAGTTCCAAAAAGTACCAGTACTAGTTCCACTACAATACACTTTAACATTGAACAAACTGGCGTTTTTTGCGGGTTGATTTCATAGGAAAAGACAATTATTCCCATAAACCAAACATGCCCTCGTAGTGGCCCGTATGGCCCGCGTGGCCCTTGATACAAATTTTTTTTCTATCTTAATTTTGTCTTTGCGATGAGCCAAAACCAAAGAACGCCTGCATAAAACAACAACACAAAACGCACTCGTTCAGTGGTAAGCACATTTTCCAGCGAACTTTACAAAAACGAATGCATGCAAAGCCAAATAAAAAACGCACACTCGATGATATCGAAGCTGATTGTCCCGTTACTTGTGTGCAGAGTAATTTTTCATGCAAGCATTGTTATTGTAAAAGAAATTAAGTCTTGTCGCAGGGCACTATCAGTGTACTTTATTCCATGTGATTTTATTGCATTGTAATTGTTTTTTGTTTTGTTTGATTTTTTGTCAATGAGCATCATTTTGTGTTTGTTTTTTAGTTTTTTAAGCATTGGCCCGTTCTTAAAATTTCTTAGGCCCTACTGCCATAAACACTCATTTTTCTCTATATTTGAACTAGTTGCATTAGGAACATTTTTAAACTGGTTGTTTGCGCAGTAGCCTGTAAGTGGTTATTTTTTAACTAGTTTTAAACAATATTTTAAAAGTTTAAGAATTTAGTGTACTGGAGCAAAGGTCCTAAGAACCCGATTTGTACGATTTTTTTCATCCACAATATGAATTAAAGAAGACATTTTCTTTGTAAATGTTTATAAACATTTTTATTTTGTTTTTTTTTATTTTACTTGTGCGCAGCAAATTAAAAAAAAAAAAAAAAAATAGCCAGAACGCGTTAATTTGTTTCAGCAATACTTTTGAAAACAAAATAGAAATGATCTGTTCTACACTGAACGCCTTGTGTACTTTTTCAGAGCTACTTCGAACTGCACTAGACATGAACTAGTCCACTTTTTCAATTGACTTTAATAACAACAATTTGGGAATAACAAAAATTTAACTTTCAAGAGCTTTCCAGAAAATAAATGTAAATTTAACTTGTATTTTACTTTGTATTCAATTTGAAGCTGTCCGTAGTTGGAATCTCACCCGTGACTTTTGGATGCTAGTCTGTCGCTCTATTCATCACACCGTCTCAGTTCTTATTGCGTAGGTTACTTCTCAATAAAATTACATGAGGAGGATTTTTTAACTCACAAACATAAACATTTTTAATATCTATTTTTAATATTATAGTTTTTTTCTTCATTATGAAAATAACACAGAACAGCAGTAAATACACCTTTTACACAGTTTATAATGTAGTTTAATTTTACAATTAATGAAAATTGATTGATAGAGTTTTTTATGAACAATTTTCAACCGAATCAAATAATAAAACTAAATACAGTCGGATCTCGAATCGATTTACCGGGAACAACAATTATGCGACATCGAACAACAAAGGATAATTTCTTATTTTCATTTTCATTCGTTTGTTCCAAAAATATCATTGCAAGTGGAGATAAAATCATCCAGTATTTTGCTGGTTTTCATAGAAAATTTTGACCGTTCTGAGATAACACAACAAGATAAAATGCAAGTTTGAATTTATTCAATGACTTAAATTCAAGTAGAAGTTATACAGAATTTCGGAATTTACAAAGAAAAATGACTACCCGGTATGACTACGGTCCCGATCATTCCGGAAAATAGAGGTCCGATTGTAATTAAATCGAAAAAAAAACAAATTTATTTCGAAGTGTCCAATGTTAGTGATGTAAAAAGAAATATGTTTAATTGTAGTTTTTCGTGAAAAAATATAGACTTAAAGAAAAAAATGCAATAACGCTCAAAATAAAAAAATATTAAATAAAGCTCAAAAAAACGCGCAAGTTAGTATAGAAAGTGTGTGGGTTTTATTTAATTTTTTTATTTGGGCGTTATTTCACAGCACATTATTTCACGCACCCGCAAACATATAGTTTTATAGGAACTATCGGCCATTTTGTTGAGCGAACTTTCAGATTTTTACAGTCAACAGACATCAGATTCGTGTTCCCGATATCAACATTTACCAGAGACAAATACTTTGGTTTATTTTTCTATTTATTTCAACTCTGTGGGTTAGTGGGTTAAGGATATTAAGACTCCAGAAATTTTGGTACAAGCGATTATAACTTTACATTTCAAAAGCGAAATGTTAATAAATTTAAGTTCAAGCGGAAATGAAGAAAGTACATATTGAAATTTCTAGCAATCACACAGATAACCAGCTAAAAATAAAAGTAACGATTGCTAACAACATGTTCGCGAAAATAAAAAAATGCGATAATGATGCTAACAACATCCACAACAACAAAACCAGCGCACGACACCGACAATTGGCAGCAATCCGGCTCATCATTGCAATCATTATAGCTGAATATCTGCTGGACATGCGAAAGACAGACAGACGTATAGATAAACAGACCGATGGTCAGACTGGCAGACATACATGCAGAAATGAGCAAATGAGAGAAATGATAATCAGTTCAATAAAACGAATCTAAGTGGAACTCATAATCGGACAAACAGCAGATCAACTCGATCAAACGATCAACAGCAACAGATCAATGGATCAGGTTAAGTTAATGAGCCAAACTAAGCGAGATGAACGCGCTGTACAAAAGAATTGCAATGATCGACGCTATGCAGTAAGTCAGTCAGGGCAAACAGACAGACAGACGGACAGACATTGAGCTAGACATGCAGTAGCACTGGCAATAAAGTTATTTTCGAAATGGAAGTAAGACAACATCTGTGGCAAACATCGGCAACAAATTGCAAATGAAAAGAAAAGTTTTTATATCTAACGACTCTATTTTTACGTTATAAAAAGAGTAGATTTTTAAATAAATTGGAATTTGTTATGCGACGATTTAAGTGAACCAAACACCGACGTAAACTTGTTAGTAGACTTTTTTTTCTGTTGCTGTGTTTTTCTATTTTAATTCGAACAACAATATTGTGGCAATTACTGCAAACTACTGCGCAAAAATATTAATAAATTCAATATTAGATTTGCACCGAATTAAATCTCGCAAAGTTTTGTGGCAACTATTGCTGGCCAACTTATGCTAGTTAGTCACGAACTGGAGCACGCTGATGATGATGATGATGGCGATGATCGCGCAATACCTACTGCACAGTTTACACCGTAGCCTCTAACTAGTGGCAACCCTCAGACAGTGAAAATAGTCATAGGGCAGAGCCACACAGAGTTCAGCAGATCAAAGCCACGAAAATTAGACTAAGCAAAAATAATGCGCCGGTGATGGTGGTGGCGGTGGTAGTTATTGTTCAGTGTTGATCGTGTGGCAGCAGACAAACCAACAAAAGCAACTTAGTTTTGATCTGCATCTGCATGCAACTAATTATAAACTAAAGAAATGGTCAAATGGTGTTGGCGAATTAAAAAAAAAAAACAAAAAATTTACAAAATAAATGCAAAAAAAGCAACAATGCAGCGATCAATTTGTTGTCACGGAAGTGCAGCCAACAGTCAACTAGCTGATCAGGCCTGGCCTGGCCCAAGGGAGAAAACAATGTGCTAGTGATTTTCTGTTAACTTCTGAGGGAGTCACTTTTGGATTTTGAGCAAAAAAAAAAAAAAAAAAAATCACAAAATAGACGAACATTTTTCTAAAATGGAGTAACTTGCAAAAAACGTGTTGCACGATTTCCAGCTAAGCTGTTCATTCTGATTTTATTGACTGCGTGGACATATTTGGTTAAAAATAAAAAGAGCCGAGGGAGAAATCAAAAAAACTCTTAGAGTACTGACGACAAATAAGGAAAGCTTTCAGCTTTTAACGTGATTTTGGCAACATGGGAAAGTGTTTTAGGCGACAAATTTAGACAGCAACATGCAAGCATAAAAGAAAAAAAAAAAAAAGATAGGAGGAAAAACAAGCATATAATGTAAAACCAACAAGAACTAACGGCATCTAAACTTTGGCTCGAAATTTGTAGCCGCGCATAAAATCTGTCCGTTTGTGGAAAAAAGTAACCATTTCTTTTGCTTTTAATTCTTTTTTATAGCTGCTGTTTTTCTTTCTTCTCTCATAATGACACATAATACAATAAACCGTAAGCTCTTTAGGCTACGCACCCACCCATTTCAAGCGCTTTTTTTCAAAGTTTTTAAAATTCAAAACAAGAAGTTAAATGATCTCTCGTTTTCTAACCACACTTCAAAATTCTCTTTGCCAATTCATGCTTTCAAGATAAATAAAGATCTTTCTAGTTCTAACATTAAAACACAACATTTGCCAGATCATGCTTCGCTGATCAAAATCAACCTTTAGCAACCTATAGAATAACAGTGAGCTAGCGAGTGAACAAGAGGCTATGAGAGTTCAACGGGCAACATTGGAACACTTAAAGCGTTAGATTTTAAGTGGAAACGCACGGTTGCGTCGCGCTAGTTTCAAAGCGTTTAATAGACCAACGGTATAAAAATTAAACCAAATGAATGACTTGGATTTCACATCGTCAAGGGGGCGATTTCCCAAAAGAACTCTATTCTTTTATGTGTGACATATTTCAAGAAAAGAAAAACATAATTAATGAGTAGAGAGCACCTAAAGGTGTCAGTGTGGAAATAGAGCTCCAATTAAATGATGTAAAATAAGAATAAGAATGTGCGAATCTTGAAATGCTAGTTCTGCTGGAAATAGTGGGCATTTAACCTGTTAAGACATACATTTTCAATAATATTATTTCTATATCAGACTGGTTACTCGGAAATGTTCTGGCCACTGATCACGCATCTGAAGTCAGAATTTGAAATTTTTTAAATCTTCTATATATATAAAAATAAGTTGCATTGTGTATGAAATTGATGTTCTCTGTAATGCGTGAACCGATGACGTCAATACGAAGGTTTTTATGTATAAATGGTCTTTGTATGTGTATTGGTTCATGAATTATAGGCATTTTAGTGAACTTATCAACAATACAGGTGGGAAAAAATACAGGTGCGCACATATGGTGTATACGGTGAAATATTTGCAAGGGTAATTGGAAATAAATGGAAAATTGGAATAATTTGGCAAGTCTCACTTTAGTTTGCATTTGCGCGAAAAATATAGGCATAGTAGAAATTTTCCATACCCTTTTTTTTCCATACCCCCTTTACCGCCTACAAATCAATAAAAGTGCTATATTTAAGACGGGTTTGGTCGTATTAGACTAAAATTTGATAAACAAGTTCGTATGGTTACTGTCGGAAACTGTACTAAAACTGGGCGTGGTCTAACTATATATATATGCCCACTTTTTAAAAATCATTATTATTCCTGAGTTGTACATGTTTTGATAGTGAAACTTGATATGTAAATGCTATGGGCCCAAGAGGCCATTACTATATATTTGAGCGAACATTAGACAAGGGGGAATTTGGCCACACAGGCCAAATTTATGATATCGAATTGCTTTGGAACTAAATGTCGTATAACAATGAAGGTCTTTCTACTGAAAAACTGGCACGAGCATTCGAAAACGGGGCGTGGCTCCACCCATATAAGCCAAATTTACGATACAAAATAGCTATAGAAGTAAAAGTCACAGAACATTGAAACTCAGAATGTAGATACCATTTGGTGATGTCCTTATACTAGAAAAGGTGACATGCATTGGACAAGGGGGTGTGTCTCAACCCATACAAGCCAAATTTATGACACAGAAAAGCTATGGAAGTTAAAGACAAAGAACATAGAAGTAAGAATGAAGTTACTACTTGGTAATATCCTGCTACTGGGAAATGAAAAATGCAAAAAATTTACAATAGAGAACGCTGCTATAGACTCCAAAACTACTGAGCCGATTGAGCTCAAATTTGCGCAGTAACTATGGGGTCATTCATAAATTATGTTAACAATGTAGAAGAGAGAGAGGTTTTAGAATGTACTACGATAAATAAGGAAGGGGGGGAGGGGTCTCAGATGCAGTAATGTGACAAAAAAAAAAAAAAAAATCGAAAAAATTGAAATTAATACAACCCAGCATTTCAAACCATTTTCGTCCTTACATCTTCATGTTTGACCGTCTAAATTGACTGTTAACTATTGGCAAGTGTAGTAAGGGCATAATTTTTCTTTGTTTGCTTTTCGACAGTTATATTTTCTATTTTCGAATATTTTTTAATCAATTAATTTTTTTATTTCATATACTACATTACTTTATGGGGGTGGAGGGGAGTGCTTTTGAAATGCACTACAAAGAGTACCGGAGGGGGGTAAAAAAAAAATTGAAAATCGGTCACGTAATTTATGAACGACCCCTATGTTTCGAGTACGAGATGGTTTACAAATAATAACGCTTAAGGTATTGCAACATTTTCCGGTACTTATCTAGATAAGGTGCAGCAAAGCGCACCGGGAAAAAGCTAGTCATATATAAATAAAATGGATTGTTCACTACAGTCCTTGAAAGAACTTTAGCCGACCTTCTTATTGTGATGTATGTGGTGTTAACTGTTTGAACACAAATGATCGAGGATTGGACTTCAAGAATGATAGAAACAAGATTACGCGTTCCACGGTCCCCTTATTTAATGCTCTTTTTGAGATTGAGTGCATGACGTCACGCAGCGCTTCTGCTGAAGAAAAACGAATGCAAATGTGTATCGCTTAGGCAAATTGAGGAAATTGAAAATAAATTCTTGCGGAAAATTATAGTAAAAATAACTACTCTTTTGTATAAAAATATGGACATTTTCATATACGAAAAAATATAATTTTTTTAAACTTTCATGATTTTTATCTCCTAAATCATTCGAGACCGAAAACATTTGATTAGACCAATAGGTTTCGAAGGTCCACATATATATTATAAAAATAAGAAAAAAACTATTTAGGTGTGGGGCCCAAAGTAAAATTATTCCAAATTCTAACAATAGTGCTGGATGAAGTCATGCTCTCTCTTTCTCCCATTTCCGGAAAGCGTAATCTTGCTTTTATCATTCTTGGACCTACTAGTTCTATACTGACTCCAAACGTCTATTGTTCATGACTTCGAACGTCGAATGCCATGGTCGCCACATATCAAATAAAATGGATTTGTTATGACTGGTTCATCTATACTATGGCATTGGTCTTTGAATCAGGGGTGGTATGGTCCTTTTCAAGGACCATGAGAAAATTAAGGGGAAAAGACAAGCAGACGTGATTAAATCTAATACATTAAACTAGGTTTTTTCCAGATGTTAACCAAGTTGGATACAAATATTAGTTATCATAATGTATAGTCCACATTCTACTTTTAAAATGTATAAATTGTCTGCCAAGAACGTTGCGAAAAATCACTGCTAAGCATCATATTAAAAATATTTAACATATTACATATCCACCTTTAATGTGACAAAATATTAAAGTGTGTGAAAAAGGTCATATATTAAAACCTATAGACTGAAAAATGAAGAATTTGGCACGGATACTTTGTAAAATTGATATCTAAGTGCCAAAAAAAAAAAAAAAAAAAAAAAAATAGTTGATAATTTGGACCGGACCCTTTTTAGAAAACTAATGTTTTATTCTTAAAATTGGGGGAGGGGTGGGGGTGTGATGATAATGACCAATAATAATAACAAAAAAAAAAAAAAAAATTGGGCCCTTTTGCTTCTTATGCATTCTTGAGTATATCACGATCCATACATTTTATCCACCTTAAATACTACAACAGAGCCGAACGGCGCACAGTGGGGTATTTTATGCCAAAAGTGACGATTAATTGACAGGGGCCACTTATCGAGACAAAAATTGTACTTTGGGGGTTTTTAGAGTCGCAGATCACGAATCTGAAGTCAAAAATCTGAAATTCAAAATGGCGGCTTCAAAATGGTGTCCATGAACAAGCTAACTTCTAAAAAAACATTTAATGTTTGTAAAAAATTTTGTATACAGGGGTTTGCGGGGTTGCTGATTACGAATCTGAAGTCAAAAATTTGAAATTCAAAATGGCAGCTTCAAAATGGCGGCCATGAACAAGCTAACTTCTGCAAAAAACGTTTAAAGGAGGTAAAATGTTGTATACAAGGTTTTGTGAGGTCGCTGATTAAGAATATGAAGTCAAAAATCTGAAATTCAAAATGGCGGCTTCAAAATGGTGTCCATGAACAAGCTAACTTCTAAAAAAACATTTAATGTTTGTAAAAAATTTTGTATACAGGGGTTTGCGGGGTTGCTGATTACGAATCTGAAGTCAAAAATTTGAAATTCAAAATGGCGGCTTCAAAATGGCGGCCATGAACAAGCTATGTTCTGCAAAAAACGTTTAATGGAGGTAAAAATTTGTATACTGGGGTTTGTGGGGTCGCTGATCATGAATCCGAAGTCAAACATTTAAAATTCTAAATGGCGGCTTCAAAATGTAATCATAAGCTATGTACCTTTTACCGAATTACATAGTATATAGAACATAATTTTTGTTATTACTACAAATTGCACAAAACAAGCTTTGAACGACATTTTATACAAAAACAAAGGATTGCAATAACAATAGTTAATAAACATAAACAATGATGTTGATTTCACATGTACCCTGCAAACTGTAGGGAAAACAATTCATGTCTTACTAATATCAAAATCAAAAATAAGTGTTAAAATCGAACAAATATAATTTAATTTAATAGCTTAACACATTCACCTGCTTTTTTTAATTTATAAAAAGCCGGTGTTTGAAAGAAACATCAACTATCTACCTTAATTGTAAAAAGGTGTACTGCATATGCCGCTTTCCATAATGTAGGGTAAAAAATAGCGGATAACAAAAAACAAAGTGAAGAAGAAGAGTACTGGTAAACAACAAAAAAAAAAAAAAAAACAAAACAAAAAAAAAAAAACAAAAAACAGAAAAATCTGTTTAGTATTTACATTTCTTTTGTACTTTATTTCGTTTGTTTTTATTTTTCGAAATAAAATCGTAAATTCGTGACATGTAAGTTAAAGTAAGAAAATCGAAATACCGCAAAAGTGCGCAGCATTGACGCGATTTTTTTTTTTATAGAACATAGCTTGAATGTTCATAGCTTACGATAATCAAAACAGTTTTCCTAAATTCGACTCAACACACAACTATATCTCTATTAACATATGAAAAAATCCAATTTTTTAAAGTTAAATTAAAATAAATAAATTAATATATGTGACCCGGTCTACGAAAAGGGACCTTCGGTGTAAAAACAAGTTTTCGAGAAAACAGCTCTTCGGGATTTTCAAAGCAAAGTATGCTCTTAGCAACATCGATACTTATGAAGATTTATTGCAATGTCTTTACGAGTTGGAAACTTCTGCTTTGCGCCATTAGAAAGAGCACACATTAGTCTATCCGAATCGCCAAAAAAGTGAAAAATGATATTTTTACACCGAAGGTCCCTTTTCGTAGACCGGGTCACATATATATAAACACTATTTCATAAAAAAATTTCATTTTGAATTGCTTAAATACCTGAACAAGAAGGTTCCATCGTAATTTTTTGTAATTTTTAAAAAATAATACACAAAAAAAAAACTTTAAAAATATCGAATAAACACGTTTGTCACTGTGTACACTCAAAGAGAAAAAAATTATGACTTTCAAACTGCATTGCGGGTAAACGGTAGAATATTTTTCAACTATTTTTTCACCTAGTGATGCAGAATTTTATCTTCTTTCATCTGGTACCTAACATCACTATGTACCTTCAACTTTTTTTTTCAATTAATCGTCACTTTTGGCATAAAATACCCCATTGTGCGGCGCCAGGTATTTAAGAGATAGTTTACTAAGCAAAAAGGTTTATAAAGTCTAAATAGAATGCTAATGTAAGTATATAAAAATTTATTTTCTTATTTAGAGAAAATTATTAAAATTGTTCCAGAACATACATCTAAGTAAAATATTAGAATTAGACTAGTGCAATTAGAATAGCACTAGTAACGGAACAGTTGTTTTTTTTTTTAAATAAACTATAATGAATATGGGAGGTCTTATGACTCAAAATACTCTCGATTCTTTGCTCTACATAGGGACTTTCGTTCATATTTTCATTAAACATAAAAAGCTGAAATAATTTTCTAGCAACATTAAAAACTAACAAAAACCAACTGGGCTAATTCTATAGTTCTTTATCGAAAATCATAAAAAGATATATTGAAAAAAAAAACTTAATTGCTATATAATCCTAATTAGCTTTATAGATGCAATTAGTTAGAGAACAGCAATTAAATCATTGTTATTTTAAATGGCTGTTTTTTAATGATATTCAAGATAAAACACACAAAAAAAAAACCAGCTGTTTTTTGGAGTCACTCAAATAACATAGTAAATGCTACTTTTGGACATAAGCAAAATTAATTGAGTACAACTTTAAATAAAACTAAAAACAAACACAATGTTGTTTTTGCATATTTGGCAAAACTATCAAAGTGTGTGGGCTGCATAGATTTGACATTTTGATATGGTGACAAGAGCAAGAAATAAAAACAAATAAAATTAGCAAAAACAGTAAAAGAAAAACAACTTTCTTTAAAGCTCACTGCATAAGCAGAGATATGGTTGTAGCCTTTGCTAAAGGAGCAGAAAAAAGGTGGCCGCGTTTTGTTTTGACAGCTCAAGTTGGCGTTTTTTTTTCTGTTACGTTTTTGTTTGCTATGAACTGTCAAAGTAGTTTTCAAAATTGGCGCTATTATCTTAACTTTACCATCAAATTACAAATTGTTTTATCGGTTGGCTTAAAGTGTTTTGGAATTTTTTGAAATCGAAACACATAATATATTGAAAACAT
The DNA here is from genome assembly GCA_943735915.1 of Pherbina coryleti. Classification (NCBI taxonomy): domain Eukaryota; kingdom Metazoa; phylum Arthropoda; class Insecta; order Diptera; family Sciomyzidae; genus Pherbina; species Pherbina coryleti. Next base: position 132,121,117 of record OX030952.1, read on the forward strand.
GCTTTCCAAACAAGCATTTTATCACAAATTTTAGTCATACATTTTTTTAATTAAATTCACCATATGATGCAGTTTTGAGAAGAATAACAAAAAAGTTTTAAATTTTTCTCATACTCCTCTGCATTAAGTGTGCACAATATATTGTTTTTATGTCTATTCTGTTAATATTGAAATTATTTATTTCCAAATTTATGCATTCGATCACTATCAGCTTTCATGGAGCAACTCGTCAGCGCTCCTTAAACTACAATTTATTATCCACTGATGGTCAACCTAATGAAAGCAAAAAAAAAGTCACTGTATCACAGCACACCTGAACTCAGTTAAAGGTGGTCCAAAATGTCTCCATCTGCAATACGACGCTTTGCTACAACTTGGCGCGATCATTTCTCCCTTGTGGCAGTTTCGCAGCGCGCTTTTAACAAATTTGTTTGCTAATTTTTTGGATTCGTTGCAGTGCATTTATTGTCAATAGTTGTCGTCCGTTGGGTATAGAAGTGATATCGTAGCTGCTCCTGCTGCTATTGCTGTTGTTGTTGGCGCTGTGTGCTGGAGCTCAAAAATTAAATGGTAGCTTGTTGGACATGATGGCGCATGAAGGCGTCAAGTTAATTTATTTGACAGTAAAAGAAACTTGTACAATTCTCAAAAAAAAAAAAAGGACCATTTGCATGCTACAATTTGTTACTGTTACAGTTGTTAGATACTCACGAATGCTTGTAGAATTATTTCGAATATTTGTAAAGCAACTAAAAAATTTGTTTTTATGTTTTTTTGAAACTAAAGATCATAACCGTTAATTATATTTAAAACTATTTTAATTCTATGCGAAGAAGATAAGAAGGGGTTCAACTTAAAAATGGCTCACGCTGAAATCTATTCACAAAGGCAACATGTCATTGAAATGATAAGATTAATAGAATAGGACTATGTCTTGCCATAACTAGTATAAAGGCGAAGAGGTTAACCACTGATTCTTTTTATTCTGACTCTCATATTACAGGGAGAGAGATTGTTTTGAGTTGCTTATATTAGTTTATAATCTAGGTTTGATTTAAACATAAAAAGGATTTTTGTGGTAAAATGACAAATGAGATGTGAAGTGTGAATTTAATTTGACGTATACGAACAAAAATTTGACCTTTTAAGAGCACCATTGCCTATCTACAACTTATATGGAATATGCATAGTTTTCTTTAAAATCATATGGGTTCGTTAAAAGTGGAGCTAACTACAAGGTGTATTAAAAAAAAAACGGGACTTTTGAAATTTTTTAAAAACGATTTTTTTTGGCGTTGCGTTGGTAACCATGTCTATAAAGTATCTATAAATTTTCAGCCATAACGGTTGTTTCCTTCTTGCCAACTGTTGAAAGAATAACACGTGTTATCGTGCTGTTGGCGATTTTCATTTTTTTTTTTAATTTTTCCTTCCAAAGAAGGAATTTGACAGAACCAGAGGTTTGAAATAACCTTTTTTAGGAGTTAGGATTAGGTAGGGTCTAAGAGAGTTTTTCATAGAGGACTCTGCTTGGTTGGTATAATACCATTACGGAATAGCAGTCCTCCCATTACAACAAATGCTTGTGTTAGATATTCGATCGAGGAGATCAAATTTTATTCCCTCTGCAGTAATATGGAGGTTATAGTATAAGACTTTGAAGTATGGTTTAAATAGGAGATAAGACATTAATAGAAAAAAATTTACATCTCTATTTTGACTTGATTTCTTGATGGACAAATTATTTAGAAAATAATTGCGGCGTTGAAAATATTTTTTTTATTCTTTAGAAATCCTTTAATTTCTGGGAAATCTTTGATAGTTAAAATAAATATAGGTTGCAAACAGGTTTACGAGAATGTCTTGGTTCAGTCGTTAATCTCAAAGACTAATTTAACCCGAGGTTTCAACAGAGATTCCCAAACAACATAGTATTTAAGCAAACTGAATGTATGTGCATTTAGGAAGCATTTGATTCCCCCGTTTATCATAATGTCATCTAAGTCAAGGGAATTTTCCTGGTTTTCCAATTTAAATCCTACCTGTTATAAGTACCTATCCCGCTTAAAGGAGTTTCGTAAATTAAAAAAATACACAAAATACTGTTTTATTCCATTAATACAGTGAAGTTACTCCTGGCAGTTCGATAGTTTGATCAGTTTCTATCTTTATTGCCAACATCTTCTCCATTAATCAAACTCTGGCTGTAATAGCGAAACAATAAAAACAAATTGCAATTTTCAATTTAGCCACATTGCAATTTTCCTGCAGCAATTCGAGCACGGAAGTTAAAAAGCATTTATCTTTCGTATCTATTTATCTCACTCGCACTTCATTAATCGCGTCGATTGCCAATTCATGCAACCAAATCAAAGCATAAGATGTTGATACGAAACGAAAGAGAAAAAAAACTTGGTAGCTGGCAACACTGACGCCATCAACAGCGCCATCTGCAGCACATTTGCAGTGATTAATAGAAAAGCGTTTAATAAATTATGCCAAAAATTGCCAAGACTTGGCATTTTGGAAGACTTTCATGGAAGATAATGAGTGAAAAAGTGAGAATTGGTGAATGGGAGAGACGTTGAGGGGTGACAGCGGCGACAAGGAGAGCAGCAGCGATCGCTTTGCCTTCTTGCCAAGATAACCTTCAAAACAAAGCGTCAATTAAGCGATAATAATAGTTTTCCATTTTACTGCGCCGAGATTTACAACAACACCAACAACTTAAACTAAAGCACATGCAGCAGGCTAACGTAGTCCAAAATCGACCACCAACAGTGCTGCCAATGCAATTGATGCTGCTCGAACCGCATTCGTTGTGGTGCGCGCTTTGCTTTGATATAAAAATTGATTTTTAAATTTTACGAACACGATCACCGAGCGCCAATTCGTTATAGCTTACGACGAAAGTGACCAGAAAACATTTTACGATCGGCCATCAACGATCGATACAAAACGAATGAGTGTATCGCCATCAATGCGCTGTAATGAATGGTGTGATGGCAGAAAATCAATAGATGGCGATGGATCTTGAGCATATTGGTTAGTGGGGGGCAACGACAGGTCGAACATTAATTGCCCAAGTGTAGTTATTTGATAATAAATTGTTAAATTGGATATGCCATTGACAGTGGTGAATGGTATGAGGAAGGTACGAACGAAAATGAATCGCTCCTCGAAAGAAGTCACATTTCAATAAATTTTTATTAGAATTTATTCGTAAACCTTGACTATAAAATAAAATAGTTTATAAACACGCGTTAATTTAAGAAAAACTAATTCCAAATTTTAACATTTTCTTGGTCCTTTCTTCGTCAATTAGGAAGACAACTTGATGTAGTTCAATTAAGCTATACCCAGATTTCTATTGGTCTCGTTGGTCACGGTTGTCTCGAGGATCTCGTTGCTCTCTATTATCTCGTTGATCTCGTTGATCTCGTTGATCTCGTTGCTCTCGTTGGGGTCTTACGTCTCGTGGTTCTCGTTGATCTTGTTGGTCTCTGTTATCTCGTATGTCTCGTTGTTCTAGTAGGTCTCGTTCTACTAGTATTTCTCTTATTTCTCTTTGTTCTTGTTGATCTCGTTGATCGCGCAGGTCTCGTGGGTCTCGTTTTTCTCTTTGCTCTCGTTGATCACGTTGGTCTCGTAGCTCCCTTAGGTCTGGTTGGTATGGTTTTAAATCTTCATCAGATTCATTAAATGTCACATTATTTGATATATCTAGCTTTTGTTTGCTGTTCGTTATCCTCAATGACCTGCGTGGTGAAAACCGCTTTGATGCTGACCTTTCGAAATTTGAACTTTCACCACCACTTTGACGCTCGCATGGATGGATTGTTGCATTGGCAGCGTTTGCTGCTCTTGGAGAACATATCACCGGCATGGTTGCATTGCCACCACCACCGCTTGCATTAAAGGTAGCATTACCACCACCACCGCCTGCATTAAAGGTAGCATTACCACCACCACCACCCGGACCACAAGGACAGCCAGCATTAAATGTAGCATTACCACCTCCACCGCCTGCATTAAACGTTGCACCGCCCGCACCACCAGGTGAACAGTTAAATGTAGCATTACCACCACCACCGGCATTAAAGGTGCCACCACCTGCTCCACCAGGTGGACAATTAAAGGTAGCATTGCCACCGCCACCGCCTGCATTAAATGTTGCACCGCCCGCACCACCAGGAGGACAATTAAAAGTAGCATTGCCACCTCCACCGCCTGCATTAAATGTTGCACCACCCGCACCACCAGGTGGACAGTTAAATGTAGCATTACCACCACCACCAGCATTGTAGGTTGCACCTCCTGCGCCACCAGGTGGACAATTATAGGTAGCATTGCCACCACCACCTCCGCTCACATTATAGGTTGCACCACCTGCACCACCCGGGCCGCAATTATAAGTCGCACCACCAGCACCGCCTCCTCCGCCAGCATTGTAGGTAGCACCACCGCGTGCGTTGAATGTGGCTCCACCACGAGCATTGTATGTTTGTCCACCAGCATTGGTTGGCGTGAAGAAGGTGCGCGAACGTGCTCGTACCTCACCAGTTAATTCGCCGAAACCGTCTATGGTGATGCTTTCGGTATTTTCATGCAATCCTTCGGCGGAATATTCAAGATTGTAATCGGAATAGTTGCGGAATGTTGGCTTTTCACCGCAAGCCTTGCGTTTTGGTGTCGAAGTCATAATGGGGTTCACATTAAACGAATTGGATCGGTTCGCAACCGCAAATGTTCCACCTGCTGCGGCACCTGGAGATGCCGTGTAAGTTTGGCCAAGGCAAGGATTTCCACGATCCGGAGAACCTTGCACAAATGTAGCGCCCCCACGAGCACCTGGTGGAGATCCCTGCACGAATGTTGGATTACAGGGATTATCACGGCCTCCAGAACCTTGAACAAATGTTGCACCACCTCGGTTGCCACCTGGAGAGCCTTGCACGAATGTTGGACCACCGGCATTTCCACGGCCGGCAGCACCTTGAACAAATGTTGCACCGCCTCGATTGCCACCTGGAGATCCTTGCACGAATGTTGGACCACAACCATTGCCACGGCCTGCTTGACCTTGAACAAATGTTGCACCACCTCGATTACCACCTGGAGATCCTTGGACAAATGTTGGGCCACCTCCTCCTCCCCCGGGAGCAACATAGGTCGCGCCAAATCCCGGTTCTGCTTGTGGAACATTGTAGGTGTGGCCAAAACCACTAGCAGTGTTAGCACATAGAGCAGGATCGTAAGTTCCTCTTGAATAGTATGGGGCATCCATTGTTTTATTACGAAAAGTAGGTGGCTCGTTTGTCACTGGGTTGCGTTTTGGTGTTGAACTCATAACGGGATTAGGTCGCCATGAAATATCAGCCGATCCACCTGGACCAATCCAGTTTGAAGGTGGGCATAGAAGATTTCGATTAGGAGAACGTGGAGGAACGTTAAAAGTTGCATTGCCTTGGGGAACGTTAAAAGTTGCATTGCCTTGGGGAACGTTAAAAGTTGCATTGCCTTGTGGCACGTTAAAAGTTGCATTGCCACCACCTCCACCAGCAGCAGCAGCCACCGCTCCACCGGCACTTGGACCACCTGGATTTCCATAAATTGACTCAATCTCTATAGCAGCTGCAGCAAGAATTTCCCATATACTTCGACATCCATCGCCACCCTTCAAACGCCGCTCCTGTTGCTGCTCGAGCAGTTCACGTTTCATGGTGGCTAGTTGCTGCCAGCGCTTTATACGTGCCTGACGCTCGTCATCATCGGTTTCGTTCTTGCTAAGCACGGCCAAGTGCTCTTCTAGCTCTTCTTCGGTGAGTGTGAAAAGTTCGGAGGGTGTCAGCTGCAACTTACGTGACCAAAACAGAATCTCCTTCTTTGTTAGCTCTGAGAGATCATCGTCATTGAGCGGATTTGGCTTCGCTGGGCTTGGACTTGGCGACAAGGTTTTCATTTGTATTTAGCTGAGGACACGCTTAATTTTGTGGTAATTATCGACTAGTTGTTGTTTTTGTTTTATAATAAATATTAACTTCGAATTTTGATGACTTTTTTAAAGTTTATTGAATTTTTTCAAAACATGGAATTAATTTTGTACGTGTTGACGAAAATTTCTGAACAAATAGATTGAATTTTCAATAATTTCAAAATTCAATTTTCATGTTTTCAGTAGCCTTCGGTAAGTACAATCTTTAAAAATTTGGAATCTTCGCGTTTTTATTTCATAGCGTCCCTAGGGAGCTACATGGATGATTCCAACTAATGAAGTTGTTAGCGCAGAAGAAATTATCGATAATTTATTACTATTTCAAATTGTGGCTGTGGTTTTTTTGTTTTTTTTTTGCACTAATTTGTCCTGGCTGGAGTTGAGCTGACTATCGCGGTTTACTTGCTTCGAATAATATCTGGACAAGAAGAACAAAACCAAAGCAAAATTAAACAATCACAATTACAAGAGGAGCAATAAAGGAAGGTTGTTTAGCTGGCTAAAATAATTGGCAACAAACGATGTTAATAATTTGTAGTCTAAGTAACTGAGTGCTTAGCGGATGTGCAATGGAAGGGTGGACGGAAAGGTACCTAGTGCCATATAAATAAAAATAAATAGAAAATGAACCGAACTGAATGATATTGCAATAAAGATCCTTCCGTGAAGGATAAAGAATGAAATCCTTTTCAATCAAGAGGGATGAAGATTGCAAGTCCTTCGCCCCCCAACTTAAGTCCTTCATCATGGACTTAAAATAAGTCATATTACTTATATGAATATAGCTTAACTGCAGTAAGTTCGTTTGATGTCACGTTACAATACGGCAGAGTTTAAGCAAGTTTTCGTATCTTATTCCAAGTTGTTAATAAAATTTATACAGTTTTGTAATTTTGAATTTATTTTTACTAAATAAACAAAAAATGTTTTTATTCCAAACATTCGTTACTTCATCCTTTCTTTGCAACATCCTTTTACTAAGAGATTAATTTAATTTCCGTTTAGCTTTCAATAGGAAATCCACTAAAAAAGAGACTCATTTATCGCACCACGCATAAATCACAGTCGTGGCTAATAATAGTTATCGCCACAAAATCACTGAACGAAATAAAATGTTTGCACATGCGCGAAAACGATTTATCAACATCAGCAGCAGCCGCAGCAGCCTGAAAACATGCTTTCGCTGCAATAAACACGAAAACACTTTAAATTGTTACAAATACACACATTTGATGCCTCTGGCAGCATTGGTTTTGGTTTTAGTAGCAAATTTTTTGTAAATTTTCAATATTTATGTAAAAGAAATTATTGGTTTCAGGTAGTAGCCATTTTTATTACTAAGAATAGTGATTGACTTCAAATAATTGTGATGCAATAATGCATCAGAAAAAAAACAGAATTTTTCAGAAAAATTTAAAATGATGAAGTAGTGTTGCAAGCTCCTATTGCATAGTTGGATAAAAAAGACATCAGTGGTGGGTCTACATACGGGCTGAAAGGGCTCTAGCCCCCTCCCCCCTCCTTGGAGCATTTTTTGTAAGGGGAAAAAATGAAGAAAGTGCAAAAAGACGTTTCATCCCCCCTTGGCATACAAAACTGTAGTACAGCCCCCCTTTGGCGGATCCTAGATCCGCCACTGAAAGACATTATAAGATATAGGAAGTGTAAGTCGTGTAGTAAACAACAGTAGAATCAGTTTTAAAATAGACTATTGTAGCTTCTTTAGTCTATATATCGCCGTTTCTCCCGCTAAATAAACGAAAGTGGGTATGGAACATTTAAAATGATATGATTTCGTTGGTTCATTTACTAGGAAGATAAAATTGGGTACTTGTGCTCAAAGTTCCTCAAAGACTATCTCGAGTAATGAGCTTGACTAGTCCATTGATTGAAAAGTGACTGTGATTAATTTAAATCGATGCAGAATCTAAATATTGGATTCTAAAATAAGCTGGAAGTGAAATTGAACAATTAGAGTTAAAAAAGTAGAATTTGGCTCGAACTCGAGTCGAATAATTCACATTTTCGATTGTCTCGAGTTTAAGAGTAACTCGTGGTATTTTTCGAGTTTTGAGTTTTTATGTTTCTAAATATATGAGAATTTGTTTGAAAAATAATTCGGAGAAATTCGAAATTCGCGAGTTATATTCGCGAGGCCCATTCGATGGGCCTTACAAGCGAAGTGAATAATGTTTTAGTAATGAAAGGATCATTAAACTCTTTTGACCATCGTTTAATAAACCCTAAAGTACTGTTTGCTCTGCTTATAGCTTTATTAACATGAATGTGAAAGCGAAGTTTTGGGTCCATAGTTACTCCAAGATCGTCGAAAACTTCTAAGAACTCAAGTGTATAGTCACTTATTTTGTAATAACTTCGAGAAGGTTATCTACGAGAAAAAGTCATGTGTTTGCACTTTTTGAAGTTAAGCTTCATGCAATTGATTTCACACCAGTCACAAAGATGGTCAAGATCGGTTTGTTAGAAAAAAGAGTCTTGCTCATTTTATATGACAGGAAAAGTTTAACATCATCAGCGTATAGTAAAATATTACTATGAATTACAACAGGTGGTAAATCATTAATAAAAAGTAGAAACAACAGAGGCCCAAGGTGGCTTCCTTGAGGTACACCGGAAGTAACAGGGAACTCCTCTGACTTAACAAGGTTAAAGATAACACTTTGTGTTCTATTTAATAAATAAGATTCAATCCAAAGCACTAATGGTGTTGGAAAACCGAGAAGGGTTAGTTTTAAAATTAAGAGCTTATGATTTATTTACAACATCAAAAGCTTTACTGAAGTCAGTACAGATTACATCTCTTTGTAGACCTTTTCCAAAATTCTCAATAGTCTTTGATGTGAATTCTAGAAGGTTAGTTACAGTAGATTTTCTAGATAAGAATCCATGTTGGAATGAGGAAATTAAAAGTTTCACGCTATGTGATAATTTTGAGGTTACAATAGCCTCAAAAAGTTTAGGGCGCTAAGCTTTGCAATTCCGCGATAGTTATCTATTAAAGATCTATTGCCGGATTTATGCAGCGGAATAATAAAAGATGATTTCCAAGCCAGTGGAAAATAGCAGGATTGCAAAGACGCTGTGAAAAGCAAAGTAATGAGAACTACAAGTTCTTCACTGCAATATTTCAAAACACATGAAGGTATGTTATCAGGACCGCTTTTATAAGATGTTTTGAGGTTTTTTAAGTAGGTTAAAACTGTATCAACATTAATTATTGGGGAGCAAATGTCACCAGGTTGCACATTATAAGGGTAACTAAAATTATATAATAATATGATATGATACATAAATTTTCATGGTATGGTTTCGTGGTATGGTATTACACAATGATTATAAAATTCTTATACCCTTCTCAAGTACTTATTTTTTGTTTTTCGATTTTTATTTTTTTTTATTTATCGAAAAATTGTTTCTGCTCTAATCCATACATAGGTCAGAAGAGAATTATCAGTCATTTGATAATCATCCATCTAATAAAAGAGTAGGACTCTCCTTTCAAAATTTAGCATACAACCAGAGGCCTCAATAATTTCTGGAATAAAAGTTTCACTTCCACCGTGTATTTTTTTTTTTTTTTTATTTAATGTAAGTAGCTTATGAAGAGAGATAAGTTAATAGATTTTAAGAATTTTTGTCCGAAAAATAAGAACATTCTTCATTATTTTCACTACTTTAGGAATAGGATCGCGTTTAAGCCGCATTTCTTATTTAGGTATGATTTAGGCGCTGCATTTTCTGAGCGTGTGAAACGCAAGATCATACGCGGTTTGCATGATATTTTATATATATTAATACAACGAAGGGAAAAATAAACAAAATTTTCAGTTGGGAAAAATGAAGTTTTCAATTGCTGCAATTTAAAAATCACTCGCGTTTATGACAAACGAAATTAATTTCCTGCAACTATATGACGCGTTACTCGCAACTGAAGTGTTATTATGACAACTGTTGAAACGTTTGCAAATAACGATTTCAAGCTCGACAAACGAAGTTCGTTTGCGGGAAACTGGCGATAAACGTTTTTTTCTTTGCGTGTAGTATTTTGCTGCCTGGGTAGTCGAGAAGATAGTAGTAGCGATCGACTACCTCACAAGAGGTTCATTTCATTAATTTCTTCTATTAATTTCTTTCCTCATTTCTAATCAACAGACATTTAAAATCTATCTATATTTACTACTTTACATTTTTCAACTTTTTGCCAACTTATATTATAAATATTATTGATTTCCCGTATAAAAAGATTCTAAGATTGTTTTTACTTTTGGTATCTCTCATGTTCCATTCCGCTTTACCTAGATTTAAATTGTAACCCGATCCTTGTACTTACCGACCGAGCTGATGACATAGGTCGCAGGTGGTTTCAGCACACTACGCGCAAAAGCACCTCTCAACACTTCGAGGGCGCAAGGTTCCGCCGTAACCAGCAGCATGCCTGGTGCCACATGACCAGCATATTTGAGCGCACGCGTGGCTGCCGTTAGTGGTGCATTCCACCAACACTGTGCATTGGCTGCGAGAAAGTTCTGCAAGTAATAAAATATGTATAAAAAATTAATGCACTTTAAACATGACATTATTTCAGATATTAGATCTTAAGAAATATGTAACAAATACATAAGAATGCTGTGTGTGTATCTTTTAGCGATATTCTTGATAACAACCATAAAATTAATGAAGTACTTCACCCTCTAACGAAGTACTTAAATAAAAACACTTATTATGTTTGATGATTATTTCCACTGTCTTCCTAAACCAGCTGCAAACATATTTTTGTACTTGCCTGTGAATGTCATCAAAAAAGTTAAACGGTATTTCAAGATGGCTAAGCAAAAAAAAAAAAACTGTTGGTTGTAGCTAAGAGTTTTAAATGCTTGCAATTAAATTGAATTTTACGTTATTTTCAGGTGTTACCTGATGGCAGAAACTTTACCAAATAAAATTTGCATAAGCAAAAAATTCCATTGTAAAGCTTGACGAAAAATAAGAAAAACAAAAAAAAAAAACGCTACTTAGCTCAAATGCCGCTAACTGCTTTAGTGATGCATAAAAAAGTACGATCAATCAAGCGCTTTCGAGATAGCGGTATGAAAATTTGCGTACTTAAGAAGTTGAGTTGTTTTTGCTGTTTAAAACTTTGAAGCTTAGTTGTTATTGTTGCCGTTTTTTGTCTTGCTGCTATTACTGCCGTTGTTGCACATTACTTAACAGCGTTGCTTAGTGGCTCGACTCGCTGGAATGCTAACCGCTGTTTGTTTCGTTAGGAGCGTGTCTTTAAAGCCATTAGTTTGCACTTTGCACCAATGTGGTCGTTTAGTCAGTGTCTACTAGAGATGCAACGTTTGGCTCTTCTTGTTACTGGTGAGTTACTTTAATTTATTATAAACGTACTGGACACACAATGAATAAGCAGCTATGATTAGCTGTTTATTTTCTTTTCTATCTTTTAGATAGATGTTGTGTTAGTTACGTGTTGCAGTTACGCCACAACCATGCAAAAAATCTTAGTTCACCATAAAATAAAAATCAAATTTTATCAATAGTATTGATTCACTCTTTTTATACCTAGCCAGAAAAATTGATTGTTAAAAAACAATTTCCAAATTAAATATGGCCAACACTTAAGGCCATAAAAAGTCCACAATTCGAAGTGGAAAAAGTGTACAAAAGGAAATAGCGATTCAGTGGATAGCATTTGCAGAGTTTGCCAATTGTAGCCCTTGGGTTGTAGCACAGCGCTTTGAGTTGCAGTTCAAATTCGTTACATACAAAAACGACGCGACTGACCTGATGAACTTTTTTCAAAGCTTCACGTACTTTAAGCATTCTTTTGATGCGGCCAGATTGTTTGTCAGTGCAACGGATATAAAGCCAATAAAAAAGAAATTGATAGCTTGTAACATACAGTTTGGCATAAAGTCGTATTGAACGTAGGAAAAAGAACTACAAAGAAGAAAGAACAGATAAATGCGAGAGAGACAAGTGAGAAAAGAGTTGGAAAAAAACAAAAATTGCCAAGAGCTATGCACGAATTAAATTCTAAGATGATTACTTAGTGAAAATTACAAAAGACTGTTTTAAGCACATAAGGAAAGAAATTGGACATTCTTAAGGAGGGGAAATAGGCTTACGAGGGTTGCCTTTAAGTCTCCCTCGCGTCTTACAATGAAAAAACAGTTGTTATTCAGTGAAAATGTTTTTAGAATTCTCCAAAAAGTGTATTGATATTATTTGATCAATACGTTTTTGTATTCGTTGGGACCAATTTTTGAAACGGTTTTACGACTCTCAAGTTGGTGCTTCCGAAGCCAGGTTTTTAAAGGGCTCAACGGCCTGTTCGGGCGTAGAAAAACGCTCGTCAAGTATGTTTTTCTTAATGTGAGGGAAAGAGAAGAAGTCATTGGGTGTCAAGTTGGGACTGGTGGATGGGTACCATTGTGGATGACCCATCAATTCCAACGTTTTGAGTGCTCAAAAATTCTTTTGTTTGAGCTGATGTGTGAAAACTCGCATTGTCGTGATGGATGATGATCTTCCTTGGGTGGTTGATTTTTCTCAATTCTCTCAAGACTTCCGGGAATAAATTGGTTGTGTACCATTCAGCATTAACAGTTCTCCGTTGCTTAAGAGTTACAGTTGCGACATGACCAATTTTTCTGAAAAAACTTTTCTGAAACATTTGCTTTTGAATTTACTCTGACCACGAACAACTTTTGTAAGGGTTTTTCTCACTTTGAAAGACTCCAACAGTGTATTGTTACTTTGTTTCGAGCTTATACGCATAGATCCATGATTCGTCGCCTGTTTTAAACCGACCCCGCTGTATTTTTTCAGCCTTTCCTTGCACCAATCGACATGAGCCTTTTTTGATTTGTTATCCAATGGGAACAAATATTCTCGATGCCTAAATTCTCATGTAGAATTGAAAATGTGCTAGTTCCACTAGGGTCTAAGGATGACTCTGGAAGTTAGACCCAGGATTTACTAATAGCTGAGAAAAACCAATTGTTTTTAACAAAAAATGTTGTTGGTGTTAGTGTTAGTGTTGGTGTTGGTGTTGGGTTTGGTGTTGGTGTTAATGTTGGTGCTGGTGTTGGTGTTGGTGTTGGTATTGGTGTTGGTGTTGGTATTGGTGTTGCTGTTCCTGTTGGTGTTCTTGTTGTTGTTGTTGTTGTTGGCGTTTTTGCTTTTGTTTTTTTTTATTTGCTTCTCCATTGGGTGTGCTTTTTCTTGGTGCATTAACTTTGCCTTAGCTGCATGCAATTAATCCAGCCAAAGTAATGCATATGCGTCATATTAGGCGGTTCCGTGAAGGGCCTCATGACGCCGTCAATTTTTGTGTTATTTTTATCATGTGCCCGAAGTCCTCACCATCATTTCCGTTCCTTAAAATTAACCATCACGCCAGTAGTCACAGAGTAAAAATTCCATGCAACGTTTTTTCTTGGTTGTAGCAATTTTGCTGCATTATGTAACGACATTACATAACGTCAAGAATTTTTTTTTTAAATTTCGTTGTGAAGCATAATAACACATCTTTGCTGTTGTAAAACAAAATTTACTGCAGTACGTCTCCTGAGTGAGTAATAATTCCATGCAACGATATTACATTTCTGTTACATATGCTACTATATCCACGACCTGCTGACGTCAGAGTTTTTTTTATTTTTGTCGTAAGGCCAAATATAAATCCTTCATTTATGAAGGAACATTCTTTTTAAAAATTTATCGTTGCTTATAACCGAGTAATAATTCAATGCAACGCCGCTGCATGAATGTTGCATTGTCGATCTTTGAGCGGCTCTCTCTGTGTCCCCATGACGGCAGAAAGTTTTTGTTTAATTTTGTTGCAAGGGCTTAGAATAAGTCTTTATTGGTGTATCATATTTTTAATCTTAGCGCTAATACTCAGCGAGTAATAATTCTATGTAACAAATTTTCAGTTGCGTTTTGAATTTTTGTTTTATTTTAATAATGGAGTCAAAGAAAATAACCTTTACGGTTGTACCATTGTCTTAGTCATTGCTCTTATACTTAGCGAGTAACAATTATGTGCAACGCCGATGAATTTTGAAAAAATTAATTTTTCAACTTTTTTGGAAACCTGCGCGGTAAAACGTAACTTTGTCACGTCAAAAAAAAAAAAAAATTACGAAAATAAATACCCTGCAAACATTTTCTGAGTGCCTCAAAAAACTGACTCTAAAAAGAGTATTTCTTATGCGTGTTTTATGAGTACGCAATAAAAAGACTCTAAAAGTAGTCTTCGATATGATTGTAAAATTATTGCTCAGAAATCAGACTCAAACAAGAGTATTTTTTATGCGTGTTTTATGAGTACGCAATAAAAAGACTCATAAAGAAGTCTTTAATATGATTGTAAAATGACTTTAAATTTTTCTACTATTAATTTTTATTTGAAATGTTTAAAATAAGATATTGTTGTAATTTTTTTTATTTTTTCATATATCAAATATTTTAAATAAATTTGAATCTAAAAATATAATTCAGCCTAAACGGATCATAATTACTTCTACGAGTTCTAAGAGAGTCCTCAGTATGAGTGTTTAAAGATTCCATTCCATGATTCTTAAATATGACTATCAAAAGTGTCTTAATTTTGAGTCCAAAAGACATTTATATGAGTTCTAAAAAAGTATTTATTTAAAGTCTTTATTATGAATCTTAAAAAAGTATTTAAAATGAGTCTTAAAATAGTCTTAATGTTGAGTCCAAGAGACTCATTTATATGAGTTATAAAAGAGCCTTTATTATGAGTCTTTAAAGAGTCTTTGCTATGAGTCTTAAAAGAGTATTAAATATGAGTCTTAATTTTGAGTCCAAAAACACTAATTTATATGAGTTCTAAAAGAGTCTTTATTATGAGTCTTAAAAGAGCATTAAATATGAGTCTTAAAAGAATCTAAATTTTGAGTCTTAAATGAGGCATAAAGCAGTCATTATTATTAATCATATTTTGAGGCCCGAAACCTACGAAAATGTTCTTATAAAAGAGTCTTTTTTAAGCGCATTATGACGATAAAAGCTCATTTATATGACTCTTAAAAGACTCTTTTAAGAGTCATAATGTTTGCTGGGTAAATATAATAAACTCATATGTAAGGGTAAGCAAAAAATTGTTCAAAGGAATTAAAAAACACGATTCATGTTGTAAAACATCGATCATATAATCATATAATCGAAAATTGTCCCGGTCATCGATTACCCTTAAGATATGAAATCGAATGGAAAATGAAAAAAAAGAATATTGCGTTTTCTTCAGTTTGCTTAGAAAGTGAGTTTCTTTAATTAGAATTAAGGAAGAGAGCTATCAGCCTCAGCCTCAAATCATTTTTGATCAAATTGGTCGAAAAAATATTTCCATAGTTTCACATGGTGTAAAAATATGTGCATTTGTTGGAGAGTTTACCCTACTCGTTATATGATCATCATAGAACGTTTTCAAAGTAAGAAAAATAAAATGAACTTTTTACTAATTCCTTTTACGATTTTCTTTTTACTCCAACTTCATCTGCGATCTTAATTCGTAGCGGCTTAATTCTGTGAAATGCGCTTAAATCTTCGCTGTTTATTAAATCAATCAAGTTAACGCCATGCTTCATGAGTCTGTCTGTGTTTGTTAATCCAATCAAATTAGCAAGAGTGGATCTTCATAAATAAATTTCTAGATTGCCGCCTTAAGTACTTAAAAATTACTCCAGCTTACCACAATATATACTACAAGTGACTATGGGGCAATAAGAAATAAGCTCAAACATTGAGAGCCGCCTGGATGCACGCATTATTTGCAATCTTTTATTATCGGCACATTTAAGTATATGACGTTGGTGTTAGCGGTGGTAGTGGTGGTGGCGGCGGCATATTATTCTCAACAAAAAAACAGTTCATAAACTTTTGTTTTGGTTCTACTGCAGCTTTCCGACCCATTTTGCAGGCGCCTCATCACGAAGACTCGCACGCATAGAGAGTCAAGAGACACCAAGTTGTGTGCGGCTGTTGATCTGTGGATCTGCTGAGCTGATTCGCTCGTTCATCATACATACCTATACACAAATACCGACAGTACGACGAACAGACAGACAATCGCATTGGGATCAAAATTCAACAAGAACAACGTGACTTATGCATTAAGGAATTTTAATGGGATACTTTTGCATGGCAGCCAGCGCCTCCAATGGCGGGTATTTGAACTCTTTACTCACATTTATCATAACGACACAACGAAGCGACGAAAACTGAACGAAAATGAAATCGCGAAACGTGGGAAGTTTACGAACTGCTGCATTTAGTGAGCACCTCATGGCCAATTCTTGTGCCAAGTGATCTTTTGCGGGAGGCTTCCTACCGCCCTGCATGTGCCAAGCCGGCGTGTACGATTTCATCGAAATCTGTTTCGGTTGGCTCGTTAGGCTCGCATTTTGCTCATAACTCATGCCAATCTGCAAGTGACAGTGGCGCCACCTCGCTAGTCGTCGGCATGTGCACCGGCATGTAATGCGTATTCCTAGAAGAAAGAATGCCAGGCCTGCTGCTCCGTGCACTCTTTTCTTATCTACACCTACTAGAAGTTGTGTGTCTTGTGCCGATGGTGGTCTTAAGACAAGGCAATCGATTCGTTGGCGTTGCTGTTGTTGTCTTTTTATTGCATCATCATGATTGATTCTTTGAATCTGCAACGATTTGCCTCTTCCTTTATGTCAATTTGACGTGTGTCTACTTGGTGTGTCTTCATGTCGTGGGTGTTGTTGCGCAAGTGTTCCATGTCACTTGGGCATATTTATTTTTGTGCTGTTTTACATTCCGTTGCATACTTTTTGGCGGCAGTTGTTGGTCTAATGGATGAGCTGTCGTTCATGTTTATTTAAGGCTGTGTGTATTGCTCATTGTTGTACGTATGATTTATTGACAACATGAGGTGGAATTGTTCAATATTGTCATGGATTTTGACCACCACCGAGTTGGTTGGTTGGTTGGTCAGTTGTTGGATTGTTGCGGTCATTATTGGTGGTCTGTGCTATGCTCACATCTGAATGCGGAAATATGTCAGCAAATAAGATTTATGCCTTTCGTTGCTGACATTGATTGCTTTGGCACTGGACGAACTGAGCGAACGAGGTGTCACATTAAATGCGTTGGCGTTGTGGAATCTTAACGAGAATCCACAATCATTCCATGACAACGAGAACCTTTATTTAACAGCTGGATAAAACATAATTCAAACATAATCTTTGAATAAAAAAGTGTGTAAAGATGACATTTAGGAAAAATATTTTCCCAAGCAAAATATTGCCCCACTTCATCAAATATCTCCTGCCTTTCAAGAGCTTAAGCTGACGGCATTAAACTTAAGGCAAAAATTGCTGTAAAAGCTCTGCAAATAAGTTGCTGGAAACGTAGTTAAAAAGTTCTGCACTTCATTGTTAAAATTTGGCTCAAAGCCAAAAATTTCATTTAACGCTAGGCTACGAGTCAAGAGACGACGAGATGCTCAGACTCTTCCCGCAGTCATCATATACGGTTTTGATAGCAAACAGTCTGTGCTGTGGTTGCACTTTTCGGCATTGTGAGGGATTAAATTAAATTAAGCGCCAAAGTTTTAACTCAAAATGAATGAACAACAAGTTCAGCTCAAACAATTTTTGGTTTTCAATTTAAAGTTGGAAGTTGGCAGAGCAGAATAAATGTAGGCAGAATTTCCAAGAGCCTATTTTTAATATAAAGTTAAAGCGTACATTTGCAAAATAGATGGAAATATCTTCCCTAAATGGCTTTAAAATAATTTCATTTTTTTCCAGCTTCAACATTTTTCAAGTCAACTCTAATGAACTCTTAAATAAATGTCACATCATGTTAATGTTGCTCAAATATGGCCTTAACATGTCATAAACACATGAGAGTTCAAGCCATGGACAAAAAGAAATTTAATCATTGCGATTGTTTTGCATCAAACACCACCAAAGTGTTTGGGCCAAATATGGATTGATTAAAAAATGAGCAATGGAAAAAGTGCAAGTGAAATATTATCACCAAAACAACAACAAAAACATAGCAGCATCAGCTGTTTATTATTTATTGGAGAAAATAAACATGACACAACAAACGGTGCAACCGGCCGCGCCAACTAATGAAACATGACAACAATGCAAACACCAAAAACAACACAATTTTTTGACATTTAAGTTGACATTCGTGCAGCTTTCGCCCTAATCGTGCTTAAAGCAGGGTGAAGTTGATGCTGTGACCAGTACACAGTGGGGCGAGTTATACAAAATGTAGATATCAATATCACTTGAGCCGATTAATGCATAAATATGTATAGGAAATTTTTACAGTCAAATTAAATTAAAAATGGAGCGTTAAAAATTATGGAAGTAAAGTCTAAATTGGCTTTAAGCTTGTACATGAAAAAGAGAAGATTGTCTTGTCCTATACATCCCCGTTTGTCACGAATTAAGGCTAATTTTCTAACTTGACAAAAATGTTTCGATTATTTTTTTAACGATTTTAAGATAAAATTCTTATTCTTTTAATTGTAATGGTAAAAAGAAATATGCTTTATTTTGTATTTATTTGTAAGTACCTACTAAAGACAATTTTTTCTTGCTCAAGCCTAAGAAATTTCATTTTATTTCAAAACAAATGTTTAGAGCCAAAAAATTTTTGAAAATAGTTTATTTGAAAAATTTTCAAGAACCAAAAAAATAATTATTTAAAACTTTGAAAATTCGGCTTATGAACGAAAGTTTATGGCCTTATGGCTTATGAACAAAGTTTATGAACTCATCAAAATTATATATAATTCTAAGACGCAAAAATCGCATGGAAATTGTTGTTGTAAAAGCAAGTTTAGACGCGTTTCTCTGGGAAAATAAAAAACTTCATCGAAATATATATATCAACTAATATAATATATATATATATATATATATATCTAACAATAAGATGAAAAAAGACTTTGATTAAGCTTCTTATGATAAAATTGTGTTTTGCGTTTTAATAAATATTTGAACACGAATGATCCAGAACTAAACTTGAACGACCCAGACCTACAATTAGAGCCAAACGATTAATGAATTATGGATGAATGAACGATTAACCTCACGAGGTATGAACAAAATTTTTTTAAAAAAGTCACTCAGCTCTGGATTGGCGACAGATTTTACAAAAAAACACTTTGTTTATTTGTGAGTAGATGACAGTCAGCCCCGCCTTTTTTCTTACCTTCGTAAAGTTATAGCGCGGAACTGTGGTCATTACGTTAAAATGGCCATTGACACTTAGTTTGACGAATAGGTAATAATACTCCCTAAAGAAAATATTTTGTACGTTTTTCAGAATATTCTCTTCAATTTTACTTATGCAATGGGTTAGATTTTTTGCACTTCTTGTTCTATGAGCCGAATTTTAAGAAATTCAAATAATATTAGGGGTATTCACAAAGTGATTCCAGATATTTGAGAAAACAATCAATACCACATCTCGGCTGTGATTTCATAGCTAGTGTTTATTTTCGTTATTTATTTGTTTATTTGCAATTTCGTAAAAAATAATCTTTTTGTCAAAAAAAAAAAAAATTATAAAAAAAGTTGTGTTCGATTCGCCAGTGCTCTACTCAATTACGTAAAAAACGGCTTCTCACTCAGCTGTTACTTGCTGTTACTTGCTGAGTAGTTGGCAACACCTTTGTTTTGACAGACCATATGAAGTCTGCCAATAAATTAAATTGAAAACGAAGAAACTGCTTAAGGGGGGAGATATCCTTAGACAGAGTGAAATTAGTTTTGTTAAATAATTTTTTTTTTCAAGTTGAGAACATAATTGGATAATTTTTTTATTTTCCTATATTTTTAGTAAATGGTGGGTCTGTAGAGTATCTCCTGTAGCTATCAACAATTTTCCACTTATATGAAACAAACGAGGTTTTTTTCTTCGAGTACTGATATTTTGAAGGGAAGGATAAACCTGTAATATAATGAAAAAAGTTAAAAATTAAAATTTATATCGACTGTTTAATCGAAGGTCTAGATTCGATTATTTTTTCAACAGTTTTGATCCCAAAAAAAATTATTTATTCACACGATATTATTCAACTTGTAGGTACATCTTTCCGGAAGGTACATCTGAGCTGTACGAGCTGCTTTTGTCTTGGAGAGACTCTTTCGGTTCTTCTTCGCTACTCGTGCTTTATCGGTATTTTTGGCGAAAACTTTGCAATAGGTACCAATAATTATACCCACCTCGTTCATAAGCTTCAGAATGGTAGCCTTCACTAAATATTCCAGCAGCAAGGTTAGCTGAAATTTTGAAACCTAGGCCTTTCGATCCTGACTCACCAAAACTTATTTTGTGCTTGCATACAGAACAAATTAAGAATTCTGATAGTGCAGTAAAAACTTCGAAGATTTCAATAGCTGCGTTCGATTCGCCAGTGCTCAACTCAATTACGAAAAAAACGGCTACTCACTTAGCTGTTACTTACTGAATAGTTGGCAACACTTTTGTTGTGACAGACAACAAGAAGTCTGTCAATAAATTAAATTGAAAACGAAGAAACTGCTTAAGGGGGGAGAGTTTTTTTTCAAGTTGATAACATAATTGGATAATTTTTTTATTTTCCTATATTTTGGGTCTGCAGAGTATTTCCTGTAGCTGTCAAAATTTTCCCACTTATATGAAACAAAAGAGGTTTTTTTTCGAGTTCTGATATTTTGAAGGGAAGGATAAACCTGTTATATCATAAAAAAAGTTAAAATTAAAATTTCATCAGCTGCTTAATCGAAGGTCTAGATTCGACTATTTTTTCAACAGTTTTGACTCCAAAAAAATTATTTATTCACGCAATATCTTTCAACTTGTAGGTACTTCCTTCAGGAAGTTACATTCGAGCTGTACGAGCTGCTTTTGTCTTGGAGAGACTCTTACGGTTCTGCTTCGCTGCTCGTGCCTTATCGGTATTTTCGGCGAAAACTTTGCAATAGGTGCCAATAATTATACCCAGTTTGTTCAAAAGCTTCAGAATGGTGGTGTAGCCTTCACTAAATATTCCAGCAGCAAAGTTAGCTGAAATTTTGAAACCCAAGCCTCTCGATCCTGACTCACCAAAACTTATTTTGTGCTTGCATACAGAAGAAATTAAAAATTCTGATAGTGCAGTAAAAACTTCGAAGATTTCGATAATGCTGTAGCCATGCAAAGGATTTGTGCGAATATGGTCACGCTGTGTCTTTGGGTCACTATGCAATTTCAAACCAATATAAATGACTTAAACTTGTTTTAAAGAAAAATTCGAAAAAACATTTGAAATTTTTCCAAAACTATGAGGTATCTCCCCCCTTAAAGGAAAATAATTTTGTTTTTGTACTCACATCACATTTTGACAGAATCTATTACATTTTACTTATTCCGTACACAAACCAACTAAAAAATAAGAACTTGGCAACGCAACTTTACTCAACTCAACTGATAATCGACCTACTCTATACTCAACTAGCTGTAGACTTTGTTGTTGTTTTCACATACAAATTTTGAAATAAGCTACATGAGTTGAGTATAGACTGGCGAATCGAACGCAGCTAATAATACTGTAGCCATGCAAAGTATTTGTGCGAATATCGTCACTACAAGCCGTTTATCATTTTTTTAACCCTATTTACGTCACGCTGTGTTTTTGGGTCACTATGCAATTTCAAACCAATATAAATAACTTAAAACTTGTTTTAAAGAAAAATTCGAAAAAACATTCGAAATTTTTCCGAAATTATAAGGTATCTCCCGCTTTAAAGGAAATTGATTTTGTTTTTGTACTCACATCACATTTTGACAGAATCTATTACATTTTACTTATTCCGTACACAAACCAACTAAAAAATAAGAACTTGGCAACGCAACTTTACTCAACTCAACTGATAATCGACCTACTCTATACTCAACTAGCTGTAGACTTTGTTGTTGTTTTCACATACAAATTTTGAAATAAGCGCCATGAGTTGAGTATAGACTGGCGATTCGAACGCAGCTAAAATTTGTTGGGAATTCTATGGGAGTTTGTATTGCATACTTGATAGTTTAGCTTTTTAAACTCAATTTATTTTATTATTCTGAATATTACAAAATGTCACTAATTTATCATAAAATGTCAACTTTATTGTTTTTTTATGCTATTTTAAGCATAATTTAAATATTTTTTTTCCATACAGAACTATGTATGTAAGAGTATACTGTAATTTTTTTGTTGGGAAGAATTTTTAATAATCAGTTCCAAACACATTTCTATTATTTCAACCCATTGTACAACGCGTAGCAGCAGCGTCATCAACACTAATTTTACATCAAGTAAAAATTAACGCCCACAAAAACTGGCAGACAATTTTTTATGTCGAACAAAATAAAAGACTTAAAATTTGTTGCAAACAGACGTTAGAACAGACACAATGATATCCGATATGACAATTCCACTAATTATCAAACTTATAATTATGAACCCGGGGCTGACAGTGTTGAAGAAGTTTTGTGGAGTAATTTTCATCTGTTGAAAGACACAGAGTATTTAATGCTTAAGAGAACTCAAGCAACCGAAAAAAAAATCGACATAATTAATGGGTAAGAAACTTCAACAAAAGCATCATCTAGCCAAGTTTATGAGTTCTAAAGTTTACTTAAGACTTATTCATTTGGGCGCCAGAACTAGAAGTTGAATGAAAGATCAACCTTCGAAAAAGAAAAGGGAATATTGTATTCAAGTGCTTTAAAAGAATAATTCCGTTCAAAAGACCGAGTTTTGAAAACAAAACTCAACATTGAAATGCCTCTAAAAAATAAACTAAATCTAACTTAATAAAAAATTTGAAGTGGCAATCCTTGACCTCTAGTTATTAAAAACATTTGAGCTGATTTTGTTCAGAAGACATAAAAGTTATGATACAAACTTTTAATTTCTTCTTTGAGCGGCACTTTGATAGCACTGTGAGCTTCCGGTAGAAGTACGCCAGGTTTAATTAAAGTCATACATTTAATATAATAACTTTTTTATGCACTAAATTCAACGGTAAAAAGAGACAGCTATTGCAGATTAAATGCAACATTAGCTTAACTGAATACCATTTAGCAACCTGGTGCTTGCTGTGAACATTTTTCATGATAACTGCTGAATCTTTAGTGAACTTTCATGGTTAATCTTTGAAGTTGTACAACCATAGTTAAGGATTTTGTCAGTTTGCAGATCAAGATTCTAGTTTGAATTATTTTTATTTGAGATTTTTTCATTAGGACAGTGTTTGCAGTTGACTTTATGGTAAGATGATATCTACTACAAGATACTTCTTCAGTAGCTTGAAGTTTAAAAATATTTTATATCTCATACAGCTACTAACAGGTGTTATGAAATCGCCAATTGTTGGTGTTATTTGTACTAACAAAATTTTGCAGCAACCCAATTGTTGGCGTTGCTCGAGTTGTTACGCTTGAGGTGTACCCAACTACGAATGTATCTCAGTGTGTATCTGTATCTTGGTTTCGTATCTGATTTGCACAATTGTATCTTTTGGTTTACTCAGACTGTGGTTAGGATTTCTTAATAGCTGTCATTTCTGGGTTGCTGTTTAATTAGAGGTCTTGCTTCATGCGTTCTTGCTGCAACATCTACTCTATGTATGTAGATTCATTAAAATAGTTGAGCACGATTTTGTACTTTGGAACCAGCTATTGTTGTAATTGTTGGCCACATAAGATTAACTTAAAAGCATACATTTATTTTATTTAACAACTTCTATGCTTCTATTTAAACTAACAATTAAGATTATTTCTAACTACGTTGCTGTAGTCTTAATGAGTAGCTTATATTTTTCTGCGCATGTTTAGGAAAATCGCGGATGCGCAAAAGATCTAGGTTTCTTTACATTTGCAGAAGAATTTTGTTTTTTGCATAATCTTGATGTGGGTAAACATCTTGTAGCTGACTAATGTTCTTGACACTTTTATACAATTCCATTTAAAACACAAAATTACTTATTTTTTCGAGGTCAAAATCAGGAAGATTTCACATCAGCGGCTTTGCATGTTGCAAACCAAACATCAGATAAGAAGTTAAAGCATTAAGATGACACAATTGAATGGTCTTATTAATAAGATCACAAAGTTTACGTAAAAGTTTTAAAATAAAAATTTAAATTATGATACACAAATTTCCATGGAAAGATACAAGGTATGCGTTACTTGATACAAGATACAAGCTACAAGATACAAGATACAAGCTACAAGATACAAGGTATGCGTTACTTGATGCAATATACAAAAAACAAGAAACAAGATACAGGCTACAAGATACAAGATACAAGATACAAGATACAAGATACAAGATACAAGATACAAGATACAAGATACAAGATACAAAATACAAGATACAAGATACAAGATGCAAGATACAAGATACAAGATACAAGATACAAGATACAAGATACAAGATACAAGATACAAGATACAAGATACAATATACAAGATACAAGATACAAGATACAAGATACAAGATACAAGATACAAGATACAAGATACAAGATACAAGATACAATATACTAGATACAAGATACAAGATACAAGATAAAAGATACAAGATTCAAGTACAAGATACAAGATACAAGATACAAGATACAAGATACAAGATACAAGATACAAGATACAAGATACAAGATACAAGATACAAGATACAAGATACAAGATACAAGATACAAGATACAAGACACAAGATACAAGATACAAGATACAAGATTCAAGATACAAGATACAAGATACAAGATACTAGATACAAGATACAAGATACAAGATACAAGATACAAGATACAAGATACAAGATACAAGATACAAGATACAAGATACAAGATACAAGATACAAGATACAAGATACAAGATACAAGATACAAGATACAAGATACAAGATACAAGATACAAGATACAAGATACAAGATGCAAGATACAAGATACAAGATACAAGATACAAGATACAAGATACAAGAAACAAGATACAAGATACAAGATACAAGATACAAGATACATGATACAAGATACAAGATACAAGATACAAGATACAAGATACAAGATACAAGATACAAGATACAAGATACAAGATACAAGATACAAGATACAATATACAAGATACAAGACATCAGATACAAGATACAAGATACAAGATACAAGATGCAAGATACAAGATCCAAGATACAAGATACAAGATACAAGATACAAGATATAAGATACGAGATACAAGATACAACATACAAGATACAAGACACAAGATACAAGATACAAGATACAAGATACAAGATACAAGATACAAGATACAAGATACAAGATACGAGATACAAGATACAAGATACAAGACACAAGATACAAGATACAAGATACAAGATACAAGATACAAGATACAAGACACAAGATATAAGATACAAGACACAAGATACAAATCGAGATAACACAGCCCAAAGCCAAAAGTTGCCATCTCACTATAGATGGTCTTCCTGTAAATCCTTAAAGCAGTCTTTGTACTTTTCTCAAAGAGCCATAAGCTTTGTTCGGTTTGTCCTTCTATGAGCGAATAAATACTATGTTTTTCTATATGCACTCGTATATGTGAAATAATTAAGTTTGACGACATACACTTTGGGGTCATTCTGAGCTGCGAAGTGAAAACTTGAAATAAACAAAACTAAGATTTTCTGAAAAAATCTTAAGTGAATGAACTGTGAATTCTTCTACTGATATACATCAGCTTTTTTCTTGTTTAGTCCCATCTCCCGCTATTCTTTTTGCAACTTTATCGTTAAATCAGTTTTATAATTTCCGCCTCTATATTTTTGCTATACATAAAGTCAACACATTCCATTAAATTATCTTGTATCTGGCACAAACTCTTGAAATGAACTGGTTCGGATTGCTTGTGGCTGAAAAGATTCTTTGCCGATTAACATAGTAACTGTAAGTCGATAGTTTATAAATGATGACTCTGAAACGTAATCGTCATTTCCTTTTCCTTGTCAATTCCAATAGGTCAATGACATCAGGAATAAATTAAGCGAATTTCTTTTAAAGTGCGTATTGTTGTTACTGACATATGTAGTGTGTGATTCTTTTATGCTTTGCTTTGGTTTCAACAAAAATGGGTCTTGAGATGATTCCCTTGAGTACTCCAACTCCATCAAATATTATGTAAGCGGTTAAGAACTCTATAAAAGTACTTTAAACATATAATATAAACACTTAAAAACACTTGCTTGCAGCCAGAATCTTCACACGTTTGCTAGTTGTTTATAGAACATGTCAATATTTGTTGAATCTCTGCCAAACATGCAATGTTGTTTGCGGTTTTCGGAAATTGGCAGCAGGTTACAATCGCTGTTACAACTACGAGCAAGATGGAAAATCTTAAGAAAAATTTGAATATTCCGACAATAAAACGTTGCAGTATCATGTTTGCTTAGGAAATCCAATTTATTTCTAGAAAACTGCCAAATGCTACATTTTGCTGTTTGCCAACAATTGATGTGAAAATGAAAATTTCCCAGACAACACCCCAAAAACTATGCAACGTCATTTAATATCTAACCGCAGGCAAATTCCAAAACTTTTTCCTTTAATGCTGTTCAACAGTATTTATAGCTTTATTGCTCTTCCTGGATTTACATTTAAATTGATGCTCGTGCTTTTTCATAGAAAGAATTTAAAAAGTTTTGTTGTAAACAAGGAAGAAATGAAAAAAAAACAACACTTGAATGAGTCTTTAATCGGTACATGGCACACACACACTCTATGAACTGTTTGATGCCTCTAGTTGTAATTCGTTACACATTTTCTGGAGTGTATTTCTGGGGGAAGGGAGCAACATACATGCTGCAAAAGGCATTTAGGCTCGTTACAGGATTTACTCGATTAGCCTTTGGCAAATTTTCACCAGCAGGCGTTGTATGGGGGAGGCATAAGAGCTCACCCCGTGCGGATTCAAGCGTAGCGGAATTGATATTAGTTTGTCTGCCTTGGAGGTGGAACAATGAACAATGATTGTTTTTATGGTTTATTCTTATCGCTCTCATGTTGCTGCTTTTATTGCTCATTCACCAACATAGTCAGCATGGCACAGATCAATAATATTTACTTTTATCCTATGCATTGTCGAACCTCTCATGTGTGACAGAGTGGAGTGTTTCTTAAGTGCGGCACAATTGAAGTAACTAATATGAAGTTTACATGTTGTGATGCTCGACCAAGATTTTGTAACAAATCGGAACAAATACGGAAATTGATGGAAGGATGCAAGAGAATGTGTTATATTAAGTTTGAGGTACTTAAGTACATTAGGATATCTAATTTGAAACTCAGGATTTATTTTGTTTCCTTCCATCGATTTCTGACTAAGAATAATATTTTGATTGGCAGCATTTTACTATTATTTGGCTTGAAACCTAAACACCAAGGCGCATGTCCTGCTGTTGCTTGTCAACCACTATATTGTCATTGTGGAATCCTTGGCAGTGGCTCAAAAGTCTATCCTGCAATGCCACAATCTGGCAATGACCGCAAAATTTGCACCGTTACTGCATTTGCCACACATAAATTTTGCTCGAGTGTCGTATAAACAGTGCAAATGTCATCGTAATGCAGTCAAGTTCTCTTTCCGGTGTTACCACATCAGTCGATGGCCATCGGAGCAAAGGTTACAGTTAATAAAAGCAGCATAAAACAATGGCATTAATGAAAGGATATGGGCAACCAACACAAAAACAAAAACAGAATATAATCATTGTTCTATGCAAAAGCATGCTTAAGGTAACCATCTGTAACCAATTTTTATTGCTATGCATCGCTTACCGTCGAGAAGCTACGGTTACACTTAGATGTACTGAAATCCTAAAATATAAATTTCAAGCACTGAAATAAATTTCATCAAACAAAAAAACAAAAAACAATGGTGGGGGGAGGGGGAGAGTAAATAGGGAATTTATGATTGCGAAAAATTTATTTTATATCGATGGCTTACTATAGAAAAGGCGTAACTCGATTTTTTTTGTTACCTTACAGGAGAAGAAAAGAACTGCATAAAATCTGGAAAACTTTGGATATAAAAACTGTATTAATGGAGTTTTTATGTAAAGAAGGTAACATCAACAACAAAGAAGCGAATATAAGAATATAAATTAAGTCTTCGATATATTTAATTTTTTCTCCTTCTACTTTAATTCTTAAACTTAAATACTAAAAAAAAAAATCACTTTTTTATATCATTTCCCGAACAAACTGTACTTTTACAATGAAGTTAAAATTTAGTTTAAAACAATTGCGACATTAATAAGCGTTTAGCGCAGGTATAATTGCCTCACAAAATATTCTTTTTCAAGGGTTTTGAAGAAGTTTACATATTTTTTTTTTAATCGATTTTGTCACACAGTGTAAATGATGTGACACAAAATGTATTGACAGCGTATCGTAAAAGACAGTTAGTCTGCTATCTATAAA
Source organism: Pherbina coryleti (assembly GCA_943735915.1). Classification (NCBI taxonomy): domain Eukaryota; kingdom Metazoa; phylum Arthropoda; class Insecta; order Diptera; family Sciomyzidae; genus Pherbina; species Pherbina coryleti. The sequence goes on from OX030952.1 coordinate 132,149,648, forward strand.
ACTACGAAACGAAAATGTGTGTTTTTGAAATTGATATCATCCAAAAATTATTTCAAACTCTTCATTCATCTCATTGCTATGGAGGAAAAAAATTAAAAAATCTCAATCGCATCATCTAGACCAGTGGGGCCCAAGAAATTTTAAGCGCGGGCCAATGCTTAAAAAACAAAAACACAAGCACAAAATGTTGCTCATTGTTGCGTTTGGCAAAAAATCAAACAACACAAAAAAAAAAAACAATTACGATGCAATAAAATCATATGTCATAAAGTACACTGTAAGAAAATGTGGTTTATTTATTTTTTTTTTTTAATATATTTAATGTTTGATAAGTATATATTACAATTATGGCTTCATGAAAAATTACTCGACACACGAGACAGTAACGAGACAATCAGCTTCAGCATTGACATCATCGAGTGTGCGTTTTTTTATTTTGGCTTTGCATGCATTTGTTTTTGTAAAAATCGCTGGAAAATGTGCTGAACACTGAACGAGTGCGGTTTGTGTTGTTTTTTTTTTTTGCAGTCGTTCTTTGATTTTGGCTCATCGCAAAGACAAAATTAAAACAGAACAAATTTGTATGAAGGGCCACGCGGGCCATACGGGCAACTATGTGGGCATGTCTTATCTAAACCTCATATATTAGGCGGATAATGGATATTTTCCCTGTCCAAATATCCAAAATTAAGAGCTATGAATATAAGGTGCTATTTGGAGTTTCTGGGTCGAATTCAAAGACGTAGGATATATTTAATAGGAGAAAAAAATATTAAATTGTCCCTATATTCTCTTCGAAGACACAATGTTTGTAGACCTCTACAGAATAAGCACAATGCTTTCGAATTTATTGGGGGAATCTCCAAGTGTTGTGGAGTCCGTGGTGTAGTTGGTTAAAGTGCGTGGCCGCTATGTCAACGAACCTGGAGACCCAGGTTCGAACCCCAGCAGCGACAGAAAATTATATGAATTAAAATAATTTTTCTGTATGGCCGCCACCTCTCTGCAGACAATGGCAAACCTCAGAGAGTAATCAAAATGCCATGTAAAGCTTCTTGAGAATAAGAACATTTCGTTCATCGCCGTTCGGAGTCGGCGTTAAGCCTGTAGGTCCATTTCTCAGTCAATTGTGTACAAACTTAATACACGCACAGCACAATTGATCCTAAGAAGCTAGGTCAAAGTCCTTTCAAGGGCCGAAATGGCCAGTTATTTTTTCTTTTTATTTTTTATCTCCCAGTGTTAGCATAAAAAACAAAAAAATCATCTTTACGCTACATACAAAACGTACAAGGCATAAAATACATGCCTTAGGTTTTCCAAGATCAATCTGATCTAATGAAATTTGCATATTAAAACAAACTCTCATAAGTGTATTGAATATCAACAACAAGGCTGGGTTAGAAAATTTATTTAGATGTTAGTTTGAAGAAAAACAATTGGGTTAGAAAATTTATGTTAGTTTGAAGAAAAACAAGTAAAATTTTTGACTTGACTCTGCAAAAACTACTTTGGTTAAAACCTGCATTTAGTTAACTTAACTCTCTGTGTAAACATGGAATAATAAATAAAAGTTTTATGCGTAACAAGACCCGCAAAAAAATAAATAAACATGTAACTTCTCTTTATTCACAAAATAGAGCTCTGGTCACCTTAAGCATGCTACAGTGAGTTGCAAGACTACAGCCACGGTACCTTTTGTGTAATGCGTAAATGATGTCCTGTTGCCTTTTTTTCGGCCCTGTCCTTCCTAATAGAAAATTGCTTTAAACTGCAGATTATTTTTGTTTTTTCTTTTTGGGTTTGGATTAAGTTTTGCTGTTTTATTGCTGGGGAGTTTTTGGCAGTATTTTTGATATATCGCTGTTGCCAGTGTTGCACAATTATTGTTTTCATATTGTTTTTTTATCTACTGCCATTGTCCTTTCAGCAATACAAACAGCCCATTCATGTTGGCCCGAATGCATTTTATGTATTTGTTTTTTTTTTTATATCAAACAAAGAGTCAAAAAACTCAATCCCTCTAGAAATAAATATGTGATGCGTTATATCGTTGGCACCCAAAGTTTTGGCATTTGATGTAAAACAATTTTTTGTTTATGTTATAAATGTCCTTTTTTACAACTAGTAACACAGATTTCCACAATGTACGCCAACATATGCTGTTTTAATGGCATCATGTTTTATTTTTTTATTTGCTCTGAATTTTGACAGGCGTGGATATGACATTCATTTTGGGCAATGATACAAGAAATGGTTTCAACATAATTTAAGTGGTTTTACTGCAGTTCTAAAAGGCGTTCTTCCAGTTTTTATTTCGTTGATTTAAGGCAACGTCCTTGGGTTTTACATATTTTCAGTTAATAGAAATCAATAAATTTAACATTTTATCAGAAAAATCTTCATAAAATAAAGTTTATTAATCCAATCAGCGACTTAAAGTTCCTTGAAATAGCAAAAAACCCGGCAAACAGCATTTTTTTAATTATTAACAACAAAATCAGAACTATTTTCACTATAAACTCGTTTTTATTTTTACTACATTTATTCATTTTTAAGTAACTCATTTTATGGCGTCATTAAACCGTGTTTTATACTTTCAGAAACAAGTTAGACCAGCTACTTAAAATCAATAGCCACAAAAATACAGTTAAAACCAGAGACAGTGAGTAGCTAGACTAAAAATTAAATAGCTATCTATCAATTCCTACACTTAAATCGAAATGGTGCTCATTTGACACTTCAAACACTTGGATGTCCACAAAGCTAATATAACGATGAAAGCGCCACCTCCAGCAGAAGACAAAAGAAAAGGAGCCCAAAACATAAAAACAATTGCTTTTTAACAAGGTTTGTTTGCTCTGTGCTCCTCGAGAAATAATTGAAAGAATAACGTGCAGACAGCGCTACAGATAGCCAGACAGACTGTCAGACAAGTTTGAAATGTTAAATTCTTTGGTAAAATGATGAAATAAAAAGCACGCAAAAATCAGGCATGGTCAGCGTAACCGATGGTGACGACGTTCGTCAAACAAACTCAACTTTTATAGCTGTTGAAATAAATCTGAACTTTTATTGCTGTTTAAAGTGTAAAAGTGTTATTCAAAGGTAAGCGTTAAATAAAATGGGTTCAAAAATAATTGAAATTTGTTGTTGTATTCTTCATACACGATGAATATGTTATGTGAATTTTTGTTTTTTGTTTGTTAGGGTCGTGCTTGGTTGATACTTTTATTGTTTCTAAATGGTTTTCATGTTGAGCATGATGGGAATTTTTTCAAACATGTCAAACCTTGTTTGGACACATTGTTGATGGGCTAATAAATGGGATTTTGGTGGTTTTCACGTAGTGGTTAGTTAGTAGTGGTTAATAATTTGTGTGATTTTTAGGTAATTGAATAGCTAAAACAGCTTAAAGATTTCTAAGAAAACCGTTTTAGACGGCTGGAGTGAATTTTAGTCATAGTTAAAACAACGTAGACCTACATATTTATAAATTTAAACTTTAAGAAACACTTAAAATGTGTACGAAATAAATACATTTGTTTTTTGTATTTATTTTTAAGGTAAGAAAATACATAAAAGCTCAGTTCTAAGTAAGTTTTGGAAAAAAAATTACATGTAGTACCACTTATCTACGGATACATAGAAAACTTATGCTAGAATAAGGATTTATATTGAAAACAGTGCCTATAATTCTCACCACAACAATACTTCTACTCATACCTTTACTGAAGCCATATCATTTCATAATATACTCATATCCTATCTAGAATCATATCTTGAATAAATAACTCATTCTAACATATGCAGTTCTTAATGTCATACTCTCTACACTCAGAAAAAAACCCCCATCTTTTTGTGATAAAAAAAGATCTCTACTTTTGATAATAACAATTTTCGCTTTTTCAAATAAAATTTCCTTCAATTAGAATAAATTTTCACATATTCGAAGAAATATTTCTTCACTTGTCGGAAATGAAAATATTTCAAGTCTCTAATAATGATAAGTATTTTTCTCGCACTAAAAATTTCTCATTTATAGATAAAAATTTCTAGAAAATGAAAAGTTTTCTGTATTGTAGAAAAACAATTCACTATGTGAAATATTTTCTTCAATAAAAACAAATCCTTTCTCAAAAATAAAAGTCTTTTTCTCTAAGAACGATATATTTTTCTCATATTTCTCTTTTTCATGGAATCTTTTTACCATTTTTAGGGAATTTTTGGTATCACATTTAGAGAAAAGAATTTTCTGGAGCAAACTCTATAAAATTTTTCTCTAAATATGATGCCTTTTTTATCATATTCCGAGACACCCTTTTTCTGAGTGTATATTTATTGTATTTCAATCTTGCTTGTCTTTAAATAATAACAACAAATTTAAAAATTCTCCTTAAAGAGCTCGTAAAGAACCAACATTTTATCACAAATTCATTATAGTCTTTAATTACAGAACACTTATGTAATTTTGTCCAAGTTGACACTTTCCATCATATGAAAATTTGATCTTGAATTCTGTACACTCATCATGATAATCCACAATCAACTTTCGTCAATATGCCTTCTAATATTGAAAGAAGACGTATACATATCAAAAGAAAATTTGCGAGCCAACCAGATAAAAAAGATGGGTTTTTTCCTCTTAGTATACTTCGAATGATGCGGCTATTATCGAATGGTACGAAAAAATTTTCGGTAGAATCAAAGGTTAGATTTCTTTTATAATTGTACAATGTACACGCTATATATAAAAGCTACTTTAAGTATAAATTAAAAAAGAATTATAAATAAAAAGGACTATTTTTACAATATATGTGTATTTAATATCGTTCAATATTAAGTTTCATTTATCGTTCAATATTAAGTTTTACTTTAAGTTTCATCAAAAGTAGCTATTTACTACTGGATTGAAAAAAGTGTATTTTACTAAAAGGTTTGATCTAAACCAATTTTAATCTGGTCTCACTTGGACTTTTGAAATTATTTCTTTTTTGTATCGACTAAGCTATCTAATATAAATGCAACCCTGTATTTATATATTTCTATTTATTTTTGTACTTTGGTGTATCAGTTTTTAACAGTAACTACACAAATACTAATGCAAAAGATTATACAAGTTTCTTGTATGAATCCGTAAATATATCTGATTGCTTATTAAACATCAATAAAATGCAAAGGATTGCGGAAAGAAAACTCAACAGGTGAAACAGTGAATTGTTTAGCATAAGTGTTTTGCTAATTTAACTAATGCATTTTTCTCTGTGTTGAGCTGGTTTATGAAGAAAACAACTAACAACAACAACAGCTCTGTATAAAGCAAATCATACAGCATTCTAGACAGACTGTTTCGATGGCCGCTCTACCATCTCATCAGTTGTCTTGTATGACTTTCAATGTGATCCACTTAGTTACTTAAGTCTGACTTATACTGCCAATTTACCGGAATTCTTTCTATAAGTAACTAGAGTTCTAATCTACTTTTGATGCGTACTCAAAGCTTACCTTGATCATATTATAGTTTTAGGCATATCCCTTACTATACGCATGTTACTGAAGACTAAGACTAAATTTCAACAGATTTTCAGATTTGGAGTTTTGAACAGTTTCGAATTCTTAATTCCAAAAACGATTTTTTTTTTCGATTTTAAAGTTCGTCTTGAAAATTTTAAAGTAAGCGCTATCTTAAAAACAATTTTGATATGCATTTTTTTTATTGGGTTTTCCTTTTCAAACTTAGTTTTTGCTTTTTTTTTTTAATTTTAGAGTAATATACATACACTTAAATAAATATAGGAAACGGCTCGTGTTGTAATTTTTATTTTGCAAAATAGAAACACTGTATGTAACATAAACATAAAAAATATAATGCTTGTTGATTAAAAACATTTTTACATTGTTTGAAAATCTTGATTAACAGACAAAACTCAAAACACCTTTTGGGTCATTTAAACGAAAACTCTTTAAATCAAACAAATAACCTATTCACACAATCAACAATTGATTGATATAAATAGTAAATAATGGCTATTGTAGTTGTAATATTTTGTATATCTAATGACACATAGAGCCATAACATGCGGATTTAGCCACTTGGCCACTCAATTTGTAAACATATCCAATTTCATGTTTGATCTATGCACCCAATACTTATTGATCGCAATGCTTTTGTTAAGTTTCTTAAAGAGTTTGTCCAGATTTCTTTTGATTTAAGCAAATAAATCTACTTTTACAGCTTGAAAGACAGTTTTTAAGGTGTGTGTCCAAACAAAGCCACATACATACGAGAAGAAAGAAGCGATTAAAACCTTTATGTAACCTAAACTTTCAAATAATTGCGATTTAGTATTTTTTTATTTGGTGAACAATAACTTTCTTTATAGCTGCCACCTGCAGGCTATACATTTTTTTTATTGCTTTAATTAAAGTGAAGTATATCTTTTTGTTTTTGCAAATTGCTTTATTGGCAATATTAATAAAAATTTGTTACACTGAGTAGATTATTACGAGTAATTTTAATAAAGTTTCCGCATGATCTACGTCTCGACCTTCAATCATTAAGTTATGTACAGTACTAATAAACATTTGAACAAGTAAACTGAAACATACAGACATTAGCTGTCAAAACGAAATTCATTAGGGGTGAAACAATGGCAGAGTTTTCCTTCTTTTACGATAATGATGCATTTGAGATGAACATGGGCTATTCTCATTAGATATGTGTGAGTTATCTCTATTTGAAATGTAGGAAATGAGTGTATAGCATGTTGGGCTGAAATACAAAAGTGCATCCTTATGAAGACAGGATGCTTCAAACGTACACTCACAGTCAATAAAAGATAATCACTTCATACAGATTTCATTCTAGATTTTTACTGTATACAGCAGAAACCTTGACCAGCCACCCCTAAGAATATTACCCTCACATGCTGCACGCACATGACGACGAGCTATTTGTGTGTGTCGTGTACATTGAGTTTACTTTGGTTGCCATGTCAAGCACTCCCCCTCGCAATGTTTGCTATAGCAGCTCAGCACTCAATCGTCAGTTCCTTTAGAGTCACATTTATTGAACTTTTATTTCACTAGTTATATACTTAGTTTTATATTTTCTACAACTTCGTTGATATGACAGTTTCTGCGGCTGCAGCTATTCACTGCGATGACAATTTAATATTCCCTTCACGTGTCCAACACACTGTCATCACATGAGTTGTCAAAAGTTTTACTTATTCCATGATTGTCAGTTCTATTTTAGTTATTGCAACGCTTGTCTCTTTTATCTTCTCGCTGATGACAATAACTCTTGGATTGATAAACGTAGGGATTAATTGAATGGAGTGCACGTTGTTACACTTGAGCTAAATATATGTATGTGGAATATTTTCAATGCTTAAAAAAAAGTAATGTGTAGAATATAATGATTTCTAGAACAGAATTAATTGGTTTACAACTGCATCAAATTTGGTCTTAAAATAGCTTAAAGGAATATCCTCCCTTACCAACAAATAGTATAGATTTTCTAGCATTTAATTTCTTCCCTTGACTGGGAGTCTTCTTGAAGGGTATCACATTAATTCCTCCATTCTTGGCTCAAACTAATTTATGTTAACCCTTACTTTCGTATAATTTTAGTTAGCAGCTGTTTTCAAACCTAGATCTCACAATGATAACCGAGGCACAGTGATTTGATTACATAGAAAAGTTGGATTTAAAATAAGAAGACTCGTCGGTGGAAGGTAATTTTTGGTTGATGGAGTTTAAATCTTTGGAGATAAGCAAAGAATATTTGAAAATTCGGTAAAAGTGCGGGTCGCTTTGTTTTATACGAGGACAAGATGAAATGTCCCTTAAATGTCAAACAGATGGCATAAGAATGTCATTTTGAATACACCGTTCTAAATTGAACAAATTCTTAACAAATGAAGTCTTACGAAGAAACGCATTCTTAAGATATTTATGTTTTCTAGCACCGAAACGGGAGGGAATGTCATAATCTTTTGCGTTTATAATTTTTAAGGTATGAAAGTTCTTTAGAGCAAAAAAAATTAAGATTTATATTTAAAATTCTTACAGAAATCTAAGGGTTTTTTGGGTTTCTGAGCACGAATCTTAAGTCTCAACTTAGAAATCTAAAACGATGGCACTATATCAAATCCAATATTGTGCGGTCTCGGTAATAGTGTAAGTAGCAGGCTTGACCACCACCCTAGAGGTCTCAGGTTAGAGTCCCGGCCAGGTAAAGGTTGTACGCTTTTCTGCATTTCTTTTATAATTTTTAATCAACTTAAATTCATAAATTTTTACGACTTTAAAGTTGTAGTTGCTGGCAGTGAATTTTGTGCATCGGATTGCCTTATAACTAGAATTGACTAAGGTAAAGGCATCACACCTGCTTAATATTCTAATTCACATACTTCTAAGGTTTCCCGCCTCGACCGAGAACATCCCACACATTTTTCACTTGATTTCCTCTTCTTTCCCACTATTCATTCCATTCGAAACAAGACAGACTTTATTGAAATGGTATAACATCTGAAATTTTTTTTGTGGGTGGTGGAAATCGAAAAAGCTATTGGGTACTAATAGGAAGATTCTGGCTGAACTAGTTATTTGGGTGTTATCAAGAAAAATTTTTGAAGTTCAAATTCAAAAATCCTCATAGACAAGTTGTAATTCTCTTTTCGAAAGATTTAGCCACCATCTTGGATCGCTGTGTATTGTTTTCGGAATCGTTGTTTCTTATGATGCATTTCGTGTAATTACCGCGAGGTACGAGGTTCGAATTACAGTTGACACCGAACACAAATCATCTAGAACATAACCCACTATATCTTGTCAATAGCAAACCTCAGAATGTAAAATGCCAACCCAGCAAAGATTATGACCAGGGCTCGGATTTCGATGACAAGTCATCTTTTTTCTGCTGCTTCTTAGACATTTACTGGTTATTTATCAGTACCTTTTATGTTTACTACATTCTAAATGTGAAAAGTTTTTAGGTAATTTTTTCATAATTTTTCGTAGTTCTTCGTTGTTTTTCGTTTTCAGGTAATTTTTATTACTTTGAGTGCATTTTTTTGTAATTTTTTGTGATTTTTAAGTTATTTTATAGTCATTTTTAGGAATTTGCAATTTTAAGAGCATTTTTTGGGCTTTGATGTCATTTAATTGTTATTTATTTTTAAAGAATTTTTATTGTCGTTTTACAACACTTAATTTGACATTCTTACTTTTTTGTTTTTTTTTTTTAATTTTCGAATCGCAATCACATTTTGTCTCTTTCTTTGACATAATAAAGCCGGCGTTCACATGTTCGACATGTTGGACGAATAAGAGAAACAAGGTTAGTGCAGATGTAGAAAGAAGTTTTCTGTTTATAAAAACATGTTGGCAGACAATCGACGTTCTTTTTATTTTAATAACCTAAAAATGTGCCTTGTAATTTACTGCAACGCTATGTATAAAATTGATAAAAAATAAATATTAAAAATAATACTGAATTTTTTATTTTTAAGGTGCTTTATGTGGGTTTTTTAGGTCATTTTTGTAGGTTTTAAGGTAATTTTGTCATTTTTTAAGGTCATTTTTTTATGGTTTTTAGGTCATTAAAATCCGAGCCCTGATTATGACTCTTAAAAGACACTTTTAAGACTCATGAGAAAATACACAAATGAGTTTTTATCGTAATAATTCGCTTAAAAAAAGAGTCTTTTATGAGTACATTTTCTTAGGTTGTGGGCCTTAAAATATAAATCATAATAATGACTGCTTTATGCCTCATTTTGGACTAAAAATTAAAACTCTTTTAAGACTCATATTTAATACTCTTTTAAGACTCATAATAAAGACTCTTTAAAGATTCATAATAAAGACTTTCTTAGAACTCATATTAATTAGTCTTTTTGGACTCAAAACTAAGACTCTTTTAAGAGCCATATTTAATACTCTTTTTAAGAATCATGTAATGGAATCTTTAAAGACTCATATGAAGACTCTTTCAGAACTCATAGAAGTTATTATTTTAATGGTCATTAGTCTCATGTTAAAGGATCTCTAATGGTTTAAAAACTCTAATTTCAGACGATGTTAATGAAATGTCAGAAACTGCTTTTCGTCACTCTGGGGTACTATAAAAAACTTCGTCTTGTTGTACAACATTATCTAAATTTTTTCCATTTATTTTATAATATTAATAGTAAAAATAAAAGTATTTTCATATTTTGCCATTCATTGTTCTCATAAAATACGCATAAAAAGTACTCTTTAGAGTCTAATTTTTGATCAATTATTTTACAATCATATCAAAGACTTCTTTATGAGTCTTTTTATTGCGTACTCATAAAACATGCATAAGAAATACTCTTTTTAGAGTAATTTTTTGTTTTGAGGCACTTAGAAAATGTTTGCAGGGAAGTAAGGCAAGCACTCAGGGAGAGCAAGAACATAAGACGTTCGGAGTCGGCATAAAGCTAATAGGTCATGTTCTGGATGATTTGCGGCAAACAACGGTTCAACACAATTTAATTATTAGAAGGTGGGTCCTTTGAAGGGCAGAAATGGCCAATTCGTTATTTTTGTTTTTTTTTTTCACAGATATGCCATAAGGAATCCTTAATCTTAAATATATGTATATATTTTTTTTTATTTTTGGTTTTTGCATTATAGACAATGCAAAAAGTTTTCTAAAGAGCACTAATGTATTTTTCTCATTTTAACATGTTTTTTAACTCGTTTTGAAATATTCCTTAAAAATTACTATTGGATTTTTTAAACGGTTTTTTTTTTCAGAAATAATTAAATATATTTTGAATTCATTGAAAAATGAGATCGTAAAGTATCTGTTAAACCAATTTTGCCTAAAATTGTTAAGTTCAAAAAATATTCTTTGAAAGTATTTTTAGCTTATGCTATTGAAGAAATATTTAAAAAATTAAATAAAAAAAAAAAATTAAGGAAATTGGTGCCTGAGTACAATTATTAAATGCAGATCCTTAACCACTGTGTAATGCAGCAAATACTACACATTATTATATGTACAAATGTAATATTTGGCGAAAGTTAACTGCAGTCAAAAAGGTTCTTTCAAATTAAACATTTTAGCAAAAAAAAGCACCCTTTTCTAAATATAACAGCAGCTACTCTTTCCCTACAACACGTATATTCAACCCTTTTACGAAAAAGAGTTCTTGCACAATGTAAACAAAGAAGTTTTTCGATGTAGTTCTACGGATTATTCAAACTGTTTATTTGCTATCCAGGTTTTTTTTTTTTTTTTTGTTTGTAGCTCAAACAAAAAATTGGTTTGCTTTGTTAAAGATAACTTTATAGGTAATGACGTCTGCTTAAAACTTCTAGTTTATCTACTATATGGAATATATTTTTGTTATGTACGTTATGGGCAACGGAAACGGAAGCTTCAGCAAAAATAAAAAAAAAAATTAAAAAATATGCTTTTGCAAAGCAAGAAAAGCAAACAAAAATATAAGACCTGATATTACACCTCATCATAATAAAATGATGGAAAGCTAAATCTTACTTCTAAACAGATTTGTGTTAAAAAGGCAAAAAATGGCACAACTTCGGATTATTTTGATTAAAAAAATTGCAAACTTTAGCCTTTAACATATTTTAAATTCATATTTAAAAACATGAATTAGCGGCTTTATAGTTTCCATGAAGTATAACTGCCAACAGACAAGACAATTATTCTAAATAATTAACTCGAAAAAAAACATATATTTAACTAAATGCTACTTAAACACACCTTAAGCAGCTCAAAGTTCTTAAGCCGAAAATACATCAAAGTTAGTTGATGTGTTTCTTCAGAATTACGCCTTAAATGGCCTAATGAAACGTTTAAAACCATTAAAGCTTTAATTAATGCTGTATACCAACGTCTACTAGCCTACAAAATTGTTAGCCAACATAAGAAATCCATTAACAGCGTTTGTTTTTCAATTAACAGTGAGTTAAAACAAATATTGGAGTTACCAAACTCAGAGCAAAAAGTACAAAGTTGTCAACACAGCGGTCAGCCTTTATAACTTTTATTAATTAAATCCAACAAATTCACAAATTAACAAACAAACTAAGCACAACCAAACAACCTTGAACTTTTTTATTTGTTAGTGTTAAGTTTTAAATCATGTTTTTTTGTCTTTAACTCTGTTAATTATTTGCTGTTTAAAATCAATTCAAGCTCAACTTTAATGATGAAAAATCAAAGTCAAATACTTAAGTTTCGAAATAATTTGCAAGCACGTTGAGTGTCGGCTCTGGCGGCAATCGCATGAGTGAGCTTTAAAGCTTTGAGTCAAGCACATAAAAAACCTGTTGTTGACCAGTTACCGCAAAATGATGCTTGCAGGCTTAAAAGATAAAAAAGAAAAACAAAAGTTCTACAACAACCACGGCTCATAAGCCGTCAGCAATGATTTTGTTTTTGTTTTTTGTTAATTTATTTATTTTGGTATTCTTCACACTCAACAGGTTTTCAGGTTTTGCAAAAGCTACAGTGTTTAAAATTTAAGCGTTTTTTTGCACTCCTTGGCACAAACATTAGCTGGCTGGATATGATGTTCGACCAGTTTTTGGTCACATACCACCTTTTTTTTAGTGCTAGTTAGAATTTGATTTTGATTTTTTTTTTTTTATATTTAACGTACTTTGCTTCGGTCCAACATAACCAATAAAAGAGGCTTGAACTGTTGACACAAGTCTGTATTTGAAGTAGTTGAGGAAGTATAAAGTACGAAAAAGCTAAAAATATTAAGAGTTTGATGTTGCTTTGAGTTGAGATTGTGTGATGTTATGTTGTGTTTAAAGGTTTTAATTTAAAATTTTGAAAAAATGGTTAAATTGAAAAGTTGAGAAAAATTGGCCAGACGTCTAGCCTTTGCTATGATAACTATTTCCGAGAGCTTTTTATGCATTTCATGAATGCAACATTCAATATAGTTTTGGTTGTTTTAATTACGCCCAAACAAAATTTTTATTGGCACCTTTGATACCTTTTTTGTATCAAAGCACAATTTATAAAACTGTATTTTTTTACAATTTTGCAACTGTTGGGAGAATTGATATTTTAATTTTTTTCTAAGATTTAAAAAAAATTTTTTAATTTGAATTTGAACCAAGGCTTTCAGGTGATATACTTTTAAGTCTAGTCTGCCTTGGTTCGAAATGGGGTGACAGAATAGTGGAAAAGAAGAGGAAAGCAAGTGAAACGTGTGTAGAATGTTCTAAGCGTTAATTCTATGTTAATTCCATGTTGTCTAGGAATCTCTCCTGTTAGAAAAAAGCTTTTAGCAATAGGAGTTTTTCGTTGAATACTTGATAGAGTCTTATCACATTTATAAAATACAAATTCTTATATACCACATTGAGAATACAAGAGAGCTGCACAAGCACAAGAAAAATGACTTGCGAGTCGTCTGCTGTGCAGTCGTGTACTTTTTCTCTTCTGCAGGCGTATTTCAAAACAAACAGTATAGTAAGAAAAGTTTTTTTATATAGAATCAAGTACAACACAAACGAACCACATAACATCAAAACATAGAACTATATAAGAAAACTGAAGTATATCTCAACTAATGTAGAATAAAGGAAAACATTGTGCACTACACCTATGCATTTTATGTGTCTCTTTAAAATTTTGTTTTTATTTGTTTCATATCGGCCGACCCCTGTCTAATTTGGGTTTCCCATAAGAAACACGTAAAAACCGTTGTCTTTGGCCTATCCTGCTTCGTTTTCAAGATTTCCTAATTTTTTATGGTTAAGTTATCATGCCGATCAACCCCTTGACCCTCTCGGTTCCTTTGGGTTCATCTTAGGAAACCCGTAAAAACTGATTTTTTTTTGTCTATCTTGCTTCGTTTTCAAAATATCCTAATATTTTAACATATGATATGATATTAAGTTAACATATCGACCAACCTCTCTACTTTTCTTTTTAGGAAAATCGTAAAAAGTGTTAATCTTGGTCTATAGTATCTTGTTTTGTGTTCAAAATGTGGGGTTTTTTCTAACCTTTTAATGTTAAATAATAATTTAGGACAGCCCCCCCCCCCACCCCACTACTTGTGCGCCCTTTATAAATTAGAAAACGATCGCTGCAAATTTTTTGATGCTAATGCATGTTGCACTTGGTATACGCACTAAGATTTTCCGCTGCTCTTACTTCATTATTGTTCTATGTTTTGATATTTTACTTCATAACTAAACACAAGCACAGCTTCGACATTAATACTATGTTTCCATCTCCTCGAAATCTTGCGATTTTGAAAAAGTGTTTTCAAAGTGTTTCCATCGGGCATATTATGACAGCTAGATTTCATTTGACAATTAAGGCTTCATTTGCTTGCTTCTGATTGGTTGCTAATTGTTTTTTGTTTTTAATCATTAATCAGTTGTCATAACCAAATGTCAGTATGACAATTTTAATACGAGCTGAATAGGGCTGGATAGTGATGTATAACTTTTCAGGGATGCTGCATAGCATTTTATGAGATTTTGTATAAGATTTTGTTGAAATCTCGAGATTTTGAAATCTTGAACTTGTATGAAAATCTCACTAGATTTCAATGTAGATTTAACGAAATCTCACAAAATCTCAAGATTTCGAGGAGATGGAAACGTGGTATAACAAAAAGTTTTCAAAATATGAAATGCTTGTTTTGTTGTCTTCGCTTCATATTTTTATTCGATGTAAAGGTTATACTGGAATACACTGTACCAAGGTACTGTACACTTTATGCTGTACACTAGTAAACTTCTGTGAATAGAAGGTACCTTGCAGCTTTTTAGTGAATACCCTTATTTTAAGAATAGTTAGTATGGACTAGTCGAAGTGGTCTATCAATTTTATCTCTTGTACCGTTTTCTTCAGACCGATTGAGAAAATTGTTTAACTTTTGACTCTTTAGTATTTAGTGAGAACTTTTGCTTAAAAGAAAACATAAGTAATAAGATTTAAACGCAAATTAGTTTTCAGTTCATCGACTTAACACTCTCCGTCTCTATTAAATTTTTAATTCGTTTATGCAAACAATTGACCTTCGATACTTGAGTTAACCTTAAGATTAATGAACTTTCCGCATCATTGGCATTGAACAATAAAATTCAATTAAAACATCCTTTAGGCACTGGCGTTAGTACTGGCTCTACCTGACACCATTGAATTCTAAACAGAAATGTCTGTCAATATTGATTTTGTCCTTGCTAAAATCTATTCTTTGCTATTGTGCTTCATTGATTCGAGCCCATTTTCAACCCCATCGCCTCTTTGGTTCTTATTTTTTTATTTTGTGTGTCTTCATTCATTACAACGATCTGTGAATGAAATAATATTTCAATTCATGCATGTTTTATTTAAATGAAAATGAAAACAGAAAAAAAAACAAAGTGATGTTTAAAAAATAGCTGTATTTAGTGTCGAGAATGCTATTTTTGCATACATCTGTTTGTGTCAATGTAGTCATCGTTATGTGCAGGCAGGCAGTTTTATTTATGTAGGCATGTGTGGGGTACGGTGCATGTTGGTGTGTCTGCAGCAGCAACATGTTTTTGGTGCATGCTGCTGACAGTCAATTTATGTCCTTCCTGTTGTTGTTGTTGTTGTTTTGTCCTTGTTGCTGTGCATATTCATAAATTTTAATAAACCAGCCAGTCATAGATACACACGCACACACAGAGAAAGACCAGATAGACATGTAAGAGTTGAGGCAGGCGATGGATGCATTTAATGCTGACTATTATTAAATATCTGATGATTTATGAATGGGCCTAAAGGATTTAATATATTAAATAATTGTTGTTGTTGTTTTATTATGACAGATGAGTTAGTTTCAATTAAATTTAGCTGCACTTGCAAAACATGAAGATGACAACTTAATATTTATGGTTTTGGAAACCTAAAGTGATCGCTGCCTACTTCAAAATTTTTGTTGGTGTTGGAAAAATATTTTCGTGTGCCTGCAAAAAACAAACTTTTCCATTAAAACAATCGACTTGCGGTTAAAACGAATTGATCGTGTGCGTGTGTGAGTGTTTCAGTAAAAATATTGCGTTAACCACAAAGTGCAATGGTAACAAGCATTTTCAATTTAAATTTGAATTAATTTGCGTTAATGTTGACAATGAATAGCATGCAACAATGTTGGCATTGCGTACAATCAATTCAATTCAATTCAATTCAATTTAATTATAAATGCAACACTTCAACGTCATGGCTGCCGCCGTCAAACACATGATGATGATGAGGAGGAGGAGAAAGATGATGGTGCGAAGGATGATGTTGCCGTTGAGAGCGATTCGCATTGCATAGTAGGTATTTTTAGGTGGAGTGTATGAAGTAGCAGCGACACCTACAGACACAGAAGTGAAGAGAATACTTAAAATGCAAATCAGTGTTGATGGAAAAAAGTTAGAAAGGTCGCGGATTTGAAAAGTTGCTTGTTTTCATATTTTATAAGATTAAGATGCATTCACTAGCAATTTCTCTCAAAAATAGAGTCTTCTTTGCGGAATAGCGTACAAATTCAACAAAAACCTAACAGAAAGATTAGTTCGAAACTAATATCAAAAAGGATTATTACTAGTACTTTTACAATACCCTTTAGTATGATTCGAAGTAAGGCTTTGAATTGAAATGTTGCAATCAAACAAAATTTGTTGTTCTTTTCAGATTCAATAAAAAATGGACTCTCTGTGAGAGTAAAAATGAACTTGATGAAAAGAACGAGAGCCAAAATTAAACTTCATCGAATTAATCAAAGTCATATATGTAATACTTCTATATTGGCAGTACATTCAAGGTACATTCGCCAACATTAGAGTGCAGATATATTGTTATATGAGCGAGAAAATATATAAACGAATGTACCCGAAATTTAATTTTATAATAAAAAACCTCAGGAGCGGTGTTTTCATTGACAAAAATTTCATTTAAAATATTTGTTGTTTGAATTTTTATGGATTAAATTTTGCTTGCTTGAATTTTTCTTTTTAAATTTTAATTATATTTCACGCGTTGGTGTTATAATTATTTTATATTGGTGCGTACCTATGATTTATGCAAAACAAAGATGTATATTCTGTTTTGTTTTATATTTTTCTTAACAACCACAGGGGCGATTTGACATTTTCTTGTTTGTAGTAATTTTCATTTATTCAAATAAACTAATAAAAACAAAAAAATCGTATGTAGGCTATCTCTCTTTGATTTCGTAGTTGAAATTCATTGAAAATTTATGTTGCTGCCAATATAGAAGTATTGCATATATGATCAAAGTCAAGAATGCTCTCCAGATCTGTCACAAATAGTCTGAGTGTGGCAACGTTTTACTTGTTGACTGCTTAGTAGCAAATAATGAATGAGATATACTTGTAAGTAAATTGAGCATAAAATAAGTTTTCGGAAAAAAGTTGCCTAAAATCTAATAGAAAAAATGGTGCATAAAATAACCATCGCGTGAGCAGACTTAAATCATATATCCAAGAGAGAGCCAAATAGAAAGAAATAAATTGAATATCCTCAAAAAATCATAATTGAGGATATAAAAAAACCAAAAATTGACCTTTTATTCTTGTGTGTGTGGTTTGACAAGAAAAAAATTGCTTATGCCAAATAAGAGAAGCTGAATTCGATTTTAACTAGAAAAAATTGAGAGTAATATTTAATTAAATTAAGCTTGAAAATTTGGTTTTATTTGGAACAAACTACTTTAAAGGGGCATAAACCTTTTGCATTAATAGTCATTTAAGCATAATTGTCTCATTAAATGTTTCTAATTCTTACAAGTCCCACTCCGGTGAGCTGCAATACAGTATTGTTTCTTTTTAATGCTGTTTTGAACTTAACAAGTACTGCAGATCTTGTAAGAACCATGAATTAAACTAGTCATCAATATTCATATCATATTCTTTTAAACGATTCGAAACATGTGAATTTGAATTTGAGGTATTATGGGAGTACCCCTATCAATTGAAGTTATCATACTAAGACATCCTTTTCACAAGCTTTCGCTACCACCAACTACAACTTTTCAGTTGTATTGATGAATGTTTGAATTCAGGTGATTAGATATGAGTAAAGTGAGAGAGGTGAGAGCGTAGGACCATCCGGGATTCGAATCCTCGAGCCCTGGGGTGGCAGTCAAAAGTGCAATTACTCGACTACCGAGGCCGCCAACCAACAACTCAAATCTTATTTATGTTAATTCAAAGTGAAGCTGTGAATTTTATTGTCAACTGAAAGGAAGTATGGAAGCAAACAAAAAAAGTCGAATTTTCTCACGCTGAATAGTGTTTGTACTAGCTCAAATTGCAGAAGGAAAGAAATAGTTAGTTTTGTAATTCACATTTTTTCACCTTTCACAGGAAGTGATTTACCAAACCTGTGTATTTTAAACACTTTTCAAAACATTAAAAGAACAATAAAATATTTATAATTTTTTATTCATATCACTTCGAGTAATTATAGTTTTTTTATGATATTTAATGTGTAACTATACCATTATTTCGTATTGTGTGTAATTTCCCGATTTGATTGAAAAAACCCCTTGAAATTACCAGTCATAAAACGCAATCACAGCATTTCAATTAAATTTGCTCCTTATTCGGGATGTTGACGCAATCCGTGTGTTGATTGATTTAAAAATAAACATTTATTTCATGAGCTATCCATCGATAAAAGTATAAATGTCAGTAAGATTTACTGAAAAAGTAGCCAATAACAAGCTTTTTAATGTCTCATTTTAAAAGCTCTCTGCCTACTGGCACAACATTAAGCTTAGCGTTCAATAACTATAGCCACTGACAGGTTGAAAAAAAAAAAAAAATTGCATGCAAGAGGCGTGTACAAAAAATGCTATTTATAATTCGAAAATGTCAAAACTGACATATTGACATCTGTTAAAAATAAAAAGAAGCAAACGTCAGAGTTGGCAACGACACGTTTGCCGTCAAATTAAACCAATAATTAAAACATCAGGCAATGACATGCAGGTGTATGTATGTAAATTACTTTAAAGAGCAACGTGGTTGACATTTCAAGAGGCATCAACCCACAACAGATATGTTGCTGTTAATATAATGGTTACGAAATGGCCTGCCTTCTTTAACGGAACGTTAACTGTCGCCTCACAGCTAAATGCTAATTAAGTGGTAAACTTTTCTAACCAACAATAGCAAGAATTTGCATAAACGTTTTTAAGCACAGTTTAATGACATTTAGCCGGTTGTCATGACAGGAAGACAAACAATATTCTACAGATAAAAAATGTCGTGATTATGAAGTGATTAGCACTTTATTGTATTAAAACGTTTTAGCTAAACTAAGAAAAAGAAAACCATCGCAATTTGTTCCGCTAGAAGTTTAAAAAATCATTAAGAAATACCATTGAATCGGATAAATGTTGTCATAAGACTTCCGTGCTGGGCGTTGATGTCATTGAACACGTGACAATTAAGAAAAAAAAACAAAAAAAAAAAACAACAGCAGTAAGACTGCAGTAAAAAGATTTACGAAGATTTAACTACTGAAGTTAAGCGAAAGAAACCTTGAAAAACCCTAGAAAGACCCCGAAATGCTGTCAACTTAGAGATCTTTGATAATTTTCAGGTTGATTGATTTCTGTTAACAGTCTGTTTGTTAATTTCAAATGAAACTGAAGATGACAGTTCGAACGTTGTTTTTGATTGAGAGTCTTTATTCGTTACTAACAAAAAAGCTTAAGCGTTTTAATGACAAGCAAAGAGAGCACTCAATGATCACAGAATTTGTACCTATAAATTTTTATCTCAAGTATATTTCAAAATCTTATATTTAGATCTGAATTGAAAAAAGTGTATCTTTGCTGTCACTTATATAAAAATAAGAAAAAAAAAAAAAAAAATCAGAATAAGTTAAGTGACCCATTTAGTAATGAAATTTCTATGAAAAAAATGTTTTCTCACAAGTGATCCACATGTCAAAGATGAAAATTATCGCAGGATAGACGACTCAGACAAATTTTTTTTTTGAACATAACATTCTCACTAACGTGAGACGAAATGTGATTGTCATTTTTTAATTAATGGAGAAAGTTTTTTGAGTTTATGACAAAGAAGTCAATGAAGTTTGCTCTATAATCTTTATTTTATATACCTACTATTCTTTGACAATTTATGACCGAATGTTATAATTCTTTATGGCAGATCAGGAAATCTAGGGGATCTTATAGAAGAAATGTCTACATTAAATAAAATATTTAAAGACGATTTGTGAGTATTGCTAAAAAAACTAATTTGGCTTACATAAGGTGAAGTTTGATATTTTCCTACAATACCCTTAACCCTTTCAGTACCCTCGGGATATTATGTACTAACTAAAGATTATCCCATCAAGAAACTCCGATGGGATTACATATTCCAGGAAAATTCTACTAAATACGACTTTACATGAAAAAAAGTATCACAAATTTGAAAAAAAAAAATTGAATGAATCCAACAGAAAACTTTTGGCACTGAAAGGGCAAATCTCACAATCACCTTTTATTTTATTTTTTTTTAATTTCAAAATATTTTTTGACAGACTGAGATATGTAATCATAGAAAAGTTTCAATCTCGAATTATCAAATATGATGCACTGAACACATTGACGACTACACGACTTTACGACACGACATGAAGAAAGAGTCCACAATCTGGAAATATCAAACGATTGTTTCATTCACTCATACACAAACCCTTATATTTGCTCTTTTGTCGCTCGTCAAATTAGAAATAATTCTATACCGGCTTCAGCAACATTTCTATGTCGCCGCGAGATTTTCACCACATTGACCTTCATAAGAAAGAACATGTAAAAAAAATTTGACAGATGTCGTAATGTCATTGCCGTCGTCAATGTGTTCAGTGCATCACAACCAAAAATAATAGAAATCAGATTATGCCATCAGAGGCAGAAAAAGTTGCACCGTTCTGCGCAAGACGTTAGGTCTTTCGTGACGTAGATAGAAAAAGAAACTTTCTCTGTTCTTCTCACTGATTTTCTGTTCGTGCAAGAAAAGACGAAAAATAGTGCGAAATAGTTCTGTGCGATTTTTTTTTCAGCTACAGTTTTTTATGTTTTGTTCAGTGAAAAACAGCTGATTTTGACAATGTGTCGATCATGACGTAGGCAGACATGCGCATGGCATAATCTTGTATTTATTATTTTTGCATCACAACTAACAATTGAAGTTCCACTTGCGAAGAACATTGTGCCGCTCTTCTAAGCACTTGTGCGAAGCCGCTTTTAAGCTCATTTGCAGCACTTTAGAGATTCTTTCTCGTATGAAACATCCTCTCTTTCACAAACAATATTAGAGCTGCTTGGAAGTGAACTGAACTTTTTTACTTTAAATTTCTGTTACTTTTTGATCCATGGTATAATTATACAGGTAGGTTTGACAACAGGCTATTTTCTCACGAGATCGTTTATGGATTGTCAATCTCGGCTGTTTTGTTTTTTTTTTTTTTTTTGTATGATTTTTGACAATTCATGTTCGATTGAAAACTGTCACACCTACCTGATTAATTATACCATGGAACTGACTGACAGAAAACAAAATTGAATGTTTGGAAATTTTTCGGTTTCTCACAAACACATTTATATGCATACACAGATGGCCATGGAAGTCGGCTTACATCATGGTATAATAATACAAGGTAGCATTGACAGTTGCTTGGGAAATCATATACTGTCAAAAAATATACTCAAAAAGAGAGCGCTCACAATCCGCCATTGAAAACACAAGCAATGTTGAAAACGTTGAAGTGAAAAAAAACAACAACCACAGCAGCTGCTGATGTATTTCCACAAAAAGCTGTTTTTGACAGTTTATGTTTTCCTGTTGAAGAGTAAATAAGCAGTTGTCAATGCTACCATGTATTATTATACCATGGGCTTACATTTTCAACTTTCTTTATTTATTTGCTCATTTCCAATCAACTCAAGAATGATAGAAACAAGATTACGCGTTCCGCAAATGAGAGAGAGAGAGAGCATGACGTCACAAGCGATATTGTCAGACTTTGGAATAATTTTACTTTGGGGCCCACGCCGAAATATTTTTTTTGCTTATTTTTATATTATGTATATGGACCTCTTTAGCCTATTTGTACAATAAAATTTTATCGGTCTTGAATAGCTTAGACCCCTTTTACATTGGTCAAGACTTGAATTCAATTCTTTGCTATTCCCTGAAAGGCTATTCCTAGTCTTTCATCATCAAGACTTGATTTCAAGTCTTGACCAATGTAAAAGGGTTCTTAGGAATAAAAATCTTGAAAGTTTAAAAAATTCATATTTTTTCGTATACGAAAAATATTCATATTTTTATACAGAAGAGACATTTTTACTCTACTTTTCCCAAAGAATTTATTTTCAGTTTTGTCAATTTGTCTAAGGCCGTTTTTATGCAGACGCTCACGGGCACATCACGGGCATATCACGGGCACGCATTGTTATACAAACGCTCATATGATTCAAGATCACGTCCTTTTTTACGCTCTTTTTTCGTTTGATGAGCTCTGTGATGACAGTATGTTATACAGACGCTCATTTGATCCCTGAACACTGGTACACTTTTTGCTACTTTTAATACTTTATGCAAAAAAGTATCACGAGTATGGTAAGTGTTGCTATTAAGCAGGTTTCATTACTGCTTTCATGCATTTCGTACTAAAAGTGTACTATTTTCATGCAAAAACACAAATGTTGTGATTAATTGCACAGCGAAACCCTGTTTTGATCTCGTGACTCCATTTAATTTTAGAATCATTTGGTGACCAGTCTGACCAAAATAAATTCCCTCGCTCACTCTTTCAAATTTCCCTTTTACATTAAAACAACAACAATGCGTGCCCGTGATGTGCCCGTGAGCGTCTGTATAACAACGGCCTAAGCGATTGCACATTTGCATACGTTTTCGTCAAGCAAAAGTACTGTGTGACGTCATGCATTCAATTGAGAAAGGGAGCATTAGATAACGGGACTGCGGAACGCGTAATCTTGTTTCTATCATTCTTGCAATAAACTGAAATTAAAAACTCATCAATACTTACTTACAACTCAAAAGTTGTATTGGAATGGCTTGTGGAAAGGATCACTTAGTAATTTGACTGAATGACTGAATCTGACTTTTTCGCATATTTGGTCAGGGGCTTCAAGATCCTATTTGGAGCTTCTGGATCGAATTCAACGATGTGCGATATATTTGATAGGGGATGAAAATATTTCATCTTCTCTCAACTCTCTTGGACATCGACGCAATGTTGGGTGCCTTAGCCTTTAATATAGGTATTACCATGGGAAGTGTTCAAGAGAGGTACAAGGCCTGACACCACCAGCTCGAATATTTCCCAGGTCCACTCGGTCAGCACTCCAAACCCATCCCTATGCCATTGCCTTGATGTCCAATAGAACATCGCATTACAGAGACAATTCGTTTTTTGGTCACACAGTAAGATTGTGGAATAATCTCCCTGTAAGTATGTTCCCCGATGGCTTCCAGCTGTGTAGGTTCAAAACAAATCTTCGACGACACTACTCAATCTTTCCACTCTCCGACTAAACTATCACCCTTCTTCCGAATCAACTCAATGCTTACGCATTTATAGGGGGCATCCCCTGAGTGTTGGCTTAGTCTAAAAAAAAAAAACAAAAAAAACCTGAAATCCTTGGTTAAAAGCAAAAAAAAAAAATGTGTACCAATTCATACTGGAAATGACCGCGTTAAGGTATGATATGATCTTCTTGTGAATCAAGCAATACAAGTTCACCTCACCAAAGTTTGAAACTTGCATTTACAAGTAATTTTGAAGAAGTATAGAGGGTGTATATAGTTCACAGCTTTGCCTCAAAAGCAATTGCAAATTTCTACCTCAAGACCCTGGATATTACGTAAGAGCGTCTTGGAAAGCAAGGAATACAAGTTCACTCAAAAAAAAATTAGAATCGTGGCTTCACAAGTGCTTACGAAGTATTACTCAGGGAGTTAGTTTCCAACTTACATTACATTCTTAGAAGTCATATCGAGGTGGAAACCTCAAAGAATTTCGAAAATGCTCAATTGTTAATTAAGATACCTAATATATGCTATGTCACTTCCAATGGTATTTAATATTGAAATTATTACCGGGCTTCTATTTGAAATAACCCTGATATGTTGCTGAAGTGTACTCGTCAACGTTAGGGCCAAGTATTGCATTTTAGAGGGTGGGTTTTGTACGATGTGTAACCCCACCTCGATTTTCAGGTAATAATTTTGAGGCATTTTTAGTTTTATAATTAAGAACGGAGTTAAACTTGAGTTCTTATTTTCATTCCAAATGGTGAACAAATTTTATCTGATGTCTAAATTAAGTGAGGACTAGTTTTCTGTGCTCTCCTCAGTATGCCACCAATTTGTTAACAATAAATTTAGAAAACATGTCTCCTTTCGTGCATCCTAATATAAATTGTTCAATACGGTCTATTAAGGCAGTTTTTCGACAAAAATGTTATACGGTCTTATATAATCTTCACAAAATTGACATGAAATACAAAATTAAGGTGTGCTAAGTAAAAGAAATTTTTGTTAAATAGGCTTCTTTTATGATTTAATTTTTATGCCTATCTTTTGTAAGAAAGTTTTTTTTGTTATTTAAAAAAGTTTGTCGTTAGGTTAAGGTTGTCATTAACATTGATAATAGACTGTGGTATCTATTGTTGCAATGAATCTTAATTTTCTTTATTTGAAGATATTTCAAGTGTTTTATTTAATGAAATGTATAGCTTAGCTGTAAGTCAACTTTGTTGATTATCAGCCTGTTTTACCGATTATGTGATTCTTTACAATTGGCCAAAAACTTTTATCTTTTATATTAAACGATTTAGTACAAAAAACATCAACATAAACATACAAAAAATAACGGACCTGTCTTGCTTTTTGGCAAACAATGATAAATTGCACTGTTGTTGTTTACAATTTTTGGCAGTAAATCCAACAGCCGCGTAACAACAAATAAAACTGCAATTTTTAATTTGTCAGACATAAACTTGAAGCTTGCCCTGGTGTGGCATGGCAGTAGCTTCTGTAGCAGTCCCTGCCATACTGTTATTTCTTATCTATTTCCTGTTTTGGTAAGCAACACAAAGCAAGAAACTTTATGCGGGGAAATTGAATGAAGTAGCTCGCCAAAGAGACCCAAAGTGCAACCAGAGCAGTAGCTACTGGAGCAGGAGCAACCGCAGCAGCAGAAGAAAAAAGTGCAGTTTAGTGCAATAACTTTTCAAAGTCATCAATAACACAAACAGAGAACAATGGGATGGCGCTCAAGTTGAGGGCAATGCATTTTTGAGCCATGAAGGAGGCAAGGCAGTAGCAACACTGTCTAGTCTTTATGACGCCCTTGATAGCATAAATCGTTGCAGTGCTGCATGCAGCAGTAACTAAGAATAAGTTGAGTAAAAATCAAAGTATATTTTTTTTTGTATCAAATAGTCTCTGGCATATAACATAATAAATGTAGATTTAAAATGCATTTCGCGCTATGCATGTTTGCAAAGCGAAGAGTGATACACTCAAAAAATAAAACACGTTTGATATGTTAAATAATTTGTGATTAAATTATCACAAAATATTGTTGGACTAATCAACTGGGGTCTATCAGAAAAGGGATTTACTTGCATTGTTTGATTGGAGAAGTTTCTGTAATCATCGAGGATTTCAAACATTTTTTAATGAAGTTTTTTTCATAGTTTCATAAGATGACCTTGAAAAATTAAAGAAAAATGTCTAAAAGGCTTTGGCAACTTCAACACTCTTTGGAAGAAAATCGTATATAATTTTAAAATCCGTAATCGGGTTACATTTATCTCTATCTTTATGTATTTCGGAAAAGAGAACGAATCGTTTGTGTAGGACACAAAAAGAAATATATTTTTTCATACCAAAAAAATTTTGTTGCTCATTTCCTTCATGAATGAGAGTGCTCTTTTCGGAATACATAAATATGAGGTTAATTACTACTATAATATAAAAGGAAACTCACGACCCTTTTGTCTCATCAAAGCTTAACCGATTTGGATAATTCTTCTTCCATATAACTGCTGTGATAAATGAAATTAAAGAAATATGAGGGAGGTTTTCAGTTTCTGACCTGACTCAGTGACGAGATAAGAGGTATTATTTTTCAGCCGTACCCAATGGTACAATTCGTAACTAGCTCGTATACTAACTTTAAAGTCGAAAGCACTGTAAGTATAGCTTTGACAGCCTATTGAAGAAGAGGACTGCGTTGCTTACATGAACATTTTAAAATTGGAGACTCAAGCGGTCATCAAATACTTTTATTTGAAATACTTAGCAGTATAAAACAATAAATGTATTCACAACAAAAAGACTGCACCATTATATTCAACGGTTGAACAGTGACTTTCTGAATTTCGGAAAGAAGTCACGAGCACTGATTATGATCCATACGTATGATGCCTCGTTGAGGTCGCAACTGTTGAAATTATCGAGAAAATACATAAAATAGCGGTAAAGGTCTTAAAGTGAATAAAATAGCTGAGAATATCTACTTTGACATTCCAGGAGAAATTCTGTACGCTTGTTTACACTCGATCAAAAGTTTTGTCGGAAGATTGTTTGACAGAGAATTTGGCAGTGTTCAAGCGAATCACAGAGATTCTTTTTTTTCAATTTGTAACTGTTCACGAAACTTGGGTCCATCATTACCAGGTATACCTTAGATATATCTCTGAAAATAAGCAAAAGTCAAAACAATAGACAAAGCAGGTGAACCAACGCCAAAGAAGGCATTTTCGGGAAAATTATAGGTCAGCTTAAATATGATTTTGAGTAGAAACAATTGGCGGAAACCTAGAAATCGTTTTAATTGATTCATAAGAATTGTTATGAAGGGTTTTGAAGTTAGTCTCATTTTCGAAAAATACAGAATTGAGGAAATAGAGAACTGATTACATACCCAGTCGGAAGGTAGGCGAACACCTTTCTAAAGCGATCTATCTATTTTTATTGCCTCAAGTATTAGAAGAAGCCACTAATACCTTAGGAGATGATCACGGCAGCTGCAAAGCGATGTGTTGGAAAAGTATGATAATAATGCAAAAGTAAAAAACAAAACAAATCGACATCCATATCGTTCCTTCATGGCCAAAAGATGGTACT
The DNA here is from genome assembly GCA_943735915.1 of Pherbina coryleti. Lineage (NCBI taxonomy): Eukaryota > Metazoa > Arthropoda > Insecta > Diptera > Sciomyzidae > Pherbina > Pherbina coryleti. The sequence goes on from OX030952.1 coordinate 132,176,855, forward strand.
CGGATTCTTGACTAATCACTTACGTGCTTGAAGATGTGTCCAAGGGATTAATACCTCTTACGTAGCAGCCCCATACAAAAAAATATATGGCATTTGGTAGTGAATGGGTATGATCGCCGAGTCTTAAAGGATGTGTCAAGATGCTATCTTGGGATAATCGCTTTTCCTAGTGGGTAGTTTTATCAAATTCAAAAAGGAATGAGAAAAAGTTTCAATGTGTTGCCGTACCAAATAGTGCCAAAGTTGGTCAGGTTGTTTTTTTATCAGTTCCTAAAAATTTAGGTGGTAGAACTTCACATAAGGGAAATATCAACTGAAGTGAAGGTCTCTATTCAAATAAAGATCGGAATATCTTTTTTGTTTTGTGTTTAAAATTGTTAAAAAAGTTAAAAAAATTACTATTTTTGACTCTTCTTGAAGAAAAAATAATTGGAAAATTGGAGTTATTTGCAAAGTATTGAAAAAAGCGAGGTAATTTTAATAGTTTTAGGTTATGTTTCTTTGACTTATGCATCTTATCTTTATCTTATGCATTTATATTAAAGATACAACTTAAAATGACACGTAATTTTAAAAAACCTCTAAAATTGTTCTCTTCAATATATTTCCTCTAAGATGAATAATTTTGATTTTATGTCCCTATGATCTGGCCTTTTAATATGGCTTTTTAATATAGTCGCCATACGTACATGCTTTTGTATTTAACTTGTTGTTATTTATATGGAATATTTTTTTATAGTGTATCGCAATTTTTTTATTACACAATCCGGATTATGTATAAAAAAAAAAAACAGTCATTTATAAAGTTTACTAAAAAAACCAATAAAACTCAAACAGTTGCAACAAGATTTAAAAAGCAGATTTGTTTCCAAGCCAAAACATTCCAATAAATTACAAGGTTAACAATGGGAAGAGGCTATAAAGTGAGGGAAAAAAAAATAACTTAAACTCACCTGAAATATCATGTAGCCCGAGTCGTACATCCAGAAATCTTCGGGCGTGTGACCGGGTTTGCTTAGTTGTATGGCCAGACAGTGCTGCAGTATTAAGCGGCAACGCTGTGGCCCACCCGGTGATTTGGTGCCCATCGTGCTGGTGCTGCTGGTATTGTTGTTGTTGTTGTTGTTGTTGTTATTGCTGTTGCAGTTGTTTCTAGGTATCCTTTCGCAGCCGGTTAACCGAACTGCGCGTAGCAGTGAAACACAAAAATATTCGTGATTTTTAATTTTTTCGTTTTTGTTTTTTAATTTATCCTTAAAAACGTTCACAACAAGCACTACTTTCGATTTGAGCGACCTTTAAAAAATTCTTATATGTTTTATATAATAATTTAAGTAAATTCTTTTGGCCATAAAATTAAACTCTACACTACGATGTTGGTCATATTTGCCGCAACACTTGAGTGGCACGGCACGGCACGCACGCGCTTTGCTTTAATTTTCGACGCATACACAACGAAGATCGCACTCCAAAAACTCCAAACCACCAATGATTGGAGACAACAACACGACACGACGACAGACGAATTCGTACTAGTTGCCGCTAATTTCAAGTTGCTATTGGCAAAGCAGCGACCAAGTCAGATGCTGTCGCAGCAACGGACGATGTCATGTTCGTCATTTGCTGAGCGCCAAAATCTACAAAGAAAAAGAGACGGAGAATTAAAATGAGTGTGTGCAAGCAAGTAGGAAAAAGACAAGTAGTAGAACTTGGATTGTGGTGGAGCGCACTTTTGAATGAAAGAATATTAAGAATCTGCAAAGTGTAGCCAACAAGAATAGCACGATCGTCTTTCGAACGATGCTATGAGAATCTTTGAAGGAAAATTATGAGCTCCATTCCTATTCACAAGACTCTTGCAGCAGACTCTTTAAGCCGGTTGACTTGATTTTGTAGCCAAAATTCGCTTAATGAGCTAACAACAAAATAAAACCTTGAACCGGTAATCTTAAGATTTTTATTCATTTTGTTTTTTATACCATTTTTATTATATATTATTTTTGGCTTAAAGCGGATAGTAAAAAATTTTTAACGTTGTGTTGAATTGGTATTTTATTCACATGCCATTTCGTTGTTTGCTCCATATTTGAATTTGTGCCACTTCGGTGTTATTCACCGGAAGTTAATTAACTTAATAAGTTGTTTCTTAATACATCCAAGTTTAATTCATAACACAGGCTCCTCAAGATTAAGCCATGAATGTGTCAATTGGCAAAAATGAAAATAACACTTTTGAAATTTTTTGTGTCTTAAGATGCAGGTCATCATCGTTTTATGTGTAGCACTGCACGATTTCACTTTCATCAAGCTGCATCAAACAGTTCTTTACAGAAAAGTACAGGTTTTGATTCATCTGCATAATTATAGCAACACGGAAATAATTTACTGACATGCCATAATAATGGCAAACATGTAGAATACAATTAAAAGGCAACTCAGTGTTGTCTGTTGTTTTTTATTTTATAAATTTGCATTAATTTTTTCATTTTTTTTTTTATTTTTTTATTCTATAAAAGCACAAATGTCAAACCTTAATTTTTACAAGCAAACAATGGGGCATATCTTAAAACATACTCTATTCACTATGGAATAATTTAAATTAACATGTTATTAAAGCATAAAATGTTACCTTTATAAGAGTCTCTGTATTGAATTATATTAAAACCTTTGCTGAATATTAAATGAAATCTGAAATCATCTTTATATTGACGTGGTTTAGTTATTCTCTGACAACTAATTTTAAACAGCAACTTATGGGGCATTTAATAAAAATGCCAAACATCTAACTTTTTAATAAATTCAAGCAGTAATCATATCAAGCCGTACATATTGAGAACATACGAGTTTCTTGTAATGTGCTAACATATCAGCTATAGTTCGACATCAATATTTATTGAAAAAGAAACCAACGAAATGTTGACAACAGTTTGCATTGCGGCGTTCACCATTTTTTTTTTATTATGGCCGTTATGCGCGTAACTTTTGTGCCATGATCTCATCGCCCACTATATTTTTTCTACCTCTTCTTGTAGTTTTTGTTGTTGTTGTATGCTCTTGAGCTTCGACATGTTGACCAAGTTTTTTTTTTTTGTGTTAGCCTTTAATTGTGCTGAATTCATGGATTCAAGTTTTACTTTGAGGGTCTTTTAGATTTATTCTGTCTTTTTTTATTGATGCCTTTGCAAAGCCGTCTTAAGTGTAAAAACCCCATGTATTGTCCATGTATTGCATGTATTTATTAAGCATTTGTTTCTAAGAAAATAAGTTATTGACAGTCGACGCAAAGTAGTGTCAGAACTCTCAAAGACAAATAGTGAGATGGAGTCATGTTGGAGTAGACAAATAGAAAATCAACATTACTTTTGTCGTAACATTTATGTTGGCGTGGTTTTCTTTGATTACCACAAAATGTAAGTTCATTAATCTTAAAACATATTAAATTTGTTTTCTTTTGCTTCTTTACATCAAAAACATTTATGGAAACGTTAGAAACTTAAAAAAAAAAACAATGTAAAAACTTAATTTTTGATAAAATTTTCGATTTTGTGGACAAATATTCACTGACCTTAGGCAAAGAACCTATGTTCCCACAAAGTTCATACTAAGAAATATGAAGAAAAAAAAATCTGATTACTAAGTAAACAAAAACATTTAAGATAACCAAGCAAATTCGATGTCGAATGACATCTTCAACGCGCCCTTAAAATTGCAAGTTCAACTTATATTTTCAAGTTTTGACGTGACGAAGACGTTTTACCGCGCAGGTTTCCAAAAAAGTTGAAAAATGCATTTTTTCAAAATTCATGAGAGTTGCATTTAATTTGTTATTCGCTAACTATAAGAGCTATGACTAACAAAATGGTACGACTGTAAAGTTTAATTCTTTGACTTTAATTCCTTGACATATAAAAATAAAACAAAAATCCAGAACGTCATCGCGACGCGGTGGGAACTGCTTAAGCAACAGAACTGAATATTTGTTACATGGAATTATTACTCAGTGAGTATAAGTGCTAGGACTTAAATTATCACACACTAATAAAGGTCTACTCTAAGCCCTCACAGAAAAATTAAACAAAAAATTTTTGTCGTCATGGGGGCCCAGAGCGAGCCGCTGAAAGATCGACAATGCAACATTCATGCAGCAGCGTTGCATTGAATTTTTACTCGGTGAATATATAAGCTACGATAAATGTTTGAAAAGTAAAATGAAGAATTTATACTTGGCCTTAAGACAAAAATAAGAAAAAAAATTCTGACGTCACCAGGTCGTGAATATAGCAGCATATGTAACAAAAATGTAATATCGTTGCATGGAATTATTACTCACTGAGAAGACAAGCTGCGGTAAATTTTGTTTTACGACAGCATATGTGTATTATTACGCTTTACAACTAAAATACAAAAAAAAATTCTTATCCTCATGATTTCAGGGTGCCAACCACAGAAAACAGTAAAAATGCTGCAGCCATGAAAAAACGTTGCATGGAATTTTTACTCTGTGACTACTTGCGTAACGGTAAATTTTAAGGATCGAAAATTAAGGTGTTGTCTTCGGGCACATGATAAAAATACAAAAAAAATTGGCAGAGTCATGAGGCCTCTCATGGAACCGCCTTAAGTGACGCATATACATCACTTTTGCTGGGTTAATTGCATGTAGCTAAGGAAAAGTTAATGCACCAAGGAAAAGCACAACCAATGGAGAAGCAAATAAAAAAAGCAATAGAAAAAGCAACAACACCAACAACACCAACACCAACACCAACACTAACACTAACAACAACATCAACATCAACATCAACATCAACATCAACATCAACATCAACATCAACATCAACATCAACATCAACATCAACATCAACATCAACATCAACATCAACATCAACATCAACATCAACATCAACATCAACATCAACATCAACATCAACATCAACATCAACATCAACATCAACATCAACATCAACATCAACATCAACATCAACATCAACATCAACATCAACATCAACATCAACATCAACATCAACATCAACATCAACATCAACATCAACATCAACATCAAGATCAACATCAAGATCAACATCAACAACAACAACAACAACAACAACAACAACAACAACAACAACAACAACAACAACAACAACAACAACAACAACAACAACAACAACAACAACAACAACAACAACAACAACAACAACAACAACAACAACAACAACAACAACAACAACAACAACAACAACAACATCAACATCAACAACAACAACAACAACAACAACAACAACAACAACAACAACAACAACAACAACAACAACAACAACAACAACAACAACAACAACACTAACAACAACATCATCATCAACATCAACATCAACATCAACATCAACATCAACATCAACATCAACATCAACATCAACATCAACATCAACATCAACATCAACATCAACATCAACATCAACATCAACATCAACATCAACATCAACATCAACATCAACATCAACATCAACATCAACATCAACATCAACATCAACATCAACATCAACATCAACATCAACATCAACATCAACATCAACATCAACATCAACATCAACATCAACATCAACATCAACATCAACATCAACATCAACATCAACATCAACATCAACATCAACATCAACATCAACATCAACATCAACATCAACATCAACATCAACATCAACATCAACATCAACATCAACATCAACATCAACATCAACATCAACATCAACATCAACATCAACATCAACATCAACATCAACATCAACATCAACATCAACATCAACATCAACATCAACATCAACATCAACATCAACATCAACATCAACATCAACATCAACATCAACATCAACATCAACATCAACATCAACATCAACATCAACATCAACATCAACATCAACATCAACATCAACATCAACATCAACATCAACATCAACATCAACATCAACATCAACATCAACATCAACATCAACATCCACATCAACATCAACATCAACATCAACATCAACATCAACATCAACATCAACAACAACAACAACAGCAAAAACAACAACAACAACAACAACAACAACAACAACAACAACAACAACAACAACAACAACAACAACAACAACAACAACAACAAAAATAACAAGCAACAACAGTAATAAACACCGTCACTTCAAAACCTACGGGTGTGTCCACGACAGAGCCAACTCGTTTTTGTTTTTTTTTTAATATATTTTATGAATATGTATCATGAAAAAAGGATAACAATTCAATGTATACTTCCAACAGGCCAGTCCTCAAACGAAAATCAGGGATAGTAATGAAGGTGCTTATTCAAAGATAGGCGTACTCAAAATAAATAACCGTTAATTGAAGATACAACCAATCTCACAAATTTTTTATTATTGCGGGAGGATGGAAGAAGGCGTGGCATTTTATTGACTATGTGATAAATTTTCCAAATGTTTTTTATGAGTATGGCACCTCCATACACCTGTGGCACCTCCTCCATACAGCTCTGAAATTTGTTTACGATAGCTTCCACGTATGCAGGCTTTAGTCTTGACACTATGAAAGTAGGTAACATCAAACGACACAACAAAAAAATTGGATGAGATCGGAGTAAGCCTGCCACATAAATCTTGATTTGAAAATGAATTAATTTATCACTGACACAAGGTAAAGTTTAAAATCGGAAATGAAAGTTGTCGATTCTAAAGTACATTTTTTCTCTGGTACTCCAACATTTGAAGATTTTGCAGCATATAAATTAACAAAACTAAAACCCTATTATATCCATTAAGACTTTTTCAGGGGTATAATAGGGCAATTCACAATCTTGTGGAATTGGTCTTGCAGCATAGCATTTGCAAAATGGTAGAGTATAGTTTTACTCGATACTAACAAAATATACAGAGATGCACTTACTACGCTTTTACAAATATGCAACACTAAAAACGCATAATTTTTGTTAACTATACGAATGCAATACTGAATTCCAAACTGACGGCTGATGGGGGAAAAAACAAAGCCAAAAAAAGTGATGTGGAGCATGATGGAATTATGCAAGGTAGGAGTGACAGGACAGGCAAATGACAGTCGGTGCAAGACACTCGAGAGAAAATAGCCAGTTGTAACCTTGCTATTGTATCATGATATGGATATGGATATCCTTATAACCTTGTATAATTGTATCATGATATGGAATACAAACAAATAAAAAAACGAACGCGAATTGCTCTCTAACACTCTTATCATTTGCCGGAATCAATCCTCATTCATCTTTGTCGAAATATTATTTGGCCAAATATCTCAACTGGATATTCCGCTAAAAAATCCTCGACGGCACTCCACATTTATTCACTCAAACATAAATTTTCTGCCATTTCATCTAAAACTGCCTCCACTGCGTCATCATTACAATCAATATAATTTTTTCAGCAGCTTTGTCCACTAAAGAGTCTACTAATTAAGCCTTAAAGTTAATTTTCGCTACAATATGTATGTATTTAAGTAGAATTTCAAGTAGAAAATAATTTTGCTTTTCATCAATCAGCTTTGAATTTCATATTTTGTAACAAATGTTGCAAAGTAAGCCGAAAAATACCGTTCGCAATTGATGCAAAATTTTTACAATTGCACGAATTTACAATCTCAAATACACAAGATTGTGAATTGTCCTGATATATATTTAAATATACTTTAGTTTTGAACATAATTTTTTATTGATCATCGCAATTTCAACTTTATTATCAAGTTCAAAAATCAATTTATTAATAAGGAGAAAAAAGTTTATTTTCAACATCAACAACAACAACTATTAAAGCAACGGCAACTGGAACCTACAACAGCAACAACTTTGCTAAAAACCCACCACAAAGTTGCCTTATGAATGTCTTTAAAGTTTTAGCCACCGTTTGGCTTAATTAAGACATAACGCTAAATTAAACCGCATAGACGGAGCGTTGTATATTTTTTGCCATTTTATTGACAACAATATCACGCCCGATGGACATAGCGACACAGAAGATAGATATGCAAACAAGATTGTGGCCGATACGATGGAAGAAGCATAAGCATTTAACAGGATTTGACCAGTAGATGTTAAGCCTAGCTTCAGTTGCAGTTGGAGATAGCGCCATTCAACACTAAATGAGGGAAAACAAGTATGCACAAGATTTGCAAAAAGAAAGAAATAAATTACCCATCTCTTGATGCAACGAAAATCTTCCAACAAAAAGAACCGTTTAAACGAATTTTAGCACCAAGGTGGTAAGAAGATGTGAGCCACCAAGATCCTTCTAGGTGCAGAAGGAACCAAAGACATCCAAAGTTTTCTACTGAAATAAAAATGCGAATAAGAAGTGAGAATTTAAAAAATTTCTTATTTTTGACTCAAAAGCGATATTTTATCAAATCATCCGGAGGGAATTGACCGTTAAATGTGATTTGAAGTTTTTAAAGAAATGCCTATAAAAGTTTGAGATTGTGTTCGTAAATCTTGTAGATGTTTTGAAAAATGAGCTCTCAAGATGTCCTAGAATATTTTTTCCCCATCTATATTTTGCTCCATAGGTCATAACATAATTTATACAATAAAAAAGGGAAACTATAGCATAAATGTCTGTATTTTTCTTTTGGGTGACCCTTGAACTTTAACAAGAGTATGAGCAATTTTTCATTTTTATTTTTAGGGTTTTATAACAATAGTCTTAATGGGGAAATTATTTGCTTAAAATCTTTTAACTAATGCTATGTTCACACAGAGAGTTTAGTTTGAGTTTCCAGTACAAGTTGAGTTTACTTTGTACTGGAAACTCAAACTAAACTCTCTGTGTGAACATAGTATAAGAGAGACGATTAAGTTTTTATTTTCCCGATAAAATTTAAGGTCTCAATCTTTGACTGCTCAAAGTCGAGTTTGTTTGTTCATATGATAGTTATATTTTATTCTATTTCAAAAGTATTGATTCGGTTGTAAAAACTGTATCTATACATTCCAAGGTAGACACTTTAGAAGTCTTATGTGTCCTATAGGTAGTTGTAAAGGGTTTTTTATTTTCGTAAAATTATATTTATTCATATATTTATTCGATTTATTTTTTTAAATTCTCAAGTGTGTTTTGTTTTTGTCAATGAATTTTTTTAATTTTTTTTTTTTTTTTTGTGATTTTGTTATAAACTCTACCGGGAAAATCAGCTTTTAATGAGCTTTCTGTTTGACTGTCTGCTTGTCTGCGGGGTTTTTCTTTGCGACATCATCTAACTTTAAGACACATGATGTCTTGGAAAGTGTAGCAAAGGCGCAATGTTGAGAAAACATTTGGCTCCTCCACAGGAAAAATGCACCAACAATGCAGAAAATTACTGGAAAAATTGCTGAATACCATGGCACAAAGAAACCAAATTATTTACGGTGATACGCTTTAATCTTTTTGTGCTGTTTCGCAAAGTAATGTTTTAATTTTGGTTTTTGCAAAATTAATAAACGCCAAAAATGTAAGCATAAAAATAGCAGTATTACCTAAGCATTTCGCGGTCTTGAAATAGATATTTATTGTCTTAAGCTAATTGAATTTCAAATTAGGTCTTCTTATGATATCACTTCTTTTTCCGACCACTGTAGCTCAACATTTCTCCCACATAGCTTGGACAATGATGTATAGCTGGCTGATGTTGCAATGAAACTTTTGTTGTTGTAGCTGCTGTTGTTTGTGTTATTGTTGTAACTGCCATTTTGAAGCGATATAACGTTATTGATAGACAGTCGTCCTCACAATCAGCTAGACAGACAGACAGACATTCTGTCAGACTGACGTGCAGAAAGTGTTGCAAGTTTTTGTTTGTTTTGCTTTCATTTCTCATCAAGTTAAGCGCCGCGAATCTCACTCACTCACTCACTCATTCACTCATTCACTCAGCAAGATATACTTAAAAATGAAATATTGTCTGGATATATTTGGACTGGTCTCGGGGTTTGCATAACCTTGTTTTTTTTTCGTTTCCTCCTCATTGTCTGTGCTGCTTTTCACCAACACGTCGCTCTACTTGATGATGTAAAACTTGCAAATTATATTAAATATTCGGAAATTTTCTTTTCAATGTCTACTTCGGTTTTTTTTTTTAATTTTTTTTATTTTTTATTTTTTTTATTTTGCAGTTTTATGCAGTTTTTGTTGCTAATAAGCCATATATTTTAAAGTTAAGCTATTTTTGAATTTTTGACAGCTGATTTTTCAAAAATAATGAGGTGATTTTGCGTGACTGCCATAAGATACATTTGCAAAAACATGTTGAAAGCTGAAATCAGTTTTATAAACTATGAAGTGACATGCAGGGGCGTTATTGTTTAAGCATAGTAGATGGTATAACGTGTAATATCTTATTTGAACTGACCTTTGTTCGGCGCAGGTTTTTGAACTTCTGCGAAAAAGTCCTCATAAAATTATTTATGAAATGTATGTATCCAAAATTGCAAAACGGAATTGAGATTAAAAGAGACTGAGCCACTTAAATTAGTAAATTTCCGCGATAGACGGGTGCTGCGGGAAGGAAGGCGTTTTAGTTTTCCACGAAATTGCTGCACACACAATTTTTAACCAATTACACCTTGGCTTCGAATTGAATTCCCAGTGATATTTTCTAAACACATTTTTTTCTGAACAGTTGAGTTACTAACTCATTGAATACGGTATATTATTAGTGTAGAAACTAAAAAAAAATTGTATAAAAAATGCAAAAAAAAAAAGAAACCAAAAATTCATGTTTGAAGTGGTTCGATGAAGAAACCTTACATTTTTCAAAAAGAATAATTTTTTAACTTGTTTTTTAAAAACAATTTTAAATCCCGTAATCATCTTCCTAAAATACTGTATCGGTCTAACAGTCTAACTTTTATAAAATTATTTTTCAAGTTGTTTTGGGATAATGCGCTCCGAAAGTGATTCTGATGTTCGGGAGCCCAAGAGGAATATTTTCTTCCAAAATATTCCAGGCACTTTTTGAAAATTGAAAATTTTTTTAAATTTACTCAAATGAAATTTGTTATGAAAAAATTTTGGATCTTACATGCTTAACGGCTTTACTTAAGGCATCCAACCAATATAAGTTAACATCAGAATTATTTTTTGCTTCATCCCTTTTCTTCAACTTCCAGCTGAGATTGTGGGAGAACTACATGTGATGGAGAGAAGTGGTCTTCACATTTGTAAAAACGTCCCCAAATTATACTGAAACAGTGGGAATTTCCGAATACAAAGGCAAAAGTTGGAATTTTGTAGCTGTGCTACATTCTCTTATTGCTGAAACTTCCCAGCAGTTATTTTGGAGTCAATTGAAAAAGTGAACTAGTTCATTTCTAGCGCAGTTTGCAGTAGCTCTGAAAAAGTACAAAAAGCGTTCAGTGTAGAACAGTTATCTTTGCTTTTGTTTTCAAAAGTATTGCTGAAAAAAATAAACGCGTTCTGGCTACTTTTTAAAATTTGCTGCGCACAAGAAAAAATAATAAAAAAAAAAATGTTATATGCATAATGCTTTCTGGAATGTGGATGAAACAGATGGTACAAATGAGATCTTTAGGACCTTTCCGTTGCACTAAATTCTTACACTTTTGATATGTTCACTTTAAAAATAGTTAAAAAAGAACCACTTTCAGGCTACTGCAAAAGCAACCAATTTATAAATGTTCCTAATGCAACTAGTTCAAATATAGGGAAAAAGGAGTGTTTTTGGGGACAATTGTCTTTTCCTATGACATCAACCCGCAAAAAGCGTCAGTTCGTTCAATGTTAAAGGGTATTGTAGTGGAACTAGTACTGGTCCTTTTTGGAACTAGTTCAGAACTATTTCAAATTTGGTCCACTTTTCTGCTGGGTTACTTACTTTCTAGAGTAAAAACTTTTAAAGCTCTCCTTAAAACATGACTGAACAAATCGGAAGAATTTTTCCAAAAATATAGAAGAGTGGTTTGTGTGATATGGTAAACAAAATATCCATATGGTCATCTTTCCCCAACTGAAATTCTTTATTCTTTACCCAATTTTTCTAAAGAGGCATAAAGAACTAAGGAAATATAATGTCCAAAGAGACCTGTACCCGATTTTGAAAATATAATTATCCCTTATTCAGATAGTTTTTCATATATCTCAGGTATTTACCTGATCTGGACATTCCATACAACATTTCTGGGCTTGAACAAGTTAAGTGAAAAAAAAAATTACTTTGAAAAATCTTTAACAAAATACCAAATTTTTATTAAGAGATCCTTAAATAGGTCTCTAAATGAAGCTTTTTTTGAAAATAAAAAAAAAATATTATAGAGAGACTAGGCTCTAGAGCCTAGAGCTCTATAGAGCCTAGTCTCTCTATAATATTTTTTTTTTTTTGGTGGTGTCATTGAGCCTCAAAGAGCAATAAAATTCTTATAAGAAAGTCTAAAGTTTATTTCCATGCAAATCACAAATATAAAAACTATCGCAAATTAACTAGAGTCACACTTAGCTAAATTCAAATAGATTGAGGTTTGAGGATCAAGAAGCAGAAGAAGATCAAAATAAGCTAAATGTCAAATTTTTAACACATTTAGATGACTAAGATATGTGTAGATTTATATATTTATACAATACATTTTGAAGATTTTCCCACGATTTTTTATTTATAACGACTATTTTCCCCTTTCTAGCGCAAGCCAACCTCACTCAATACAGTCCAAATTATTTTATTCTCTTGTTTTAGTGGGCATGATAAGCGCCACTACTCAGCAGGAATAAATTATCGCCTATACACAAAGAGCAATAAAAGTATTAACAATAGCAATAAAAATTAAACTAATTAGTTATTGCAGCAGAGAAAACAACATTAACAACAACAACAATAACAACAACAGCAACAACAATCAACAATAAGACAAGCCAAAATGAAAAATGATATTAAAACGATCGGCGGCACTTGTTCGTTGGCTGCAAAAATAGCAAAACTAGCAGCAACAAGTGCAGCCAACGATCGCCAACAACAACAGCTAAGCAACTGCCAAGATTAAGGAGTGGCAAGTGGCATTTTGTTAGATTTTAAGCTGTTACTCGTATCCAGCGCACAGTTTATGATTGTTATGGCTGCATTATTTTATTGCTCTTTGATGGTTTGTTTTGTCTTTACTTGATGCTGTTGTGGCATATCTGGAAGAAGGCGAGGTGGGAGGAGGCAACATTTGGCTAGACGCCGCCATTTAAAAGCGCCAACAACGCCAAAGATTTAAACGAGTTAATTAGCTGCAATCGTGCGATAAATGTGAAAATTTGAGAATTATACCTCACAACAATACCTCACGGAATGCAAAGATATTTTTTATCTGTTCATGCCACTAAAATTGGCAGCACGAGTTGGCATTTTAATTTGGCTAAACAGCTTAATTTTTGTGGGTTTATCAGCTGTAAATCAATTCAAACGCTTTAAGAACGGAAAAAAATGTATAAAAATTGATTAAAGAAAATATTCCTGGGAAAATGTAAACCATCGAATATGATCAACGAAGGTGCTAAGAGCTCTAAGAAGCCAATATTTGTATATAAAAGTGCCGAGCTATGTTTTGCTCTTCCTTGAAAGTTTTTTTCAAGTCATCATCTACAGGTGTCTTCCAACACAATCTATAGCGAAACCATCTCTATAATTATTATTGTATCAGTGATAATACTGTCCACCTTTTAACTCAATCCGTACAGGTTGGTAAAATACCAAAATAATCAAAATCAAGCACTAAGCATCCATTCCTGAGACGCACAACTAACTGACGTGTGAGTCCTATCCACCCAACATGCCGACAAACAAACATCATAAACAATGCTAAGCTTAAGTCTGACAGGTCAAGGCATTAGCATGAACTTCAACGCCAAACAAAAATATTTTTATTCATTTCGAAAAAAAAAAAATCACACGTTGTTGGAACATCATCATCAACATCAACAGCAACAACACAACAACATCACAGCTAACATGATAAAAAGTTAATGACAAGGTGTCATTTTTCCGCGTGGCCAACTGTCACTATTTTGGCAGGTGCATTTTCTCTCCGTCTCAATAACGAATACATGCTGCTTCTTCTTAACAACTCTATTAATGCAAATAATTGTCGATGCACTGTACATAATGTAAGATTGAAAATTTATCTTTGGCTAGTATCTAAGCATTTATAAGAAAGAAAAATTGCTCAAGCAACATGTTTAATAAAAACTTTTACTCAAATTACTGCTTTTTTGATAGGCAATAAAAAAAATCGTTGTTGACATTGATGACGATTGTTAGCGCTGATTTATGACATTTATGTGAGTAAAATATTAAATTTCGTTTAAAAATACTCATCACTATGGGTTTTAAGCTACAATGTGTGAGATGAAGAAGATTTCAATAATTTAGTAAAATAATCGAATGTAACTTTCGCTCTCTGTTAACAATACTAATCCACCAGAGATGACTTAATCCACCAGATGAATGAAAAGAGGCGCTGGAAGAAATTGATTGGATCTGTATTGATCTGTATTGATAGGATGATCTTTTTATTACCAATTTTACTTTTTATATTTTTCTTTGGAAAAAAAAATTAAATTACTTTTTTCTAAAAAAAATATTTCACAAAAAATATTTAAAAGGCCTTTGCTCCAAGATAATGAATAAACAAAAATTAAAAATGTTGTAAACAAAAAAAAAAAAAAATAATAATTCTGAAACCGGTGAGCCCATCATTTGTTTAATATAGTTCTTAAAACACAGTTTCTAACTGATTTTTAAACAATTTTTGAGTTTTTTATATATTTAATTTGTTGTTCAAATATAAAGTATAAAGTATAAAGTATTAAGTATAAAGTATAAAGTATAAAGTATAAAGTATAAAGTATAAAGTATAAAGTATAAAGTATAAAGTATAAAGTATAAAGTATAAAGTATAAAGTATAAAGTATAAAGTATAAAGTATAAAGTATAAAGTATAAAGTATAAAGTATAAAGTATAAAGTATAAAGTATAAAGTATAAGTTTAAAGTATAAAGTATAAAGTATAAAGTATAAAGTATAAAGTATAAAGTATAAGTTTAAAGTATAAAGTATAAAGTATAAAGTATAAAGTATAAAGTATAAAGTATAAAGTATAAAGTATAAAGTATAAAGTATAAAGTATAAAGTATAAAGTATAAAGTATAAGTTTAAAGTATAAAGTATAAAGTATAAAGTATAAAGTATAAAGTATAAAGTATAAAGTATAAAGTATAAAGTATAAAGTATAAAGTATAAAGTATAAAGTATAAAGTATAAAGTATAAAGTATAAAGTATAAAGTATAAAGTATAAAGTATAAAGTATAAAGTATAAAGTATAAAGTATAAAGTATAAAGTATAAAGTATAAAGTATAAAGTATAAAGTATAAAGTATAAAGTATAAAGTATAAAGTATAAAGTATAAAGTATAAAGAATAAAGTATAAAGTATAAAGTATAAAGTATAAAGTATAAAGTATAAAGTATAAAGTATAAAGTATAAAGTATAAAGTATAAAGTATAAAGTATAAAGTATTAAGTATAAAGTATAAAGTATAAAGTATAAAGTATAAAGTATAAAGTATAAAGTATAAAGTATAAAGTATAAAGTATAAAGTATAAAGTATAAAGTATAAAGTATAAAGTATAAAGTATAAAGTATAAAGTATAAAGTATAAAGTATAAAGTATAAAGTATAAAGTATAAAGTATAAAGTATAAAGTATAAAGTATAAAGTATAAAGTATAAAGTATAAAGTATAAAGTATAAAGTATAAAGTATAAAGTATAAAGTATAAAGTATAAAGTATAAAGTATAAAGTATAAAGTATAAAGTATAAAGTATAAAGTATAAAGTATAAAGTATAAAGTATAAAGTATAAAGTATAAAGTATAAAGTATAAAGTATAAAGTATAAAGTATAAAGTATAAAGTATAAAGTATAAAGTATAAAGTATAAAGTATAAAGTATAAAAGAAAATAATCATATTAATATGATTCAGTGTCTATGCCTAACTTTTTAAGAGACTCTATTGTTCTCTATGTTATCCCAGCGATCTCTTTCAAAGAGGTGAAATAGATGATCCTCTCAACAATATCTTCAAAATAATTTTGTTTTCATTAATAAAGTTTATTTGACATTCAAAAGACCAAACACAGAACAATGGGAGAACTGAAAAATGCTGTCTTTCCAAGGTCTACCGTGTGATATCTTTTTTAAGAAAATATAAATGATTGATGAATTCCACAGTGAGAGCTACGACGAGTATCAAGAATTTTATAAACAAAATTCTCTCTTTGTCACTTTGTATGGGAGGTAGGCGCGGTTTTTATTCGATTTGGTTGAATTTCATACTCAGAGTGCATATTAAATATCAAAGCTTACAGACGGACAGACGGCTAAATAGGCTCGGGTGGTGATGCTGATCAAAAAATATATACTTTTCTATACTTACCACGCCTCCTTATGGGCGTTACAAACGGAGTATTAAAATATTTTTCATGGAATCCATTACTCTCTAATGGCTGTGGCAGTGTTCACTCTTCTAAAAAAGGGTTCCTTTGTACTAAGTCTAGAAATGTATTCAGCATCAAGAGTTGGAAGTATAAAGGTTTTAAAGACAACGAGGAAGATTCGAAGTTGCTCGCCTCAACACAGCATGCAAGACACACTTAGTGAAGTGAAAAAAAATTAACATAAATTATAGTAAAATGGTAGAAGCAGGAAAAGTATGGAAAATATGCCATAATGATAGACATAATCAGAGACAGAGAAGAATGTCTTTAGATGAATAGACGACGGGCGTGTTGATGTCTGCCAGTGTGTCTGCATATTTCAAAGAAAGGCGAACAAAAGCTGAGTACTACAGGTTGTTGTAAGACTGACAGAAAAAAAAGAAAAAAAAAAACGAAAACAAGAGGAAGCAAAACAATAAATATATATGTATGTATATATTGCAGGAGCATGCTTAACATATTGTGATAATGTGTTTGTGTGTGTGGCAATGTGGGAGTGTGTTGTTCACTTTGCTAGTGACAATTGTTAGGAAATGTCGGAAAATCTTTTATTGCTTTTATCATTAAGTTTTTGTTGTTTTTTTTTTTTTTTGCAACACAACTGCTTGATTTTGTTTGGGAATTTCATTTATTGAATTTATGCAGCATGACTTGATGACATGCAGGATGTATGGAGGGAATGCATTTTGGGCAGAGTCACTATCAGAGCAACAGCACCAGCAGCAGCAACGAGTACAATGACAACGGGAATATTGCATGTTGCTTACTTCAGTCTAACATTTGACTGAATTTTGTTGCATGTGCACAGAGCACAAGCTACAAATTGTAATAAAGTGATTTTAGGGGAAAAATGCTGCTTTCTGAGCTGTTGTTTTTGTGATATTTGCTACAACTCACGTGGTTGTTGTTACATGTTAAATAATAAACTTTTTGTTGGCTTTTTTGCATTTTCGGGAAGTTGTTATCATTTTGTAGATTTAGCTGTTGCTGTTGTTGTTGATGACGTTAATGTTGTTATTGCAGTTGTTGTTGTTGTGACTGTTGTTGATTATCTTTCTGCGACTGAGTATGTTGGTCAAAGCAACCAACTGACTGTCTGTTCGTTATTGTGTCTCTAATGTCTGTTTCTTGTCTCGTTTGTCAAGGCTCTGACAGCAGTGCCATGTTGTTGTTGTTGCAGTTGTTAATGTAGCTGCTGCATTTTCTGTAGCATAGCATTAACATTAAGTTGGCAGCACTGCAGAGCATGCATAGTTTGGTGCATTTCATAAAATGTTCAAATTTGCAACAAGTTGTGATAATTTCTCAAGTTTAGGAAGTAAACATTTGCATTGAAAGATGGAAATTTGCTGCTGCCGAAACCTCCTTAATTCCTTCATAATTTCTTGGTTGCCTAACATTTTTATTTCTTAACTCTTTTGTAAGAGAGTGTTAGAAAGTAAATGCTTAAAATAACTCAAAAAATCAAAGCTGAACAATTTTCATCACGTATTTGGCAACTTGTTTTTTTGGGATTTTTGTTTTTCCTTTCTTTACTCACAAATAGGCAGTCAAAATTCAATAAATTGCAACATTATAAAACGGAGAAACTTTTGGCCGAAAAGAGTAAAATGTTGCCAGGCTTTTTCATGGAAATAACTAACTAAATAGCTTCTTTAGAGATGTTATGCTACGCATTTGACCTCTGCTGCCAAAGGCACGTACTTAGTTGAACGATTACATAAAGAAAAATACAACAAGTTAAGAGCTCCCAGCTAAAATTCGCATGAAATCAGATTTTGAAGCTAAGATTAAAATTTTAAATGTTTCCGGTGTATATCAATAACAACAACAATAGTGCATTGACCTCTATGGGAGGTTGAGTTTAATGGACAATACAACAATAAAAAAACTGAATTGAAACAAAAGAAAATCACGCGAGTTTTCAAATAAATCGAAATGAAGACTGTCAAGTTGAGCCTTTATTCAGCATTCCTCGAACTTTTGCCAAGTTTACTTTTTTATGAAAAACTATGAAATCTTTTTTTTATGACAAATAAGTATTTATTTATTTATTTATTTAATTATTAACAATTAACTTATAAAATTAAAAGCTAATATAATTATAAGCAATAGCAACAGTGGCCTTCAGCTTATCCAGTAGAATAGATTAAATTAGGTGATATAAATTAGCGTATTTTAGGAAGTTTATAATACAAATGATATTGTTTTCAGAGGGGTTTGAAATCATGGATAATGGATTTTCGTTTTGAAATATATGTTGTCTGTGGGTACTAAAATGAGGGCAGTTGGTGAAGATATGAGAGAAGTAATCAGGGGGAGAAACTGAACAGGGGCAAGGTAGCTGGGTGACAGAGTTCATAAGATAACCATGAGTTAAGTTTGAGTGACCAAGTCTGATTCTTACAAATTTTATGATGTCTAACCTTTTCAAATGAACTGATTTCAGAAAGTCATTAATTGATAATTTGTTAGGATTAATAGATTGGTACCAGATAGAAGAGGAATTGAAGGTTGATATATGCTCTTTTGCAAAGGACGTTTTTAAGAATTTATTTATGTCAGAAAAGTTTACATTATCAGACGAAACTACTGGGGCGTTTGCTGCAAATTTAGCTGTATGATCTGCAAAATCATTGCCTGAGATATTAGAATGCCCTGGAACCCATATAAGAGTAATCTTAGGATGATATTTTATCAAAGAATCTCTTATTTTGGCTGAGTAGAAGTTATTGTTGTTAATATTTAAAATCGATTCAATTGCTGAGAGGGAGTCCGAGCAAATTGCATGATTGCCTCTATTTCTGCTGGCGAAGATAATTGCTTCATAAATGCCTATGATTTCGGCTGAGAAAACCGAACTATAATATGGTAGAAGAGCCA
The DNA here is from genome assembly GCA_943735915.1 of Pherbina coryleti. NCBI lineage: Eukaryota > Metazoa > Arthropoda > Insecta > Diptera > Sciomyzidae > Pherbina > Pherbina coryleti. The sequence continues at coordinate 132,196,271 of OX030952.1, forward strand.
GTTTTATAACTTTGTTTTGAGTTGTGATGCTGTAGCTGACTCTATTATTTATCTTAGAACCATCTGTGTATAAGAATGTATGATTCTTAAGATTGCTCTTGATTTCTGAAAATAAGCATTGAAAAATTTCATTTGGTGTATAATCTTTTTTAAACTTATGTAAGGAGATATCACAAGAGTTAACGTTAAGTTTCCAAGGAGGATGAAACGTTATGTTGGATTTCTGGGGACGATAAGGAATACCTTGAGCCTTTGCATTTTCTACAGCTAAATAAAGTGCTGACTTAATTTTAGGTGTTTTTTTGGAATTGCAAATTTGATTAACTATATATCGAATAGGAGTGTCGTGACTGAAGATCAGTGATTTAGAAAGCTTAGCGGTTGTTAAGTCCCTTTTTATTTCGAGGGGTAATATATTTGCTTCAAATAAAAGATTGTTAATGGGGGTGGATCGAAAAGCACCCAAAGTGGTTCGAATAGCCGAATTAATTATAGTTTTAAGCTTATTCAAATATGTTTTGGGAGAATAACCATAAATAAATAGGGAGTATTTAATTTTCGAAATAATAAGCGCTTGGATAACTGAACGTAAAGTTAGGGTATTGCAGTTCAGTTTAAAGCTGGAGAGGCATTTAATGACACTGAGTGGCTTAGTCAAAGAGGTGCATAATTTATCAATGTGACTTTTCCAAGTAAATCTAGAATTAAATGTCAGGCCTAAAATTTTTAAATTATCTGTTAATTGAAGACTAACATTATTAGTGAGAATCCTGCAATTACAATTTTTTTTGCGGCAAATATGCATATACTGACATTTACTTGGAGATAAAATTGAACCCGATATATCACACCAAGCTAAAATATCATCAAATAGTTCGTTTAGATTTATGGTTGGATTTTTGTCCTTGTTGGACTTGATTATCAGATTGAAGTCATCTGCATATGCCATAAAATCTATTTCCTTGTGAACAGCAATAATTTCGCAAAGCTTATTGAAAGATATCAGAAATAGGATGACGGATAGAGGAGAACCCTGTGGAATACCATTATACAAATTTTTCGGATCTGAAAAATACTTGCCCAATTGGACAATAATTTTTCTATTGGTCATAAAATTGATTATATAATTGATAATTTTTGGTCCAATTTTCCACTCTAAGAGTTGGTCGATTATGGTATGAATTCCGACTTTCTCAAAAGCTTTTTTAAAGTCGAGGGATACTATTGTCAAATGTTTTTTTCGAGAAAGACACTTTGCAATTTGATGCTCGATATTGAGCAAGTTTTCACATGTTGATTTACCCTTCCTAAAACCAAGTTGATGAGTATCAAGCAAACGATTTTTTGTCACAAACCACCACAGTCTATTTGCAATTATTTTATCCATCAATTTTGAAATGCAGGGATTAAGAGATATTGGTCTGTATGAATCAATAAGAGTCTTATTTGATTTGGGCTTGAGTATGGGAATTACCGTACTAGTTTTGTATTGCTGAGGGATGTATTTGTGAAATAAGTTATTGTAAAATTGAAGAAGTCTTACTTTTAGTGATTTTGGCAATCCTCGGATCATTGGATAAGAAATTCTATCCATACCTGGTGTTTTCCCTTTAAGTTTTGCTAATGATGAAGAGAGCTCTAAAAAAGAGATATCTTGTTCAATTATATATGCGTCTGGGCAAGGATTAAAGTGAGATGGGGTACTAAGTGCTGTTGACTTTTTCAATTGAAAGTTGCGAGAGAAGTTAGTGTCTTCTGAGTTTTCTGACCAAAACTGGCAAAGTGTGTTAGCAATTACTTTTCTGTCAAATAGTTTGTTATGAGGAGGTATAGGAGATTCAATGGTATGGATTCCATGGGAAACTTTATATCCAGAAAATATCTTGATATTACACCAAATTTTTTGGATAGGAGTATCTGGGCTTATAGTAGATGTGAATTCATTAAGCGATTTACTTTTTTCTAACTTAATTTCCCGTTTTAAGATTGCATTGGCCTTTTTATAGTTTATCAAATTTGATGCAGTAATATTAGTCTTAAATGCGTGCCAATACTTGTTTTTATCCTTTTTTAGTTTTTCTAATTTAGAATTCCACCAAGGAACTTTTTTTGAATTTATGTAAGGATGAGATTGGGGAATTGAATTGTTGGCTGCTTGAATAATAATTTTTCTCAAATTAGAAGCTTCTTTATTAACATCTGTGGAGATTTGATAATGGGTGTCAAATTTAAGACAGTTATTGGTAAATGATTCCCAATCAGCTTTATGTATTTGGAATTTTGGCTTAAAATTTTCATATGAACGCGTCGTATTAGGAAACAATGAAGTAATAATGGGAAAATGGTCGCTGCCATAAAGATCGGTTTCTACTGTCCATTGAGCGTGGGGCTTAATGCTGGGTGAACAAAAGGTTAAGTCAATGTGTGTTAATGAGTTGTGAGTATTAAAATGAGTTGGTGATCCATCGTTTAGTAGAATATACTGTGATTGATTGATAAATTTTGACAATATGGTTCCTCTACGATTATTATTAGGTGATCCCCAGTCTCTATGCCAAGAATTAAAGTCACCACAGATAAGTAAAGGGGAAGTAGTAAAATTAAAAGCATTTGAGAGGCTTTGAAACGAAAATTGTATTTGGGGGGGCGATATAGGATGATATGACAGTAAATTTAACTTTGGAGATTACTTCAACAGCAACTGAATCAAAGACATTGTTAAGTGCAATAGGTTTATGCTGTAATGAATTATGTATAAGAAGTGCAACTCCTCCGTATCTAGTGGATGATGAATTATAAGTATATAAGGAAAAGTTTATGGGAATAGGTATATTTATGAGTGAGTGGAAATGAGTTTCTTGTAAAGATATAATTTTAGGGTTATATTTCTTGACTAATATACAAAGTTCGTTGTAATTATTTAAGTATCCTTTTATATTCCACTGGACTAAGCTGAGAGACATAAAAATTTAGATAAATAATGATGAAACAATTCAGCAATTTGAAAATAATAATGTTATCGCTATTTAAATTATAGTTAGATGATATATGGGACAAATGGATTAGTAAAGAATGTAATAAGAATTGATTATAGAGAAGAAGCTTTGCTTCTAGTGTAAATAACATAATAGATAAGACAATTATCACATTGTCTTGTAATAACACGAAAATAAATATGAAAAGAACCTTAACTGTTATAGTTAGTATAGTTTTTATATAGCAAAAAAAGATATTTAAACTGAAAGAATTATTACAATATATATACAAATTAACAAATCTAGGTGTGAATGAGAAAAAGATGTAGAGATGGAGTAAAATCAAAATTAAATTTAATACATTTATATAAAGCATAGAGTCAGAAATTTTAAATTTTGAAGAAGAGTAATGTGAAGTGTTATCTGGATTAGATTTGTTAATTATAGATATGACTATTTGTTTCAATGCATATAATACATAATAATAGAAAAAGCTTAAGTAAGTGAGTTTTTGAGTTCGAAATTTAGTTATTATCCATGCAGTCATCAAAATCTGAATCATTATCTGCAATAGGAGTTGATGTTTTCTTAGTGGTTGATTTATTTATTTGCTTGCTTTTGAGTTGGTTTAGTAGACGTTTCTGAGTATTTCTTGGGAATATTTTAATTTTGTTGCCTGCTAGAAGCTTAGATGATAGGCTGCTACTTGTTGCAATGTTTTCAGAGCTGTAGGTAGGGAGTTTGCTTATTCCATTTTCGTTGTGCTCAGAAATCGGATTAGTCTGTTGGTGGATATGACTATTGCAGCTATTGTTAGAAGTACCATGGTTGATGTTAGTGATTGGAGTACTATTATTTGTTGAGTATTGTATATCGGTGTTGAAGGCAATGAGTTTATGATCGCTGCTGTATTCTGAAGTTGGAATTGTGGAAGAGTGCTTTTTTTGCATTTTGCTGGTGGAGGTTTGAAGGTGTTGAGTATGAGCAGGATGAACTAAATTTGGTGAGCTGTGAGAAGAGCCTGTGTGAGTTGAATTGGATAATAAATTAACTGTAGATGGACTATATGAAGAGTGAGCGACTGATGCATAAGTTTCATTGTTGTGATGATGACGGTCATTGTAAATTGAGAGGGCAGTTTTATGGTCAACTTTTTGGAGAGTTTTTATAGCTTGAAGCTCTTTCTGCTTTATGAAGACTGGGCAATTTTTGTCAAATGTGTGATGATTTATGTTGGTTAACTTTTGGTCATTACAGTTTATGCATGATTTATCATTCTCACATTTTTCATTTAAGGATAAGTCAATATGGTCTTCATTTCCACAATTTGAGCATATTCTTGTGTTTTTGCAAAATTTCTCAATGTGGTTAAATCTGAAACAGTTCTTGCACCTAGTGGGTAGTGGTATATAGGGTCGCACATTAACCTTTTCGTAACCAATATTTACTGTCTCCGGCAATTTAGTGGTAGCAAACGTGATTATTATCAAGCCAGTTTCTTTCAAATTTTCATTTTCTCTTTTTAATATTTTTCTTACTTCAGAGACGTTTTGACTTTTAAGTTCTTCTAATATAATATCGTCCGATATGCCTCTCAAATCGTTTGTATATATTACACCTTTCGAATTATTAAGAGTTGAGTGCTCGGTAATATCAACTTGTATTGTGTTTGTCAAGGCTGTTAGAGTAATTAGTTGTTGAGCTTGTGTTAAATTTTTTGTGTGAATTAGTATGTTGCCGTTTCTAAGTTTTTTGCAAGAATTTACTTCTCCACTACATAAATTGTCTATTACTTTTTTTATTAGAAAGGGGGAGACATTGGTTAATGTTTCGGTACTCTCTTTTCTCACCATAACTAAAAACTTTGGACCGGGAGTAGTTGTTTTTAGTTTCTTCATTTTATCAATACTGAATGATTGAGTCCCGATGCTATCGGGGCGATCCGGTGGATCTTTCATCGCAAACTTGTTTTAAACTAAATACACGACACGAGCTTTGATAAAGAATTTATATTTTTATGCTAAGATTATTATTGTTTGATTTCACAAATTTACGTCAGTTGTAATATACTAATTTAAGACTATTGCTAATAAACGAATAAACTTCAAGTTAATATTTAAAACTTTTATATTTTGCAATAGAAAAATAATTGAATTTTTGTTTTTTGTAATTTTTCACAATTTTTTTTTTTTTAAATGAAAATTTTTCCAAAGCAAACACGACCTGTTTTAATGAAATCAAAATTCAAACTGGACAAATAAGTAATAAAAGCTTGTTTGTGCCACTTCTCAACAATTCGAAAGCTTGTTGTGAAAAAAAGATTTTCGCAAGATCAACGTAGTGGGCAAAACATCGAATCACTTCTATCTCAAAGATGATCTAACTTGCCTTGTCCGTCGATACGCTTGAGAAACTTCTAACAATAACATGCAACAGCCATTTTCAATCAGCTGCTGCCGGTTAAAATGACGCATCCGATATAGACTAAGTCACCGCGTTGCAGCTTAATTGTTCACAAACATTTTAACAGAAAGACATACAAACAGACACTGCTATTTTGACGCCTAATTCACCGCAAATGTTGTTGTTGCTGTTGTTTCTGCTGCTGTTGTTGCTGTTGTTGGTGTTGTTGCTTAAAGATATCGTGCTAAATTGGCTTAATTGTTGTTTGCATTACGGCGTGTTGTTAATTGTTGGTGTGCTTGTTGTCGAGAACGTGTTGCAGATCGTTATTTAATATAATTATGACTTCATTAGCGTAAATGAGCGATGTTATAGTTATTAGATTTTCTGTATGTGAATGGCTTAGATAGATTGTTTTAATTGAGAAATAAGCGGAAGAAACCCTAAAGAAGATTCGTCATTGGGCATGTTGGATATTTTAGACATAAAGAGTCCAAACTTCTCTTTAAGAGAACTCTGCCTAGTAAATACAATCTGTTTAATGCCAGAACATAAGAAGGTGGTTGGTTCCAGGTAACGGGTTCGCCCTGAGTAAAAGCTTGGTCTATCTCGAGCCTTGCATTACGATAAAATCTGGAGAGTAGGTAGTTAGGGTAGTTAGAAGGCAGAAGCCGTAGCAATGTGATAAATGTGATAATGTGATAAAAAGTTGATAAGTACGGGAAACGTTAGCCACTGAGTTGGGTTGGGATGTGGAAAACTCTTCGCAGTTGTTTAGAAAGTGAAAGAGACGAAGTTCAGTTATAGGATGCAACTAGTGTCATTAATATCCTAATTGAAAAATTATCGTTAATGTTATTTAAACCTGTCATTTATAAATATATTGCAAACTGTCATCGAACGTGACCCCAATAGTCAAGTACGATGGTGTCTACTGTACATGGTATTGAAATTCTGTATCTTGGTGTAACCATCTATACACCAAGAATAAAGCTTATGCAAAATTAACAAAAAACCTGGTATAATTTATATGATGTCTCTGGCAGTTTTCAGCCTCCTAAGTTTTTCGCCAAAACATTTAAGTTTTTACCGATATTTATTTGAATAAATTAACTAAGTATGTTGTAATTTATACATAATGGCTTCGACAGTTTATATTAGCGTGTTTGCTTAATCTGATGAACATAGTGTTCAAGTCCATAACATTTTGATAAAGTGTCAAAAGTGTCGATGGTTTAGCTACACTATTAGTTAATACTAGTATCACCTTTGGTCAAGATTCGACCATTTAAATTTTGATTTTTTTTTTTTTGTATTTTTATTGAAAAAATTTTTTTTTCTTTTTTGCAAACGTAACCGAACTCTTACAGCACCAAACGCACCACCAGCAGGAAATCACAAAACAGTAACTCAATTCTGATTTTCCATGTTCTGTGATTTTTACTTTTAAAGCTATTCAATATCAAAAATGTGGCTTATATATGCGGAGCCACACCCCTTTGTCCAATGCCCGTCACAGTACCCTACTTCCCTTATTCTACTTTCTAGTAGAAATGCTTCCAAATCTATTTGATATAACCACTTTGAGTTGTATGAGTGCTTCCTTTGTCAAAGAAGGAAGTTCTTACCAAGTTTCATTGATTTGTGACTTATAGTTCAAAAGTTATACCGAAAATTTGGGCTGATGAAAAGTGCCTCGCCTCTATTTCAACGCCCATCAAATGTAACCAGTGGAATGGAACGTCTGATTTGAGAAATATTCGGTGCACTCCTTTTCCCTACTCTTATTGATTGAAAAAAAAATTATGAAAATTGGTTCAGAAACACGGGAGAAAATGTTTCTTAACTGTTCTGCGTACACCTATTTATATATAGACATATAATAATAATATGTATAATATATAAAGTAGATAAGGAAATGGCTTAAAACATAGATTTGTGTATATAACTTTGGAGTGGTTTGAAATATTTGAAAAATTTTTTCACAGAAATTATTTTTTTAGCTGTAGAATTTTATAAAAAATACAAAAACAACATTTTGAAAAATGTAATTTTCATCAAAAATATTATGCTCATGATTTTCGATAATAGTAACACTTAATTAAATTATGTGTCAAAATGAAGCAATTTTTGGAAATAAATGATATGGTATATGAAAGAGTGTGAGAGAAGAAAATAGAAAAACAAATATAAAATTACAAAAAAAGAATGTCTGGTCTAATTTTTAAGCAAAAATTGAATATTTTAGAGTTTTTTTGAAAACAACATAAGAAATTGAATTAGTGAAATAACGGTAAATCTTTTCTTATTTCTCAAAAGTCATTTAATTAAACTTTCAGACAAAGAAAGCTTAGGGAAAATCGATTGAAAAATGGCTGAGATATTTGCATGCAAAATCAAAATTTGAAATATCAATTGTTTTTTTCTCATTCTGAGGCAATGACATTGCTTTAAGAAATGCATTGCATGGAAAAATACTTTTGATGTCATAATAACGGGAAACTTTTTTAACATACTATTCGTGGAAAATATTAGCAAAAAAGTTTTCGTATACTGTTATTTTTCTCAACCAACGAATTTTCATACAAAAAACGTTGTACTGAAAACATCTATAGTTTTCGAGATATCACAATAATTTTGATGTCAAAATAATGGAAATTTTTCCAAATTTACTATTTGTAAACAATTTTACCATCACAATATATATTGACACTTGTTACATGAAAAAGTGCTTATTGTAGGGTAACCGTAAACGAGGGTGAAAAATATTAAATTTTTTTTTGCGCATCTTATGAATGTGTAAATTTCTCTCTTATATCATGTTTTTCCATCTCTTATAGTTTAGCTTTTATTTAATAAATGCTCTTTTTCCGCTCATATTTGAGGTCAAAGGTCACCAATCTTATATTCAATCATACTGTGCAGCCAGACCTTTCATCTGATATCACATTCTTCATTCTACCTCTTCCCAGTTCTGAGATCCCTAACTAAAATTAATATAAACTTTCAACGTTAATATTTCGGGTCAAAGGTCATCAATTTAAAATCTAACATTATTCGGCACATCTATGGTGCAGTACCTTTCGAATGATGTACGTTTCATTGTCCTTATTCTAAAATAAATATTGAAAAAGTGTACGACAACATTCGATGTTTGCGTATTAATATATAAGATGTAATGTACTTGACTTGGGTGAATCAAACATTTTTTTTTTGCAGAGTATCGAAGCACAAGTTCCAAATAAATTCTTTTCACCCAAGCCGCCTTAGGTGATTTTACTATTAAGTATCTTCTCGGTGTATGGATAACTTTTTTCGAATGAGCCTTGCTCATTGCGAAAGGTCGTGGTGCTGTAGTAGCTTAGTATCGCCAACAGGCGTATATTAGTCAAAGTAAACTTGTGAAGTTCAATATAGCGGCAGTTCCTTTAATTACCAGAGATAAAGGTCAATGTCGATTTAAAGCATGTATGTTACGTGAATCTTCCATTCATCGCCTTGGGGTTTCTTAAAATCGAGCCCACACGGTAGGTATCAACATTAAAATACTCAGAAGTTTCTGTTCTTTTTAAAAATCACATATTTTAGAAATAGAAAAAATTTGAAAAACATAACAAAAAATCATATTTTAAAAAATAAATTCAGGAAAAACAAATGTTTGCAGTGTTTTTTATTTTTTTTTTTTTCATGTTATGGTCCAAAAATTAAGCAGTAAGTTACATCGCAAGAAACCTCAAACTTCGAACAAAAATACAAAATTAAAAACATAATGTCACTGGAACAAAATATGAAAACAATTTTATGTGGAAATACACTAATTTTGAGTAAGGAGTTAAATTGCATGTTCAAAGCTCCGCCAAAAAATATCAGATTCCTTTTTTTTAAAAAAAGTAAAAAACTGAAAATAGCTTAGATTATTATAAATGATTCTTCATCTTAATATATTCAACATGTGTTTCGGTTTGGACAAGATATTATTCAATATGATCTAATTCGTAAATAGCTCCAAAATAACCTTTTAAAGATTTCAGCAATATCTAGAGGTCAAATTTTTTTGGGTCTTAAGCTATTTTTGTTCTCATTAGGAATGGAGAAAATGGGCGCGCACCGAAAAAAAATGGACCCATAATTTTCCTCATATATTTTTGAACTGGTCTAATAGATATACTATCTAATAACGATTATAATAACGGTTTATTTGTTAATCAATTTATCAAAAATAAATTTGTAGTTGTTCTTTCTTAATTCAAACCGTCAAATTTTAATGCTTTTATTTCAATAAAATCTTCTAAAATCCGCCTACAAGTAAATCTGTACAAATCAGTGTATTTCTTGCCTTTGTTTTAGCGTTTTATGTTGTCAGCGATAGCTTGGTTCGTTTTCTCAATACATACATACATACATACATACATAATCAATCTGTATGCATAAAATATTTCAATCAATAGTCAACAACATTATCAGCAATAATAAAAAAGTGGGTCCAGGTTAAAAAAATACATATTCTCATGAAACATGATCCACCACAATAGCAGTTAATTAAATTAAAGGGGGAAAAAAAAAAAATAACAACCAACGCTGATCAAACAAAATCTTCGCTCCCACACTTTGAGCATGCAATAAATGACGTTAGCAACTTTATGTTGTTGCCCACCTATAGACTTAGTTGGAAAACAATACAAATGATTTGCAACTGCAAAAATGATCTTGTATTGTTTTGATTAACAATACTTCAAAAATCTTAAGATTGGGTAATACATCAAGGTTAAATGCTACTTGAAGCTACTTGCTACAAGTGTGACGTTGAAGAGGTACTTCTTTTGATATATGTAGAATAAACTTCGTATTCTCTTCATTTGATATAGAATACATTTTGAGGTTATGTTAATTATAAAAGAGCTGTAAGTTAAAGATTTCGTGGAAATTTCCAGACAAATTATCAAGTATATGAAACATCATGAATATGATAAAAAAATCTTGCGTTTTGTTTTTTATCTAGTTTCCTTGCCAAATAAACTAAAAAAAGCCGATAAGAAAATAAATTAACTTAGTTCTCGAGTAAACGGCATCCAAATAAAAAAATCGATCTGTCACAATGTGAAAGATTTTGGGTCACAAGGTCTGAAAAAAATATTTTAATTAGTATGAAAACTATTATCGAATGAACTGAAAGAGAAAATTTTCACCCAAAAATAACAAAACAACGAAGCATGATATCTTCGATTTTCTACTTTTAGAAGCATGATTAAATCAAAAAATTCTGCACTGTTCTCCCCGTCGGTGACTCATTATCTCATTCTACATGAATAGAACTCAACTTGGTAATCAATTTTGCCAGCCTATCCAAAGCCAGGATAATATCTGGAGGTTGGTGTCAGGCAATGGATCCCCCCTATCCTGAATAATGAAAGTGCCAAACTAGACTGGAGCTGATCGTCCAATCTGGGAAGCAAGTGGGACCATAACATAAAACGGCAGCCTATGCCTACATAGCAGTAGCAATTATGCCATAAAAGCCGCAATAAGACTGCTTGTAGGTATTAGCTTGTTGCGCGCCCGCCGCAGGTTAAAATACTAGTTTTTTAATTTATTGTTAATTTTTGTAAGTACATAATGTGAATTTAATGAAATGTAATCATACTTTTAGCATAATAAAAATGTATTTATTTATTGTTGATATTAATACCTAAATTGCACTAGTTTCATGAAAAAGTGGGAAAAGGCTGCGGGAGAAATTTCGACGCAGCAGGGGCGGTAACCACGCCCACCATAAAAAAACTTTGCAGATATCATATTTCTTATGTATGTGTTCCAAGAAATGTAAAACATTTATAAAAAGCAGAGAAAAGATTTTTTTTTAATTTTTGCAAATATGGTCTAATATGGGCATTTTTTCGAAACTTTCGGGCCCGATTGGCACGGGTAAACGTTGTCGTAAAAAAAATTTTTTTTAGTTTCGTTATTAGAATATAAAAACGCATAAAAAAACCTTTCAGCCCCTTGACATTTCCAAAAATCGCAAAATAAGGGACACTATTGTATATGACTTTGTCTTAGCCTTAACGCTCGGAAGATCTATCTACTTGGGCTTCAGTTCAGTTAATTTTTGAATCTTTGCCAAGGGGCGCGTAAAATGACGCCGAAAAGACAGGAGCTACATTAAAAATTTAAAAGAAATCCTTCTGTACATGTATAGAATGAAATATTCTAATTTTAGAATCTAAGAAAATCGTATTTAAAGTTGTATGAGAAATTTTTTTAAGAAAAGCCAAAACGAAAAAGTTAATTATTAATTGTAGCGGTAAAGTCCGTTTCCAAAATATTTTCCTCTACTGTATAGAGAAAATCCTAAAGAAAATCAAAGCAAATACGTACCGTGCTCTATGAATTTTTGGAGGTGAAAGTCAGTTTTATTTTATTAAAATCATATTTTTAAAGATATTTTCAACAGAAACCAATCATAGATATAGATATATTAGTTTTTTGTGAATTCAGAGGTGTAGTGTCGCCTAACAATATGTCCCACAAAACGCCTTTGATGAGCGATTTCTAATGTCAAGCTTGACTCTATCGTTTAAACAGTCGATTTTTTTGGTGGTGAACCAATTTGGCGTGGCTTTGTGTTCTTGGATCCAGTAGACACTTAAAAATGAAGGCTGATTGAATTTGAAATATAGATATATATCATCTTCGATTTCTTTATTATATGTGTTGAACTCCATTTATAATTTTTAGGCAACTAGACACACGAGTGACTGAAACCTTATCCAATTGTCCTATTGAGATAAATATCGTGACAAGGACAGTCACGCATGAGAAAATAAATATGCTTATCATAGTCATATCTTTTCTTCGGATATGACCTTGGAGATTACTGAGGCTTCAGCTTGAAATATGACACCCAATAAACCTTTTACAATGAAACGCAATTTTTGAATCTCAGACAATATAAAGACCATTTCGGCTATTTCCGATCGTCCAAAATAAAAACTTTTATGGTGCTGAAAAATTCTTAAAGGAAGATCTCAAGACCTTATACGCTATAATAAGATTTTCTGTTTTTGAAAACAGTATAAAATAGTATAAAAACATAAAGAGTATAAAACATAATAAGATAAAAGTATACTTTATTCTTTGTTTGAAGGATGGTTGAACTATGATAGAATGTTTTAAATATTTTTGCAAAGATTTGGTTCATCACTCAATTGCCTGTCGTCGGACATTAAAATAAACTTTGAAACTAAATATTTTTTGTAGAGAGGATCATGCAAACTTTTTATGTTACAGTTAAAAAGTGCATGTTTGATGAAAGGCCTGTGTGATGAACGTAATTTATGATTTCATCTTTATATAGCGCTTTAGTTTATTCAACAAAAACCGTACAGTTTTAAACAATGCGCTCAATTAGCTTTAACTCAGATATTAAACATCATCCTTCAACGCCATGTTTAGATTTGATTTGATCAAATGTTTTTTTTTTATTATTATTACTTGTTAAGTCGCCATTGTTCCGTATGATTATTATTGCTGTTATTGTTGTTACTGTTGTTATTGCCAAAAACATACATATATATATATATATATTTTTTTTTGCACATTCATAAGATGCTTTATCAATTGTAATGTTGTTTCATTGCTGCAAGTGAAAGTATCTGTGTGCATGAAGGTGATTAAAAATGTTTAATCTTGCGATAACCTTCAAATAAATAATTCAAAATAAATAATTTTATTGCTTAAGCAATATGATACGATACAATATTGAGTAGATTTTGACTCGAGTCTATATCGGCATGTTAAAATGTGTGTGTGTGTGTGTGTTTGTGTGTGTGGTGCAAGGAGCGTCACATTTTATTATTTTTAGAGTTCATTAAAATAAGCTGCTCGTTGAATGTGTGCATTCAATTGAGATTTTTTTACTGCTGACCACGATTAGCATAGGTAGGTCCGGCTTAAGAGCAAGGTCAGACACACAAATTATTGGTCCAAATATAATTAAAACTAAATAGTTACAGCCATTTTGGAATTATAAGCAGATAAGTAATGAATAGTTTAGAAGATAATTAAACTTGACGAATCATTAATGCATAAAGTAAAAACCTGCAAAACAACCATTAAACATTAGCAGCAACATTGTAGTTAGTGGCATTAAATCATTTTTGCCAATAGCAGTACGTCTCTAAAATGTTTACAACAGACGCAACTAAAACTGCAAACAAAAGGATGTCAAAAAGAGACGATGACAATCTGGACACAACTTTAACAAATAGGTCAAAATTAACAACGTTGAAAATAGCGCCAGGCACAACAACCAGCTGAACTTCATTCAACAACTTATAAACACTAGAATTAACAATACAAAGCAAACCATTTGACTAAAAAGGGTGCCTTTGCCTGTGAGTGAGAAGACTGTGGGTTGCCTTAGCTAACAAAAATGTTGGTCGTACTGAAGAAAGCTGGCTGGGTGCACAACAACTACGCTGCATGAAAATTCATGAAAATCACCGAAAATTCCAAACGTGGCAGTGTAGCTGATGGTGCTCCACGGTTAAGCGTTGTTTAGTTCAACGCTTCAACGCCAAGAAGATGTCTTAAATAAGTTGCAGCAAACATGATTTATATTTTTGCACACCAACCCAGGCTGCCTGAGCAAAAGTCCAATCTAAGCATTTGCTTAATATTGTTGTAGTTGTAAGCAACAAAGTGTGTCTGGCTGTGTGTTGGGAGTAGATATTTTCTACGAGTTGAACTCCATTTTGGGTTAAGAGTGAAAATGTCAAAGGCAAGCGTGTGAGTCACTCCAAGCCAAGAAATCAGCAGGGAAAACTGGCCAAATATTGATTGTAAATATGAAAAAAATAAAAAAAAATTAAAAAATGAAAATAAAAGTGCTAGTTGCACGTTCCAAGATTTATAAATATTTGTTCGTTTCGAAGAAATCAAAAGTCATACTCCGTTGACATTTTTCTCTATTAACTTTAAACAGTGGGAACTTTAATTTGTGGGCACTACTTTTTGTAGAAAAATTATAGACAGTGGAATAGCTGGTGTTGTGCAACAAACCTTATTAGAGCTGATGCCTCAATTAAAGACATTTTAAAAACATTTGAAGCGATTCGCTGAGATATAAGGTATGCGACAAAAAGATAAGGTCAGTCTGTTTTTTCTTTGTGGAGCTCAATTTGAGTGATTACTCTTTGGATCTTGTGGATTTTATTGTTCGATAGAGAGAATGCAACAAATAAATTCTAATATAATGAGTAAACAAACTCCCGTTAGTTTTAAATACATCAAAAATGAAAAAAAGCTAAATTTTACTGTGACAAAATGATAAGGTCAGTTGCAATTTTTGCATTGTTTGGTCAGGTGAGTGTTCCGTTTGTATTAAAATTTGATTTATTTTAATAATTAAATTATTAAACAGTTTTTGAAGAGAAATGGGTCGTGGTAAGAGTCTCACTACTTACGAGAAAGGATTTATTGACGGAAAGGTTGTTGAAGGAATTGGAATGAGACAAATCGCCAGAGAGCTTGGAAGATCACTGTGTGTTGTACAAAATTATTTGAAGGATCAAGAAAATTATGGAAAAAAAAGAGTCCTGGTCGAAAAAAAGTACTTTCCGCAACCACAGTGCGCTCCATTGGACGAATTGCCTCAAATTCTACCATAAGTGCAGCAAAAATTAAGGCAGAGCTTAAGCTTACTGCATCCAAGAGGACAGTAGTCAGAGCCATCGACGGAAATGAATATTTGAAGCGAGCCAAAATGAAAAAAATTCCTTGCCTCAATGCTGACCATAAAGCGAAGAGGCTTGAATTCGCTAAATTAAACATGTCAACCAATTGGCATCAGGTAATTTTATCTAATATATAAAATTCTTCTGTCACGGGGTGCGTGATCGAACTCCTCCGAAACGGCTCGACCGATTTTCGTGATCCTTAGCGAGGATATTAGTCAGGGGTGAGAATCGAACAACACCTATTTTTCATCCCCCTAAAATAAGGGGGCGTGGCACCTCCCATACAACCCAAATCTACGGTAGCGAATAGCTCTGAAGTTATAGGTCGCATAGTATCGGAATTCGGTGTTCTATCTCAATTTACAAGAGCCGTTCCACATGTAAAATTTTATGGGCGTTGAATGTGGGGCGTGGCAATTTTTCAGCCAAATTTTCAGTATAACTTTCAAGCTATAAGTCACACATTAATGAAACTCGGTTAGAACGTTCTTTTTAGTCGTGTCTTTCGACTTGCAAAATTGAGCCAGTATAGGCCAAAGGGGTGTGGCACCGCCCATACAATTAAAATTTATGATATCGAATAGCTTTGGAACTAAATGCCGTATAATAATGAAATTCAGTATGGAGTTGCCACTTGGTGATATATCTACCTACTATAAAACTGGGATGGGTTTTGAAAAAAGGGGACATACACTTTAAATTTTTGATATCAGATAGCTTTGGAACTAAATGTCGTTTAACAACGAAATTCAGTATGGAATTAATATTGGGTGATATTCTTCTACTAGAAAACTGAGACGTCATTAAACAAGGAGGTGTGGCTCCGCCCATACAAGCCAAACTTGCGATATCGAATAACTTTGGAATTGTAAGTAGCACAGCCTCGAAATTTGGTTATCAATTTCCACGTGTCTTTCCAGTTAGAGATAGAGATAGAGATAGAGATACAGATAGAGATAGAGATAGAGATAGAGATAGAGATAGTGATAGAGATAGAGATATAGATAGAGATAGAGATAGAGATAGAGATAGAGATAGAGATAGAGATAGAGATAGAGATAGAGATAGAGATAGAGATAGAGATAGAGATAGAGATAGAGATAGAGATAGAGATAGAGATAGAGATAGAGATAGAGATAGAGATAGAGATAGAGATAGAGATAGAGATAGAGATAGAGATAGAGATAGAGATAGAGATAGAGATAGAGATAGAGATAGAGATAGAGATAGAGATAGAGATAGAGATAGAGATAGAGATAGAGATAGAGATAGAGATAGAGATAGAGATAGAGATAGAGATAGAGATAGAGATAGAGATAGAGATAGAGATAGAGATAGAGATAGAGATAGAGATAGAGATAGAGATAGAGAAAGAGATAGAGATAGAGATAGAGATAGAGATAGAAATAGAAATAGAGATAGAGATAGAGATAGAGATAGAGATAGAGATAGAGATAGAGATAGAGATAGAGATAGAGATAGAGATAGAGATAGAGATAGAGATAGAGATAGAGATAGAGATAGAGATAGAGATAGAGATAGAGATAGAGATAGAGATAGAAATAGAAATAGAGATAGAGATAGAGATAGAGATTGAAATTGAGGTTGAGGTTGAGATTGAGATTGAGATTGAGATTGAGATTGAGATTGAGATTGAGATTGAGATTGAGATTGAGATTGAGATTGAGATTGAGATTGAGATTGAGATTGAGATTGAGATTGAGACTGAGTTTGAGATTCAGATAGAGATAGAAATTATTTCCGCTACGACAGCAACGCGTCGGGTACCAGCTAGTAATAAATAAAAAGAAAATCATTTGTAGGTTTTAATGACTGTTTTTTTTCTTTCAGATCATTTTTTCGGACGAGAAATAATTCAATCTTGATGGCCCAGATGGTTTAAATTATTATTGGCGGGATTTAAGAAAGGAGCCTCGATATTTTTCAAAAAGAAATTTTGGTGGTGGTTCGTTGATGGTGTGGGGAGCATGCAGCTCTATTGGAACATTGCCTCTCGCATTTCCGTCAACACGCATGAACAGTGCTGAATACCAGGAAGTACTCTCCACATGTTTGCTGCCTTTTCTTGCTGAAAATCGAGAAGCGCCGCTTGTTTTTCAGCAAGATAATGCAGCGATCCATATGAGTCGGTCAACAAAGGAGTGGTTTGTGGGCAATTCAGTGGAAGTCTTGGACTGGCCCGCACGCTCACCTGACCTGAATCCCATGGAGAACATGTGGGGAATTCTTGTACGTGAAGTTTATGCCGATAACAGGCAGTTTATCACTGTTGCTGATCTGAAAGTGGCCATACTGAATGCCTGGAGAGAAATTCGGCAAACAACACTCGCGAGCCTGGTAGGATCGATGCCGGGGCGTATTTTTAAGACAATACAAAAAAATGGAAGCCAAATTAATTAAAAAAATTTATTCTGTACATTAATAAACTTGTTTTCGTAAAAAAATGCAACTGACCTTATCATTTTGTCACAGCAAAATTTAGCTTTTTTTCATTTTTGATGTATTTAAAACTAACGGGACTTTGTTTACTCATTATATTAGAATTTATTTGTTGCATTCTCTCTATCGAACAATAAAATCCACAAGATCCAAAGAGTAATCACTCAAATTGAGCTCCACAAAGAAAAAACAGACTGACCTTATCTTTTTGTCGCATACCTTATTTACTTAGCACATCCAAAAGTATAGAAAGACCAACTGCTGACTCGCCTCTTTCTATATATTTGGTGTGTAATGGGAATGTGGCAGAGAAATATAAAATTAAATTTGAATGTAACACCCTGTTGCAAAAGGGGGCGTCAAAACCTCAAGTTTTAAGCAATTTCTATTCAAATGAGCATGTTTTGTAAACTGACAATTAGTAAAAATAGTTAAGAAAATGCAACAAAAACAACCATTTACACATAACAACAACACGAGGAGCGTCTGATAAACCAAATGATATGCACGACGAGTGCTAAAAAGCAACAACTAACAATCTGCTGACGATGCTGCAGAAGAAGTTGAGAAAAACAAGAAGAAAAAGAAGTTGTAGAGAGAAGACTGGTGGCAGAAACTTGTGGAAAGTTGGCTGTCATGACGATTGTCAATTTTGTGCTGGATTGACAGAATTTTCTTAAGTTAGGAACTTATGGTGGTAAAAAAACGGGTTTAGCCATTTATCTCTGTTGGCACGAGCGAAAAGTGACAAGCGGCATTCTTGTGGATTTGTATGTCAGATTGTCAAGATGCGTTAAATGTGTTTGGTGCGTTATGCGGTAGTGGTTATAATGAAAATTTGTTTCAATTTGAAATTGTGATTGTTTGGTGGTTTGACACACATACTTCAAAGGGACTTTTTCTAAAAATCTCATTCTTTAAAACCAAAATGATGTAGCTTGAAAAATTTGCAATATGCACAAAATCTGCTGAGTAGAGATAGCCTTTGAGAATGTGTTAATCTTGACACGGAAGTCAATCGTAAATGGCTAAGGAGTTGAGACAAGTGAAAGTTTGAATCACGTGCTTGATTTTGAATGAGTGTCTTAGTATAGTGCAGAGTTGGAGAGAAGAGGCTTTTTAATATCTATGACCTTGACACAAATACCAAGGCAATGTGCCTAGTTTATTACCAACTAATATTCTTTTTATGGTATTACACTTTTTTTTTTTTAATAAGTGTCATGATTTGATTGTCGTGATCAGCTATGGGCAGAGAGCTCTCTTGGAGCGCTGAGAGCAAGAATTGAGAGCAAAGGCTTATGTAGCAACACAAAACGCAACAACAAATCAAAGACAAAATACAAACACAGAAACAACAAAGAAGCTTTAAATGTAGTGGTGCCCATACCCAGTCATGATCCACTCGTTTTTATCAGTCTTCGGTAAAAATCCAGTACAGTTGAAGAATCTGCGAATAGATTTTGATGAAGATTCTTTCGAAATTCACGGGAAAAAGCTTTGAATAAATCAAAAAGAAGAGTTTATTGTCATGTCTCTTACCAGAAAAAGATTTTCCGACAGACAAAGAAAATTTTTTTTATAATGCACGGTGGATGATATTCTGTGTTACACCAAGTGAAACAGGGAGTAAATATTGATATAATTGTTGTAAAAAAATTTCTTCCGTCCACAAAACATCCATAATAGCTTTTGAGAGCTTTTTAGAGAAGCTAGACATATAAAGCTTTTCTATGCTTTGAACAATGTAAGAAAACAATATAGGATTGAAGTGGAACTAGTGCTTGTTCCTTTGGGTCTTGTATAATCGATGGTTTAGGTCCATAGAAAGTATGAAATTAAAAGAAGTATTAAAAAATTTGTGTTTATGTGATGAAATTTTAGCTTTAGTTTAAAACTATAGTTTTCTGCGTCTTAAAGATCAGCTAAACATTGAAATTTAATGTATTTTTCCCAAGTTTCCCTTAAAAATTTTATTAATCCATAGGATTAATTATCAACACATTTTGAATGCGCATAAATGGACCTCACCGTAGGTACATCTTTGGAATTTTGCTTTTGTAGATCTATGATATTTGCTCAAATTTTTTCAAAATTTCTCAAAATTCTGTAATTTTGAAATAAATTTCTCTCAAATAGTTCTGTTTTGAGACCCATCCCTGTGATTTTTCACATGGAGAAAATTGAATTTGAAATTGAAAAAAATTATTTCTTGCGTTGAAAGAGCCATTACGTATAATAAAATGTTATTTATACAAGCGACCATTTGTTCTCGTAATGATATCGCAAATACTCCAAAAGCCTAAACACAAAAGTAATTCTAGATGCATGCTAAGTGTCAGGCTTCTTTAGGTCAAAACACATAGAAGGCATGCATGCCCCAAGCATGCTTCATAACTTTGATAAATCGCATATGTGATAAATTTCAAATATGTTAGACTGAATAGAAATTTTAAAGGAAAATTAGTAAAAATACATTAAATTTCATCAAAAACAATTAAAGAGAACTTTTGTTGTTGTAGCAACCTGTTGCTTCATGAATTATTTGGCATAAAGCTCAAAATTTAATTCTTAAAAAATATGTTTTTTAAGGATTATAAAATTAAATTAAAAATGGAATTGGACGATATTTTATGGTTGATGGTTGTGTTGATATGGCTTTTACTTCACACATGTCTTCTGTCAATACTTTGATGTTTGCAAAAAGTTACCTGCGAGCGGCGAGGTAACTCTGTCCACTCCACTCTGTCGTTGTAGAGAAATGTTGAGCGACTTGATTATAATAAACGCAAGAGCAGCAAACTTCAGCAGCAAGCATAGTACACAAAAAACAATGGCTGCTTTCAGCCGACTCAACAGTTGCCGTTTAGAATAACAACACAGTCAGAGCTGAAAAAGAAATCCATTCAATTTGATTTTATTTTCAAAAATGTGAAGGAGTGAATAACGAAATAAGAATCCATTCAATGAATGCAAAACTCGTTAATAAATAAAAATGTTATTTCACATTCAAATTTAAAAAATTTATTAATTATTCGTTTCATTATATCAATTAACGAATAAAAAAAATCAATAATAAATAAGAAATTAGTTATGAATAATAAATGAATAATGAATAACAAATGAATAATGATAAAAAAATGGATAGTGAATAAAATATAAATAATGGTTAAAAAAAAAAAATAATTAAAAATTCTAAAATTCTTTGTGAATTGCATTCTTTGGCCGTGTGCTATTCGGAAACTTTTCACTCGGATGATGAAATTTTGACAGTCTGAAAGAGAATATTTGGCACTTGTGAGGTTAATATGAGTGTCAAAAATACAGGTAGCTCCAGGGGCTAGTATAATTTTTGACAATCGGAAAGAGAATTTTTGACACAAGCAAAAATGAAAAAAAAAAAAACACTTGTGAGTTTGTGAGTCGTAAAGAAGTTAAAAATTTTGTGTTTCCGACAGCACACGGCCTTTGTGTATTGTTTTCATATGAATAAAAAATTGAAAAATTGACAGCAAAAATGATCAATTGAAATGAATAATCAATCAATTTTTTAAAATTAAATGTGAATTAAAATTTTATTTATAAATCAGTTTTGCATTAATTTATGGATTTTTATGTCGTTATTCAGTTCTACTCAAAATTTTGAATATGAATGCAGATTTTACTGCTCTGAATACAGTTCAAGCAAAACATCCCTCATTAAGGGATCGCTACCATTAATTTCATAACAGTTCAGTTTGCTGAATGCGACCAGTAATAACCAAAGTAAACAATAGCAGAAACATGCTTTTTCTGCCTTTCAAATTATAATTAAATAGAAGCCGACGGCAACGTCGGGCGACAATGTTGAGCGACAAGTCTCCAAAATTCGTCCCATAAGAAATACATGCAAATGAAAAGCGACAATTGGCGCTTGCCGCTCATCGCGCGTATTGTGTTCGGGCTATCAAGCATCATGCATGCGTGCATGCTTTAATGTGGGCTACTTCATAACAATACGTATATTCAATCACATATGTCAGATGCTTTAAGCATGCATGTCTGCTATGTGTTTCGGCCTTTTGAGTTTTCAGCGAGTCGCTTTTATATAGGCTCAATAAAAAAATAAATAGAAAATATAGCGTTTTAAATTTTTGTCTTATATGGGAGGTACGCTTGGTTGTGGGCGAATTTAAAAATATTTTTTACTATGCTCTTTTATAATCTTTTCTTTTATAAACTCATGTGTCAAATTTGGTCTACGACGAATTCTTCTATATATTGACACTGTTTGTATGAAGCACAACCACTGTGCGCCGTTTGGCCGACCAACTCTTGTTCGACCCCTGATCACTTTTAGTCGGGTTACTACGTCTCTCGTTACTGAATTTTTTTTCTTGGATCGATAAAACATATAAATTGAAAACAAAACCAGGCAATTTTTCAGTAATTACAAAATAATCTCGTTCCGAAAATAAATTCTGAAGGGTGGAGAGAATTGACTGTATATAGGAATTACAGAAAAAGTTCAAGAGAAACAATAGTGAAAATATGGAACTTGGAATATTTAGATTCCAAAAATCATTGTAAATGTTTATATAGCAAAGAATACATATCTAAAAAAATAAAAAAAATAAATGTTAAAAACACAGGCTTAGTCCTTCGCTTAAGGAAATATTATTTTCCCAAATCAAATTATACTTTAATTTAAACAAAAAAAGTTAAATTCGATAGACTCTGATGTATGTTGATAAAGTTTCAATTTGGTCTAATAAACGTCCAGCTGCCAGCTTATCTCAGCCATAATTGCATGTTTATATGTAACTAGCCAGTAATGGCCAACGATTGTGGCCAGAAAAGCAATTGTAATTTGCCAAACGCAACAACACATTTAGGCCATTTGAAGTTTAATATTGTGCCAAATTCGTAGCATTCTTTATGCAAACCAGGTGCAATTAATTATTAACAATAAATTATCAAAAATCAGACCCAAGCAATTGGCTATCAATTTGGTTAAAAACTGCTTTATTGGCTGCACTAGTTTTTGCAATGCTCTAAATTGTTTTGATGTTTTTTGTAGGCCATGATTTATAACAAAGTAGCAGCCAGTAACAATTTCACAGAAGAATAGACGGACAGATTTATGGACAGACAGCTTATTCCATGAAAACTTGCAGCACTCTTGGCCATATTATTATTTCTTTATTTTTATTATTGTTTTTGACCACATTTTGGCCAATTTGACTGGCACTGCTGCTGTTGGCCATTGCTATGCAACTTATGCAGAAAATGTTGCTGCTTTTTTTTCATTGTGTTTTTGCTGTCTGTTGTTAATAAGCTGTTCAATTGAGCATAACATTAACGTCTATTAATGGTGTTAATAAAATCTGTTGGTGTTGTTGTTGTTGTTGTATTGTGTTATGGTCGGCATAACACATTTATTTATTTAAGTATGTAAATTATAATAATTGATTTTTATGTGTTCGGCTAGTCAAGTGTTAATAAAAGTGATTTGTTCGGGTTGTTTTTTTTTATTGCCGACTACAATGTTGCCAACATCGCCCGAACACAGACATAATATGTCCTGTGATTTGGCTCTGTTAATTATAGACAAACATGCATCATTAGGTCTGTTCCCGTACTTGCAAGTTTGTGAAAACTTTTGAAAACTTGCACAAGTTTTTGCTAAATTGCGTTCCCGTACACCAAAAACTTGCAAAAGAGAGCGACAATGAGAGAGTAAAACATTTCCCCTCCTTGCGATAAGTTGCAAGTTTCTGCTACACAAATTTCGTGTAGTAAAAACTTGCAAGTTGTCATGTGTTGGCAGAAATGTCAAAATATACGCTAGAATAAAAAAAAAAAAACAGATGGACAAGTGCATCAAGTATAAATTTGAGCTAAAAATGGAAAATAAAAAGACAAATATTCAACCAGGTACATAAAGCTATATGTGACCCGGTCTACGAAAAGGGACCTTCGGTGTGAAAATATCATTTTTCACTTTTTTGGCGATTCGGATAGACTAATGTGTGCTCTTTCTAATGGCGCAAAGCAGAAGTTTCCAACTCGCCTAAATAAATAAATGTGACCCGGTCTACGAAAAGGGACCTTCGGTGTGAAAATATCATTTTTCACTTTTTTGGCGATTCGGATAGACTAATGTGTGCTCTTTCTAATGGCGCAAAGCAGAAGTTTCAAACTCGTAAAGAAGTTTGTCAGGAATTTTCCAAAAAAAGAGCAGAAATGAGTGAAAATATTGGACATTGAATTATAACATAATAAACATAAACAGCTGTTTTCTCGAAAACTTGTTTTTACATCGAAGGTCCCTTTTCGTAGACCGGGTCACATATATTTAATCAATTAGTGCAGCTAATTTATCAGACATTGTCGAAATCTTCAAATATATTTTTTCGTTTAATTAGCCAAATGTTTGTCCAACATATGTTTGATCAAAAGTTGCAAGTTTTTACTAAAAAGCGTTCCTGTACTTTTTAGCATTTTTATTGCTCAGAGACAATTTTTCTGCTTACTCTCTTGAATTTTGCAACTTGCAAGTTTTTGCTACAAAAGTACGGGAACAGACCTATTATGTTTATTCATGACTGTGTTATATTCAGTGTTGCTTAATTTTATGAGCCTTCTTGTATTGTCACTTCAAGCTTAATATCTACACTTATAGCTACTTAAGTTTACAGAAGCACTTTTGTAATAGCTAAAAAGATTTTATAGCCACTAAGACAAATTTTAAGCGCATTTTTTGGATATTTTTTTAATATTTTGGTCTGATGAATTAAAATTATTCAAACTTCTGTTAGCAGAATTCTTTGAATTTTATGCTTTTTTTTTGGTTGTCATAATTTTTGGTAGAAATTCATAAAAAAAACAAAATTATTGCTTAACATGAGAGTGTAAAAACGAGCCGTAATTGAAGCCATTTATGGCAATAGCTTTAGATGGAAACGATTAAAACAAAGGATGATGTGTTTTTTTTTTTTTAAGTTGATGCATTTGCTGAATTTTCTCATAAAACTGTAAGCTGCACATGCGCAAAAACTTTCCACGCATTCACACACACTCAATTTTATAAAATTTAATTCAAAATATCAAACATCTTGCATCATTTGCTGCCAATCAACGCGCATGCGCAATGCTAAAAAATTGTCAAAGTTGCCACGACGAGGTGTAAAAATGGTTGTTGATGTCGTTATTGTGTGAAGTATTTCGCACAATTGATGACATGGAAAAATGATTAATGACGCTTTTGAGATGTGAAAAAATGTGTCTGCCATTTACATGTGAGTGTGTGTGTGTGTGTGTCCTTTATGCTTGTACGTGCGTTGCTTTGGAAAATTACGCATTTGCGTTAAAATATCACGAGAGTTCAATATAAAATGCTTCTATTTACCGATTGTTCAAGATAAAAGTCCTCGGCATTGCTTGACTTTAACATTGAATTTTAGCGCGTTTGCCACTTATACGCCACCATAAAAGGAGCAATATATCAAGAGACAGCAAATAGTTCCCACGGTTTCATTTTTTTCGATTTTTATTAATTAAAAGTAGCCAGGGAAAGAAAAAAACTGAGTTAAAACTTAATATTATAGCTAAAATCGCAGAATTGTGGTTGTGAAATAGAAATGCTATGGTTGAAATAAAGTCATCATACACGCAAAGAAATTTTTCGTTTACCGAAACTAAAAAATTCACCAACTACACTTCGTTTGTGAGTTGTATTTGCCGCAAACGAATATTCAGATGTCATCAACATAAAAATACATCTTATATATATATACCGGTAAGCTATTTCCACTCATCGCACCTCTGGTGCTATCTCCCTCCTCGTATTAAACAAACTACCAATTTTCTTATATAGTAACAATTTGTCCAAAAAGTAACTATGAACTATAAGCGTTGTGTTTATACAACGAAGGGAAAAACAAATAAAGTTTTCAATTGGGAAAAACAAATATTTCAGTTGCTGCAATTTAAAAATCACTCCTGCAACTAAATGACGCGTTTCTCGCAACTGACTATTATTGTGACAACTGTTGAAACATTTACAAATAACGATTTCCAGCACGACAAACGAAGGTCGTTTGCAAACTGGTGATAACAATTTTTTTTCTCTTTGCGTGTATAGATATTTACATATCGGCCGTGGGCAAACGTACGTGGACCATTCTATGCCAGTTCTGACACGCTCCCATCTGACACAGACAATTTTTTCTATTTAAATTAATTTTTCTAAGCGGCCATCATCTCTCTTCAGAGAATGGTGAGAACCTCATAAGAACATTCACTTTAGCCGCTCGGAGTCGGCATAAAAAACTAGGATGTCCACTCGACAATTGGTTGTGTACAAACATTTAATAATACGCATAGATTTAAAAACGAGAAATTCGGTCGAAGTACATACATTCTAGGGCTGAAAAGGTCAATACGTCAAAAATTTACGAGTATCTTAAAAACGAGCCATATAAAAACTTTTGGAATTTGTAAAATTTTCAGTCTTTTAGACGTAATAGATGCGCAGCATTGTGCGTTGACATACCAACCCAAGCGCAGTTTACTGTTTCAAAGCAGTGCGCTAATTCAATTGCGCCATAGTACAGTTTGAAATGCTTTGATTCCTGTATTAAAGAGATATTAACAGACCTATTCCGGCGAGTTGACAAAGTTCAACATATTAACAATAGAAAATATATTGACAACTGTAAATATTTCCTATTCTCGTTCAATTCTAAAAGCTCCTTTCTTGACACTGTTGTCAATAGCAAAAGAGGTGCTGACAGTGATTTTTTTTATGTAGAAATCCACTTATATTTAAATTTACTCATATTTTTCTCGCCAAATAAAATAAATGATTACAAATGTTTAATAATATATACAACATATTAATAAAGCAATAAGAACTAAATAATAAATAAAAATAAAAACAAAGAACAATAAGAATAAAAATTATTTCGTCCATTTTCTCGGAATAATTTAAACACTGTCAAAACAAAGTGCTGCCTCCGATAAACAGTATTGATCAAATATGTTGTGGGTATAATTCAAGTACAAAATAAAATTTTCATATTTTTGTTTCTTTAAATATTTGTAAAGGATTTAAAAATATTGAAGTGTTTAAAAAGCTTATGAAAAGAAAAAGTGTAGTTCTCTTTTGATTTAGAATATATAGTGGTTAAAAGTTCCATCTTAAAAGTGTACTATCTCTGAAAGTTTTGAAGATATTTCATCACAGCTGATATCATTGAAAAGGTAAATTGATTGCCTTTATTATACTTGTTAAAATTTTTACTAAATTTCTTCATGGTTTTTCAGACATAACGATTTTACTTTTTTTAAGATTTGTTCGTTCAATAAACTTATTTTAAAGAAATAAATTCATTATTATGGAAGTCATTTATTATTATAATAAAAAAAGTAATATTTTTAACCTTCAATTTGATATATAGGTTTTTATAGTAACTGTTAAACTGTCCGAGTTATCACACTTTTAAGATATAACTTCGATTCAATATAGCTTCTAAAAGAAAAGAGAAAGACATTTTTTGTGTTTCAATATTTAAATATATAATATCAAAAGAACTAACAAATTCTCAACGATAAATTCATATTTTCATTTAAAAAAAAAAAGAGTTGGCTGTGCCGTGGACCCACCTACTTCAACATCAACATCAACATTAATAACAACAGCAAGAAACTTCGTCACGTCAAAAGGAACTTAACAAAATTTTGGTAATTTTTTCAATAAAAGTGCAACACTTAACAGCTGCTTTCTGACAACATGCTTTTTACTTTCCTGTGGTGAATAAATAAAGCTTTTCATTTGTCAAGTGTTCGCCTGAATAGGTTTTACGAGTCAGATTGACAAAATTTTGACAAATTATTTTTTGTAAATTTACAGCCAGAATAGGTCTGTAATCGACGCATTGTAATACTTAATCAAACAGATACAAACTTAAACCATCACAAAAACTTTTATACACAGACCTTTACTAGTGTAAAGAATGATGTCATACACAAGGTGAACGTGATCAGAAATCTTTTTGTTTGATCTGCCAAACTAATGAATGAGTGAATGAGACAGATAAGTTGTTTTTGAATTGTTTGACAACTACTAATGTTAGATTTTTTGAGAGAAGTTAAAAATACACAACAACCTGCTTATTACACTAAACCAGTGATGAACAATGCACAGTTCAAACAACAACAAAGAGAGCTTTCCGACTGCACAGCTTTACACTGAAACAAGAAGTTGTTAAAAGCTCTCACAACATTTGATGCAAGGAAATCTTGTCGAGTCTTGAATTTTCAATATAGTCATTTCTTTTTGTGTTTGTTTTTCGCTATTTTAACAAAGAAAACATCAAAAAAAGGTAAAAGTGAAGAATAGAATGTATTAATCTTTTTTTTTTGAAACATTGTATATCAGCGCAGTAACACAGTTAAGTACTTAACCTCAATAACGCAACGCAGCGATGCCTTCCACAGTACAGCTAGTCAAGGTTTTGTCCTTGTTACAGATGCTGTTTTCAATACTTAAGATCAAATCTGGCCTTCTGGTCTAATAAAACCTTAGATTGGACAATGAGATCTGACAATGAAGAGCAATAAAAGATTTTTAGAAATGCTAAACGTGCAAATATGTCTGAACTGATATATTTTTACTAATATTACCCAATTTGAACAGCCTATTTGTGATTAATTTTGTTTCTTAACAGTTTTTCTTTTTTCGAAATAATGTTCATGCTTTCTCCAGGACCCACTTTTGTAAAAGCAGAAGTTTTTCAGGTAAAAGAAAATTAATTTTCAACACGCTGTGTTTTAGGTTGTAAAATTTTCACTACCGAATAAAATGAAAACTACTTCCAAACTCCTGCAATTTCAAGCATTTTCATACACTTTTTATAACCTTGCTCTAGCTGTTTCTTTTATTATTGCCTATTTTATGCATCTCATTTATTGATGTATCTAATCATATTAATTCAATAGCTTCATTCATTTCATTTTCCGGCCATTAATTCAAGCTTAAACATTTTCGGTTGGATATATCTTACTTTTAGGTCTTTCCTGTACTCTCTGAATGGTGTAGAGTAGAGTACTTTCGAAATATATACAAAGGTACATTTTATGGCTACTTTCCTAATTGTTGCCGGCACTCTGTGCCGTCAGTCAAAGCAATCCTAATCCTATCGCTACATACATCCAGTCGTCACGCTATCTTCTGGACAGCATCAGTGGGTGGTAAAATGGTTAATTGGTTGCTACCATGTTTGTCGTCAGAGAATTCCTGCAGATATCTTTAACCAATACATTTACACGAACTCTGCGCGCTTGCTGACTTTCTTGAAGTTTTGTGTTTTGTTGTTGCTGCTTTTTATTGCTGTAAAATACTTACAATTAATTGTTTAGTCAACTATTATTCATAGCCTGGTTTGTTGTTCATGTTGTTGGCCAAGGCAGTCAAACGTCAGCCAACTGCGCAGGTTGTACAACTGGCCGGCCGGCATATTAATGTTGCTGTTGTTGCTTGCCAGCATGCACTGAAATATCAAAGCAACTACAACATTTTTATCGCAATTGGCAGATATAAAAAAAAGCAACAAAATAAAAATACATAAAAAACAGCCAAATAATAAAATTCAGTTTATAATTGCAACAGCGCACTCGACCCACAAGGCCGTTTGTATGTCTGTCCACGCGTATAGTCTGGCAGTTGTACTAGTGACAACAGCAGCAGCAACAACAGCAACACAAACACACACTCACACTCTAGCCTCTAGACATTTGCACTTTGCTTCAACGTATCGCTTTAGTTTTCATCTCGTCGTTTGTCTGCCTTTTCGACGTTTTCAACTTGTTTTAGCCACGTTATTTTTTTGTTTCGCTTTTCGTGCATTTATTAACATTTTTATTTCATATAATTTTCACCTGCATTTGATACAGTTCGTTCGTTCGTTCGTTCGTTCATTTGGTGTTTGTTACCCGACAAAGTTTTTTATCAGCTTAATTTACATATTTTACAATGCATGTAATTCTTGTTCCATTTTCTGCACTCAAGTGTAATAAATCGAGTTGGAGGAAAAATAAAAAAAAAAAAAAATAAAAAAAAAACGAACAAAAGCAGCAAAATTAATTCCCACCATAAATTGGACATTCGATACTGACGTCTAATTTTTTTTGACTGAGATTCGATAAACATGCTTATAAATTAAACAACATGTCATGCATGTTGTTGCCACATTTGGAGAGTTGGGCCTAATTAATTGCTTCAAATTAAATCAAATTCAACACGTTAATTTTTCATTTGTAGCCATATAAACTGCAGTTGGTGAAAGGAACTTCCAGTCCAAGACTGTCAATCCAGATAATTCTATACATTAAGTATATAATTAAATGCCTTCTGGTATTAATTCATATTTTAATGGATTCATCTTGATTTCATAAAATTCCAAAAGCGTTAACCTTCTCACAGTCGGCAAATAAAGTTGCTTTGAATTATTTTTCAATAGCTTAACTTGTTTTTTGTCAAGTCATCATCATTAATAACTGATTTTGTGTTTAGTTTTAGCATCGTGTATCGTGCAGTGTGTGTTTCCTTTCGATTTCGTGTCAATGAACGACCTTCCACAGATTGCAGACTTTTTTCTTGAATTCACTTCATTTGCACTTTTTGACGCCGCAAAACTATACCATCATGTATAGCTGGTGGTAAGTGCAAGCAAAAAATACAACAAAAAAGCCAACAAAAAGTGCCGCCCACACACATGGAACACATGCTAGGTAGTTGCCGCTGCTAGCTCTTTCCTTTACAAACCACGAGCTTCAGTTGCTTTTATTGTTTCATTTCATTGAGTGGCTTTGCACTGACGTGCAATTAAAAATGCATTATGTGACGGCGCCATTTAGCAAGATGTGGCAACATTACATATGTGTGTATTTCTTGCATATCCAACTTTTTGTGGATCGACAGTTTTTTCTTAAACTCTTTTGTTGGTATAGCTGTCGGGAAACGCCTACCCCAAGTTTGAACGGTGATAGTAAAAAAACTTGTAGCTTCCTAAAAAAGTTGTTGGCTTGCTGATCAGCAGCACTTTTGGAGTGGCAATGGCGCATACATGACGTACAATCTATCGACAATCCATCAGCTTGACGTGCAGTATTGATGGGAAGGAATATCTTTAAATATGGTTGTGGTCATTGTTATAGTTGTGGTTGTGGTTATTGTTTTGATTATGGTTATGGTTATGGTTATGGTTATGGTTATGGTTATGGTTATGGTTATGGTTATGGTTATGGTTATGGTTATGGTTATGGTTATGGTTATGGTTATGGTTATGGTTATGGTTATGGTTATGGTTATGGTTATGGTTATGGTTATGGTTATGGTTATGGTTATGGTTATGGTTATGGTTAGTTATGGTTATTGTTATGGTTATTGTTATGGTTATAGTTATGGTTATGGTTATGGTTATGGTTATAGTTATTGATATGGTTATGGTTGTGGTTGTGGTTATGGTTATGGTTAATGTTATGGATATAGTTATGGTTATGGTTATGATTATGGTTATGGTTATGGTTATAGTTGTGGTTATGGTTATGGTTATGGTTATGGTTATCGTTATGGTTACGGTTATGGTTATGGTTATGGTGATGATTATGATTATGGTTAGGGTTATGTTTATGGTTATGGTTAGTTATGGTTATTGTTATGGTTATTGTTTTGGTTATAGTTATGGTTATGGTTATGGTTATAGTTATGGATATGGTTATGGGGTTGGTTGTGGTTATGGTTATGGTTATGGTTATGGTTATGGTTATGGTTATGGTTATGGTTGTGGTTATGGTTATGGTTATGGTTATGGTTATGGTTATGGTTATGGTTATGGTTATGGTTATGGGTATGGTTATGGTTATGGTTATGGTTATGGGTATGGTTATGGTTATGGTTATGGTTATGGTTATGATTATGTTTATGGTTATGGTTATGGTTATGGTTATGGTTATGGTTATGGTTATGATTATGTTTATGGTTGTGGTTATGGTTATGGTTATGGTTATGGTTATGGTTATGGTTATGGTTATGGTTATGGTTATGGCTATGGTTATGGTTATGGTTATGGTTATGGTTATGGTTATGGGTATGGTTATGGTTATGGTTATGGTTATGGGTATGGTTATGGTTATGGTTATAGTTGTGGTTATGGTTATGGTTATGGTTATTGTTATTGTTATGGTTATAGTTATGGATATGTTTATGGTAGTGGTTGTGGTTATGGTTATGGTTAATGTTATGGATATAGTTACGGTTATGGTTATGATTATGGTTATGGTTATGGTTATAGTTGTGATTATGGTTATGGTTATGGTTATGGTTATGGTTATGGTTATGGTTATGGTTATGGTTATGGTTATGGTTATGGTTATGGTTATGGTTATGGTTATGGTTATGGTTATGGTTATGGTTATGGTTATGGTTATGGTTATGGTTATGGTTATGGTTATGGTTATGGTTATGGTTATGGTTATGGTTATGGTTATGGTTATGGTTATGGTTATGGTTATGGTTATGGTTATGGTTATGGTTATGGTTATGGTTATGGTTATGGTTATGGTTATGGTTATGGTTATGGTTATGGTTATGGTTATAGTTGTGGTTATGGTTATGGTTATTGTTATGGTAATGGTTATGGTTATAGTTATGGTTATGGTTGTGGTTATGGTTATGGTTAGGGTTATGTTTATGGTTATGGTTAGTTATGGTTATTGTTATGGTTATTGTTTTGGTTATAGTTATGGTTATGGTTATGGTTATAGTTATGGATATGGTTATGGGGTTGGTTGTGGTTATGGTTATGGTTAATGTTATGGATATAGTTATGGTTATGGTTATGGTTATGATTATGTTTATGGTTGTGGTTATGGTTATGGTTATGGTTATGGTTATGGTTATGGTTATGGTTATGGTTATGGTTATGGTTATGGTTATGGTTATGGTTATGGTTATGGTTATGGTTATGGTTATGGTTATGGTTATGGGTATGGTTATGGTTATGGTTATGGTTATGGTTATGGTTATGGTTATGGTTATGGTTATGGTTATCGTTATGGTTACGGTTATGGTTATGGTTATGGTGATGATTATGATTATGGTAACGGTTACGGTTATGGTCGCGGCAAAGAATCTCGCTTTTTCTTGTGTGTGAAACTTTTTCTTTCAACTCCTCCCATAATCAAACTAAAGTCGGAAATTCTTATGGGAGGAGATAATAGAGAAAGTGGTTCACACACAAGAAAAAGCAAGATTCTTTTATCGAACGAATTTTATGAATATTTGTTTTTGGACTATCTTGGAAAGATTGGAAAGGTTAATTGGCTTCTTGGTGGTGCAACCCACTATTTAAACCAACAAAAACAAATAGGTAATTATATGCCATTTAGAAGAAAATATAATTTGACTGACATTAATATTGTTCCACTTACATATATTGATTTTTCATGTATTACTTCTGCTCTGTATCCCTTTCATAATTATCTCTTTCCGAACCAACTCTCAAAATGATTATTTATACTATTTCTTATACTAATTTTTTAAAACTAACCCCTTTGGTAGTTGTTTTCTTTTGCTTAATAAGTTATATTTTCTACTAGCAGTGACTACATAGGAAGAATGGGTCTCTTGTATGGATTATAATAATAACAGCTTATATCGAAAATTTCTCTAATTTTCAAATTTGAAATTTAAAAATGTATTCCTTAACTTAGAAGTTTGAAATATTTTCACTATAGTCGACTTCTGAAAAATCAAAATTTAATTATAAAAGAATTAAAATGAGACAACAGTTCTTAAAAAACACAAATTTGTTAAAAAAACAAAAATCCTACGGAAGGTGGTGATTATTTAGATTCACTGCATCTCAAATGCAAATTTCATTTTTTTGCCTCTTTCTTCTTTGCTAAGGTTACAACTGCTATTGTTTTCCCTCATTATGTACAAAATAAATTTAATTACAAAGCAACACTGTTTTGAGTCTGAAAAATTCTTGAATTCACAAATTTATTTTATGAAACCTTTTGGAATAAGCTCAAAAGTCAAGAGATGTAATGAGCTGAAAGCAAGGTGGCAATTTCCTAAAAAAAAAATTACAAAGAAAGGTTATTTTGTGTGACTTAATCAAATAAAAACATGTAAAATTTGCTCTAAAAATGCTTTTTGAAGTTTCTATTCATTAGATGCGCTCAAGCAGCACTCTTTGAATAACAATTAAAAAGCATTGTTTTGTCGTTTACTCAGCCGGGTTAACGCTAGTGAGAAAGAACAAATTAATTATGAGCTATAAGCATCTTACTGCTAATACCTTCATAGACGCTGTATAGCGTAGAATAGAGGACGCGTATCTGCCATGGAGTTAACATTCAAGTCATTCCCATGACGAGAAATTCAAGAAACCTGAAGTTGGCAGTAATGAAGATTCAACTGTCTGTCCCACAAAAATGCGGGCGATCGTGTGCAAAGAATTAATCTTAGCTATAACAAGTGAGCGCTACTTTGCACACATTGTTAGACTTATTGCATTTGTTGCTGGTTATGAAATGCGCTGGAGATAAATCAGTTGGCGTTAAAAAATTCTCACACAATAAATGTTACCAAAAGACCCCGAAATAAAACTGCTACTTTTTTGACTATTTCTTATCTTGCAGACAATGAGTTGAACTCTGACACGACTGCAGCCTCCTGCCAAGCATTAAACCTAAGAGTTACTTATTTTTGGGTTCTATGACACGCAACACAGTGACTGGGTTCTCACAATATTCAACAACCAACAGCAAACACCCATCCAGCCCCTGAAGTTTCATCAACATGGTTAACCTGGTTTAAAGCACCGCTAGGTCTGTCTAACTGACTGTTTGACTTTATTTTGCATTTGAATGTTGCACGTTTTCTTTTGTTTATCATGTTTATTGTTTCTTCTCTTTTCTAAGTCGGTTATTGTTGTTGCTATTTTGTAATTTAGTTTAATTTACATGATTTTTGTTGTTTATGGCTTTTTAACTGATTCTTGTATTAACGTCACATTAGGTATGGTAACCGCACTTCTACATAGAGCTAGTTAATACTTGTCAGCAGCGCATTTGTTATGGTGGAAACTGCAAATCTTAAGTTTCTTCAAGAATGTCAATAAAATTGGCAAAAATGCAATAGTGCAGTTTATGCTAGAGTAGAACTGTGAATATAACTAAAAGTAAGTAGGACGATTTACGTTTATTTGTCATACTCGTTGAAAGCTCGGCACACTTTATAAAGCCTATATCTATAAAAATTATATCATGTCAGATATAAAAAGATACAATAACGTGAAAATAATTTACCAGTCATACTGCTATACATATTATTACAAAGTATTTCATGAACTTAAGATTTAATTTTTCTCAGTTACTGAGACGTCACGTCTTGACCTCTCCGGACGTTCTTTTGTTAATTTTGAGTTGTGCATTTTTGAGGTCAAAACTAATTTAGCGTCACTTAAATTTAAATTAAATGTAAAAAAAAAATATGTAGAGAATAGGGTCTGGTAGAATACTCTGGTTGCATAACCTACAAATTCTCTCTAACAACCTGAAAAAGTAATGTTATGGGTTGGGTATGTATATGGAAAGGGTATTTACATCAATTTGAAAGTATTTTATTTTAAAATCTGTCTCTTCTTTCCAAGTAATCCTGATAAACATCGATTGATTTCTATTGATGCTACTTGTTGAATCTCGCAATTTATGACTTAAGAGTTGTACAGAGTAGAGTGGTGGTGGCTCATGAACCTGAATTGGCTGAGATAAAGGTATAACACGATGTATATTATGAGGTGTTGATTCTTGACATGAGTATATGAAATAGCCTCCAATTTTAAGAATTTGAATTACAATAGATCTGTCAAAAATAATCGATATGTTGCTACGTCTGGGCTGATATTATTCAAGGGAACCACATCATCGGTAGAAAACTATCACTTTCGAGAACAAAGCATTGTCTGATTTTTGTGTCTGATTTTGGTGTATATTGAAAGTATTTTAGAAAGCCCTCAAAACTTTTCAAGAATTTTTTTTACACGAAGTTCAAGATCGTATATCTTACAGTTTATTATACATGCAACACTCCTTAATTATATTGCTCCTTGAAAT
This sequence comes from Pherbina coryleti, assembly GCA_943735915.1. NCBI lineage: Eukaryota > Metazoa > Arthropoda > Insecta > Diptera > Sciomyzidae > Pherbina > Pherbina coryleti. The sequence continues at coordinate 132,232,014 of OX030952.1, forward strand.
TAAAATGTTATACTTCTTCGCCATCAAGATTGCATCATTCCGATATTAAGTCCTTTTTTTTTCCTGAGTAAAAAAAAAAAACAAAAAAATAGTACTGCCTAATTTTTAGAGTACAGTAGACCGTACCACCTCCTATGCAAAAAAACAAAGTGCGCCGTATACCAGCGAATATGACGCATTTTTGCAAGACAATTACGAAAAAAAAATTTTTTTTTTGTTTACCGAACGCGACCCCTACGTGCATTGACATATTTCTTCATATCTCTGGTGTTTACAGTCGGATTTCGACTGAAAAAGCTTATTTTTTATAAAAAAAAATAATTTTTTCTCTTTCAGACAAAAATATCGATATTTCATTCTATACGATCAGACTTTTGGGAGCCCAACGTACGGAAAAAATTTTCAAAAATTTTTTAAAAATAGTTCTGCTGGAAATATCGATATACTTCTTGAGCAAAAGATTAATGATATTTTAAGAGCTTTATTTTTTAATATAAGGATGGCACATTAGGATGGTAGGAACTGGGATCTGGAGGGTAAGTACTAGAACGGTACACTTGAGCTCATTAACCTCTATAGGGGTCATATTGGTCTCTTTGAGACAAAAAACAGTGTCTACCGTGGAATAGTAACGGTAAGAGCTAAAATATTTTATCCAAGAAACGACAAAGGAAGGTAGTTAAGTAATGAGATAACACGATTATAAAGTTAATAAAAATGGAAGATAACTTTTAGCAAGGTTAAACTTGCTTTTTGAAGATAGCAAGGTAAAAACTTAGTTTGGTTCAATTTCAAAAACTAATACAAATTTCAAAACTTTAGAAATACATGGAAAAAGTCGCAGAAGATACCCTAGTGAAGAGTAATCCGCACTATTGCGAGGGAGAAAAGTTTTAGGTAATCGTAAGTCATGATCTAATATAAAAAGTCTGAGTCTTAAGACAATTCGGCACAAATACTTTTAACTTCTTAAGAAAAGTACCAATTTTTATTAAAAAAAAAAGAAATTGAATGTTAGCAAAAAAAATCTGAAAAAATCTAGTGTATTCCTAGCTGAATTCTGAAATTTTTACTCGTGGAATTTTTTAAAAAGATCTCAGTCTTGGACGTTTTAACTGTCCTGAAATTTTTTTAAATCAACTACCATTTCGGACGCCATTTTGGAACGCCTTGTTGATTTTTTTTCAGATCTTGAATAATATAACTCGAAAACACTTTTCTTTCGGAAAAGGGTGTGCATGTGACCGGTTTTATATAAAAATTTTAGAACTATTTTTTTTTTCTAGTTGAAAAATCGCATTTTTTAGCTAAAAGCATTCATTAATATAAATTCTGACGCCATTGTCTGAAAGATCATGACATTTTGGAATGAATTATATGAAAAAAAACTGGTGGAGAAAATTTACGCCATTTAAGACTTAATGGGTTAATATTAATTTAATAATGATAGTAGATGTTCATTTTTTACCTAAAATCACCGACTAAACGTAAAACTTAAATTGCACAAAATTTGATCAAATACAAAAATTAAATTTATAGAAAATAAAGTTTCGCCCAAAGCAAAAACCTTTGCAAAAACAAAAACGTTGCATTTATTTTCCCACTCAAAGTTGGCCAGCCTTCGGAACGACCTGCTGCAGTAAAATGGCACAAAACATTGCATTGTTCGGCACTGTCAACTTTTGATTTGTGGTCGCAGAGCAACTTGCATTGTTTTGTTGTAGTTGTCGTTATTGTTGTTGTTGTTGTTGTTGTTGTTGTTGTTGTTGTTGTTGTTGTTGTTGTTGTTGTTGTTGTTGTTGTTGTTGTTGTTGTTGTTGTTGTTGTTGTTGTTGTTGTTGTTGTTGTTGTTGTTGTTGTTGTTGTTGTTGTTGTTGTTGTAAATCATGTCAATTAAAAGTGAACACGAATCATTTGAAATTCACACACCAACTAGAGGGAAAAACGTTACAGAAACGTCCACATGGCAGACTGTCATGTTCTGGAGTTTTATGATTTTCTGTCATTACAGCGACAAAGTGACAGCTTCACAGACTGATATGAAGGAACCACTACTTACAGAAATGTCAAAACATTTTGAGGTTCTTGACGACTCATTCTAGACTAATTCGAAATACTCATTCGGGAAATTTGCAGAGCGACATAAAATGGCGACGTTGACCTTTATCTTCTGTCTAAGTTCCGAACGCACAGTTTGAAAAATTCTTTATGTGGGTCAAAAGTGAAGTGAAACTACAACGAGCAGCAAAATAAATAAAAATTATTTTAATGATTTCAACGATGTTGTTGTTCATGTGATTTCTTTTCGTGAAGTTTTTCGGTCTTGGTTTGAACTTTGCGTGTGCCCCCAAATAACAACATGGAACCACAACAACAACAACAACAACAACAGTAACACCAACAACGGAAGACACATTATCTTTCCAATGGCTGAACACAGAGACACATTCTTTGGTACCAATATTTTTTTCCATTTAAAATAGAGGAATTGTATACCATCTGCCTCAACGCCCCTTACCCTCCCCACGACCTACAAGAAAAAACAAAACACAGTAATGACTGAAGGTGTTGCCATCGTGTTGTACAAGAATTTCTACTCTTGTTTTCAAGACTTCACTACGATGCCGCTGCCACTCTACACCCCCTACCATTGCTTCACACCATCCGAGTTGTTCATTTATGAGATGTTATTTTAAGGTCAGTGCAAAACATATGAACTTCTTGTAATTTAATTGCTGTCTGATTGCTGTGGAGCACTGACAACGGTGCGAGTCACTTTGCTGTTGTTGTTGTTGTGATAAATCAGCCTACTTTAGATGAATGTAGGTGAGAGTTTTTGTTTTAAAATTAAGCTGAATGGCTTAATTTCTGTGGTCAAATTGAGTTTGGCCCAGATCAAAGCTACTGGTAAGATCTTAATTTTGAGTTGTTTTTTGATTTTAGTCGCCTTTGTTTTTTGAAAGTTTTGAAATTCAATATTTTATTGTATAGTTGGAAGATTTTCAGTGACAGTTGAAGTAGGCGTGTGAGATGAAAGTAGTGAAAATGAGCAACTCTTGATTGAATCGGTGCGTTAGCTACACCACTAATTATAAAGTTACGAATTAATTTCAACATTTCTAAGAAGTCATATAAATTAACTGCCTGAATTTCTCCAAATTAAGTGTGGTTAAAAAAAAAAAAAAAAAATACCCCAACTCAGATTTACACAGCTCAACAAAGTTAGGTTTAAATTAAACATAAAAGAAAAAATAATGGGAAAAATTGCATAAAACAATTAATCATAATCGTAACGCTTTACTGGCTTGAATTAGGTCTGTTACTGTTTTGTTTTCTTGAAAATCTTGAGTGTCAATAAATGCCAACGTAGTGTATAGCGCAAGCGCAGCGAATTAAACTTAGCCCAATGGCTAGTTATTGGATGCTTTTGTGTGTGATTATGTTTAATTATATTTAATAAAATTAAATTAAGCATAAATAGCATTAAGTGTGTATGTGAAGAAATAGTTTTTGGTATAGCCTTCATATAATGGAGATTTAATCAATCAGATACCAAAAATAATAAAAATAATCACTGAACTCAGGCAGCATCATTAAAGCGCGGAAATATGTTGAAATTAACATTTTTTATAGTCTGAAGAAATAGGTTAAAAAATTTCATAAGAACACAAAAAAAAAAACAAAAAAAAAAAAATTAATTGGAGGCAGACACCTGTCGATTGTTTTTTCAAGACTTTTTGATGATTTATTATTACGTGAGTGTAGTTTCAAGAAGTTTTTTATAGTGGAACATAACCTATATAAAACTGTAAATATTTAACTTTTTCGAAAAAATAGGATTCCCATGAAAACATGAAAATTAAACGGTCTACAAAAATGTTTTATTTAAGAAACACTTATTAAATATTCAGTCATAAAAAAATGTATAAAACAAAATGCATTTTTTTTTTAAGGTATAATATACGTATAACAACCAAAATCAGGAGCTGTTTTCAAAGAATTTTTAAGATATAAGAACTTATTATTTTTTTTTTTAAATTAATACAGATTATTGTACATTTTAAAAATACAGTTCTATCTTATCTTCTAGGGAGCTAAAAATGGCAGTGAAAAAAAGACATCCAAAACGGTTCGATGGATATGGCCTTTCCCATGTATCGGAAACAAAAAAATCAAATGACATTTTAAAGCATAGACCACATATAAAGCTTCCCCCCTACGCAAGACCCCCGGGGGTTTTTTTTAATTATGGCTGAAGTTGAAGTAAAAAGTTCAAAAAATAGATACATTTTCGCGCGCTTTTTTGTTTGTAAAAATAAAAAAAAATAGATACTTAAATTTAGGGGGGATGCTAAAAGGACAAAATAACTAACAAAATGCAAAGAAAATTATTGAAATTGAACAAATAGATTTCGAGTTATCCATCGAACTGTTTTAAAAAAATTAGTTTCGAGGAAATCGCGTTTAAAGTTTTTTATTTGCATTGTTTGGAGTTTAGACATAGGTTAACGAAAACCATTATAACTTCTATGTTTTTTTAAATATCGATTTAAAAATGTGTATGTTTATTCTTAAAACTATAAAAAACACATTAAAAAAAACCTTTTTATTTTTTCAAAAAATTTACACGTATATTATACCTTAAGTGAAACTTCTTTAGCCGTGATGTGGAGTAAAACCGATGAATCTATTCGCCGATGAAACACATCGCCGTGAAACAATTTGCCGTGTTTTTCACATAGTGTTACCCAGAATTAAATAATTATAATATAGTATGAACACAGTAGCTTTTCAACTCCATGGTTCATACATTGAGCAATTATAATATTGCCAAATAATATTCGCCGCATGTGGAGCATGTCTTTGATATTCATATCGAAAACATCAACCTTAAACAAAAAGACAAACACTGACTGCTGCTAAGTAACAGAGTTGTAACGCACAACATTTTAAAGTATATTTCAAACTTTTGTGCAGTCATTTCAGAAAATCGAAACAAGTACTGCACAACATTCGACTGGTTGTACTCTTTGTTTAACCGCAGAAGAGCAGATTGCAGTGATGCCTGTTTAAAAAACAGTGTCTTTACCAAGAAATAAAGCGCACACACAGTTTGTTTCTGCATTGCATTTATTTTCCTTATATATTTATGTTTTTGATACAAAATTCTTCATATCACAAGTATTATGATACAGTATAGAATGATAGTATTGTATGATGGTATGGTATGGTGGTGTGATGATCATGGATTGATGGTAAGGTATAGTATGGTATAGTATCGTAGGGTATGATATGGTATGGTATAGTATGGTATGGTGTGATTGTTTGACTCTGAAGTTGTTCTTATTTGTCTAATTAACATTAAACTTTTCGAGATTATATTAAAACAGAATTAATTTACTGTTGCCTTTATATGAAATGTGACTTTTTTAGTAAGACTAAATTAAAGAATAAATCAATTCACCATTTAAAAATCAACTTTTTTGGGTTAAAGTTTCACTACTACCGTATATTTACACACATATATTTTCTTAAATTTTTTGTTTTGCTTGTAAACTGTTATATTCAATTTTATTTATGAAATTTTTAAAATATTATTTTTGTTTTTTTTTTATTTATATTGTATACTTAATGTATGATTAAGTCATTAATGCTTACATAAGAGTTCATATTTTAATGTTCTAAATTTAAGGTTGTTCCTATTTGTTAATATTATGAAGTAATTTCAGTTTAATCAATCTTTTTTGATTTAAAAAAAGAGCATAGGTCTTAGGTTTCCCATCATGTCTTATCCATAATGTCTTCCCATCCTATCTCACCCATCATACCCACTTTAGTAAAGTATGGTTGTCAAACTCATTTTAGGGAAGCGTCATTTGGTTAAATATTCATTCTCCAGAACCAAATGTCATACCAGTAAGTTGTAGAGAACAAAGAAAAAAAAAAATGAAAGTTGGTGTGATAGTGTTTCTTTATTTTTGTCCCTATTCTATCCTTTGTACCCAAACTTATCCTATACTTATTTTCTACTTCATGTCCAAGCTCTTGTTTTAATCCAAGTCCAAATTCTTGACTAAATACTTGTCCGAATCCCTTTCCTAGTTTGAAAGGTGACACACCTAAAGTCTAAATCTTTGTCCTTATCCATATCCTCATTTTTTTTCATAGTCCTTTTTCGGGTTTATGGGTTATTTTGTTGTTTGTGGCCATGAAAAAAACTTTTGAAATAATAACTTTAGTTTTTAGCTGGTCGGAACTTCGTTAGATTTTTGATGTTGTTTTGTTGTTGTTGCTTTTGCTTTTGTTTTTGCTAATTCAGAGTATATTATGAGTTAGTTTAAGTTCTGCTCTAGTAACATGGCATAACCTCTCAAATCAAATATTGATAGATTATGCTGCTCATCATTTCCTAGCGAGAGCATTAATGTATGCAGCGTAAAAAACCAACATTAATAAATGTGTACTTTTTAGAGCAGCCACTTAATCCTTGCAATTACCGTAAACAACAAAAATATGTAGCTAACAAGTAGACTATTATTACTCAACATCTTGCTGAGTTATAATTGAAAACGTTTGTGATTCCGTTAGCATTTTCTATATATTCCGTCTCTATGACTGTCAACAAGTGTTAAAAAAGGCAACCTTGCTTTTCAAAATATTGCCGCTAAGTGATCGTGTCCAGTATAAAAAAATATTTTATTTCTAAGATAGTTGACCAAGAAATCCTCATTCGCCAAGATCATTAAACACTGCGCACAGTCACAGTTCTAAATGTAAAAAAAAAAAACAAACATTAAGTAAACGATTTGTAGCAAAGTCACACGTTGAGGATAACCAGATTGTTAAACAGTTTGTAGACTGCAGTCATAACTATTCAAATAGTTTTGAATTTGTGACTTTACAGAGTGATGATTTGCCATGACTGTGACGCCATTCAAGCCAGTGAGCTGTAGAATCATTCTCCATAGTGGGCACCGATAGTAGCTGAACACAATATTGAAATTAGTCACTTGGCTTTAACAAAAATAAAAACAAAAGCAAACGAAAACAAAATAAAAACAAAAGGCAATGTTTGTTTCCATAAAAAACTAATTAACTTTTATTAGTTGGAGTTGAGTGTTTTTCATAGTTAATGATTTTCGGACTTTGTTTCGAACCGTGCGAGAGGGTATATTCAGTGTGACTGTGTTATTTCTATTATCCAGTTTTTATTATTCAAATGACCGCGAATATACTCGCTCATATGTGGAGTAGAGGTGATGATGGTTGGTCTCTCAGTTGATGGGTCGAAGTGGGAACATAACCAGACATAAGTTGGCCTAAGTAGCCGTTTAGCTTAGCTGTTAAGGTGCAGGTAACAAGTTCTGACATAGTCAGTAGTAAGACCAGAAAAGCTTGTTCTACTTTAATGTGTTTTTTTTTCTGTCCTTATGTCGCAGTGACACCCTTGAATGATGAGTCAAAAAATACCCGCGGCTATAAAGCAGCGAATTTAATCCAAGCAGCAAAAAATAAAATGATCTAGCAAATTGAGAACTTTAAGCTGCTTGTTAACACCATCGTGCAAAATTTCCATAACAATAAAAATATACTTAATGATATTTTTAAAGAATGCAAAAGCATAAAATCCAATGAACTGTAAATATTTAAAAATAATTTTTCCCACTCATTGTAGAAAAAACGAAAAAATTGTCTTCAATAACATGATGTCGCAATGTAATCGTACATAAATGCAGTCAATGTCACTTTTGCAACGTGCGTCAAGCTAAGAAGTCGCAAGTCAAATGGGGACATTTAAGCAAAGAACAAACTTGTGAGAATAAGAAGTACTTTATACGATCAGTAAGCTACTCAACTCAAAACTACTCAAAGTGTAGACAATGTTAAAAAAGAAACACAAAATTCATTGTAAACTTTAATGTCACTAATTTCAGTGTGTATGTTAAGCATCTTTATTAAAGGGTTTTAAGGATTTTTTATAGCAATTTATTCACGATCAAATTAATTGTGATTTAAAAGTTATATATATAGTTTTCAATTTTTTTATTAGAGAAATATCATTGATATGGGAATTATTTTTTTTTTATTTATTGAGCGCCTATAATTCGACTTTATTAAAAATTTATAGTCAATAAAGTTTAAGAATTGATTCTAAGCAATCGTGTCCAGAAAAATTAAAAAATGAGTCAAAGCTCGTTGATTGCATTTTGTTTATAAAAAACGCAAAAATATAAATAAAAATAAGACCGAATATGTACATATATTTTTTTTTTGTTTTATTTATTTAAATACAAATAGTGAAATAAATTATAATCAAACTTAAGAATAAGGATTTCTTGCAAAAATTATGCCAGACAAACTTACACAACTAACATCCGAAAAACAATATTATTGGAAAACATACCCAGAGAAAAAAAATCTCTGCCATGTGTGTGCAGAATATGAAGATCTTGACCAATATTCTCAAATAAGCAATATTCCTTATTTTTATTTTTTTATTTTTTTTTCTAAAAGTCTAAATTCCTGACCTTATCCTTGTCCGAATCTCCTTTCAAAGAATTAATCTTTGATGTCTTACCATAACTTTTATCATAGCACCTACATATACTCAACAATTCCATACAACGCCGATGCGTTTTGCTTTTTTTAACATTTTGGAAACCTGCGCGGTAAAACGTAACGTTGTCACATCGAAATTGTATACAACAAATAAAATGTTTAAATAGCGTGGCTTTTAGTTATTTATAAATTAACAGCCATATGCATACAAATATTTTAAAACACTCAATAGTTAAAAAGCTAAAAGTTTTAATATTCTGTTATTCATAAACATGTTGTAGCTGCTTTGCACTTTCGATATGAAGTGCGAAGAGTGTAAATAATGGTTTGTGTATGAGATAAATTCAGTAACTTTTTATTTATTTATCACAATTAAATAAACATCAAAAGTTTTTCGAAGTTACCTTCTGTACTAAAAAATTTTACTTTTACTTTTTATAAATATTTTGAAATGTTTTGATAAATTATCTTGTTTTTATTTCCTTTTTTTTTTTTGGTAATTTTTTCATATATTTTTTTGAAATATTTTTTTAAATGTTTAAAATATCTTAAATTATTTTAAATATTTTTGACAAAATTTGTGCTCAAATGAGAGCAAATAATTTTAAAAATGCTTTTTGAGCGGTTTATAGAACGTTTCAGCCATTTTTAAAATCCTCTCTCTAAAAAAACAAAAAATTTTGTTTGTTTTTGATATATTTTGAGATTATTTGATATATTTCTGACAAAATTTGTGCTAAGATAGGAAAAAAAAAAAAAAATTTTAAAATGCTTTATCGAGGGCATGATACAATTATAAAGTCAAAATTAAAGGTCAACTCAAAATTACCAGCTGATTTTGACAACTAGCGCACCGTGCTCTCCAATATGAGCCTACCTTATAATTGTACCATGATCGAGGGTTTATTGAAAGTTTCAACCATTTTTAAAATTCTATCAGCATTTAATAGAGATTTTTAACGCCATTAAACGTTTAGGATAATGTTTTTATTTTTTTTTTCGATTTTTTGCTCATTTGCTGTTTTTTTATGAATACAGCTGTTAGTATATAGTAAACCTCTGCACAAATGCACTCGTTTTTCCACAACAGTAGATCCAACAGTGCAGAGTTCAGAGCTTGACAGAACTCTGTTAGTCAAGCAGAGCTTATCCAAGTCATTTAATAACAACAAACAAGCACTGCAGAGCACTCGTCGACTTCAAAGAGAACTATGTTCGCCGTTTGCTTTAACAGAGCACGATGTTGTTTGTTTAATAAAAACAGAACAATTTATAACAGCGAAAAATGCACCAATCACACCTAACACAGCAGAACCTTGGCGAAGTAATTATTTTTGTTTCGTAGTGTGGTGGTTTTTTAACAATTCTTTTAATTTTTATTTTTTTTTGAGAGAATTTTTTAAATAATTGCTAAAAAGAATGGATGTAAATGACTTAAGTTACTAAAATTTTAATTTTATTACAATATTTAATATTTAATATTATATATTTATTATAATGAATGTTTAATATAATTGATTTGTGTTTATTTTTTGTTCAATCATTAATTTATATATGTAAATTTTGCGTAATTTTTTTTTCAAGTTGTAAAGTTTGTTAGTTTTTGTTGTTAGTTAATGTTGTTGCTTGTTTTATTTTTATCATTCCTTTTTGCGCGTCACTTGTTTATTAATATATATATATTAAGCACAGTTAACGTCTGCATTATTGGTACTTTTTTCAATTCTTTGCCAAGCGTTAACCCTTTAAGCGGCAGAGCCTTGGCAGTAGTTATTATAGAAATTAGTTATAGGAAGTAATTATTTTTATTTCGTAGTGAGTGGGGTTTTTTTTTTGACAATTTTTTTAATTTTTTTTTTTTTTTTTGAGAAAATTTTGTAAATAATTGTTTAATAGAATTATTTAAATTTTAATTTTATTATCATGAATGTTTAACCAAGATAGCGCCAGACATTTTTTTTTTATTTTGTGGTTTTATTTTGTGCAACAACCTGAAATTTTAAACTCGGATTTCAAAATACAAAGAGAAATAATGATGTACGAAAGTTCAAATACAATTTTTCACGACGATTTTAATATTTTGCAGTGGTGGGATGTTCACAAAATGAGTTTCCCCTACTTAATAAAATGAGTTGCAGCATTTTAGCTACGCCAGCAAGCAGCTCAGCTTCGGAAAGAGTTTTTTCCGTAGCTCGAAATTTGATTTCCGAAAAAAGAACTAGCATTGGTTCAAGCTCTATTTCGGTTAACCAAATAATGTTTTTGCACTCGAATATAAACAAATTGGAAATGAGCAGAGAATTGCAAAAGCAACTAACAAATAATTAATTTTATTTTTTAGTTTCAAAACCGTTTTTCCAATACATTCAATATTGCTAAAACCAATTACACTTACAACTTATCTAATTAACTTTACTGATAACATTTGAAACATTCACCAGTAACAAAACTTTAGTCCGAAAATAACAAATCACTACTAATAACTTAACGCGTCCGTGGGTCCGTGGCGTAGTTGGTTAAAGTGTGTGGCAGCTATGTCAGCGAACCTGGAGACCCGGGTTCAAACCCCAGCAGCGACAGAAAATTATTTGAATTAAAATAATTTTTCTGTACGGCCGCCGCTCTCTGCAGACAATGACAAACCTCAGAGAGTAATCAAAGTGCCATGTTAAGCTTCTTGAGAACAAGAACCATTCCGTTCATCGCCGTTCGGAGTCGGCGTTAAGCATGTAGGACCGATTCTCGGTGAATTGTGTACAAACTTAATAACACGCACAACACAATTGATCATAAGAAGCTAGGTCAAAGTCCTTTCAAGGGCTGAAATGGGCAGTTATTTATTTTTTTTTTTTTAATAATAACTTAACAAACAATATCACCAATAACAACAAAACTTACATCTACGACAATTCAATGACAACAAAAAAAAAAAAACATCACCACAATAGACCAACAATCACACAAACACCAATGCTACCATAAACAACAAACGAAATCATCATCAACAATCCAACATAATAATAAACTAACTACACCAGACTTACAATAAACCACAAATAATAAAAGTAAAAACACACCTACAACTACATTATTGTAGTTTTAATTATTGTTATTTTATATAATTTGATGAATTTCTTATATTTTGTTACTTACAAATTTTTAAAATTGTAACTTGTTTTTAATTAAATATTATTATCAAAACGGAAAACATGCATTTTAATACAAAACAAATAAGTCTTCTATTATAATTTGAATAATTAATAAGAAAATCACTTTTTTTAGCTTTTTAAATATATGCACCTAATGATTTTTTACAAGAAAATGTATAGTATGAAACTTAAATAACACATCATAACTTCAAGCGTTCTGCTGTTGTTTACATAACTTTCGAGTCAGTGCAGACTTCTTTTCCGAATCGTGCATAACATTGTTTTGGTTTTAGTCTGTTCTTGTTCTGCTCAAGCGACGAGTGCTCTCTGTAGTGTTAGGCTTGATTTCATTGATGAGAGCAAAACATAGCAAAAGCTTGCACTACAAACGAGTGCTTTGAAACGCATTTCAAGCGCACTCGTGCAGAGGTTTAGTATATAGGTATATGTTTAAATTTGAAAAAGCAAAATATAACAGAAAGCTTAAAGGTAAACCTTGTTGCCAACATTTATAGTTCAGCTTAAACAGAGGGAATTGCAGATCTATGGACTTTATGTCTTCCTTTAGGAGGAACGCTGCTGGTTGATAGAGGTTTTTGTTTTTTTTTCTCAGAATTTGAAACTATTGGACAAGCTTGTTGCGAAGTCAATTTTTTCTTTTAATAAGCTAACTGAGCCTATTAAGACATTTTAGCCACTTGTTAAACTTTGTTCTTAAAGTATTAAGTTGTTTTTTTTTTAGTTTCAGACATCCTTTTTGTTTCTTCAATGTTAATTGAGGAAGAGTTCGAGGTCAAGGGCCCCACAAAATATCAAAAGAGAACAATTTTCCCGTATATTTCAAATTAAATGGTTGTGGTTGTATAAGTCCATCCCGATGTGAACCAAAAGTATTTTGTTTTTTTTTTTTTTTAACTGAGCCGATTGAGTCAGATGAGCAGCATTTATCATTTCAATTGAAAGGTCTACACTAAGGGAAATAACGCATTTTAGCATTATCCACGCCTGAGTATAAATTTTATTTAAATATTTACGTGGATAAATCAAATGTTTTCCTTACAACTCGTTTTTTTCCCGTATTTAGATTTTATTAATACCACACACGTACACACATATTCTATACAAGCAAGCAGCAACAGCATCGCACACGTACACACATATTCCGACAAGCAGCAACAGCATCGCACTCTGTTCCTGCAGTTTATTTCTCGCAGTTGCAACCTTAGTTCTTATAATTCTCATTTAGTTATTGTTGCAAGGGTAATATAGCCGCATGTTTGGCCAATATTCTTTGTGAGTGCGATTGATGATCACAAAATGAAGTTGTGTAAGGTTTGAGTGACAACCGGACATTTTCTCAAAAATGTCTTGCACCGGTTGTCATTTGCCTGCATATTTTTGATATTTTATTTCCCAATTTTTGTTTCTCTAGTTTGTACTATTTTGACATTTGTTGCCATAACAACTGTCAAAATAGTATAAATTAGAAAACAAAAAAGTAAAAAAGAAAATAAAATATACTAACAAATGGCATTTGATGGACGCATCTCGTGGGAAATATTCAAATATATTTGTTTTTAATTTTAATATTTTTATATAAATTTTCTTTAAATGCGATAGTTTTATTTTCAAATAGTAAATATTTGAAAGACATTTAAAAAAATGCGTGCATAATTTTAATATATTTTTTATTAATTCTGTTTAAATATTTTATTTAATTAAAAAAGTATTCAAATAAATTTTAAACATTTACGTAGTCGATTTAAGTAAATGCGTTATTGGTGCAAAAATGACTCGCTTTTTGGATAAATTAAAAAAGTTTTTGGATAAATTTAATATTTTTTTCTCTTAGTGTAGTTATGTTAAAGTCATAGATATAAGAAAATTTAACCAATTCTTTTAAATGTTCTCATAACTTTTTAAATGGAAGCCTTCAGTTACGACACGGGGACTGGACGCAATCTCGCAGAATGATATAGAGCAGGCATTTGAATCACTATTGAACCACTGTAATAAGTACAGGGTTGCCCATATTCGACGGACCCATCTGGCAACGCCATAACTTTTGACAGAGATGTCAGATCGCTTAATGACATACCGCGTTTGAAGCGTCAGTCCAAGCAGATTTTTACCATGGAACAATACACGCCACGCGAGCGCTCTGAAATAGTTGAAATTTACATTCAACAGAAGAAGTCAATTGTGAAAACTCAACGTGCTTTTAAAAACTTAAAAAATGTGAGAAGTGCGCCTTCTAAGAACACCATTAAGCGTTTATACGAAAAATTTTCGACTGGTGAGGCTCTTTCTAATCCGAAGAGGCCAAATAAAAGTCGACCAAGGCGATCGGCCGAGAATATCGCTGCCGTACGAGCCAGTGTTGAGAGGTCCCCAAGAACATCCCAAAAACGCCGTTCTCAGCAGTTGGGCATGGCTCGGTCCACTTTACAACGGATTATTCGCGTTGATTTGCATTTGTTCCCGTACAAAATTCAATTGACGCAAAGATTGTTGCCTGCGGACAAGCCTCGTCGATTGGAATGGGCCCAAAGAGTCATCGAAATGGCCGAAGATGACGAGCAATTTTGGAACAAAATTATCATGTCCGATGAAGCCCATTTCACATTGAATGGGACCGTAAATAAGCAAAATTGCCGTATTTACGCCACTGAAAATCCTCAGGAGATTCAAGAAGTGCCTCTTCATGACGAAAAAGTCACAGTTTGGTGCGGCGTTAGTGCGAAAACGGTCATTGGGCCGTTTTTCTTCCAAAATGAAAATGGCCATGCTGTTACCATCAACCAGGAGCGTTATCGCGACATGATGACCAATTTTGTGATGCCAATTATTCGTCGAAAGCGTATGAGGCAGTTCTGGTTTCAACAAGACGGCGCTCCACCGCACACAAGTCGCATAACAATCGATTTTCTGAAGAATTTGTTTCCGGGCCGTTTGATGTCGAAAAGTGGTGATTTGGACTGGCCACCGCGTTCGCCCGATTTGACGCCGCCTGACTTCTTCTTGTGGGGATATTTGAAGTCAAAGGTTTACGTTAACATGCCAAGGACCGTAGAAGAGCTCAAGGACAACATTCATGAAGAAATAGCCGCTATTCCGGCCGAAATGTTGGCGAAAACGATGGAAAATGCTGCAAAAAGGGCACAATACGCCATCAACGCCAGAGGCGGCCATTTGAGAGATATCATATTCAAAAATTGATGTAAACAAATCTACTTGGAACAAATTAAATGATTAAGATTGCCAACCGCCAAATTTTTATTTTTTTCTTTGATTTTTTTAACAAAAACATGGGTCCGTCGAATATGGGCAACCCTGTATATTGAACCGGAAGTAGAATATTTTGAATAAAATAACTGAAAAGTAAACAGAAATCACGTTTTAATTGTGTGTTCTAGAGCTTGTCTGGGGTATTATTTGACATACCGTGTATATGCACAGGAACGTTAAAATGTTTTGAAAAAGATTTTTGACAACTTTTTCATCAAAAGTTTATTAAACAACTCTACTTTACTATTATTCTGGAAATTAAAGAAATACAAAAATTGATCACCTCTTTTTTAATGGCACAGAACATGTGATTTTCAAATTGAGCTAACTGAGCCACTTGCTGGACACAATTGACTGAAAGTTTTCCCACGTATTTTTTTTTATCATCCAAAAGTTATTAAAAGTATAGAAGCATTTTACCCAGTCTTGAAAAATCTTCCCATAACATAATCATAGCTTTGAAAGAGGAAAGCTTCACCAAAGAACCATTACGATTTATCAAAATCACTTTACTTTTCAAAGCATAAAATTTCCTCAAGTCTTTCCTTCCTATTGCAAGAGTGCGTTTCGCGTTTTTGTTATACAACCTGTTATTGTTGTTGTTGTTTTAGTGTTAGTGCTGGTGCTGGTGTTACCCACATTTTCTTTATTTTTTGCTTATAATTGTTATAATTATCAACAATTATACAACATGGTGTTTAAAGTGTAACATTCGCCAATTTATATGGATTTTGATACTTTATAGCAGAGAGTAGGTAACTATAACAAGTCACTGTTCGGTGGTAAAGCGTTACGCTTGAAATTCTTTGCATTTTTATTGTGCCTTTTTGCCTGCATACCTATGCTTTGATGGCTTAAGTTGCAGTAACTGTTGTTGTTATTTTATGTTATACCATAATAAGTTAATTCAATGGACTAGGCTTTATGTAATTGTAAGTAATTGAAAGAAAGAAAAAAACAAAAACTTTCAATCTTAAAGTCGTTCAGTGTGTCGACAGGCAAGTGTAAATGTAAAATATTAAGTCAAGTTTAGAAAGTAGAGCAATTAAGACGCTACGCGGCTGCTTCCGCTGTCAAGACATTTTGTGTATTTTGTGGGCTAAGTTCATTTTTGAAGCGAAACTGTTTAGATGGCGCCTAAAATAAAAGAACTTTAAGCATAACTTAACAAATCAATTAATAAAATAAATCATTCCATCGAAGAATAGTTTAAAGTAATTATAATAGTTTCAAATCTATCGAATGATAAAAGTTTTTTGTTCGATTTTAAGTTATATTGTGTAGGATAAGAAAGTTTATGTCAGTTGCTTATACTAAAGGCTACATTAAATATACATACATTAAATCTAAATATTTTATCTATGAGCTAAATTGTAATTTCCTTAAGCAGAAAAATTTAACTTTTATATGCAGCTACATTTGAAGGTAACAAAAAATGAAAAGTCCCGTTAAAATTTTATTGATCAGTGTCTGAAATTTATGACCTCAACATATGACTTTCTCAAAAATGATGTATGGAGCAAAACTTTATCCACAGCAACGCACATTTGCACACATTTACTTTTAAAAACAATAACAACAAATAACAATTCAAATCAAAAGCACCGACTTTAATAGCTTTAAGTAATAAAAAAGTTTTTTAAGTATAGGGAAAAGGTCCCTTCAAGTCAATAGCAAGAAACACTTTTAACCACACAGGCACTCTTTAACCTTGCAGCAGGAACTAGCTAGCAAAGCTTTTCTTTCTTATAATTTATGACTGAGGCGCTCAATAAAATGTATCTAAGCAATTAATATAAAATAAGTGATATTTGACAAAAGTCATCCAAGAGATAAAATCAAAAATCTTAAATGAAAGCATAAAAGAATTGTAACTTTGTTAAACTTACTTCAAGGTTTAATAGGCAACAATAATATTATTTACATTGCCATGAACTACGAATTTGATTGAATTTCTTTTTAATATCCTTGATTGTTTTGAGCGTAAACCCTAGAATGACATAAACATCTCCTGTGAAGCGAAGAAATTTTTGTATTTGCGATATTGATTGAAATAGTGATCCACAAATATGCCTTTAATATGCTTAAGACTTTTAAGAAATCTATTGTTTTTATCCATTTTTGCTACCGAAAATGTTATAAATATTCGCTCGTTTTCTTCAATAACGCTATAATCCAAAAAACATAAAAATTGAGTTAATTACACAGCAACATTCGTGTTACCATGATCTATGGTGTGTACAATTTTGGTAACGATATCTTCTTTAATTTTTGCAGGAGAGTAGAATTTGTGATTCATTCACCTCAATACCTTTCCGATCAGATCGAATTATATATCGATAATATCCAGTTGTTTGTCACTTTGTATGGATTAAACCATGTACATTACAGTAGTACTTGTATATTTGATGTTTTGTCCATATTTTAAAAATGGTGAATTAATTTCATTTATCTGTTCAAAACTTAAAATACTTCTCCTGAAAAATTCAGTTTTTTTAGTTGTAACGTTATTGTAGAAAACGAGCGATATGTTTTTGTTTTTGTTGAAATGTGCGTTTTTTATAAAAGTCACCTCACAGGCGAAGTGTATCATTAAAGAGGTTTAACATTCTAGGGTTAAGCATGGAAGCTATTAAATTGCTGGCTGATGTTTAAATATTCATGTGATTTAAGATCATAAGTGGTGTTGTCCTAGTGTGTTGAGAAATTTTTCTAAGTTTTCCTCTCGGAGTTTTTTGATAACATAGCATAACAGTAAAAAATCAATAGCTAGCTTATTTAATCATTTTACTAATATTTTAAAATTTTTCCCAAAACAATGCGATTAACTCTTGACGATACATTACAACCGTTGAATGGTTTTCTTTGTTTTCTGTTTCAGTTTTTTTTTGTTTTTGTTTTTTGTAGGGCCTTACATCATTTTAACATAATATTTGTTTTTGTTTGTTGTAACAAGTGCTCTTGTGTGCATTTCTTGCATTTGCTTAAGTTTTGAGTGTCTATTTGTTTGCATCTCATGGAGTGGGCTCGAAGATGCTCTATTAGAGTGGTTTTGAAGTATTTTATAGAAAAACTTGTATTGTTTTTTTTAGTTTAAATCTATTTTTATTTTGTTAATGCTTTTATATAATCGATGGAGGTGCTTATTTTTTTTTTTTTTACTGTAATGTGATGTAATGAAATGAGAAAAAAAATTTAATTTTACAATTCTGTGAATTCTTGTCGTACAGAATTGTCGTATTGGAGAAACTCTTGTCGTATGCAGTGCATCATAGAGAAATAAATTCAAATTCAAACGAATAGTTTTTGTGAGTCCCAAGCATATAATATTCTTACGTAACTACACTAAGGGTAAAAATATTAAAGTTATCCAAAACCTTTTTTAATTTAGCCAAAAAGCGAGTCATTTCTGCACCAATAACGCATTTGCTTAAATCGACTACGTAAATATTTAAAATTTATTTAATAGAATTAATAAAATAAAAAAATATATATAATAAAAAATATATTAAAATTATGCACGAATTTTTTTAAATATCTTTCAAATATTTACTATTTGAAAATCAAACTATCGCTTATAGAAAAAATTTATAAAAAATATTGATATTACAAAATAATGTGAAGATATATATTTAAAATATTTTTCATGAGCTGCGTCCAACAATTACCATTTGCTTGCATATTTTATTTTCTTATTACTTTTTTCTTTCTTTAATTTATACTATTTTTGACAGTGCCAAAAATGCCAGATGTCAAAAATAGTTTGGATTAGAGAAAGAAAATGTAAAAAGAAAAGTAAAAGCAAAATATGCAGGCAAATGACAACCGGTGCAAGACATTTGTCAGAAAATGTCCGGCTGTTACTCTAACCTTACATGATATGCGATCACCCATCGCACGCACAAAGAATCTTCCAAATATCCAGGCTTTATTACCCTTGCAACATTAATTAAATGAGAACTATAAGAAATCTGCAACTGCAAGAAATAAACTGCAGGAACAGAGTGCGATGCTGCTGCTTGGCAGCTGTATGGAATATGTGTGTCAGTGTGTGGCATAAATAAAATTTAAATGCGGGGAAAAAACGACTTGTAAGGAAAATATTTGATTTATCCACGTAAATATTTAAATGAAATATATACTCAGGCGTGGATAATGTTAATATGCGTTATTTCCCTTAGTGTATATATCCCTAAAAATATATTTGGCGATTTTATAAAAAAATGGAACTTCGTAAGGCAAGGTAAGGTAAGGTAAGGTAAGGTAAGGTAAGGTAAGGTAAGGTAAGGTAAGGTAAGGTAAGGTAAGGTAAGGTAAGGTAAGGTAAGGTAAGGTAAGGTAAGGTAAGGTAAGGTAAGGTAAGGTAAGGTAAGGTAAGGTAAGGTAAGGTAAGTTAAGTTTAGTTATGGTAAGGTAAGGTAAGGTAAGGTAAGGTTAGGTAAGGTTAGGTAAGATCAGGTAAGGTAAGATAATGTAGGGTAAGGTAAGGTAAGGTAAGGTAAGGTAAGGTAAGGTAAGGTAAGGTAAGGTAAGGTAAGGTAAGGTAAGGTAAGGTAAGGTAAGGTAAGGTAAGGTAAGGTAAGGTAAGGTAAGGTAAGGTAAGTTAAGTTTAGTTATGGTAAGGTAAGGTAAGGTAAGGTAAGGTTAGGTAAGGTTAGGTAAGATCAGGTAAGGTAAGATAATGTAGGGTAAGGTAAGGTAAGGTAAGGTAAGGTTTGATAAGGCAAGGTAAGGTAAGGTAAGTTAAGGTAAGGTTTGATAAGGTAAGGTAAGGTTAGGTTAGGTAAGATTAGATAAGGTAAGGTCATGTAGGGTAAGGTAAGGTAAGGTAAGTTAAGGTAAGGTAAGGTAAGGTAAGGGTAGGTAAGATCAGGTAAGGTAAGGTCATGTAGGGTAAGGTAAGGTAAGGTAAGGTAAGTTTAGGAAAGGAAAGGAAAGGAAAGGAAAGGAAAGGAAAGGAAAGGAAAGGAAAAGAAAGGTTTAATGCTTAACAAATTCATCAAATGGCAAAATGATGCTTTAACCATGTATTTGTGAAAGTTCAATAGCAATAAAGCAGATTTTTTTTCGACTAATAATAAAACATTGGTCCATCCCTACACACATGAGATGATGAAGTTTTCAAAATAGTGAATTGAAATCTTCAAAATCGAAAAACACGAGTATTATACGAACTTATTGCAGATTTTAAGATTTTAAATCAAGGAAAACCATCCGCATTTGTTGAAAAAGAAAGTTTTGTGTCATTAAGACAATGTTCCTATATATGTCATATATTTGTTATACGGATAACCAAAATCCATGAGTTAAAATTCGAATTGCATCCTCAGGCACCCTATTCAACAGATTAAGCAACTTCTGTTTCTAAATTTGAGCAAACAGAAAATAAGTAAACAATTTTCACTACTTTTTTGTAGTTGTCACCGTTATTAACCAAATAAAACTACCCAAAATTTCATAGCAATCTAATGTTTAGTAAGTACTTTCCAAAAATCATATTGGGCTCGTCCGTATAGTGGCGCAAAGGAACTTATTGAGTCATGTGTTGTGTAGAGAAATACTGAAAGGTTTGCTTTTATACATATGATCTTTTGAACATCTCATATTTGCATAAACATATGTATGCATATTTTCCCAAAAGTTTATGTGACTTCCCTGTTTGGTCTGATATATCTGAGACCACCTTCGTATATCTTATGTCTCTGAATGTATTAGACTCTCTGACAGATTGTTACAATTTATATCTTTACTTTATACTTAAACATTCCAAATAACGTCCTTAAGTCAGCTTTTTTAATAAGCATTCTTTTATTAACAACATCGAGTTCTTTTTTATTTTTCTATTTTTGCTCTACCCAGTTAGTTTTCTTTTGCTTGCATCAAACATTGAGTTTCAAAAATTAAAATTGATTTGTATTATATGTGAACAACACCTTTAACGTGTTCTTCCAGAGCTCTTTCATAATAAATAAGCTTCCAGTCTAAAAATAAATCATAAAAAGCAGTCAACCTCAAACATAAATTCAAGAAAAGAGAGAAATAAACATGCAATGACTACCACCAAGCGAAGAATTATATATAAAAAAAACAAAATTCAGACTTATGTCTGGTCCTCAACAGACGGGTTGTCATTTTTAATTAGCTTCTTATGATCAATTAATTAATACAGTCGACGGGTTAAGAAATGAATAAACAATTTTTGCTGTATTTAAGTCAAGCAATGGAGCAAACTGAAAGATATGCATGTTGACAAGAGGTATATGTCTTAATTGCATAAAGCGATGAATGGGTATAGTTGGAGGAATGAACAGAGCAACTGCTCCAGAGTGTGAGATAGCTAGTCTGATATTGAGCATAAGGTGGAATTTCATATGTAGACTGTGGTATTTGGTAGGTATATAAATAGAATTTCTTCTTTTATATCAAACATGAGCGTGTGATAGTAACAAAATTATCTTCATATTTTATTGAACTATTGTTATTGAATAATTTTCTGTTGTTGGGAAAATGCACAAATTATGCAAATTCATTTCCATTCAACATAAAATTACAATTTAATACTGCTCATAAAATAGTTCAAAACCTGCTCCACGCATCCAAGATTTGGCTCACATCGTGCAGCTAGTTTTTATTTGATGTTATCAACGCAGCTACCAGTTAATTGGGAAAATGAACTCAACAACGCGTTGCAACGCACAGCTGGACACTTAGTTATATTGTTGGAAAATCTGGCAGCGCGTTAAAGTCACAATATTTCTTAGAAAATAATTTGCACTTGATTTTACACAGCTTGTTTTTGTAGTCGCTGATGTGTTTGATCATTAATTGCATTGTAGTTGGGTGAAGTTAATATTTTTGTTTGTTGCTTTCTTTTAGTTTTTGTTGTTGTCATAGCTGGGGTGAAGACATTTAATTGCTACAAAATACAACCAACATTATTGTTAACTAATTTAATGCGCATTTGAAAATCCATTTTATTTATTTTTTTTTTTTTTGATAATATTTAATTCGAAAAATCAAGTTGAGGTCTTAATAAAAGTGGAAAATATTTGATAATATTATAATTAAAAACTTCAAAAATTTTTCAAAATGTGCACTGAAATAAAGAAACATTTCGAAAAATTAAGAATCAGGTCACAATCAAGCTAGCACAAACTAAATTCCCAAATTCGCTGATTATTGAAACGTGAGAAAGAATTCGCTTAAAATACCTGCGAAACTTTTATCTAACAACTATCAAATGTAGTGGAGAGGGAAGGGGGAATTAAGCTTAGCTTTACGTTTCAAATTCAAACAGAAAGTTTTGAATAACAAGAACATAAGCCAAAAATACAGCAGCTATTAACATAATTTTAATAGTTTCAGGTAGCAATACCAACAATGGTACCGAGAGACTTTGATCTACCAAATGAGTGTCACATGAATGCCTACACAGCAACATTTACAAATACATATGTACAATGTCACTAAGAAAATCGCTTTTAGTGGTGTTTCGAAACTGAAGTTTGCATAGAAAGCAATAACTAGAATAAATGGCCAAGACTGCTCATTAACGCACATTAAATGGGCAGCTCTTTTAAATTATTCGACCAGTCGTTAATTTGATTAATAACACAAAAAGGTTTTAGGCTTGTCTACCACCTAAGGCTGACAGCAACTACTTGTGTTTGTGTCAGCAGTTGTTTGGTGTAAAGTTAGTTTTTTTTTTTATTTTTTTATCATTGTATTTTTTAAGCTATCAAAAGTTGTTTTCTTTTAATTTGTTTGTGTTGTCCACTCGTGCGTACTTCTTCTTCTTACTTACTTCTTTTTCTTTGGATATCATCATTCATCAATTCCCATGCGTACGCTTAGAAATTTTAATTTAAATTGTTTAGTAAATTTGTTTCCTTTTGCGGCGTTTTTTTTTAGCTTTGACATTTTTATGCGCATTTAATTAGCTTAAATATGGCAAAGCTATAAAGATTTAAGCCAGATTGTAAGTGGATGGAACAACTTTCATTTAATGCCATTAATTTAATTGTGCTTGAATCTCCTTTCAAATCCCGGTAAGCGACTGCAAGTTCAGTGCAAACGTTGTTGCTTGTTTCGGAATCTTTTACAGGGACATTTTCCTTTTTTAAATCTGTGTTCAGTTGAAACAAATTGTTGAAGCTTTTTTTATAAAACTTATTAGTTAGTTTGGCTAAGCATCTTGGTTTTTTAAAAATTTCAAGAAATACTTTAACATATAGCAGGCTGAAATGTAGTAAACTCGTTCATTTGGGCAGGGACGCCAAGATCTAATCTGAACCTTTTGGACCGAATTCAATGCAGAACAATATGTTGGATAGGGAATACAAATATTTTATTCCTTCACTATTCTTTTGAACATCGACGCAATGTAGGGTGCCTAAACTTTCTGTATAGGTGATTCCATGAGAAGTGCTCTAAAAAGAAACATGAACTGACGCCATTATCTCGAGTATTTCCCGAGTCCAATCGGGCAGCTCACCAAGCCCACTTCTACAGCTTTGACTTAGTGGCTAATGCATCATTCAATCAACGAAATAATTAATTTTTCAGTAGCACAGGTAAATTGTTGAATATATTCCCTACTATTTATATTTCTATTACTATTTATATTATAATATATATTTCGAACCGTTAAAATTAGCAGATAAAGCATAATTTCAGGTATTCTTTTCCCTATCTTTTCACCTTTGTCTTCCGAATCAACACAAAGTTAAAAAAATTTCGGTTAAAAAAAATTATAAAAAATAAAAACTAAATTATAAATCTAATTATAAATAAAATAAATCTTATGATCAATTGTGTTTTGCGTGTTATTAAGTTTGTACACAATTGACCGAGAAATGGGCCTACAGGCTTAACGCCGACTCCGAACGGCGATGAACGGAATGTTCTTATTCTCAAGAAGCCTTACATGGCATTTTGATTACTCTCTGAGGTTTGCCATTGTCTGCAGAGAGGTGGCGGCCGTACAGAAAAATTATTTTAATTCAAATAATTTTCTGTCGCTGCTGGAATTCGAACCCGGGTCTCCAGGTTCGTTGACATAGAGGCCACGCACTTTAACCAACTACGCCACGGACGCCAACAAAAAAAATTACATATTCTTAAACGAATAAAATTTATGGTATCATGGTTTGTGAAATATAAATTCATTACCAAAGAATAAGAATATAAAATAAATAATCGAAGAGGGCAGAGTCGTAACCGCTGATAAGAAATTTTTTTAATAGATTAACTTTTTATGTTAGATGCGATTTGAACCCGGGATCAATGTTACTTCTTCGTAAAATTGCCATAAAACGGTCCACGCACGGTAACACCATCAGCCACAACCGCTACAAGAATCTGGAATTCACAGTTTTGACTTTAGAACAGTGGTGCTCACTACATGGTTTCCCATAGCCCGCGGCCATCGTGTGTTGTTGAGCTTTTGCACACGAAGTAGCAATCGACTCGCTGTGTTTGTACACTGCGTAAAAGTTTGTGTTTTTCTGCTGTGCTTTTTTCAAGTCAGAATGCTTTGAGCGTTCAGTGTAAAGCTGTGCACTCAGAAAGCTCTCTTTGTTGTTGTTTGAACCGTGCGTTGATCACCACTGTTGTAGAACCTCTGTTGATTTATAAACAATTACTTTTTTTATAAGAATTAAATTAAAATCTAAATAAAGTTTTTGCCACGAATCTATTCCTAGTTCCTAGTACTTTACAATTTTGTTCTATATAGATGACTGATGCTTAGTAACAAAAACTATTTTCGATGTAATTTGTAGATATAACATTCTAAGAAAGCCTGACTTAATTTTGTGTATAATGTTTTGTCTTAAAAAGTAACTGTGAATTGTAAAGATGAAGGAACATTTTAATTATTGACATAAAATAATATTTTAAACTTTACACGTTTGTTTGTTTATGGGCCAAGCTCACACATGAAGAGAATAAGAGATAAGTTTTTTTATTTTCTACGAAAACTATCAATTTATCTGCTTGGTTGGTGTGCTCGCTAAATATTATAAGTTTGCTAAGCGGCATTGTTAGTCGGGATGGTAGACGGTTTCTACTTAGTTTGTGGATATTTTCCCGCCACGCTTAGATCATCCTACATATCACTTTCACTTGATTATCTCTTCTTTCCCACTAATCTATCCCACTATTCAACCCCGATTTTGAATTAAGATAGACTTGACTGAATAGTAAGCCCACCTGAAATCCTTGATTCAAAACAAAAAAGTTAATGTTCATAAATGTATAATAAAATTAATTTATTTTTTCGTTCATACACATGAATGATAAAAGTATTTCTTAGAGGATATTCGGAAGGAATAAACCGATTAAATAAGAAGTTCTTATTTATAAAAAGCAAAAAGTGTTATTTATTTATTTAATTATTTATTTAGGCAAGCTTAGTACATGTAGTTTATACTTAAGAACTAAAAATTATAATTAGACATTTATTTAATAATTTTAGGATTTTTTTCCAACTTTGAATCGCCACGAATTCCAAATTCTCATCCACTTTTTCTCCTATTGTTCAGAGCTTTAAGAAAAAACAAAAAAAAAAAAAAGACAGTTTATTTAGAATATCGGGTAAAGCCGCTATTAAACCATTTAAGATGATACAAATAATTGAAGGGAAGGGGGAACTTTGCTAAAAAATCTGCATTTTTTGTTATATTTTAAGGGGGCATATACATAGGTTACAAATTTAAAAAAAAATTGTTTTGGGGATTTTTTTTTTCAAAGAAGGAAAAAAGATATCGTTTTCAAATTTTGCACATTTATTTATTAACATTTAAAGAATACAAAAAACATATTCTTTGAGAATTTTTGAAGCGGTTTTTGACGTTATTTAGTTAAAAAAAAAATGGCAAAAATTGACGGTGTACAGGATATCACCAGTCTGGCACATCTCAGGAAAAAAAAACCAATTAATCCTTGTTTAAGTGGCTATCAGCTGAACTAGGATAATTTTTTCAGCTGAAAAAAAAAACAAAATGGCGGCCGATTTTGTAACCTCGAAAATGGACTTTTTTTCAAATGACCGCCATTTGGTTTTTTACCCGAAAAAAAATGTTTTTTAAAAAATTTGTACCTATATGCCCTCTTAAAAATATTGAATACCACACACAAACAAATCAATTTATTTATATTTATATACATTATATTTATCATATTTATAAAAAACTACAGTAACTTAAACATCTACATTATTTCCAGAACCGAATTTACAGTCTTGACAACTTTCGCAATAATCATGAAAAACCAGAATCAACACCTTGATACTATTTCTATTTAATATAAATAGAAAGTTGTCGGCGGATTTTTAGCTCATGTGTTGAAAAATTAATGATGTGATAAAATAACAAAACTTTACCTCGACATATATAACGAAAGAACCTCGACACACAAACGAGGAGGGAGAAATACCATGACTAGAGAAGTTATAGCTTAATCATCTTTTCTAAAAATATAAACACACACACACACACACACACACACACACACACGCCAATACAAATAAATCCACTTTATGACTGCACATGATTTAATGTTCTTTTAATTTGATCAAAATAATTAACGTCAAAACTAAGAAAATAACAAGAGTTGCCCAAGCGTCATATCGACAATCCTCAGGAGCTAGTGCTATTTTTAGCTCACCGATGGCAGAGTTAAGAAAAAAAATCTAATATTTTCATGACTAACACGTAGTGAAGCTTTGACCGTATTTTCCGCCGAAATATGAGAGACACTTAGCAAATTTGTTGAAATATCAAAATCCAATATCGGGAAATCTTGAAAAAATTGCATTACGTTTTGATACTCAGTGTCAACTTTTTTCCTGCACTTAAGCTGCAATCAATTAAACCACTCACAAAGTTAAATTGTTTTTCAATTAATTTCAACTCCACCCCACAATTTGTCTTGCATCGGATTTATCTCAAAGCAATGATGATATATCGACAATTTAGTCGCTTATTTATGGCTAAAACTGTTTATCATCTACTTTGATCTCTAACATTAAAACTTAATGTAGTTCGTTGTTGAGTTAATTGCTATGAAGCATTAATTTTAAAATTTCGAACAGTCGAAAAGCGTACGATTTTTTTACAGTTTCAGTAACAAAACGTTTGCTGTTGGAGTTTAGTTTCATGAATTATGAATCATGTCAAGCTCATTTTGAACTCATTAACTTTGTTATCTAAGATAATTGAGTGGATGTTTTGCAAATATTTTCATTGAATAGACGACGTGATCAATTAAATAAAGCACTTTCAGGATAATGTGTAAGATTTTGTGGGTATCTTAACGTAACCAGTAACTTACCTCATGAAAGCTACTTTGTGGTTTTACGATTCCGTAAAGCTGTAAAGAAAAAATTAATAAAATTAATGTCTAGTGAAAATACATAAAAGATTATAAAATAATATGAAAAGTTTGTAGCAAAACAAAACCAGAAACATGGTGGCGACGGTTGCGCTATCTAGTGCTTCCTCAACAATTTCTTCGTCAAGATATTTGAATATTTGTAAATTCAGTTGTACCTGGCTCTTACCAAAGACTCAAGGCTGAGAAACAATAAGTTAGCAGAGTAGGCTCAATAAATCAGTATCTCTGTTATACATTTTCCAGTTGATGAAGTATTTTGAACCAAATGTGTGGCCTAAGATTTACATAAATGACAAGAAATGAGTATATTTAAAACAATGATGGGAAACAATATGTAAAACAGAAGCCCTGTAGGAACCAGCATTTACTTGCTTCAATACTTTAAACCATGTGAGACCTATATGGAGTTCAAAGAATCTCATTCCGTTGCTGAAAACCGAACGTGACACTTTTTTAATATTCGAAAAACGCTGGAGTGCGAAAAAAATCATGGAATGTGATTTTATATGCATTTCTATAATAGAAAAGATTAAAAAAAAAAAAAAAAAATGTAACAATAGATAAAACAATGTACGGAACCGCTTCGTTGGGAGCGTACGATTCGAAAAGGTACACAAGTTATCATACACGCCCATGGACGTTTAAAAAAAAAAAAATAAAAAATAACTGGCCATTTCAACCCTTGAAAGGACTTTGACCTAACTTCTTATGATCAATTGTGTTGTGCGTGTTATTAAGTTTGTACACAATTGACCGAGAACCGGACCTACATGTTTAACGCTGACTCCGAACGGCGATGAACGGAATGTTCTTGGTCTCAAGAAGCTTTACATGGCATTTTGATTACTCTCTGAGGTTTGCCATTGTCTGCAGAGAGATGGTGGTCGTTAATATATCGTTTTAATTCAAATAATTTTCTGTCGCTGCTGGGGTTCGAACCTGGGTCTCCATGTTCGTTGACATAGCGGCCACGCACTTTAACCAACTACGCCACGGACGCCACTCCCATGGACGTGTACCTCACTTAATATTTAGCACTCTCGTCCACGACCGCGTACCTTTTGAGAGCGAGAGCACAGATGAGACTTTTGACGCTCATAAGATAGTTCGTGAGAAGTAGGTACATGGCAAATGAATGGCAAGAATTAAAAGAGTTTCCAGATGAGTCACAGTAATTTGTATGGCTTTGGATTTTGTGCACATGCCTGTGGACGCGTACGTAATAAATAGTTTTTTAATAGCAAACTCGTACACAAGGCATATTTAACAAGGTAGACTCGTGTCGGAGAGGTGGGTACAGCAGCTGTCAAACACAAGAAGAATATAAAAAAAGAAAAAAAAAAAACAGCGAATAGAAAACTGTGCTTTTATTCGTAAACAGCCGATTTTGACAGGTGCTGTACCCACCACAAGAGAGAATTTCGACAACTAACATTACCTTGTTGTATATACCTTGCTCGTACATAATAAAGTTCGATTGCTTTTCAAAATTTGGCTCTCGTAAGTGAGCGTAAGGCTGCGGACATAGTGAACGCGAGTTGCTGAGCCGAGCCGAAAAACATATTAGAGCAATAAAGTAAGCAAGTCATGCATCTCTTTTACCCCAATGCGTTTTTGAGTTTCAATCGGCTCGGATAAGCAACTCGCGTTCACTATGTCCGCAGCCTTACGCTCACTTACGAGACGTTTTTCTACACATTATAGCCTATCAAAGCAACAATTTCCAGACATACTTTAAACTAACTTGATTTTATTTTATCCAAATAAAATTTTCAAATATTACCTCACAAAACATCTTAAATAAGACATTTTGGTGTTTGTTGTCCGAAATGGATAAATATTTTCGCAGTATTAATTTTTTAGGTTCTCTAAACTCTTTAAATTCATTTTATGGCCTGTCTTAATATCTAAAAATAACTTCGTATTAATTTAACGTTTCCTATATAAAAAAGTCTTTGTTGATTTGCTCATTTCGCTTTAAAGACAAGTTTTGCAATTTTGCAAAAAATGTGACATTTAGCTGAGTTAGTATAGATGATTAATTGCTTTTTTACAATATACTTGTATTTTACGCTTTGCTTTGTTCATTCGTCGTATTATTATTTTAGTATCATTTTTCGCTTTGAGCTCAATGTTTTAGAATAAGAATTAATCAAGTGCGATGACCTTGCAGATGAGTTGAAAAAACAAAAAAACAAAATTGTAATTATTTATTTTAATGGTCGTAATGAATCGCTGCACACTGGGTTCACTGCACACAAATGAATAGTCAAAATTCAATGGGGCATATCTTTCCGAAAATATTTTGATGCAGATCTCACACTTTAATAAAGTTTTGTTATAAAATTAAAATAAAACTTGAAATCGTTATTTAAACGACATTTTAACCCAGTTGTGCCGTTTGTTGAGGCCTTATTAAACGAGGCGTCAGACTGCATTACAAATAAAATATAAACTTAAAGTACATTCCCGGGTAAGGTTTCTGTAAGGCAGTAAGTAATGCAAGTTACAAATGGCCCTACTGAAGTGCAAGCAGTTGCGGCGTGTCTTAGTCTACTCCAACTGTTTCATTACCTATTTTGAAAACTATAAAATGTTGTGATATTCATTTTTAGAACACATTGAGATTAAATTGAATCTACCATAACTTTATTTCTCCACACCTTTTAATTATGTAAACGATGTGGTATATATCGATGTTTAAGCTCACAAATATGATAGGCAAAAGATTTTAAATGTTCGGGATGATGTTCGGGACTTATTTTAGAAGAGAAGCAGTAGACCTTACTTGCAGCGTCCCCTACCTAGACGATAGCTTACAGAAAGTATCGTTAATTATGCTTGTCAGGTGAAAAATAATGTTGAAATAACTTTCTCGGACTTTTCTCAAAAACTTGAAGTCAACATCGGAAGCTGGGTTTGAAATTTAAGAACTTGAAACTTGAATTTTGAATAACCTTTTTACAATCCCTGTTATGTCAGAAATTCATAGAGAAATAAAACAAAAATGAGATGAGGTAGAGAGTGGAATGAGTGAATTTTTAAGTGGTGCTTAAAAATCAACTGAACTTCCACAAGATAACAAATATATATTTTTTTATTAGTTTCTCAAAGTATGAAATGGAGAATTTCCCGTGAAACGAACAGCAAAAATATTTTGATCATTTCGATTTAATTTCTGTTTAGGAATGTTACTCCTCTGTAAGAATCTAAAGTATACATTTTTGGTTCTTTCTGCAGCAAAGTTATCAAATTGTTGCAGAATTGCAAAGTTATCAACTCTTGAAAACACGATAAAATCAAAGGAACATCTTTTTGGAGGCAATGATTGCACTTAAGAAATTTTTTATAATAAGTTAAATGATGATTTCATTAAAAATTGTATGATCTTTTGGCTCGTCACTTAAGGCTCAACCAAGTTAAAGGCTCAACAAAGTTATGCGTAAGCAAACAAAAGCAAGAGAGCAAAAGTACGAACTTGTGCTGCATTATATGGAGTCGCCCAAGATGTATAAAAGAAGGTGGAGGAAGTAGGTGACGTCTATAAAATCAATACCGTTGCGCTGTCAAAATCAAAAGAAATGAAGTGATACCATATTTTGTGCGATAATCCAATGAAAAATCCAATATTTTGCGATTTGTTCTTATTGCTTCGATTAAACAAAACGCGTCTTTTTTTTTTTAAATTTTCTAGACACTTGTGTGATTTACAATGCTATCTGCCATAGTACCTAGAATAAGGAGAATATATCATTTTTCAAAGTTCCAAAGGACGACTTTCGAAGAAGAAAGTGGATCGACTGGTGCGGCTTGGAGCTGAACATGCTTGCTTAACTTTAACACTCAAAAATAGCCCTAAAAATTGGCTGCTTGTGATGTTTCTTAACTTTAACCCCTTACCCGATTGCAAAACTCTCTCTCAAAGTATTTTTCCCACACAAAAGAAAAATAAGGAAAGTGGCATCACTACAACGAAATTTGACAGCACAACGGTGTCGAATTAATACATCTTCTTGAATACATATTGTAGTCGCCCAAGTTTTGCGTAAGCTTTACTTTCGTTCAGTTTCTCAATTTTCGTTTACTTTGCTGAACTTGAGAGATAGCGTTCGACTCCGTAGTTTGCTAAGCAGTATAGGGTTGGAACCTGGAGACCCAGGTTCGAAACCCAGCAGCGACAGAAAATTATTTGAACTAAAATAATTTTTCTGTACGGCCGCCACCTCTCTGCAGACAATGGCAAACCTCAGAGAGTAATCAAAATGCCTTGTAAAGCTTCTTGTGAATAAGAACATTTCGTTCATCGCCGTTCGGAGTCGGCGTAAAGCCTGTAGGTCCATTTCTCGGTCAATTGTGTACAAACTTAATAACACGCACAATACAATTGATCCTAAGAAGCTAGGCCAAAGTCCTTTCAAGGGCTGAATGGCCAGTTATTTATTTATTTTTATTTTTATATTCATTCACAACATAATGTTTTATGAAAACTGTTCGCAACACTTATCAGCAAAAAACAAAATATTTTTGTATGTCAATTTATTGGAATTTTTATTATTTATTTTTATTTTATTAATTATTGGAATATTTTTATGTATACAGTATATTTTATTGAAAATTCAGAAGTGTTTTTCGAGTTTTGTTTGAACTTAAGCAAACTTTTCGTTTACTTCTCTTTGATACGTTTGTTCACTTACGCATAACTTGGTTGGGCCTTTAGTATGAAAAAACTTTACTTAACTTAAATAATTTTATTTTTCAAATTTGACAAAATTATTAAAGACAATCTTTCAAAATTAAGAAAATTGCTTAAAAAAACGGTAAATAATTATTTTATTAAGTTATGAAGACTGCACCAAAGCAACTACTGACTGAGAGAGTATGAATCTCAAAATGGAAAGAGATGGAGAGCAATTGAAAGAACAAAAACATAATTTTTTTTTTTGGATTTCAATATAAAAAATTTCTGTTAAAAGAATTTTAATTTTAATTTGACTAAAATTTCATTTAATATTAGTCACATTATGTATTTTTTTTTTCTCTTTAAATATATAATTTTTAAATAAAATAATTGTATCAGTATCTGTGCCTTTTATATAAAAGACTCATATAAGACTGAGATACAGGAGTAAAAATAGTCATTTCGATTTACTAACTTAACCAATGAAATGAGATAAAACTAGTAAGAAATGATCTTCGACTGGGCCGAAGTTAAAATACCCCCACGGCCGAACCAAAGTATATTCAAAGTCTTAAGCAGTCAATAAAGTGTTTGTTTGTAAAAACAGAATATATTCGCTTTTGTTTTTTGATAAAGTCACTTTGTATGGGAGGTGGGTGTGGTTTTCACTCGATTTGGTTGAATTTCATACACAGAGTACATTTTATATATCAAAGCTTATATGCACAATTTCAAGTCCTTATATTAATTTTTGTGGAATTCTAAGAGATTTTACCGTTTTGATAAAGTTACTTTGTATGGGAGGAAGGCGAGGTTTTCATCCGATTTGGCTCATTTTCAAACTTGACCTTTATGTTTTAGATAAAAGCTTAAATATCGAATTTCGTGATGAAATTTTAACAAAAAAATTACGCCCGTAATCGTGATCACAGACAGACAGACAGACGGACAGACAGACGGACATGGCTAAATCGACTCGGGTGGTGATTTTTGATCAAGAATATATATACTTTTCTATACCTGCCACTCCTCCTTATGGGCGTTACAAACGGAGTGACAAAATTAATATACCCCGTTTACGTTTTTTAAACGTAGGGATATAAAAATGCACAGTTTATTTTTCGAAGCATTTTGTCGACATGAGGGCAAGATGATAGTTTAAACATTTAATATATCCGACATATTTTGGTTATATTAGTGTTTACACAAATACGAATATAAACAACTGACTACATTAATATCATAGACCAAACAGAATTTAATTTTAATATTATTTAATTGTCTTGTTTATTTATCAATTAAAACTATGTTAATGAAAAAAGGGTTATAACATTTAAATATTGGCGTTTGATTTTAGTTAAACAATTGGCCGCATAACAATCACATTTGAAAAAAAGTAAAGTTTTCTATCTCTTTAAATATTTAACGCTTAAATAGAACGTTCAATGTAAAATTATCATTATTATTATGAAAGATTCTCAATTCAGGAAAAGTTTTACTTTAAGTTTAAACAGGTAGGTAAGGACTGTCATTTTAATACCAGTATATCAGCTCCTTTAGAGAAAGGTGTAATATGACAAACTTGTATTCTTTTCTACAATACATTCATAGTTTTGAACTTTCATTTGGCTAAGTGTTGTGTACTGATCAAGAATTGCTTATTCTGCATGGGATAGATCTGATAAGGTTTGATGCTATTTTTTTCACAAATTATATTTATAAATTTAAGAAAACTTTGCTTTAAGTAATGCCTCATAAGGAAATCTCTGAGTTATATTCAAACTGAATTTGTGAAATAGTTCAAAACCGATATTCGTACCATTTGGAAACATTGAGTTGAAGTCAACAATAAATTTAAAGAGTCTATAAATAGCCCGAGTCGAATTATTACAAACAAAATGGAAAGAACAGGTGTTTAAGTATTGTTCTATTTCATTATTTCGAATTTTAATATTTTAAGAAATGACACATAAAGCAAAAGTATAACGCGTTATAACTAAAAATTTGCACTGAGTTTATTCACGTCAGAAATTCAAAATATAGTATTAACATACACTATGGTGCGTAACTATAAGAACAGCTGTCTTTTTTAATTTAATAGAAATTTAAAAAATGTTTGAAAAAACTACGGATAGGGAATGAAAGATAATAAATAAAGATGTTTAAAAAAAACAAAAAAACAACAATTTCTAGGTACGTTTTCTGTTAGACCGAAATCGTTGTATTTTGAGAGGTGCATAACTATAAGGACAATGTGACTATACTTATAATAAACAAAACTTAACTGTTTTAAAGTACACAAAGAAAAAAGTTTTTGCATTTTAATAATGTGTGGGTCCTCCACCTTGTTGCGTTAGTTCGAAAATTGGATTGGGTATAGAAATAATGAGATCCTATAGCTGATTAATCTCAAATGACTCCCACTCTCGAATGATGGCAACTTTAAGTTCTGGAACAGTGTTGTATTGAGTGTTTTCGACGTAAACACGTTTGGCAAGTAATCCCCAAGCATTTTCCATGGGGTTCATGTCCGGAGAACAGGCAGGCTAGTTTAAACATTTCACTTTTTTCGTATGCATCCATCTTTGTGTCTCTTGACTGCTGTGTACGGACGCGTTGTCCTGCTGAAAAATCCATTTTGAGCTTCTCGTCCTTCGAAGAAAAGGTAGAAGATTCATTTCTAATGTTTGAATGTACTCAGCAGGATTCATTCGGGTGCTGAGAAAAGCTAATTCCAGGGTTCCTTCAAAGCTGAAAGCTCCCCAAACCATGAGAGAGCCACCACCAAAGTTCCGTTTCGAAAAAAATTGCGGCTCTTTACGTAAATCTCTCCAATAAGACTTGAATCCATCAGGACCATCCAAATTGAATTTTTTTTCATCCGAAAAAATAACCTTAAGCAAGGAAAGGGAATGTCATGGATTATTGAAACACTTTAAAGAGCGCACTCACCTTTTTCCAGTCCGTTGACATATTATTTCTTGCGAATTCAAGACGAGCTATCTTGTGTCGCTCAAGCAATCTAGGCGCTGTCTTAAGAACTTGTCTTATTTTAGTTCCAGACTGTTTTAGTGCTCGAGCTACCGTCCAACGTGATACATTAAGTCCCAATTCCTTAGATATTTTGCTTGCGCTCTTCATTGAATTACTTGCGGATTGCACAATTTGACGCTTATCACGCGAACTAAGCTTGGGTTTCGGTCCTCCTCTTTTATTTGTACCATATTCAGCCTTTTTTTGCAAAAAATTCCGAACCACAGTTACTGATCGTTTAACTTTTCTTGCAATTTCCCGTAACGAGTAACCTTCAGTTTGAAAAGCATATATTTGCCCTTTTTCCACTTCAGAAAGGTATTTACCACGTGGCGTTATATATATTTTTATTGTCGCATAAAAAAATCGTGTTCCTCTTTAGTGAATCAACTACAAGTCACTGATTTATAATTGTTATTATAGTTATGCACCACTCAAAATACAACGATTTAGTTCTAACGGAAAACGCCACTTGCTATGGTTGTTGTTTTTTTTTCGAAAACACATTTTTTTATTTTCTTTCATTCCCCATTCGTATATTCTTAAAACAATTTTTAAATGACCATTAAATTCAAAAAGACAGCTGTTCTTATAGTTACGCACCTCAGTGTATACTGAAACAATACTTTCTAGTTAAATTATAATATTATGAATTCATTTTAACTAATGAACTTCAATAAATATGCTTTTGTCGGCCACCCGTCGTAGTTTTAACCGTAGTTGTAAAAAAGCACGTTGTACGTCATCTGAAATGATTTCCTTAAAGTAATTTTTGGTACGATATATCAACTGTTTCACATTTTTGGCTTTTCAGCCATTGTTGTAGGCTTAAAGCCCTAACCAAAATAGACGAAACGAGATGATTGCAACTTGCCGAACGTTTGCAATCGTTATGCCTGTTTTGACATTTAACCCAAAATGAAACGAGTTTCTTCAATCGTCTGAAAAAAGAAGAAGACTACCTGCACAGCTGTTGTTGACGAGTTGAGACGCTAAAAGTTCGGTTGTACGGAGCAAAACGTCTCGTCAAACCGTTTCGTTTAGTTTTGATAAGTTTACGTTTGTTCATTTTGGATTACAACATTGAAATGGATTTAAGCGAACATTTTCGTCTTCACTCGTAACGGAAGTCGTTACGGAAATCGTCTATTTTGGTTAGGCCTTAACTTTTAAGTTCTGCGAAGAAATCTTCAATTGGTCGGCATTGTGGTAATTTAGTGGGGTTCCTATCCTTAGGTACAAAATTTATATTTTTACTGACCAACAACTCTCATGTCGTATTTGCATAATTCGAGGAGACTTTGTCCGGCTAAAATACATAATCATCCCGATAATATTTATTAATAAATGGAACTAGAATTTAGCTTAAAGAATCATTTTGATAGATCACTATATTTTTATCAGTCCACTTTTCTTGAAGTATGACTCCGAAATTCCTTTGTCAGAGACAGCCATATAAATCATAACTTTTGGTACAGACTTTTTCTTGTATTTATATTTTACATCAGGAGAGCTTGAAGGTATGTCATTTGTTTAAAATGTACCATTTCCTGGCATTTGTGGTGTACTTAGTATGAAATAACTCTCATTATCCAAAATGAACGATTTTCCATTGTAATTTTTGACCATGCACCGAAATTAAAATTTAACTTATTGAATTTGCTCTTTAGTGTACTCTAGAGACCGTTGGTTCTTTCTGACTTTAATATTGAGTGATTTTAATATTTTACAAATATATGGCTGCCAGTATTTTAATTTTCGAACGGTTTCATTTCGACTTATGCCATATTTGTTGTTAGAAGCAGTTATAAGGTCTTTGATGTTTTTTTTTTAGTCAAAATAATCGGTTTTTTTTCGGAACGAAGTTGCCTATCAATTTTTAAGGTACTCAGGATAGAATATATTGCTCTTATTGACATGCCCTCCACTATAAAATGTCAGCATGTAACTTTTTTCCCCTTCTCTAAATGCTGCTGATAAAATTCTTACAATAAGCTCGCGGAGATGTTGATGCTGTGAAGGCATTTTAAAGACTAATGAAACAAGTACTCTGCCATGAAATATATGATAAAAAGATGATGCAATAAATCAGTTAATTACGCAATGCCTTCGTAGCAAACCAAACCGTGTTGAAACTGCAACCAATGCAAATTAGTGCAGATTTTTAGTTATAACCCGTTATAATTGATTAAATTCAAGATCGAAAAAACAATTTATACTGAAAGTGAAAACCCGCACAGTATACTTTCTTGAGAACCGCCGACATATTTTTCGTCTTGTTAGGGTAGCCTATTCGCTATAACAACAGGCAATAACAAAACCTCTCCGTTACTTTGATTATCTTAGTGTAACTAAGTGCACTTATCTATGCTCCAATAAGTTAATATCTTAGAGTAACTAAGTGCACTTATCTATTCTCCATTCGCAGATGCAACTTTGGCTTGTACGAAATAATCTTTTAACTATCTAAATTTATAAAAATATTTCTTTGGTATATTTAATAAAACCGCTATATTAACAAACTTATGTTATGTATTTCTTTATATGTAACTTTTTCTATTTCAGTTGAAGGCTTCTAATCTCTCTAAGAAACATGTAATTTTCAGTTACTATACTCGCTTAATGCAAGATGGCGCATTTTTCACCGCAAGTTTTAATGGCTGGAGTTCGTAGAAACATTTGATTTACTTTAATTATAACTAAGTAGTATTAGAATAAATGTCAATCGCTGGCAATGATAGCTAAAGCCACACTAATGTAAAAATAAATAGAAAATAATTGACTATCACCGCTTATGCTGAAAAAAAAAAAATAATAAAAAAAAGTGGCTATACTTGAAATGTGAAAAACAGTCCGTATTTTGCAATAGATACTGACAAAAGCAGCTCAGCTAAAATGAGACATTTTGGCACAGTATTAATTCTTACGATTTTCGCAATATACGGCGCAAAATCTTGGGTCAGCTCACTCTATTTAAATATCTTTTTAAAAATTAAATATTCTTCTTCTCATAGCGTTCTTTTGTGGTTAACTTTAAAAGTATTTCCTGTGTGAAAAAGTCCAACTTGATGTCGTATCTCAATTGCTCGCTGGAAAGGATCAGTCGTCAACAAACTGGTTTTAGTTTCAATATGGAATTTGCACGGGCAGTACAAAAACCGTACCTCAGTTCTTATTTTTTGTATCCACGTAAAAATGGACCTGATTATGTGCTGCTCAACGCTACCAAAGTCGATTGCTGTCAGTTTTTCGACCGTAAAGATAGCGCTAATATATTAAGACTAATACGCAATGAGTTTGACAAATTCGGATCGATGCCACAGTGTCCGGTGAAGAAGGTATGTTCTCTAAAATTATTAGAAAAAAAAGGGTAATATAACTACAATATTATAGGGCGATGCGATACATTTGAATAAGTTCTTCGTGGATGCTCATTTGATGCCGGCATTTATGCCAGAAACAAAGTTTTATGGAAGATTTTCCATAGGATCGGAGAATACAGCGTTATTTGAGTTCTTTGCAAATGGATCCATTGAGCAGAAGAATAAAATCGCAAAAAAATCATAAAATAAAGTACGAAAGTAAATATTCCAGTAAAAAAATAAACCAGTACATAAGTTAACATAACCGCAATAGCTCTATCTAAATTACAATCTCCACACCAACAACTGGTTGTTGCAGCAAATTATAAACGATGAAATCACATTTATAAATACAGTCAAAATAAACATTAGCTGCTGTTTTTAGTATCTGCACTTCATTGGTAATAAAGCGCTTTTAGCGCAAACATTCAAACGAATATGAAGCATTTTAGGGCTTTATTCGTTTTAATTATTGGCATGATAAACGCTGCTAGCTGTTGGGTAAATATACGCTCATTCACTTGTTATTGCGACCAAAACTAATGGTATTTCTCCGCTTCTGCTTAAAGCGTTCTTTTATACTAAACATCAATGGCATCAACTGTACAAAGAAGTCGAACCACATCTTGCATCTAAATTGTTCTCTAAACAAGATCAACCGACACCAAAATGGCTTGAGTGTCAATGTCGAATTCGCAACAGAAATTCCAAACCCCATACTCGAAGTTTCCTTTATACAGCCCAGAAGAAACTTGCCCGATTTTGTGGTTTTCAATGCTACAGATATTGATGGCTGCCTATTTTTGGAAAATAAAAGCAATTTCAACTTAATACAGCTCGTACGCAAGGAGTTTGACAAGTTTGGACAACTACCAGTTTGTCCACTGCAGAAGGTAATGTGCCTTTTAGGTGGGGAGTGGCAATAAAAACAATAAAATGTTTAAATTTTAGGGCAGTGTTCTCAGAGTTGCCAAGTTTTACATGGATGCTCATACTTTTCCGCCCTACATGCCGGAAACAAGGTATACAAGTAGAGTTGCGGTGTGGCAACACAAGACATTTCTCTTCGAAATGTTTGTTAATGGAAGCAGCGAACAGAAAAAGAAGATAGATATATGGAGAAAAATTTACCGATAACGTAAATACGTATTTAATATGAAAGCAGTGTTAAAAAATATGACAAAAAACGCCACTTAAAACTTAATACTATAAAAAAAAAAAATAAAATAACTAACAACAGGTCCTTGGAAAAGAGGGTGCTTACGGGGCTTCTATAATTTATTTAGTAGAGTAAAGAAGTTAAGATGAGAAAATCAATGAATATTCACATCACAAGCTTTGCCA
Organism: Pherbina coryleti; assembly: GCA_943735915.1. Classification (NCBI taxonomy): domain Eukaryota; kingdom Metazoa; phylum Arthropoda; class Insecta; order Diptera; family Sciomyzidae; genus Pherbina; species Pherbina coryleti. The sequence goes on from OX030952.1 coordinate 132,271,823, forward strand.
TTAAATCTAAGCAAAAGGTTTATTCATTGCGGGAATTATATTTCAGACTAACAAAATCCCAAAAAATACTGAATTGTATTTTCGAGGCTAAATTAATTGGAAAAAAATTGTTAAAAAGAGCTTTCAGTTGGTTCGAAATTATGAAGGGTGTACCGACGAGATTTGTAGGGTTGCAAAGGCTAATTTTTTAACAGTTGTTCGCTCAGTAGTGGTCAGAAGTTCACGTTTGTCATGTTTTGTTACGTGAAATATGGCACGAAGCGCTACACAGTGAAAGAGATGAGAGTTTGTGGAGTTTTATAACGAAAACTCGTGTTCAGACCCCGAACAGAATCAAATATCGTTGCGACCGCCGATCCTCTCTGGTCGTCGATCGCAGAGAACACGTCCAGAATGATGCGATTGCGACTGACGACTCAAAGTTGTTTTTATTTAGTATTTTTTTATTTATTTTTTCTATTTCATTTCAATGTAGTGGTCTATTCAATTGTGTGAATACAACACACACAAACAAGAAATGTCAGAAGATAACAAAAAACCAAGCAAATTTCATGAAACAGCCAATTCTTAGCAAAAATATGGCAACACTAATGGCACTCAGAGAGAGAATCGTCGGTCGCAAGAGAAAAAATAGAATAGATTCTAATTGTGCGATATATCGTTGCGGCTGCTGACCTGCGATTTCATTCTGGACGTGTTCATACATTTGCATGCATTCTATTGCTTTGCGATATCGCAAATCGCAACGATATTTGATTCTGTTCGGGCTCAATCGCAGTTACGATGCGCAAAATTCGAACAAATTTGACGTGTGTGTATAACATAATCATAAAATTGCAAGAGACTGCCTCAGTGCTAAAGAGTTCGACCTCACCACGTCCACATTGTAGCAAATATTGACGAGAGATTTGGCTCTGCATGTGTTCAAGGTCCAGCTGACTCAAGAACTGCAGCGTCGTATATCCTCTGTGTGGGTCTTTGAAAACTGAGGGAAAACTACTCAGTAGAGGGTCTTTGAATGCACTACTGAGACATAATAAACAATTTTTTGTGGTCGGCCATGAAGTTAAGAGACACAGTTGATCTCTAATTTCAATGCGTAGCTTACTACATATATTTCGGGAATAAATATATAGACGAATTTTTTTCTTTATTGCTTTTTGAAATATACTCCTCTATGATGAAAAAATTTGTGCATGCATACGAATCATTGGAAATAACATTCATCCCATTTCGCTTGAGACACCTCTAAGACATAGTTTTCGAACTCATCAACGGCTTTTTCTGGCGTCACAAATGTCCACACAGTTTGTCCTTGATGTGCGGGAACAAAAAGAAGTTATTGGTATCAAATGAGAATTATTTTAAATTTTTTTTTTTCAATTTCAACTCAATTTTTATTTCTATACCAATTCATAACAGCAGGGGCGCCGGAAGCGGGGGGCAGTCGCCCCCTCGGTAAAAAACTCCCACAGTAATTTTTTAATACAAATGTTTTTATCCAACAGATTAAATTTTTTTAATTTTAAGTTTAATTTGCGGCCTCGGTAGTCGAGTTGGTAGCGTGCTTGACTGCCACCCCAGAGGTCCTGGGTTCGATTCCCGGCCAGGTTATGGTCCTTCGCTTAAAACCTTTCGCATTTGCAATTTTCTATCCTCATTTCTAATCAACTGAAATTCAAAATTCATCAATATTTACTATGACTTGAAGTTGTAGTTGATGGTAGAGTAGTTTGTGGATGAGATGAGATATAACTTGAATTGACTGAGGTAAAGGCATAACACTTGCCTCTAATTCAAATTCAGATGTTTCTTTGGCTTTCCACCACGCTTAGAACATCCTACACGTGTTTTACTTGATTGCCTTTTCCTTCCCTCACCCCATCTATCTATCACCCCATTTCGAAGACTTGACCAAGGCAGACTTGACGTGAAATCCTTGGTTCAAAGCTAAAAAAAAAAAACAAAAAACATCGAATGTTTCTAATCAGTTGTGAAGCTTTGAAGCTCTAAACTCACAATGTTCAAAAAATCTCATTCGATATAAGAATTGTTAAACGAAGTTGTTATATTTATTGCTTTGATAATGACGGTACCAGCAACTGCAGCGGGTTCTGAACGTTCTTTTAGTGCCCTTCGCCGCCTTAAGACATATCTTCGATCAACTATGACGCAGGAACGCCTGACGCATGTGGCATCCACAAGGAAAAAACGGAAGCATTAAGTTTACTAGTATCACCTTTGGTCGAGATTCGACCATTTAAAAATAGATTTTTTTTTTTTGTATTTTTATTGAAAATATTTTTTCTTTCTTTACTCATATGCAAACGTAACCGAACTCATACCGCACCAAACGCAATACCAAAAGAAATCACAAGTTATACTGAAAATTTGGGCTGATGAAAAGTGCCTCACCTCTATTTCAACGCCCATCAAATGTAACCAGTGGAATGGAACGTCTGATTTGAAGTCGAATTGCCCACCATAGATATTCGGTGCACTTCTTTCCCCTACTCTTATTGATTTAAAAAAAAATTATCAAAATTGGTTGAGAAACACGGGAGAAAATGTTTCTTAACTGTTCTGCGTACACCTATTTATATATAGATATATAATAATAATATGTATAATATATAAAGTAGATAAGGAAATGGCTTAAAACATAGATTTGTGTATAGAACTTTGGAGTGGTTTGAAATTTTTGAAAATATTTTTCACAGAAATAATTTTTTAGGCTGTAGAACTTTGTAAAAAATACAAAACCAACATTTTGAAAAATGTAATTTTCATCAAAAAAATCATAGGGGGTAGCTCATGATTTTCGATGATAGAAACACTTAATTAAATTATGTGTCAAACTTAAGCAATTTTTGAGTGTGAGAAAAGAAAATAGAAAAACTTAAATAATATTACAAAAACAAAGAATGTCTGGTCTAATTTTTGAACAAAAATTGAATATTTTAGAGTTTTTTTGAAAACTTATGAAAACTTAGAGTTTTCTTATGAAATTGAGAATTGGTAAGAGAACGGTAAATTTTTTCTTATTTCTCAAAAGTTATTTAATTAAACTTTCAAAGAAAATTTAGGGAAAATCGATTGAAAAATGGCTGAGATATTTGCATGCAAAATCAAAATTTGAAATATCAATTGTTTTTTTCTCATTCTGCGGCAATGACATTGCTTTAAGAAATGCATTGCATGGAAAAAATCTACAGGTTTCGAAATATGGCAATACTTTTCATGTCACAATAACTGGAAATTTTTTTAACATACTATTCGTGGAAAATATTAGCATAAAAGTTTTCGTATACCGTTATTTTTCTCAACCAACGAATTTTCAGACAAAAAACGTTGTACTGAAAACATCTATAGTTTTTGAGATATCACAATAATTTTGATGTCAAAATAACGGAAATTTTTCAAAATTTACTATTTGTAAGCAATTTTACCATCACAATATATATTGACACTTCTTACATGAAAAAGTGCTTATTGTAGGGTAACCGTAAACGATGATGAAAAATATTAAAATTTTTTTTGCACATCTTATGAATGTCTAAATTTCTCTCTTATATCATGTTTTTCCATCTCTTATAGTTTAGCTTTTATTTTATAAATGCTCTTTTTCCGCTCATATTTGAGGTCAAAGGTCACCAATCTTATATTCAATCATATTGTGCAGCCAGACCTTTCATCTGATACCTCACTCTTCATTCTACTTCTTCCCAGTTCTGAGATCCCTAACTAAAATTAATATAAACTTTCAACGTTAATATTTCGGGTCAAAGGTCATCAATTTAAAATCTAACATAACTCGGCACATCTATGGTGCAGTACCTTTCGAATGATATACGTTTTATTGTCCTTATTCTAAAATAAATATTGAAAAAGTGTACGACAACATTCGATGTTTGCGTATTAATATATAAGATCAGACATTATGCGAGAATTTATTTCTCGAAAGGATAGGAAGAAATATTTCGGAAATATTTAAGTTTATTGGTTTCACCGATTATGTTCTCGTTTTGAAAAAATTTGTTTTCACTTGTTTCTAGCCCGTGGAGTCCATACTAGTGCAAATTCGCAACAGAAAAAATAAAGTGGTTGTTTAAAGTTATAAATTTAACTATAAACTAACAACTTTTTCGTTTTATATTGAATTTAAATGTTTTGTTTGTTTTTACATGTTTTTATCGAACTTATTTTACATCAATCTTTTCGTAATATTTTATTGATATGTTTTTTTCGTCTTAATGACATTTTTGATTTAATAAAAAATGTTCTGCTCCCCCCAGTTGTACTGCCCACCCAGTTGAAATGAGCTTCCGGCGCCTATGCATAACAGACATAAAAATAATAATGACAGTAAGTAACTTAAATTCGAATTAATAAAGAATCTGCAATCTATAGATCAAAATGAACTGGAGGCGAAAGCAGCGAAAAATAAAAGTAAGATTGCAATACGAGATATTTTATATGTAGTATAATGGGGTCACAACATGTATTTAATGTATTCATGGTAACAATAAAATATTTTTTTTCGGACAATAAATTTAAAAGCAAAACTAAATACGAACATATAACATATCATAAACGTCTTTATAATTCAGATCTAAAAGCCATAATTTTACTTTTTTGAGAATAATGGACTCATTTCTTATGCTTCTAGTATTATAAGGTAATCTATTAAAGAGTCTCGGAGCAGTTACAGTATAAAAATTTAAAAAAATTTGCAGATTGTGCTGTGGTATGAAAGCAATATTTAGATTATACTGTGGATAGCCCATTTATTCGATGTTTTGGGTGCTCAACAACGCCTGTGTTTGAACTGATGTGTGGGAGCTTGCATGGTCTTGATGAAGAATAATTCTTCGGCGCTTGTTTGTTTTTCCGAATGGATATAATCGAATATAATAGAATAAAAACTTAAGAGACACCAAAACAATTGTAGATTAAAAACATTTTTTTTTGCTACTTGTTATCCGTTATAGACCATTAAATAAATATATATTCAACTTTTAAAGTTTTAAAAAATAACACTTTTATTGGCTAATGAGTTTTGTTTTTAAAAGGACAATTTAAAATAGATACGAGTTAAAGGTGAAATGTCAAAAAATCGAGTAATTTTTAAAAATTAAATGTCTTCGCGGCACAAAAAAGTGGCTTTTACCACGGTTATATCTTTAAATGTGATATATGTACATATATACAAAATAATGGTAGCGACAATATTTAAACTTTTTCTTCTTGTATGCATACAAGAATTTGTTATCGAGGGGTATTTTTGTTATCGGGGGTAACGTTCCCGGTTATAAGCATCACTCAATGTTTCAATACTCAATGTTGGCGTCCGTGGCGTAGTTGGTTAAAGTGCGTGGCCGCTATGTCAAAGAACTTGGAGACCCAGGTTCGAACCCCAGCAGCGACAGAAAATTATTTGAATTAAAATAATTTTTCTGTACGGCCGCCACCTCTCTGCAGACAATGGCAAACCTCAGAGAGTTATCAAAATGCCATGTAAAGCTTCTTGAGAATAAGAACATTCCGTTCATCGCCGTTCGGAGTCGGCGTTAAGCCTGTAGGTCCATTTCTCGGTCAATTGTGTACAAACTTAATAACACGCACAACACAATTGATCATAAGAAGCTAGGTCAAAGTCCTTTCAAGGGCTGAAATGGCCAGTTATTTATTTTTTTTTTTTAATCAATGTTTCAATACAGCCACTGCGAATTATAAAATTTAATGCGAAATATAAATATTAATAGACATCAAAAGTAAATATTATATGAAAGTTCAGAATATTAAATGCAATCATTGAAAAATCACAACTATTAAGCAATTTTCAAATTAAAATATATTCAGTTGAATAAAATGAATTAATTTCAATTCAAATTAAATGTTTGTTCTACCAAAATGTCTACATCTGATGTTGGCCTGAATAGTTGAAACTATTGTGTCGCTAGTTCTTCCCCAGACATGAAGTTTGTTCGTATTATTGTAATATTTTTAATTTTCTATTTCACAGGAATACAATGTTGGGTGAATATTTAAAATACAACTTTTAATCATAATTCATCTTTTTAATTATCCACCTTTTTCACAGCGCTCCTTCATAATAAACACCAAAAGCATTAACTGCCATGTAAATTCCAACTACGTTTCATATGTGAATTGTTCAGTTGTTAAAATAAACCGTCGACAAACTGGTTTTAATCTTAATCTGGAGTTTGCACAAAATTTAGATGCGCCATATATTGCGCTATTATTTATATATAGTCGCAGAAATCGACCCGAGTTTGTTCTATTCAATAGCAGTTACATTGACTTTTGCCAGTTTTTCGGGAATAAAAATGATTTCAATTTATTAAAAATGATAAAAAAGGAGATAGACAAATTTGGCACAGCACCCAATTGTCCAATAAAAAAGGTGAGTTTAAACAATCATGATAGCAAGTTTCTTATAAAATTCTTTTAAAATTTTATATTTCAGGGCGCTGTTATAAGTTATAATAATTACTACATGGAAGCTGATTTCATGCCTCCATATACGCCTGAATGTAAATACTATGCCCACGCTTCGTTTTATGTGCAAAAGATACGAATATTTGAAATGATTATGAATGGCAGCATCACAGAGAAGGACAAGAACAAGCACAATGTTTTGAAAATAAAATCAAAATGACAATTATTTTAGAAAAATGTATTAATTGAATTAATAAAATTGAGTAATTGAATGGCTTTTTACGGAACTCTACTTTTTTCACATATTATAATGATTGCTTTCATTGTTTCATTGTATCTCATATAAACTTTCATATATTTCTGCACATGTTAACAAAATTGTATTTACTTTCTTTAAAAAAAATTAATTAAATTCGTTCTGATCTGTTCAATTATCACTCATTATCAATCGAATGAAACTCAGAAGTTTTTGAATTCAGATAAGTCGAAAATTACATGTCAAAATTGAATTTGAAAATTACATATTTACTAATATGGAATTCACATAAAATCAAATTTATAAACTACAAACTCAACTCAGATAAAAGGCGTGAGATTCAATGCTACAAAAAATAAATGTTAGGTCGAAGCCTATACTGTTCGTACACGAGATTGGACAAAACGGAAAGGATAATGATAATGATAAGGATAAGGACAAAGACAGACGAACATTTGTTAATATTTGTATATTTAGTATGCATACTGTTGTGTTTTTTTTTTTTCTTGTAACGTTCCCGGTTATAATCATCACTCAGTATTACAATAAATCCACTGCGAAGTATGAAATTGAATGTGAAATATAAATATTAATATATATCAAACGTAAATATTTGAAAGTTCAGAATATTAAATGCAATTATTGAAAAATCACAACTATTAAGCAATTTTCAAATTAAAATATATTCAGTTGAATAAAATGAATTAATTTCAATTCAAATTAAATGTTTGTTCTATCAAGATGTCTATATCAGATGTTAGAATGATACACTAAGGGAAATAACGCATATTAGCATTATCCACGCCTGAGTATAAATTTTATTTAAATATTTACGTGGATAAATCAAATGTTTTCCTTACAACTCGTTTTTTTCCCATATTTGAATTTTATTTATACCACACATACACACATATTCCATACAAGCAAGCAGCAACAGCATCGCACACGTACACACATATTCCAACAAGCAGCAACAGCATCGCACTCTGTTCCTGCATTTTATTTCTTGCAGTTGCAACCTTAGTTCTTATAATTCTCATTTAGTTATTGTTGCAAGGAAAATATAGCCGCATGTTTGGCCAATTTTCTTTGTAAGTGTGATTGATGATCGCAAAGTAAATAGGGTTTGAGTGACAACCGGACATTTTCTCAAAAATGTCTTGCACCGGTTGTCATTTGCCTGCATATTTTTGGTATTTTATTTTTCAATTTTTGTTTCTCTAGTTTACTGTCAAAATGGTATAAATTAGAGAACAAAAAAGTAAAAAAGAAAATAAAATATACTAACAAATGCCATTTGATGGACGCATCTCGTGGGAAACATTCTAATATATTTGTTTTTAATGTCAATATTTTTATATAAATTTTCCTTAAATGCGATAGTTTTATTTTCAAATAGTAAATATTGGAAGGATATTTAAATATATTCGTGCATAATTTTAATATATTTTTTATTAATTTTATTTTAAATATTTTAATATTTTATTTTATTAAAAAAGTATTTAAATAAATTTTAAATATTTACGTGGTCGATTTAAATAAATGCGTTATTGGTGCAAAAATGACTCGCTTTTTGGATAAATTAAGAAAGTTTTTGGATAAATTTAATATTTTTTTCCCTTAGTGTAGTATAAACTATTGTGTCACTAGTTCTTCTCCAGACATGAAGTTTGTTCGTATTATTTTAATATTTTTAATTTTCTATTTCACAGGAATACAATGTTGGGTGAATATTTTAAATACACCTTTTAATATCTACAATTCATCTTTTTAATTATCCACCTTTTTACACAGCGCTCCTTCATAATAAACTTCAAAAGCATTAACTGCCATGTAAATTCCAACTACGTTTCATATGTGAATTGTTCAATTGTTAAAATAAACCGTCGACAAACTGGTTTTAATCTTAACCTGGAGTTTGCACAAAATTTAAATGCGCCATATATTGCACTATTATTTATATATCGTCGCAAAAATCGACCAGATTTTGTTCTACTCAGTACCAGTAACATTGACTTTTGCCAGTTATTAGGAAATAAAAGTGATTTCAATTTATTAAAAATGATAAAAACGGATTTTGACAAATTTGGCAATGCACCCAATTGTCCAATACAAAAGGTCAGTTTAAACAATCATGACAGCAAGTTTCTTATAAAATTCTTTTGAAAATTGTCTATTTCAGGGCGCTGTTATAAGTTATAATAATTACTACATGGACGCTGATTTCATGCCTCCATATACGCCTGAATGTAAATACTATTCCTACGTTTCGATTTCTGTGCAAAAGATACGAATATTTGAAATGATTGTGAATGGCAGCATCACAGAGAAGGACAAGAACAAGCACAATGTTTTGAAAATAAAATCATAATCATAATTATTTTAGAAAAATGTATTAATTGAATTAATAAAATTGAGTAATTAAATAGCTTTTTACGGAACTTTACTTTTTTCACATATTATAATGATTGCGTTCATTGTTTCATTGTATCTCATATAAACTTTCATATATTTCTGCATATGTTAACAAAATTGTATTTACTTTCTTTAAAACAAATTAATTAAATTCGTTCTGATCTGTTCAATTATCACTCATTATCAATCGAATGAAACTCAGACGTTTTTGAATTCAGATAAGTCGAAAATTACATGTCAAAATTGAATTTGAAAATTATATTATTACTTAATTTACTCTATTATTACATTAATTACTTAAAACTCAACTCAGATAAAAAGTGTGAGTTCAAATACTGCAAAAAAATGAATATGAGGTCGAAGCCTATACTGTTCATACACGAGATTGGACAAAACGGTAAGGATAATGATAATGATAAGGATAAGGACAAAGACAGCCATGTTATGCGCCACGACAATCTCTAAGAAGCTATAATTATAATATTAACTGAGCTCGCAAACATACTCATACGAACATTTGTTTTATTTTTTTTTGTAACGTTCCCGGTTATAATCATCACTCAGTATTTCAATAAATCCACTGCGAAGTATGAAATTGAATGTGAAATATAAATATTAATATATATCAAACGTAAATATTTGAAAGTTCAGAATATTAAATGCAATCATTGAAAAATCACAACTATTAAGCAATCTTCAAATTAAAATATATTCAGTTGAAAAAATGAATTTATTTCAATTCAAATTAAATGTTTGTTCAATCAAGATGTCTATATCAGATGTTAGAATGATAGTATAAACTATTGTGTCGCTAGTTCTTCTCCAGACATGAAGTTTGGTCGTGTTATTTTAATATTTTTAATTTTCTATTTCACAGGAATACAATGTTGGGTAAATATTTTAAATACAACTTTTAATCATTTTAATTAATCTTTTTGACTATCCACCTTTTTACACAGCGCTCCTTCATAGTAAACTTCAAAAGCATTAACTGCCATGTAAATTCCAACTACGTTTCATATGTGAATTGTTCAATTGTTAAAATAAATCGTCGCCAAACTGGTTTTAATCTTAATCTGGAGTTTGCACAAAACTTAAATGCGCCATATATTGAGATATTAATTACATATGCTCGCAAAAATCAACCAGATTTTGTTTTACTCAATGCCAGTAACATTTACTTTTGCCAGTTTTTGGAGAATAAAAGTAATTTAAATATTTTAAAAATCATAAAAATGGAATTTGACAAATTTGGCAAAGCACCCAATTGTCCAATACAAAAGGCGAGTTTAAACAACCATAACAGCAATTTTCTTATAAAATTCTTTTCAAAATTGACTATTACAGGGCGCTGTTATAAATTATGTTAATTATTACATGGACGCTCAGTCCTTGCCTCAATTTATGCCTGAATGCATATACCACAGCAGCTTTTCGATTTTTGTGCAAAAAATACGAATATATGAAATAGTTGTGAATGGCAGCGTCACTGAGAAGGGCAAGAACAAGAATAAGAACAAGAACAATGTTTTGAAAATTAAATGAAAATAGTCAAAGAAGTCATCAACTCATTATAAAAAATATATCGATGGAATTAATGAAATTGAGTAATTGAATTGCTTTCTACGCAACACTTTGTTTTCATATATAATGTTTGCTAATAAGCTTTCATTGTTTCACTGTATTTCATATATTTCTGTCGAATCTTCTTCTTGCAATTGGCTCTTGTCAAATTAAAAAGTGACAGAAACAATTCTGTTATGAAAATAAAAATAAATATAATTTCTCAGCGTTTTATTTAAAATAAGAAAAATGACTTGAAATATAAATATTGGTGCTTTGAAAATATTGCTACCCGATACGTCCAGCTCATCTGAGAGTACTGACGATGAAATAATTCAAAATCTTTTTAAAGATACTGACAGTGACGAGGAATTGGTTCTTGCTGACTTGGCCCAGAGCTCAAGCACTAAACGAAACTGCATTTCAAACTATTTAAATTATGTGGTTAGTCACTACACCGGAGCCGAATCAAGGCAACACTTCCGAGTATCAAGGTCCTTGTTTGAAAGCTTGTGTAACAAGATGGAAGATTCGGAACACTACAAGGCTATGCGGTTCAATAAACGGCTTTCGACAAAAACACATATAGCTGTTTTTTTATGGTTCGCTGGCCACGAAGCATGTTCCTTCCGAGATGTGGCCGATCGATTTGACTTGTGCATAGCATTTGTATGCCGTGTAATTAATCGAAAATCAATGTTTTTAATTAAAATGGCTCCGAGTGTGATTGTGTGGCCAAACGAGGAATCAAAACAACAGAGCAGCACATTTTTTGCCAATAAATAAATAAAAAAATAGGTATGTGAAAATTGCACATACCACAATAAAATAATTCTGCCATTCTACTTGTATATTTATGTGTTGTGATCATAATCGGCATAATCGGTATTGTTAAGTAATCTTTTTTCATTTTGTGATTTATCGGTGGAATGCGTATTGTGACTGATCCACCATCCGCAAAGACGACTACATTGACCGCAAGGGTAATGTGAGTCTAACCCTCAACAAATTTGCAACGAAAAAAATAAATTTATAAACGTTTTTCTTGGCTGTCCGGGATCCTGTCATGACAGTTGGGTTTCGAAAAACTCTCCTATCTACAGGAAACTACAATCACTTGTGGAGGCTGGTTATAATATAACATATGTTTAAATTAAAAGAAGTATAAAAAATATTTTTTCCATAGATAATTAAATGCTGGGCGATTCTGCTTATCCTTGCACCCAACACCATGTGACACCCTACAGAGACAATAGATATTTTACTAGAGCTCAAAAAGATTTCAACATTAAGCTTAGCTCTAGCCATAGCCAGTGCCGCGTAGCCATTGAACACTGTTTTGGAATTCTAAAGCAACGATTTAGGCAGTTATATTACTGCAAGACAAAAGGCATAAAAAACTATTTAATTTCATTATGGCTTGTTGTGTTCTGCATAATATTGCCAATGAAAATAACTTGGACTTTTAAAATCAAGAAGAAGTAGAAGGTGTAAATGCTGTGGAGCTCCAAGGTGGTCCTTACGAACAAAAGTCGTAAGAGACGTTATTTTACAACAACTACAAAATTGAATTGCAAGCAAAAAACATTAAAGCTCACAACACAAAATTCATTAACAATTATCTATATCAGTGGTGCACAGCGTTGGCAGAGCTTCCAATACAAACGCAAAATTTTTGTTTTAGTATGTATGTGCGAACTGAAATACTTTTGCAAATACTTTTACACTCATTGAGTAAAATTATAGGATAAAGTGTTTTTTGATAGATAGATTAAGGCTCGTGATAAGGGTTTAAATAAAATAAATAAATAAATTGCCAAAAAGATCGAAACATGTTTAATTCATTCATATATTGCGTTTGTACAGCATTTAACAAAATAATTTGCGCATGAGACCCTCACTCCATGAAGTGCAAACGCAAACTGATTCTCTGCTAGCGTCGTATAAGTTCGGTACCTTCGTACACACGACTTGTATGTGAAAGCCGAGCGGCTCTGAAAGCATCTCGTGTGCATCACTGATCTATATTAATAAAAATCATTTTCTGTTTGTTTGACTACAATACAAATCTTAACGGCTGAACGGATTTAACTCAAACTCAGCTCACATATTACTTGAATCCTAACTTAGTTTATGGCATACTAGGTTTTGACCACGCCTCTTCCGCCCCTTTACAAGTAACGCAAATCTAACTACTAGCGTATTTTTTTCAAGCGAAAATGCTCGACCTATTAATTTTAAGAAAATCCTGTTATTTTGACATCAAAAACATTCACATATCCTTAAAATTGCACAAACTTCTCGTACAACGTCTTTTTCTAATAACATCGTTTCCTTAGAATAACAAAAAAACTATCAGAAATTCGTATATTTTACTTGCGATGCAAATAACTCCGTTGTTTGTGAATATATTTCATTCAATTTTTTTTCTTTGATAAACACAATTCAATCACTTATTAAAAACAATTTTAAGGGTATTTTTAGCTTTGCGTATATATTTTTAATATTTCTTTGAAAAAAGGTGCAAAATATTGATTTTTTACTCAAAAAATCACACAAAAGTGATTTTTGTTGTTAAAATAATAAAAACTCAAAATTGCATTTTCCACTACCTTTTACATGACATAGCGATTAATTGCAAAAATGCTTCCAATTTTACAAAAAAATTTATTAACTGTTTCTGTGATCAAAAAACATAACCCTACCCCCAGTAATTTTTTAAAGAAATTAATTTTTTTCAAAAGTTGTTTTTAGTCTTTTCATAGGATATTTAAGCTCAAAGAATAATTTATGTGAAAAAATTATACCAATATCTCTTTCCGATCAAACGTTATCGCAATAAATAGATTTTTAGACAAAAACCAAGCTGTTTTTCAATGCTTATCTATATTAATAAAAATCATTTTCTGTGAACATTAAAACTACTGGGAAACTGTAACGGGCAGTGGAAAATGACAGTGGTGTCAAACTATGAGTCTAAGAAAAGTTTTTAATACACCTATTATGTTCCCATATAGTTGCAGGGTGCAGCAACGCGCGCCGGGAAAAGGCTAGTTTATAATAAAATCAACAATATTAATTCAATGCATCTTTTATTTTAATTTTCCTTCTTGGTAACATAAGTGATAAAACATAAATAGAGTAACAATGTTTATCAAAATATAAACCTATCGCATCCTAACTGCAAAAGGGCAACACTTTAAATTTTAAAGTTTCCGGAAGAAGCGCAAAACAATTTTCGTTTTTCAAGGGACAATACAATATTAAAACAAGCGGACAATACAATTTTAGGATAGGTATTTGGATAGGATGTATATGATCACTATGAATTATTATTCTAAATCTGATTCTGATCTAACCAAAAAATAAATTACTCGATTAATCGCACGGCCGTACTAAGAATAGTTTTGCATTAAAGTAAAAAATTTTTTTTGAATTGTGACTCTTTTGTGGCTATGGTTCGATATTTCAATAATTTTAAAAGAAACAAAAAAGTTAGTTATATGAGCGTTATTATGAGAAACGTTCTTAAATTAAATGCATTTCATTGAACTCCACTTTTATTGCGTGGCTTTTTTGACTAATTTTTCTAATAGGTCAACTATACGAATTTAAATTCTTCGTTTCGTTTTTCTCGTTCTTTTTTTTCTTTTCCAAATTTATTGAATTCCTTCTTCTCTACAAATTCTAGGAGTTTTCGATGGCGCTGTTCTTTTTGCTCAGTAATTTCATCAAGTTTTTTAACGACTTTCCTCTTTCTGTTTCCCTTGCCCTGGAACTGGTTTTTGGGGCTTCATCTTAAAATAAAAAATTATATTAGTTCCTCATTTTAGAAATGTCTTAGTAAAAAGTCTAGGAATAAATAAACGGGTAGAAAATTTTGTAAATTGCTTATTTTAATTAATTGACTTACCTTCATTTAATTTTCCAAAAGTTCATGGAGAACAATTAACTTGCAATTTGCCTGAGTTTTCCATTATAAAATAATATAATATTAATTTTGTTAAGCATCTGTCAACAACAGCTGTTCTGATCGACACATATACGATATTTATTATTTCTGATAGTATTTCCTTCTTCTTGTATGCATATATTTATATTTTTGCTATCGGGGGTACTGTTCATGATTATAATCATTACTCAATGTCTCAATAAATCTTATACGAAGAATAAAAGTGAATGTGATATGTGAATATTAATGTATATTAAAATTAAATATAATATAAATGTTCAGAATATTAAATGCAATCATTGAAAAATCACAACTATTAAGCAATCTTCAAATTAAAATATATTCAGTTGAATAAAATGAATTAATTTCAATTCAAATTAAATGTTTGTTCAATCAAAATGTCTACATCTGATGTTGGCCTGATAGTTGACACTATTGTGTCGCTAGTTCTTCTCCAGACATGAAGTTTGTTCGTATTATTTTAATATTTTTCATTTTCTACTTCACAGGAATACAATGTTGGGTGAATATTTTAAATACAACTTTTAATCATTATAATTCATCTTTTTAATTATCCACCTTTTTACACAGCGCTCCTTCATAATAAACTTCAAAAGCATTAACTGCCATGTAAATTCCAGTTACGTTTCATATGTGAATTGTTCAATTGTTAAAATAAACCGTCGACAAACTGGTTTTAATCTTAATCTGGAGTTTGCACAAAATTTAAATGCGCCATATATTGCACTATTATTTATATATCGTCGCAAAAATCGACCAGATTTTGTTCTACTCAATACCAGTAACATTGACTTTTGCCAGTTATTAGGAAATAAAAGTGATTTCAATTTATTAAAAATGATAAAAACGGATTTTGACAAATTTGGCAAAGCACCCAATTGTCCAATACAAAAGGTGAGTTTAAACAATCATGACAGCAAGTTTCTTATAAAATTCTTTTAAAAATTGTCTATTTCAGGGCGCTGTGATAAGTTATAATAATTACTACATGGACGCTGATTTCATGCCTCCATATACGCCTGAATGTAAATACTATTCCTACGTTTCGATTTCTGTGCAAAAGATACGAATATTTGAAATGATTGTGAATGGCAGCATCACAGAGAAGGACAAGAACAAGCACAATGTTTTGAAAATAAAATCAAAATCACAATTATTTTAGAAAAATGTATTAATTGAATTAATGAAATTGAGTAATTAAATAGCTTTTTACGGAACTTTACTTTTTTCACATATTATAATGATTGCGTTCATTGTTTCATTGTATCTCATATAAACTTTCATATATTTCTGCATATGTTAACAAAATTGTATTTACTTTCTTTAAAACAAATTAATTAAATTCCTTCTGATCTGTGTAAACTAATTCAACTACCATTCATTATCAATCAAATGAAATTCAGAAGTTTTTGAATTCAGATAAGTCGAAAATTACATGTCAAAATTGAATTTGAAAATTACATATTTACTAATATGGAATTCACATAAAATCAAATTTATAAACTACAAACTCAACTCAGATAAAAGGCGTGAGATTCAATGCTACAAAAAATAAATGTGAGGTCGAAGCCTATACTCTTCATACACGAGATTGGACAAAACGGAAAGGATAATGATAATGATAAGGATAAGGACAAAGACAGACGAACATTTGTTAATATTTGTATATTTAGTATGCATACTGTTGTGTTTTTTTTTTTTTTTTGTAACGTTCCCGGTTATAATCATCACTCAGTATTACAATAAATCCACTGCGAAGTATGAAATTGAATGTGAAATATAAATATTAATATATATCAAACGTAAATATTATATGAAATTTCGGAATATTAAATGCAATCATTGAAAAATCACAACTATTAAGCAATCTTCAAATTAAAATATATTACAGTTGAATAAAATGAATTAATTACAATTCAAATTAAATGTTTGTTCTATCAAGATGTCTATATCAGATGTTAGAATGATAGTATAAACTATTGTGTCACTAGTTCTTCTCCAGACATGAAGTTTGTTCGTATTATTTTAATATTTTTAATTTTCTATTTCACAGGAATACAATGTTGGGTGAATATTTTAAATACACCTTTTAATATTTACAATTCATCTTTTTAATTATCCACCTTTTTACACAGCGCTCCTTCATAATAAACTTCAAAAGCATTAACTGCCATGTAAATTCCAACTACGTTTCATATGTGAATTGTTCAATTGTTAAAATAAACCGTCGACAAACTGGTTTTAATCTTAATCTGGAGTTTGCACAAAATTTAAATGCGCCATATATTGCACTATTATTTATATATCGTCGCAAAAATCGACCAGATTTTGTTCTACTCAATACCAGTACCATTGGCTTTTGCCAGTTATTAGGGAATAGAAGTGATTTCATTTTTAAAAATTATAAAAATGGATTTTGACAGATTTGGCAAAGTACCTTATTGTCCAATACAAAAGGTGAGTTCAAATAATCATAACAGCAAGTTTCTTATATTTTTTTTTGTAATTTGTCTATTACAGGGCGATGTTTTAAATTATAATAATTACTACATGGACGCTGATTTCATGCCTCAATATACGCCTGAATGTAAATACTATGCCCACGTTTCGATTTCTGTGCAAAAGATACGAATATTTGAAATGATTGTGAATGGCAGCATTACAGAGAAGGGCAAGAACAATAACAAGAACAATGTTTTGAAAATTAAATGAAAATCATTAAATTTTAGTTTAATAAATTAACTTAATTAAATTAAAGGATAAGGATGGTGATAAAAATAAAAACTTTTGGTTTAGTAAATTAACTAAGGCATGTACACGTAAAAAATGAATCGCACACAAGAAACTCTCAAGTCCGTAAAAGTAACAGTAAAATATCAATTTGAGAGCCTGAACAGAATCAAAAATCGTTGCGGCCGCCGATCTTTGTTGTTGGAAAATACATGCAAAATGTAGAAAAAAACGCAGCTCTTTTTTCGCAACGATAAGAGCCTGAACAGAATCAAAAATCGTTGCGGCCTCCGATCTTTGTTGTTGGAAAATACATGCAAAATGTAGAAAAAAACGCAGCTCTTTTTCCGCAACGATAAATCGCACAATTAGAATCTATTCTATTTCTTCTCTTGCGACCGACGATTCTCTCTCTGAGTGCCATTAGTGTTGCCATATTTTTGCTAAGAATTGGCTGTGTTTCATGAAATTTGCTTAGTTTTGTTTTATCTTCTGACATTTCTTGTTTGTGTGTGTTGTATTCACACAATTGAAGAGACCAATACATTGAAATGAAATAGAAAAAATAAATAAAAAAATACTAAATAAAAGCAACTTTGAATCGTTAATCGCAATCGCATTAGAGCCTGAACAGAATCAAAAATCGTTGCGACCAACGACCCTCTCTGGTTTTCGAACGCAGAGAATGTGTCCAGAATGATGAAGAGCATTAAATCTAAAGTAGGAAAATTTGCTTATTCTATAAAAAATAACTAAAATAATTAACGGGAGGTTCAAGCTGGTTGTAAATTTTTTAACACAGATAAAATTTTAAGTGCTGCCCATTTTGTAAACACAAAACAGCTGTTTGTCAACTTCAAAATAAATTCAATAATAGGTGCGTTTTTTTGGCATCGCTATATACGCTTAACAACATTTTTCATACAAAAAATTGCTTAGCTAAGACAGGATAATTATAGCCGCTTAGCTCATAGTCGCCGATAGAAACACTATTGCCAGATCAAGAAAGTGGTATTTTACATAATTTATTGGCAGCACTTTTTGGAAAACAACCATGTTTACGTCAGACCGGTGATAGAAAAAAAGTCTATCTAAAATCATAAAAACAAATAAAGCATCAAAAAATTATGGCTGAATTACAATACTGCGTTAGGTCGGTCGGCCTTTGACAGCTCGACTAGAAACAATGGGTTCTTATGAAGCAACACAAAATATGACCTCATGCATTGCGTCGACCTCATCCCGTAAATATGAATTTGAGGGGGTGACGTACGATCAACGCTATGAGTAGCGACATGCTCAAGCTAGGTCGTGCTTTTGACATTCCATATGAACGCTGGGTTGCATTTTCGTTGAGCAATGCTAAAATGTGGGTATTCTTGGATTCCGAAGGAAAACTCAGATTTTCATAGGATTATCGTGGGAATTTATATTTTGATGCGAGTTTTTTTTAAATTGATCAAATTTTTTAAATTAACATGCTGCTTAAGTAGTATAAAAATGATTTTGATGAATTTAGCATGATATTAATATTATTCAATTGTATTTCATATTAAAATTTATCCATTTTTTAGTATATTATAAGGGTATTCATGAAAAATGGCAAACTTATATATTGGTCAATTAGATATTTTAATGAGGTTGGTAGAGGACGAATACCCTTAATATCATTGTTTGAATAATATAACACACAAAGGAATGTTGTGGTAAGGTAGATTGGCAAATGCCGTTCACTTTGTTTTTGTAAAGTTGTACCCAAGTACTCACTAATTACAAGTGATTCAGCGAGCATTGTACAAGGGGGCGTGGCAGCTCGAATCTGCAATATTGAATAACTTTGGAATTATAGGTCGCACAACATTGGAATTAGGTGTTCGGCCTCGATTTACATGTGCCCTTCCACTGGCAAAATTTTATGGGCGTTGGGAAAAGGGTGTGGCACTTTTTCGGCTTCCCAAATTGTGGGTATAACTTTCGAACTATTGGTCACACATCAATGAAACTCGGTAAGAATGTACTATTTAGTCTTGCCCTTTGACTGGAAAAATTGAGTGAGCATTGGACAAGGGGGCATGGCACCGCCCATATAAGTCAAACTTATGGTATCAAATAGCTTTGGAGTTAAATGCCACATAAAAATGAAACTTGGTATGGAGCTGCCACTTGGTAATGTCCATCTACTAGAAAACCTTCAGCCATTCTTATTTTTATGAAAAGAACTTCTGAAATGCAGTGTCGAATCGTGGCGTACCAGAAATCGTTATCTACCCTATTTTTTAGAGCATTTCGTACAAGGGCAATCATTATATCAAAGAAAAACACGATAAAAGTTCAAGTAAATCTTAAATTTTATACACCAAACGAAAGATTAATTTCCAAGCTTTAATAATATATTGTCTTTAATCCATAGTAATAAAGGTTAATTTTGAAGAAAAAAATGGTTTTATGTAAAAAATAAAATTACTTTTACATGCAAATATCTTTAAAATCTGAAATACTTAACGGATTTCATGAATTTCAAATTTTCTGAAAGCTTATTGTATTCTCTGCAATTTGGCACCTCAATCATTAATATTGGTTATATATTTAGAATAATACAGCTAATTTTCTTCATACACCTTATAACAAAAAAAATTTTTTAAATCGATAACTCGAAAACAAATCGATAAATCGATTTTTCCTTCTGTTAATCTTTTTTTTATTGAGATTACTCTTTCAATCCATCGTCAAATCGCGGCGCCCCGGAAATCGTCATTTCCCCTGAACATTAGATGAAATAAAATTTAATTAATTATTTTAAAATAAAAATATTTCAATATTTTAAGCCGCAATAAAACGAACTTCATCGCTACAAACGTTTTATCCAAATTTTTGAAGTATTTTTAATTATTTTTCGCAATATTTGTCCTCAAATGAGAGCAAATAATTTTAAAAATGCTTTATGAGGGGTTTATTGGATTTATTGGATGTTCAGCCATTTTTAAAAATCCTCTCATTTATAAACAAACATTTTCAATAATTTTTTTTTACATTTTCTGTTTTTTTTTTATGTATTATGAAACAATTTGATGTATTTTTGACATAATTTGTGCTCAGATGAAAACAAAATAAAATTTAAAAATGCTTTATCGAGGGTTTATTGAAGGTTTCCTCCATTTTTAAAATTATCTCATTTATAAAGCATTTAAAAAAGATTTTTAACGCTATTGAACGCTATTATGACACTATCTTTTAATTTTTCATTGATTACAATTATAATTGCATGATTTCGGAAAAAGGGACGTTTTGTGGAATTTTTAGTAAAGCTGCTTTTATTGGCATCACCAAAATGACAGACGCACGATCTGTCAACGCAACATTTAGTTTTGCAAAGTTTGAGGTCGTCCGTTTTGACAGCTTATATCGTAAAGTTTTTACAACGGAGACCAAAGTACGGTCAAAGGCCGACCGACCTAACGCAGTATTGTAATTCAGCTATTAAGCATAAAAAATATGTTTAGCGCCAGCACCCGAAACCTTTTGCGCAGCAGTGTTTTGCATCGTTGCAAAAGCACCCTCTTCGTGGCTGAACACAACAATGAGGTTTTGAATCCTGTAACGCTGAATACAATCTCGGCAGCAAAGAAAATCGGAGGCGACGTAACTGCTGGTAGCAGGCACCATATGCGGACACGTTTCCGAAGCTGTTTCTAAGGTGTCTGGTGTTGCAAAAGTTCTCGTGGCACGAATTTTGAAGCTGTCTCTGCGGACGGCGGTAGAGGTGCCATCGAACAGGCGCCCACTGGTGATTTCAAGTCAAGTCTAAGCGAGTACGTTTCGTCCGAGCTCACAAAGTCTGATCGCCCTGAGCTAGCTAGTGCCAAGGTGATTATATCGGGTGGTCGTGGCCTCAAATCGGGCGACAAATTCAAAATGCTGTACGATTTGGCAGACAAGTTTTTTCGCTGCTGTCGGTGCTTCACGTGCTGCTGTCGATGCTGGTTTCGTGCCCAACGACATGCAAATCGGACAGACGGGCTAAATTGTAGCTTCGGACCTATACTTTGCTGTCGGAATCTCTGGCGCTATTCAACATCTGGCTGGTATGAAAGACTCCAAAACTATTGTGTGGAGCGACTAAAGGATGCCGAAGTGCCAATCTTCGCTGAAATTGGTCTGGTTGCTGACCTTTTTAATGCTGTTCCCGAGATTACAAAGAAACTGTAAATACGTTTGATATCGAAAAGTATTAAACAGTAGAAATTTGTGCATTTATTTTTTTAAACAAAAAAAAAAAAAAAAAAATAAAGGGTGATCCGTTTCGAAGCTCCCTACCTTTTTAAGAAAAAAACACGGAAAATTCAATTTTAATGAGGAATATGTATTATCATTTGAAAGAACATTTTTTGGCATTTATTTTTTCAAGACAATGTTTATCAAATGTTGGCCGCGGCTACGTCTCAGATGGAAGCGGGATTGTCCGCATAAAATTTAGACTATTGAAAAAAAGTCTCTCTACTTGGATCACCCATTATTATATCACCCAATATTTGACAGTAACACGCAATGCTGCCAAGTTTTTAAGAAAAAAGTTAAGCGAAATATTAAGCGCCGATGAGCGTTTTTTTGGACAAGCGTATATAGCGATGCCAAAAAACACACCTAATATTCCAATTAAAAAAACAAAATACATATTCGTAATGAATAATTGAGTTTTGAACAAAACCATTGAAAATCTATTTATACCGTCGTCGCTGTCGAACATATTTCTCATACCGGTGGCCGAATCGCCGATTAAGGATGCAATTCTTTGCGAAATGTTGATAATCACACTTTTTGCAGGTCCACCACCAGTACGATAAGTTTGGCTCTTTTCAGTTCTTTCCAACTCCACTTTCGCTATCCTTTTAAGGAAGGATCCTGTTGTGGCTGCAAAGAGCTCGGCAATCTTGTTCCACGTCTGCTCCTTCTGCTTCCAGGTAACAGTATCAGATTTCTTGTTTTCTATTACATCTCTGCATTCCTCCACTAATTCAACCAGCGCCACCTCTTCTTCGACCGTAAAATTTTTACCTCTTCTCTTTGTTTCATCCGCTTGCAGTTTTCTTTTTTTATGTTAATTTTATTTCAAACGTAAACAGAACATATAACCAGCTGTTTTGTGTTAGTGCTACTAAAAACTTTTCAATGCAGCCATTTTTTGCACTGCCATGCCGTATTTTCATACATATAAAATAATAATTTAAAGGTAACATGATATTTACTTTACCGAGAGGATAAATTTATCTGGTCGGTTACTAAAGTAAACTTTAAAGCTAAGATGAGAAAACGGCCCTAAGTCTGTGAAATTATCTTTGTTCATATCTAAGTTTTGTTAAAATTGGAATAAAACTTTCAAAGTTACATAACAAAATATTAGATTAATTTGTACGTGTACATGCCTTAGTCATGCTGACGCAAAAATATCATGTACCTTTAATTAAAAAAATAGCGCCATACACTACAGCCTGTACAATCTGTAACAAGCCATAATTATATGCTTAACTGAGCACGCTAACATACACATACCCATTTCAATTAGAATTGTCAAAATGTCTACATCTGATGTTAGCCTGATAGTTGAAACTATCGTGTCACTAGTTCTTCTCCAGTCATGAAGTTTGTTCGTATTATTTTAATATTTTTAATTATCTATTTCACAGGAATACACTGTTGGGTGAATATTTTAAATACAACTTTTAATCATTATAATTAATCTTTTTAATTATCCACCTCTTTACACAGCGCTCCTTCATAATAAACTTCAAAAGCATAAACTGCAATGTAAATTCCAACTACGTTTCATATTGGAATTGTTCAATTGCCAAAATAAATCGTCGCCAAACTGGTTTTAATCTTAATCTGGAGTTTGCACAAAATTTAAATGCACCATATCTTGAGCTATTATTTACATATCCTCGCAAAAATCAACCAGATTTTGTTTTACTCAATACCAGTAACATTTACTTTTGCCAGTTTTTAGAGAATAAAAGTGATTTAAATCTTTTAAAAATCATAATAATGGAATTTGACAAATACGGCAAAGCACCCAATTGTCCAATACAAAAGGTGAGTTAAAATAATCATAACAGCAAGTTTCTAAAATTCTTTTCAAAATTAACTGTTACAGGGCGCTGTTATAAATTATGTTAATTTTTACATGGACGCTCATTCCATGCCTCAATATATGCCTGAATGCAAATACCACACCAGCTTTTCGATTTTTGTGCAAAATATACGAATATTTAAAATGGTTGTGAATGGCAGCATCACAGAGAAGGACAAGAACAAGAACAAAAACAATGTTTTGAAAATTAAATGAAAATAATCAAAGAAGTCAGCAACTCTTAAAATTTATTAATTGAATTAATGAAATCAAGTAATTAAATGGCTTTTAACGGAACACTTTGTTTTGACGTGACGAAGTTACGTTGCACTGCTCTAGTTTCCAAAAAAGTTGAAAAATGAATTTTTTAAAAATTCATCTGCGTTTCATTGAATTGTTATTCGCTGGGTAAAAGAGCTATGATTAAAATAATAGTATGACCATAGAGATTAATTCTTTGACTATATTAAAAAAATAAAAAAAAAATTTAATACGGCATAGGGACGTAGTGGGAGCTGCGTAAGCAACGCAACTGAAAATTTGTTACATGGAATTATTACTCGCTGAGTATTAGTGCTAGGATTAAAAATACGATACGCCAATAAAGCCCTACTGGAAGCCCTCACAACAAAATTAGACAAAAAATTTTTGACATTATGGGGACGCTGAAAGAGCCGCTCAAAGATCGATAACGCAACATTCATGCAGCGGCGTTGCATTGAATTTGTACTCAATGAGTATATAACCTACGATAAAAATTTAAAAAGGAAAAAGAAGGTTTTATAAATGGCTTTACGACAAAAATAAAAAAAAAATTCCGGCGTCGTCAGGTCGTGAATATAGCAGCTTATGTAACAGAAATGTAATATCGTTGCATGGAATTATTACTCACTCTGCAGGAGTGCTACGGTAAATTTTGTTTTACGACAGCAGGGATGAGTTATTACGCTTCACAACTAAATTACAAAAAAAAATCTTGTTGTCATGATTTCAGGGATGCAATCACCATGCAATCAACATCAACATCAACATCAACATCAACATCAACATCAACATCAACATCAACATCAACATCAACATCAACATCAACATCAACATCAACATCAACATCAACATCAACCATCAACATCAACATCAACATCAACATCAACAACAACATCAACATTAACAACAGCAGCAAGAAACTTCGTCACGTCAAAACCTACGGGTGTGTCCACGGCACAGCCAACTCTTTTTTTCATATATAATGTTTGATTACACGCATAGAAATTTTTCGTTCACCGCAACTGAAAAATTAGCCAACTACACCTCGTTTGCGAGTTGTATTTGTCACAAACGAATTTTCAGTTGTCAACTTAAAAATATATCTTATATATATAAATATCGTAAGCTTTTTCATTATCTATACATATATATATGTAAAAATGAATCTTGGTTTGTTCGGCCACTTAAAACTTGAAAACGACTGGACCACATTGGATACTTTCTTCTGTGGGTTTGTTTGTAATTGTCACGCGAAGGTTTTGAAAAAAAATCCACGGAACATTGGACAAGGGGGCCAAATTCAGCAAGTATAGGCCAAAGGGGTGTGGCACCGCCCATACAATTCAAATTTATGATATCGAATAGCTTTGGAACTAAATGCCGTATAATAATGAAATTCAGTATGGAGTTGCCACTTGGTGATATATTTCTACTATAAAACTGGGATGGGCTTTGGAAAAGGGGGTGTGGCTCCACCCATACACTTTAAATTTTTGATATCAGATAGCTTTGGAAATAAATGTCGTTTAACAACGAAATTCAGTATGGAATTACTATTGGGTGATATTCTTCTACTAGAAAACTGAAACGTCATTGAACAAGGGGGTGTAGCTCCGCCCATACAAGCCAAATTTGCGATATCGAATAAATTTGGAATTATAAGTAGCATAGCCTCGAAATTTGGTTATCAATTTACATGAGTCGTTCCACTTAGAGATAGACATAGAGATAGAAATAGAGATAGAGATAGAGATAGAGATAGAGATAGAGATAGAGATAGAGATAGAGATAGAGATAGAGATAGAGATAGAGATAGAGATAGAGATAGAGATAGAGATAGAGATTGAGATTGAGATTGAGATTGAGGTTGAGGTTGAGGTTGAGATTGATATTGATATTGAGATAGAGGCTGAGACTGAGTTTGAGATTCAGATAGAGATAGAAATCATTTCCGCTACGACAGCAACGCGTCGGGTACCAGCTAGTTATTTATTATATTAATTGTCTTTCCCCCTATGTCCGTCCGTCTGTCTTCTTACGGATTGTACTCATCGTGCCTCTGTTGCAATCTCCGTCCGCGTATTAATCAAATTACCAATTAGCTTATATATAACAGTTTGTCCATAAAGTAACTCTGAATTATAAGCGCTATGTGTATACAACGAAGGGGAAAACAAAGGAAGTTTTTAGTTGGGAAAAACAATTTTTCAATTGCTGCAATTGAACAATCATTCGCGTATATGACAAACGAAGTTAATATTTTGCAACTTAATGAAGCGTTTCTCGCAACTGAACTATTATTATGACAACTGTTGAAACG
The DNA here is from genome assembly GCA_943735915.1 of Pherbina coryleti. Lineage (NCBI taxonomy): Eukaryota > Metazoa > Arthropoda > Insecta > Diptera > Sciomyzidae > Pherbina > Pherbina coryleti. The sequence goes on from OX030952.1 coordinate 132,297,930, forward strand.
TTTACAAATAACGAAGCACGACAAACGAAGTTTGTTTGCGGCAAACTGGCAATAAACGTTTTTTTTTTTGCGTGTATGATCTCTTACTAATAGCCTCCTGACTGGATTCAGTCAACAACAGCTGTTCTGATCGAAACTTGCGTGAAGTCTTTTCCGTACTCTTTTGCAAATTCTCTTATTTTGACAGATAATTTAAACTTGAACTTTACTCGAACTTTACTTGAACTTTGTACGAAAACAGACCTATTTACTGATATGGAATTCACATCAAATCAAATTTAAAATCTGAAAACTCAACTTTACGTGAGAGTTTAAATGCTGCAAAAAATGAATGTGAGGTCAAAGCCTATACTGTTCATACACAAGATTGGACAAAATGGCAATGATAAAGATAAGGATAAGGATAAGGATAAGGATAAGGATAAGGATAAGGACAAGGATAAGGATAAGGATAAGGATAAGGATAAGGATAAGGATAAGGATAAGGATAAGGATAAGGATAAGGATAAGGATAAGGATAAGGATAAGGATAAGGATAAGGATAAGGATAAGGATGAGGATAAGAATAATGATAAGGATAAGGATAAGGATAAGGATAAGGATAAGGATAAGGATAAGGATATGGATAAGGACAAGGACAGCCATGTTATGCGCCACGGCAATCTCTTACAAGTCAAATTATATTAACTGAGCACGTTAACATACTAATGCGAACACTTGTTAATATTTTCTTCTTCTTGTAATCATTACTCAATGATGGTGAAATGTAAATATTAATGTATATTAAAATTAAATATTATATCAATGTTCAGAATATAAAATGCAATCATTGAAAAATCACAACTATTAAGCAATCTTCAAATTAAAATATATTCAGTTGAATAAAATGAATTTATTTCAATTCAAATTAACCCTATTCATGTCACGCTATTTTCATAATGTTAACTGTCACGGTGTGACTTAGAGTCACTAATACAAAAAACATAATTATTTTATTGAAAACAAGAAAGTTTAATACAAAATATCGTTCATAGAGAATTAATTTCTTTTATTAAAAAGAAAAAATTAATTATTTATAAATAATGTGGAAATAACAAAACTATTAATTTGAACATTAAAGGCAAAAAATACTTTACTGTTATTGCTCGTTACTCATGGGTTTCTGACTATTACCACGGAATTGCTTAGAAAATCGTCCTTTTTTATAAGAGGAACAGTTAAGTTGACGCCTCTTCTTTGACACTGTCGATGCATTCTAAGCTGGGTTTCATGATGAGTTTTCCATTATCACGTCTTTTGCAGATATCAGTGTCTTAGAGTCACTACGTGACAGTTAATGTTATTTTTTAATATTTTGTGTAAGATGTAAATTTTATAAACACATACAAAAAAATTAACTGTACATTACAGAAACAGAATGACCATTAATAAAATACATTTAACTTATTTTGCTTTAAAACAAGTCTTAAATCATTTATATTGGTTCGAAATTGAATAGTGACCCAAAGACACCGCCTGACATGAATAGGGTTAAATGTTTGTTCGATCAAAATGTCTACATCAGATGTTAGCCTGATAGTTGAAACTATTGTGTCGCTAGTTCTTCTCCAGACATGAAGTTTGTTCGTATTATTTTAATATTTTTAATTTTCTATTTCACAGGAATACAATGTTGGGTGAATATTTAAAATACAACTTTTAATCATTATAATTCATCTTTTTAATTATCCACCTTTTTACACAGCGCTCCTTCACTATAAACTTCAAAAGCATTAACTGCCATGTGAATTCCAGCTACGTTTCATATGTGAATTGCTCAATTGTTAAAATAAATCGTCGTCAAACTGGTTTTAATGTTAATCTGGAGTTTGCACAAAATTTAAATGCACCATATCTTGAGCTATTACTCACATATCCTCGCATAAATCGACCAGATTTTGTTCTATTCAATACCAGTAAACTTGACTATTGTCAGTATTTAGGGAATAGAAGTGATTTAAATTTTTTAAAAATCGTAAAAATGGATTTTGACAAATTTGGCAAAGTACCCAATTGTCCAATAAAAAAGGTGAGTTTAAACAATCATAACAGCAAGTTTTTTATAAAATTCTTTTAAAAATTGTCTACTACAGGGCGCTGTTATAAATCATAATAATTACTACATGGACGCAGATTTCATGCCTCAATATACGCCTGAATGTAACTACTACACCCACGTTTCGATTTCTGTTCAAAAGATACGAATATTTGAAATGATTCTGAATGGCAGCATCGCAGAGAAAGGCAAGAACAAGAACAAGAAGAAGAACAATGTTTTGAAAATTAAATGAAAATCATCAACTCTTTTAGAGAAATGTATTAATTGAATTAATGAAATTGAGTAATTCATTGGTGTTTAACGAAACTTTTTACTTTTTGGCATCAAATTGTACTCATTTTTTTTTTTCATGAATAAAGAAACTTTTTTGATATATATAATAATTTATTTAAAATAAAAAAATAACAAAAATGGACAAACAATTCAATATATGTAGTTAAATAAATATAATACGTACATTCAGTTTTTAAGATTTAATCAAGAAAATGTGCGTTTTCCTCTTCTTCAACAGAAATATTTTCGAAATGCATATCACTTTTCATTTTTATGGCATAGCAACATTGCTTAGTGGCTTTTAACAAATCTTTTGTGTTAATTAAAGAAGAAACTGAATCAACAAGCAGACGATTTCTGCACTTTGTGTTGATTAAATTTTGAATCGAAAATATTCTCTCAACATTTTGCTGAAGAATGTGAAATTGATAAAATATTCTGTGTAATTCTGATGTTTCAAAAAAAGTGGTTCATTGAATTCATTTGTAATAGTTCTCACTTTTTTTCCAAAATTCACATGTAGAAAAAGCTTTAAGACTTTGAACGCGTTTGAATGTGTTGTAAAAATGTTTGCAAAAATGCACAAAATAGACACTGAAAACTTTTTGAAATTTAAAAAAAAGCGAATAAAGTCGATATGAAGATCAAGTGTATGAGATTGTACTTAAAATGTCTCCGTGGTACTTACGTACTTTTTTTAATAAAATTGTACTAAAAAAGTACAATTGTACTGAAAAATCCAAGGCTAACGCAAACATACTCATACGAACATTTGTTAATATTTTCTTCTTCTTGTATGCGTACATTTATATTTTTGCTATCGGGGGTAATGTTCATGGTTACAATCATTACTCAATGTTTCAATAAATCTAATACGAAGTATAAAACTGAATGTGAAATGTTAATATAAATGTATATTAAAATTAAATATTATATAAATGTTCAGAATATTAAATACAATCTCTGAAAAATCACAACTATTAAGCAATCTTCAAATTAAAATTTATTCAGTTGAATAAAATGAATTTATTTCAATTCAAATTAAATGTTTGTTCAATCAAAATGTCTACATCTGATGTTGGCCTGATAGTTGACACTATTGTGTCGCTAGTTCTTCTCCAGACATGAAGTTTGTTCGTATTATTTTAATATTTTTCATTTTCTATTTCACGAGAATACAATGTTGGGTGAATATTTTAAATACAACTATTAATCATTATAATTCATCTTTGAAGTTATTCACCTTTTTACACAGCGCTCCTTCACAATAAACTTCAACAGTATTAACTGCCATGTAAATTCCAACTACGTTTCATATGTGAATTGCTCAATTGTTAAAATAAATCGTCGTCAAACTGGTTTTAATGTTAATCTGGAGTTTGCAAAAAATTTAAATACACCAAGTCTTGCACTATTACTTACATATCCTCGCATAAATCGACCAGATTTTGTTCTATTCAATACCAGTAACCTTGACTATTGCCAATTTTTAGGGAATAGAAGTGATTTAAATGTTTTAGAAATCGCAAAAATGGATTTTGACAAATTGGGCAAACCACCTAATTGTCCAATACAAAAGGTGAGTTTAAACAATCATAAGAGCAAGTTTCTTATAATAGTTTTTTTTTTAATTGTCTGTTACAGGGCGCTGTTATAAATTATGTTAATTTCTACGTCGACGCTGATACCATGCCTCAATATATGCCTGAATGTAAATACTATACCCACGTTTTGATTTCTGTGCAAAAGATACAAATATTTGAAATGGTTTTGAATGGCAGCATCACAGAGAAGGGCAAGAACAATTACAAGAACAAGAACAAGAACAAGAACAAGAATAAGAACAATGTTTTGAAAAGTAAATGAAAATCATCAACCCTTTTAGAAAAATGTATTAATCGAGTTATTGAAATTGAGTAATTGAATGGGTTTTTACGGAACAATGTGCTTTCATATATAATGATAGCTTATAACTTTCATTGATACACTGTATTACATATATATTTTTGTGTACATATATTAATAAAATTGTACTTTCTTTAAAACCAATTAATTAAATTATTCTGAATCTGTGTAGACTAGTTCAATTATTGTTCGTTGTCAAACGAATGAAATTCAGAAGTTGTTGAATTAATTTATGTCGAAAAATATAAATTTCATTTGATAGTTACATATTTTCTGATATGGAATTCACATCAAATCAAATTATAAACTGATAACTCAACTCAAATACAAAGTGTGAGTTCAAATACTGCAAAAAATGAATGTGAGGTCGAAGCCTATACTATAGACAAAACGGTAAGGATAAGGATAAGGATAAAGATAAGGATAAGAAAGAGGATAGGGATAATGATAAGGATAAGGATGAGGATAAGGATCAGAATAGAAACGTTTAGCCTAATAAATAGACTAAATATCTAGTCATGTTGTAGCAAAAATATTATGTACCTTTGCTAAAAATAGCGCCATACGCTACAGTCATCTTGTACACCACGACAATTTGTAAAAAGCCATAATTATATGCTTAACTGAGCACGCAAACACACTCATACAAACATTTGTTAATATTTTAATTAGAATTTTTCTAGTTTAAAATCAATTTGTTAAATAATACCATGAAATTTATTCATTTTCAAATATATACCATAACAAAACAACTAGTTAAAATTAAAGCAATAGGAAAAATAAGCTATTTAGTGGAATGCTAGTTTTCATAACCTCAACATTGAATTACATTCACTCTTGAGTAAATACTAAGTTTACCTTTGTTTCACTTTATAAACTAAGTTCTTCTTTAGGGGTCTTTGTCAATTTTAATAGCATGAGTTATTTGCAGATATCTTGAGGAATTGCCAACTTGAATTACTTAATTAACAAGCTTTTAAAGCCGTTTACAAAATGGCTTTAGTCGCAATGTTGAATTCACTGAAAGTTGTGAAACACCCTTCATTGATATTACTTTGGTAATTCCATGCCCAAGTCTAGAAACTTTAAAATATATTCCACCATTGCCATTGATTGTTGCAAGTTCCTAAATAATAAATTTAGGATCAGTTTAATACAAAAGCTGCGAAAGGAGTTTGACAAATATGGAAGTCTGCCCAGTTATCAAATCCAAAAAGTATATTTCAACTTTTGAACAATTTTGATATTTTAAGGGAACTGTGATGAATATTGTTGTTTTATGAATATTGAAAGTTTTATATGAATGCCGAAAATTTCCCTCCAAATAAAATAGAAGCATCGAAAATAAAAGTAAAACAAATCGCTGGAATATAAGGAAAACTATGTTTTAAACTCTCTCTAAGGTATGCAGTAGATGAATTGATACGAACAATAAATGACTTCTTAGTTGGAAATATTGTTTGATGATGATTGGCAGGAAGTTATAGAACAATTCCTTTTCAATTTCAATTTCAATTTCAATTTATTTAAGAAAGAATTGTTCACAAACAAGACAGAGTCTTTTAAATGCAGTAAGAATACACATATAAAAAATAACAAATAACAAGTGATAAGCAACAGAGAAATAGGTAAAATTTAACATAATATAATTACTCAAAGATCTTAACAAAATAATAAATAATATTTAAATCAAAATCGAAAAAATCGAAACAATCAAGAATAACAACAAATGAATATTAAACATTAAAAAAAAAAAATTTTAGAATCAGAGAAAGAGAGAGACTTAAGAGAAATGTTGGAAAATTACATGCTTAAAGTTGCGTTTACTTGCGATACTTTTTATACTTAAAGGCAGTGAATTCCACAATCTGATGGCGTTCACAAAGAAGAGTCTGTTAGAGTTTAAGAAATTATAAACAGGGATTATTAGATTCAAATTTCTAGTTGACCTACAAAATTGTAGCTTTTCAAATAAGTATTCAGGAGTGTTCAATTTCTGAAATAAATAAATATATTTTGTAAAATAAAAAAATCATTATTAGCTTTGAACTTTAAGTTAAAAGGAGCAAAATAGGGCAGATATGTCGAAAAGATATTTAGGTCTAAGATTAAAACTCTGAGTTCGTATAATAATAGCAGATATAATATTAATGCACATAAAGAAAACATGAATAAAATTAGAAAATCTTGAGTTAGAAAGAAAAAAAATATTACTATAAAAAAAAGGAAATAATCTGAAAATCTTTACTTTCTACCTCATATTACTATCTACAAACTTGTACTTGTATATCAAGAAAACAAAAAGATAGAAAAAAAAATGTAATATAAAAATCAAGGATTTATGAAGTTCACAGAAGTAAGTAAGTCTGATAAATGAATTAGTTAATGAGTTAAAGTGCGTGGATCATTCGATGCCAATTCGTCGACCAGCGTCGAGATCCAAGTTTCGAGTCCCAGCTGACACATTTTTAACGTAGAATACGTTATACGGGGATATTGATCTGGAGCACAAAATTTTGAGAAAATGTTTGTCACTTTCATTATTAGTTTTTAATACTTTATGCTTGCATTGAAGAAAATTCAAGTATGGTCGTAACATATTTAATATGTCTTCTTTTGATTTGTATTTAAATAATCATACTGCTACATATAATTTTTTTGATTCTATAAGTAAATCAAAATTTAACTCCTTCAAATTTTGTATCAATTTTCATATGCTTTGTATTAAAGGGTGATTTTTTTGAGGTTATGATTTTCATGCATTAGTATTTGACAGATCACGTGGGATTTCAGACATGGTGTCAAAGAGAAAGATGCTCAGTATGCTTTAACATTTCATCATTATTGGCCGAACGATCTGCCACAACGTCGAATTTTCAGTGAATGGGCCCTAGAAAAGTTGGCAGAAAATCCGCTTTTTTATCGACAAATTTTGTTCAGCGATGAGGCTCATTTCTGGTTGAATGGCTACGTAAATAAGCAAAATTGCCGCATTTGGAGTGAAGAGCAACCAGAAGCCGTTCAAGAACTGGCCATGCATCCCGAAAAATGCACTGTTTGGTGTGGTTTGTACGCTGGTGGAATCATTGAACCGTATTTTTTCAAAGATGCTGTTGGACGCAACGTTACGGTGAATGGTGATCGCTATCGTTCGATGCTAACAAACTTTTTGTTGCCAAAAATGGAAGAACTGAACTTGGTTGACATGTGGTTTCAACAAGATGGCGCTACATGCCACACATCTCGCGATTCTATGGCCATTTTGAGGGAAAACTTCGGAGAACAATTAATCTCAAGAAATGGACCGGTAAGTTGGCCACCAAGATCATGCGATTTGACGCCTTTAGACTATTTTTTGTGGGGCTACGTCAAGTCTAAAGTCTACAGAAATAAGCCAGCAACTATTCCAGCTTTGGAAGACAACATTTCCGAAGAAATTCGGGCTATTCCGGCCGAAATGCTCGAAAAAGTTGCCCAAAATTGGACTTTCCGAATGGACCACCTAAGACGCAGCCGCGGTCAACATTTAAATGAAATTATCTTCAAAAAGTAAATGTCATGGACCAATCTAACGTTTCAAATAAAGAACCGATGCTGCGCAACTTAAAAGCCGAAATTGGCGTTTAAAGGTTACGTAAATACAACCATGATTTTTGTTTGTCTTTTCTTTTAATATCAAAGACATGCTCCATATGCGCCCTTTGCAGCATTTTTTTATGCGGCGGCCATTGTAAATCCATAGGAATTCTTAATTTTTGTAGAGATTTTCTATAGTTCAGACACAAACCTTACAATCAGAAGCAGAAAATGAAAAAATGTTTATGAATAACAATGTTAGCAAGGTTGCATAGAAGCTGCGTAAAGCCTTAAACAGTGCGTAACTAAACAAGCGTTTAAAGAATGTTTAAGGAAATCTATTGAATAAGGCTGTTAATGACTAACGTATTCTACGCCTGACCTATGCGCCCGTGTTATCTAACACAGGCTTGAGCTTTTTTTTCAAATGAAATTAATTTTTCCGATCGGCCGTCACCTTTATGCAGACCATGGCAATTTTTACGCATAACTCCCTGCTACAAGCAGCCCACATACGCCGCTGTTAAAAACAAATTTTCTAAAATATCCATATCTACTTATATTCATCTCTAAAAAAATTATTACTCAATTCAATAGCCACGAATTAATTGTATAGTATAGAAACAATAATGCTGTATCATGGAAAATATTTGATAACCAAACCTAAAATAGTAACAATCTATTAAGTGATGATGAAGTTTCTTAGCTCAATTCTAGTTTCTTTAATCTTTGGAGTTGACATCATTTATAGTTGGGTAAATATTGACTACATTCAAACTTTCCAAAAAAAATTTTGCTTAATAGCTTATATTACAGCGACCGTTCATTATATCCTTTGACAGCATAAATTGTACGAATATGTCGCACAGTGTATCACATATAAATTGCTCGATTCAAAAACTTAACCGTTATCAAAATAGCTATAGTTTCTATGTCGAATTTTCAGAAGATTTAAAAGCACCCTTCATTGATGTAAGCTTGGTGGTGCCACGCTTCAACCAGCCGGACTTTGTTATCTTCAATACTACTAACATTGATTGTTGCCAGTTTATAGGTTATAAATACAATATAACTCTATTGCAAAAAGTACGCCAAGAGATAGACAAATATGGAAATGTTCCTTCATGTCCTCTTCGGAAAGTAAGTATTTTATGAAAAAAAAAAAAAATAATTAATTCTGATGATGACTTCGTAGGGCGATACGCTAAAAATTGTAAAGTTTATTATGAATGCCGAAAGTTTCCCCCCGTTTTTGCCAGAATCCCTATTCAGAAGTAAAACGGTAATGGGACACAAAGGAAGTTATTTATTTGAAATAGCTGTGAATGGAAGCGTCGAAGACAAAAGTAAACGAAATGGTTGGAAAATTAAGAAAACTAAATTTTAAGTGTTTCTACTTAATTTATTTTATGACAATTTACATATATAGGTTCTTTTCAACATTCTCATCTATAGTAATTATGTTGGTTTGAATAGTTAAATAAAGACCCAAACTTACTGAAATTCAAATTAAAAAAATTAGAATTTAAAATTTTTAATTTACCTACTTTGAATAAGTTGAATCTTGTGCCATCTTTACTCGTTTAAAAAATCATTTAATTTTGCTGAAAGAAAAAAATTATAAACAAATATTTTGTAGATGTCTTTTTTGACTCGGCAACGTTGCCTTTAACCTGCAATGAAAGAGGTTATCAAAATGTTGACAAAGACATTTTATTCAAATTGCATAGAAGTTGAATGGTATTGTAACACGCTGAGCATTGGTGGTAAGGAAAAATGTATGGCACTACAGTAATGTTTAATTCTTTTATCTTATGAATCCTCATCAGGATGCGAACGGAGCTGCTTAAGTAACGAAACTTCAAAAATTTTAAATGGGATTATTTCTAAGTCCAGGTGCCACAGTAATTTTATTTTACGATCGGATTAGTTCTATGACCTTGTAACAAGAATAAATATTTTTTGCACCACAAAAATACCACAAGATCAAAAGCACACCATAGAAAATAAAATTATAAAATTATTGGTTTTATCCGGAATAATTAGGGAACCAGTAAATATTACGTAAATGCACTATATGGCAAAAATGCACCAGTTAGCATGAGCACAATCACAAAAACAAGTATAAGCACAAGAAGAAGCAAAAGGAAAAACAAAACAAAAGCAATAGAAAAACCAAAAAAAAAATATAAACTAAAAATAGACATAAAAAAATAACAAAAATCAAAGTCAAAGTCAAAGTCAAAGTCAAATTCAAAGTCAAAGTCAAAGTCAAAGTCAAAGTCAAAATCAAAATCAAAACCAAAATCAAAATCAAAATCAAAATCAAAATCAAAATCAAAATCAAAATCAAAATCAAAATCAAAATCAAAATCAAAATCAAAATCAAAATCAAAATCAAAATCAAAATCAAAATCAAAATCAAAATCAAAATCAAAATCAAAATCAAAATCAAAATCAAAATCAAAATCAAAACCAAAATCAAAATCAAAATCAAAATCAAAATCAAAATCAAAATCAAAATCAAAATCAAAATCAAAATCAAAATCAAAATCAAAATCAAAATCAAAATCAAAATCAAAATCAAAATCAAAATCAAAATCAAAATCAAAATCAAAATCAAAATCAAAATCAAATCAAAATCAAAATCAAAATCAAAATCGATATAAAAATCAAAATCAAAACCGAAATCAAAATCAAAATCAAAATCAAAATCAAAATCAAAATCAAAATCAAAATCAAAATCAAAATCAAAATCAAAATCAAAATCAAAATCAAAATCAAAATCAAAATCAAAATCAAAATCAAAATCAAAATCAAAATCAAAATCAAAATCAAAATCAAAATCAAAATCAAAATCAAAATCAAAATCAAAATCAAAATCAAAATCGAAATCGAAATCAAAATCAAAATCAAAATCAAAATCAAAATCAAAATCAAATTCAAAATCAAAATCAAAATCAAAATCAAAATCAAAATCAAAATCAAAATCAAAATCAAAATCAAAATCAAAATCAAAATCAAAATCAAAATCAAAATCAAAATCAAATTCAAAATCAAAATCAAAATCAAAATCAAAATCAAAATCAAAATCAAAATCAAAATGAAAATCCAAATGAAAATGAACATGAAAATCAAAATCAAAATCAAAATCAAAATCAAAATCAAAATCAAAATCAAAATCAAAATCAAAATCAAAATCAAAATCAAAATCAAAATCAAAATCAAAATCAAAATCAAAATCAAAATCAAAATCAAAATCAAAATCAAAATCAAAATCAAAATAAAAATCAAAATCAAAATCAAAATCAAAATCAAAATCAAAATCAAAATCAAAATCCAAATGAAAATGAAAATCAAAATCAAAATCAAAATCAAAATCAAAATCAAAACCAAAATCAAAATCAAAATCAAAATCAAATTCAAAATCAAAATCAAAATCAAAATCAAAATCAAAATCAAAATCAAAATCGAAATTAAAATCAAAATCAAAATCAAAATCAAAATCAAACTCAAAATCAGATCAAAATCAAAATCAAAATCAAAATAAAAATCTAGATTAAAGAAAATAAGACAAAAAAAACTTGTAAGGGTTAGAATTTAGACATTTGTAAAGAAAGGATTGACAAGATTTGAAGAAGGATTTGGAAAAAGTGAGTTGGGATAAAAACAAGAATTGGAATTAAAAGAAAAATTTGTTTATGGTGTGGAATTATTAGGTCGCATATAGGAATAAGAATGAGGATAAGTTGAAGCACCCTAGTCCCTTTCAAGGACTAGGGTAGTTACAGATTAGAATAAGGACAAACATTTTTTGTTATGTTCAACACCTACGGGTATGTGTATTATACAGCCAAAGCTAAAACAGTGCTTGCACCGGCAAAATGGAATTATTTCAATCTTTCCGCAATGAAATTCAAGTCAAAAGATGACAACTTATTGTTGTTAAAATTAATTATTCCTGGTTAGATCTTTTATCTAATCTCTAAAATGCTGAATATCGTTACTCTACCCGTTTCATGAACTTCTTAATGTATTAATCTCTATTTCATTCAATTCTAAAATCATTAGAAATGTAACTACAAATGTTTAATAAAAAGGAAAAAACTCCTGCAAACAATCATCAATTACAAAGCTTAATGCTTCAACATCATAATAAATATTTAATTGTACAGGAATTATTTAAAAAGCATTTGTTATGGAAACGATAAAATTCAAGTTCAAAGAGAAAATAATCGGCGTTTATGTTCCAATTTACACTTAGTTTTAAATAGCCACTTAAAAGCATTTCAAGATCACGGTCAACAAGAGTGCCTGCCTATTTACAAATGAAGCAAATCACCGCGTTTTTCAACGAGTCAATCATCAAGTGCGCGTTTTTTTTTTTTTTTTAATTTCAAACCACTTAACGACCAACAAACAGGCCACATTCATATCCTTGTGACTAAGTACTTCACACTAAGCGTGTGGCAACAACAAAAGTTCAGAGTTTTTAGCACTCTTCTGGCCTCACACTCCACTATGTTCAAAATTCATCGTATTTTGACTGCCTTGTTGTATTGTGTGTTGGGTTCAAGTTCCATAGTAGTGGTGTCTAGACTGTTGAAGCGCATTTAAAATGTCAGCCATAAAACTTTAGAAACTAGCAAACACACTTTTACACTAAAACACAGTCGCATACTAGCATAATCAATAAAATGCTCCTATTTGCATGCAACACTAAATTGAAAAATGGCGTCTTAATTGTTTTGTTTTTTTTTTTAAATTTTTTCTACCATTTTAAATTGCATGGAAATTCCTTTTTCATGCTTAAGGCTACTTTATGACTTTGTTTGGGTTAAATGTTCGCGTGTTTCCTTAGTATTGCACATTGTTAGCTACATTTGAAGAAAGAAAAACACAAAGGATTTGCTTGCAGTTCAACAAACAAAAGCAACAAGCAAATCCTTCGACCTGACTGTAATCTTGCGACTTAAGGTTCTGCCTTTTTTTAAATTTATTCGATAATTGCGTGCTGTAATGTTTGCTAGTTGAAAAAAATGGTAAAATATTTAAATTTTGTGAGCTTTTCTAACTTTATACTGACAGAGTTTACTTTTGAATTCGAATAATATCGAAGTTTATGTTGATTTTGTTTTGCCGTGTGTATTTTCATATCATTCTTCCGTTTTCACTTTGTCTTATCTAAATATGTTCAACTAACTCATAGAAGATTTTTTAGCTGTATTTTCTTATCTCTTTTTAATATTTTAAAGCAAAATTTAACTTTGCACGTGGTTAAAATTCTGCTGTTCGTGATTTATCACCCATTTATTTAAATTCACCCACTTATAGCTTAATTCACATTTATCTGGAATTACTTAGAAATCATTAGGTTGCTCAAACTTTATTTGCATCAAAATGTATCCAAAAAATATTTTTTTATAGCACGAATAGAAGTGTATCTTTAATTCACATTTATCTGGAATAACTTAGAAATCATTAGGTTGCTCAAACTTTATTTGCATCAAAATGTATCCAAAAAATATTTTTTTATAGCACGAATAGAAGTGTATCTTCTTTCCGTTATCAGTTTGATTTTAAAAAGTTTTCATGACATTTTTGCAGTTAAGGCACGTCTTTGTAATAAAAATAAACTTTATTTGTGTCACTTCAAAAAATTACGCGTTATAATAGTGTTTGATATTCATCAAAACCCACAAAAGCGAGTTTTGGAATAAAATAAAAAACATTCATAACAAGCTGTATTTATATAAAAAACGGTTGGCCATTTCAACTCTTAGCACTATTTGGATATTTTTCTATTTTTTTATTTATATGTTGTTAAATGATTTAACCCAAATGATCAAGAACTGCACCTGGAAGTTTTATCTCGAATTCAAAGGGCTTGTGTTTGTCACTATTTCGTTTGGTTGAAAGTAATTTAAAATTCAATATGCAAGATATTTGCATTAGATTTCGACACAAAGCAGCTAAGGAAAAACCAACCCTTAATAGACTGTATTTTATAGAAGCTGCATGGGTATTTCTAAAAAATGGTTAACCCTGCGTCCAATATTTTATGAACCTTGCAAAAATTGCAAAAATATTTGAATATTCCTTAACCTATGCACAGTTGTAGCGTCCATAACCAAGAAACATAATTTCTTTAGTATCATAACAAAATTCTCTTTGTGGAAGGCCAACAAAAATATTTCACTTCCGATAGAAAGTGCCTCTGATGGCAGTTGGGCACAAAGTGAAGAAGAAATAGCGAACATATTTGCTAGTTACTTGAGCCTTGCCTTCCAGGCAGTAGCCTCCAGCTACTACTGGATTTGTGATCCCAGCCATAATAAATAATCCCAACGAAGAAATTCCACCAATTATTATAAGAAGGGGTGAGGTAAATAATATCATCTCTAAAGAACTTAACCCAAAGCAGAGTCCTGGTCATGATCTTATTACTCCTAAAATGATCAAAGAACTGCCTAGTACTGCTGTTGTGTTTCTTACATTATTATTTAATGCGATCCTAAGATTTGGCCACTTTCCATCGGTTTGGAAGAAATCACTTATAGTAATGATTCCAAAACCTGGAAAAGACAAAACCTTACCATCTTCATATAGACATATAAGCTTGCTTCCGTGTCTGTCAAAGCTGTTCGAGAAATTACTGCTTCTAAAACTTTCGGATTATCTTAGCAACAATAACATTATACCCTCCCATCAATTTGGATTTCACAAGCAACATGGAACCATTGAACAAGTGAACTAATGAGATTAGAAATGCATTTGAGTTCCGAAATTATTGCTCTGCTATATTTCTCGATGTTGCCCAGGCATTTGACAAAGTATGGCATGAGGGTCTTATATACAAAATAAAGTGTTTACTTCCTCCTAATTCCCATAAAATCTTAGAATCATACCTAACAAATCGTTTGTTTAAAGTAAAATACAAGAAATTTTTGACGAATGACTATTTAATAGAAGCGGGTGTCCCCCAGGGAAGTGTGCTCGGACCAACACTTTATGTTATATATACCTTGGACATTCCCCTAACAATAATCTGACAACATCAACATTTGCGGATGATACTGCAATTCTAAGCTGCAACAAATGCCCAATAAAAGCTTCAAGAGAATAAGAAGAGCACTTAAAACTTGTGGAATCATGGTTGTCGAAATGGCGTATCAAAGTAAATGAGCAGAAGTCCAAACATGTTACATTTACTCTTCGCTCGGAAACATGCCCCACAGTTCTTCTCAATAATACCACTATTCCGCAAAGCAATGAAGCCAATTACATATCTCGGCATTCACCTTGACTGACGATTAACGTGGCGAAAACACATTGAGGCTAAGAAAACTCATCTTAAACTCAAAGCGAATAGTCTACATTGGGTTATTAACCACCGTTCTGCACTGAGCCTTGAAAAAAAAGTTCTCCTGCATAAAAGCGTTTTAAAGCCAGTATGGACATATGGTGCCTAACTATGGGGTAATGCTTCTAAAAGCAATATTGAGCTTATACAGAGGGCTCAGTCTAAAATACTCAGAACAATTACAGGTGCACCTCGGTACATGAGGAACGAAAACATAAACAGAGACCTGAACATATCATTGGTAAAAGACGAAATTATCTGTCTTAAGCAATGCCATCAGGAAAAACTACAAATTCATCGAAACACTCTGGCTAGATTTTTGACAAATACAGCCCAAATATCGCATGCCCTGTAAAAATGAGGACCACTTATCCATAATACCTCAAAAAAAAAAAAAAAAAAAAATAAAATGAGGATTTAGTACTTTAGTTTTTAAGATGTATACACTTATTGTTAGTTCTTAGATTAAGAAGATTCAATAAATATATATTGTTAAAATTTATTTTTACATTCGTTTAATTTTTGTTGCACGACCAACTGTTTTTGACAGATGGTGGTTTCCTTGTTGCTGAGAAAATCAATATTTGTCAATGCTACCTGTACAGGGTTGCCCATATTCGACGGACCCATGTTTTTGTTAAAAAAATCAAAGAAAAAAATAAAAATTTGGCGGTTGGCAATCTTAATCATTTAATTTGTTCCAAGTAGATTTGTTTACATCAATTTTTGAATATGATATCTCTCAAATGGCCGCCTCTGGCGTTGATGGCGTATTGTGCCCTTTTTGCAGCATTTTCCATCGTTTTCGCCAACATTTCGGCCGGAATAGCGGCTATTTCTTCACGAATGTTGTCCTTGAGCTCTTCTACGGTCCTTGGCTTGTTAACGTAAACCTTTGACTTCAAATATCCCCACAAGAAGAAGTCAGGCGGCGTCAAATCGGGCAAACGCGGTGGCCAGTCCAAATCACCACTTTTCGACATCAAACGGCCCGGAAACAAATTCTTCAGAAAATCGATTGTTATGCGACTTGTGTGCGGTGGAGCGCCGTCTTGTTGAAACCAGAACTGCCTCGTACGCTTATAATTGTATAATTGTATCATGGGTTTAAACCATGGTATAATAATACAAGGTAGCATTGACAACCAAGAATGATAGAAAAATAGATTACGCATCATGAACCAAGAAATAAAGATCATGCAAAGAAGAGAGCCGCCATATTGTAAACAAAACAATGCTGGTAGGTCTGACGTCATCGGTCACAAATTGTTTTGTTTACGTGTAGCGATTATATGTGAAAATTTATTTCTTGAAGTTTTAAAGAATTATTAGTGTTTATAATTCAGTAATTTTTTGTGTTTTTTATAAAAATGAAGTGTGCTGTAGCGACGTGCAATAATTACAACAGCAAAAAAAAATTACTTTAAATTTCGTTACTGCATGAAAATATAAACAAACAAAGTATTCAAACACTTTTTTCGAGAATTAAACTTGTTATTTTATAATTTTTCACTTTTATTTAAGTTTTCACATGTTTTGCATGAAAAACGTATGCAATATAGTTTTTTTTGTGACCGATGACGTGGCACGAAAAAAATACTTTTTTCTCGCACTGCTGATTGCTTGATATTGTCTTGTTGGTTCATGATTACGCATTGCGCAGCACCGTTATGTTGTTTACTTTTCATTTTGACATTTCTAGCTACGAACAAAGTATTTTTTACAATCATGACGTCACGCTAGACCAAGTTTGTTTCTTGAATCTTTTGCCATTGTTTCATATTTGTTCACATTCTGAACAAGACTTGACAGAAAGCCATATCGTAAGCTCATATCGTAAGTCTATCGTGACGTAGATGCGCAGATTGTTGAAAATTATTTTTACGATCTGCGCAATCTATTTTTCTATCATTCTTGATTGACAACTGCTTATTTTCTCTTCTACAAGAAAACATCTCCTGTCAAAAACAGCTTTTTGTGGAAATACATCTGCAGCTGCTGTGGTTGTTGTTTTTTTCACTTCAACTTTTTCAACATTGTTTGTGTTTTCAATGGCGGATTGTGAGCGCTCTTTTTTTGAATATGTTTTTTGACAGGAGATGTTTTCCCAAGCAACTGTCAATGCTACCTTGTATTATTATACCATGGTTCAAACTATTGACCTCAAGTTAAGTAAACTTCTGATAAAAATAAGATAAGTAACGAATATTACTTTAATTTTAATTTGTTTAAGATTTAAACTCTGTTTAGACAACTGCAGATTCAGGAAGTTAAACAATTAAGATAAGGTAACGCACCTAAGGAAACAAAAAGAAATTTAAAAAAATTGTATTCAATTTTACTTGTTCAATTCTTCAAGAAAGTTTTTCTTATGTCCTTCGTCTTAGATTGCTGGAATATATATTTGGTATATCCATGATATTTCTCATAATGTCAGTTTCTCATAATAATATACTCGTTTTTAAGTGTTTTATTTAATTTATAATATTTTATTTATTAAAGTGTCATAAACCGGGTTGCATTGGAGTTTAAATAAATGCTAACAAAACACAAACAGTTGACATTTAAAAGCTGCACGTTTAATTTTGCACCCAGCTGTAGCATTGCACTTTTTTATTTTGTTGTTCAACACTACTTTATGACAGTCATCATAGCAGCCATTCAACTTCATGCCTGCTGCGTTTTGCCATAACTATCACGATTTGGACATTTTAGGGTTTTGCGAATTATGCAAAAATAAAGCAGAAAAAACGAAGCTATCTGAAAACTACTCGACTTTGACATAATTCATGCAATTAAAAATTTATTCACCGATTGTGAAATCAATTCGCGCATTTTTTTTTTTTTTGTTTTTTTTTTTGTTTTTTTTTTTGTTTAAGTGGGCTGCTAACTAACAGAAACCACAACAACTTCATCGACCACTCATTAAACAATTTCCGTTTCTTAAAATCTCATTAGGGTCAGTCAGTCAGCTTGAGATTAGTTTGATTTGCATAAAAATGACTTCGAAAAACTGTGCCACTCAGAATAACCGCCCAAGTTAAACAACTCAGCCAAAGACCGACTTGAATTTCGAAATCAATCTGAAAAACTAAAGGCATTAATATTAACAAAAGCTTCAGTTTAAAAGTTCTCAAAATAAAAACTCAAACTGAGATGTTGTCCGCCCATTGTTTCAATAAGAAGCAGGTCCGGCATAATACTAGCTAGTAAAGCCAAGGCTTGGAAGAAAAGAATATTCGTGAGACGCAGTTGATATTTCGTTGCGAATGGCTGGTTAAAATCAGGCTGAACCAGCTCAGACACTCAGCAAACTTTGGCGGACAAAAGAATTTCTCTGATTTTGAGGCAGCTCGCGAGTGCAACATAGGATAGCGTTGGGCATATAGTCGGTGTTAAAAGGTCGGTCATTCGATACCTTCTTTCGACGTGCGGCATTTTTGAGGTGCGGTAATATTTTCATTTTATCTAAAAATTGTTGTAAAGACATTCTAATCATTTAGCGCCCACAAGAGAAATAAATAAACAAATGTTGTAACAACCAACAACATTTTATGAGGAAAAATTATGTTAAAATATTTGGAATATTCATGAATTAGTAAAAAATGTTCAATGTTTCTCTATTTTAACGATAGAATTATTCATTCGTCGTAGAAATAAATAAATCGATGTCATTTCTTCTTGTCGCAGATATGTTTATAGATAACTCCAAGAAGAATTTTTGTCAAAATTTGTCAAAATGTTCATCGTTCACACCAATTTCACTGATGCCTGGGTGCAAACGGCCTGCCGATCCTCACTCAAATTGACATTAAATCAATTTCACTTTCATCTATCTAAGATTCAAACCGATGTCCAAATGCGCTGGTGTAGCAACAAGTGTGCAACACACTTTCGTGGGTGGCCAAAGCGATCAAAGTGCTTGACGGACAAGACGTAGCGGCGATTTGTGCGATTTACGTTCAATTGGACGGTTTGTTTTTGCCCAGGGAAACAGCCAGGACAGGACAGTCAGAAGATTTGGAATTTCGCCTGGTGCAGCGAATTGTTGTCGTTCTGTCTAAGTTATCAAAACAGCTTCGAGACATTAACTGACACAGCTTGTCGCGTCGCAATGCTTCTTTTGCATCCGTCACCACGAATAGAAAATCAACGCCGCGTGAAAGTGAATCGGAAAAGTTTTTTTTTTTGTCTAATCTTATTTGTATGGATTTTTCTTTCACTATTTTGTTTTTTTGTTTCGTTTTGTTTTTGTTTTCATTTTCGTTTGTGAGGCATTTTGAGAAGCCCACGTCTGAAAACAACATCATCATCATCATCATTGAACAGGTTGCACTGCATTTCGCCCCATTAGCATGCGAGGAACGTGCTTGCGCATCGGAAGCTGAAGATTTATCAGTGACAGCCGCGTGTCCGAGTTTTGTTTGAATTTGTTGACATAGTTGTTGTGGTTGTTCTTGTTGTTGTTCGATTTGTCAACGTATTAGATGCGTTTTGCGTGTGGGTCGTAACAGTAAAGTGGACCAACAGGGGGTTTCAGTTGTGCTGAACCCAATTTAAGACTCTATAAAATGAGTTGTTTTTCCTTCGATATGTTTCACTTATGTATGTACGTTCAGCTAACTTTTCTTTTCTCTTATTTTGTTTTGCTTTGTTTACCCTGAGCTTTGGATAGTTTGTGAGATCCGTGAAGTCTTAACAATGACAACGGATTCTAGGTCAATTTTGAAGCAGGTTTTATGAGATTTTGTTATAAGTTGAAGTGCACTTTCGATCGTGGGATCGAGCAGATTTACTTTCGCTGTTTTAATTGTGGATTTCGAAGTGAGGTATTTAATTTGAAAATAAAAAAAAACTGATGCTGGTTTTATCTCAAACTAAATCCAAGTGCATTTTTCATAGGATCTGGCTGAGAATTCACTCTTGTATTACTCAAAATTAATTTATTATGAATCATAATATAGAGATTGCTTTCGATTATCTTAAATTGAATGATTATCTACGAATTATTTGCAACCCAGTTAAATCAAAACTAAGTAAAAAAACCTTTAATTTAGTAAAGTTTCTCATCAAAACCTCTAATTCAAATCATAAAATTTTTCATTTTCTCACTCTTCATTCCATATGATTTCGTTTATTTTTGTATTGTTTTCTAAAACTCTGAAACACCATCCGTACCCATTCGTCTGGCAACACTCTACAAAAGCTTTTTATAATTGAATTAATTCTGAGAACTGCTTTGTTGCCTCTCTTAATGCGTTTTTTGACAGTTTGCGTGTCGCTGCGGACCGTCTGACAATAATGCTATGGCAGACAATGACATTTCCCGCCATCATTTTCTTAACAGAAATAATTCAATTAGTTATCGTGTTGAATTTGATGCGGTTTCTCAATTAAACAAAGACATCATCGGTTGATGGATGAATTACTACATGTGCTCGTATTCATATTTTAATATTTGAAGACTTCCACGAATTGTGCTTCATTTTTTGGAGTGCAATGCACTTTAAGCCCTTACAAGACAAGCTTTGAACATGCGAACCAGGTCAATGACTTTGTTGTAGCGCAATATATGCATGTAGCAGGTCAACATTGATATTGTGCTTGATTATTTTGTGGGTGTTAAACAAAGCAACAAAATCAAGAATGAAAAAAAAAATAAAGATAAAAATAAAAAAGTTCTTAGTAAGAACTGCGAACTTGAAAAAGTTTTTATACTGTGTCCCATGGGATTTGAGCCAGGAATCACCCGGTTCGTAAAATTGGCATATGTAGAATGGTTCAAGTTGATGTAATCGTTGTGTTGAGTTATAGCGTTTAAAACAAAAATATATTTTTTAATAGCATCGTTTTTACTAACGTGGCTGCATTACGAAGAAAAAAAAAATCTGAAACAAACTGTCGTGAAACGGCGATAAGTATTTTATCTCTGTTGTGATAACTTTGCAAATAGAAGTTGCTGTGAAGAAAGAGAAAATTGAAATTCATAAACTTACCATCTACCAGAGCTTTCTTTTGTATGGTGACTTATTTTGAAAATGAACTTTTACATAACACAATTTTTTCATACAAACTAACCCCCTGGAATCGGGTTTTGTGGGACATTTAAACACTAATTCTGAATAAGTACGAAATTAATCCTTGAACACATTTTAAGTTTTGATTTATTTCTGCAGTACAAGTTTTGAGTTTTGTTGTATTCAGAGACTTAAAGTAGAATTTTATGACAAATATTTTTTTGTGGGACATTTTAACACGTTAAATCCCTTTTTATTGGTATTTTCTGTAATTTTTCACAAAAGGGACAAAAAAGACATATTTAAGAGTTAGAGGGTTAAAATGTTCCGCAAAAATGTTCCTATTGGTATTTTAATTCAAAATAAAATAAGAATTGAAAAAAGGGGAAAACTTCAACACCTCCTAAAATAAAACTCAAGCGTAAACTTTTCAAGCGATGATATATATCTTTTCGTTTTTTTTTTGGTCCCTTCTGCCAAAATCCGTTGTCGAAACCTTGTTATTGTGTTGTATAGTGTTATGATGTTGTATGATATGAAAACACAAAAAATATGCAATTTCAGTTTGGGTAGCAATAAATATGACTAAATTTTATTTCTATTTCCAATATAAGTGACACGATATTTTTCGTTTTGTTAAAAGAGTATTTGTTATGCGTGTTTTATTAGTAAGCAATAAAAAGACTCCTAAAGAAGTCTTTGATATGATTGTAAAATGAAATCAGAATAAAAGAAATGAGCTCGGAAATAAAACTCTAAAAAGAGTATTTTTTATGATTGTAAAGAATGCTTTATGAGCTCTCAGAAAAGAACTCATCACAAAGTCCTAAATATGACGTATTATGATTGTTCATAACAAAGACTCACAAAAGGATTAAACTTATATTGTATGATATATGCGTTATTATAAAAAGGCCTCATCAAAGAGTCTTATGTACTAGTCTTTTATGAGAACTCTGTTTAAGTGTGTTTGGTGTGTTTTAGTGTGTGTGAATTCTCATAAACGAGTGTTTTATGAGAATTCTGTGAGGATTTTATAAGCTTTAAAGTTATATTTTTATCTTCTTAATATATAAAAACGTAGGTGCATATGTATGTCTTACCATTTGTGGTAATTTCTGAGAATGTGAATATTTTTTCAAAGTGAATAATTTATCTTTCAGTCCTTCAGTGTGCAGTTGGGGAGCTTGCAGAATCGAATGAAGTCGAATCATATATGGCAAAGTGAAATTTTTAACTTTTAAATTTTGAACAATTACTTTTTATTTGAAATGTTTAAAAAAAAATATTTTTGTCGTTTCTTTTTATTTTTCAAGTATAAAATATTTTAAATAAATTTTAATCTAAAATTATATTTCAATCTAAATGGATCATTGTTGCTTCTATAAATTCTGAAAGAGTCGTCATTATGAGTCCTTTTAGATTCCATTACATGATTCTTAACCCTAGAACTGTATCGCTATTTTTTTTACCTATGTATTGTATCGCGGGGTGAAAAAACATCCCAATTTTCAAGGGCCCGTATCTTGGGCACAGTGTGGCTTTGATGGTTCCATGGGGGCTCATTTTTTTGTCTCTTGACCTAGAACCACGTGAACTAAATTATTTGGCCAAAAGTTTGGATGGTCCGGGAATATTGACCAAGAAGTGCAAAAAACGTGAAAAACTACCAAAAATTTTATTTTTCGTTAAAATTACGATATCTCAGTGAGTTTTTGACTAAATCGAGTAATTCCAACGGGGTTATAAAGGAGAGATACTATGTTTAATGGGTATTATAGTGGTTTTGGTCGATTTTCCAAAAATGCTATTTATTTTGAAAAAAAAGTGCGCAAATAGTAAGAATTTGAAAAAAACGATTTTTGCCACACAGATCGTTACAATGAATAAGAATTTCGTTCAAATTGGAAAAAAACATCTTTATTTGAAATCATAAAGTACAATTTTGAGAAGAGTGTTTTTGAGGCCTAGTTAGAATTGTATTATTTTTGATATCTGTTTGAATACATGTTAGCAGGTACCGTTTTTTTAAAGAGAAAGTGGAAGGGAGCGTATATTTGTAAATATATGTAAAGTGGGGCCACTATGCACTCATTACTTGTCCAAAAAGTTTAAACAACACGAAAATAAAAAAACTTTAAGATGACGACAAATATACACAAACTGTATCGTGGGGTGAAAAAACACCCCAGACGCACTTCTATTGTTCACTGCTTGAGCTGGTACGGATGCCGCGAGCGTGCTCCCTCTACTCTCGGACGTTGAAACAGAATTATGGTTACGGTCCCGGATCGTAAACGTAAGACGTTTGTGTCTGGCGTGAGATTTAAACTAGTCTATGGTGTTTTTTTCACCCCGCGATACAGTTCTAGGGTTAAGAGTGGTTATTTAATGGCTATTAAAATATGGCTATTCAAGAGTCCTAATTTTGAGTCTAAAAGACTGATTTATATGAGTTCAAAAAGAGTATTTATTATGAGCCTTGAAAGAGTATTAACATTAAGTCTTAAAAGAGTCTAGTTTTGAGTCCAAA
Source organism: Pherbina coryleti (assembly GCA_943735915.1). Lineage (NCBI taxonomy): Eukaryota > Metazoa > Arthropoda > Insecta > Diptera > Sciomyzidae > Pherbina > Pherbina coryleti. The sequence continues at coordinate 132,321,695 of OX030952.1, forward strand.
ATGAGACATAAAGCAGTCATTTTTATGAATTATATTTTGAAGCCCATAATCTACGAAAATGTACTCATAAAAGATTCTTTTTTGAAAGCATTGTGTCGATAAAAACTCATTTATATGAGTCTTAATAGTATTTTAAGAGTCATAATGTTTGCTGGGATAAAGAAATTAATTCAATACATTGACTTCTCTGGTCAGTTTGGATTTGTGGAAACTTAGATTGTAGATAATCTTTAATCATCCAAACCAAATATGGGAAAAACAGGCAACTCTCATTCGGACCATTGGAAAAAAAAGTATAACTAGCGACAAACCAAAGTAAAACTATGCAAAGCAACTTTCGATTTTAGTCGGTGTTGCAATTAATTAATCAATCATTTTCAATTTTTATTGAAATTCAATTGCATTTGATGCAAAAATTGAATTCATTATAAAGCGGGAAAAACTACTTCTCGCAGCGACATGAAAGCGTCTCTTTTCAATTAATTTTTTTTTTCTAAGGCACGCATGCGCTGAAAAACTATTTCCGCCGACAAAACGTTTGCGGGAGATAAGACTGAGTGAAGAAAAAAAAACTTAAAGCAATGGTTGGGTCATTGCTTAAAGTGGCAAAGAAGGTTTTCAAGTGAAACTTTAAGGCATTGACTGGCTGCCTATTGCTTCTAGTAAGCTTACATCATGACTCTCTGTACACTTTATGCAGATATCATTTTTTTTTTTAAAATAGACAAAATTCCTCATTAAAATAGTTGTACTTTGCTTACTTAACAAAAAGTAAATAGACACAGGAAGAAAAAATTTGTATCTTTGCTATGTTGCTTTTAATTAGCAGAGCCAGTGTTATGCCCGTTTTAATGTTTAAGACAGAAATTTTGCGAGTTTTATGTGTTTATTTTTGCAATCAAAGAAAGTGTTGATTAAAAGTGAAATAAGTCAATTTTTCATTTCCTTCCGTACTTTAGTATTTTCATATCAGTCATCTTAGTCGGCAGAAAAAAGTTGTTACGTTGAATCTTTAAAGATTGAATCTTTTCTCAGTGTAGCTGCACTTTAAATAACTCAATCTAGTCATTTTTGTTCTAAAATCTTTCTGCTTCTATTAGGTTTTCATTTTTTTTTTCACTTTTTATACCTACATACTTTCAACTATTTTAAAATATGTCACACATTAATTAAGAACGTGGAATTCAAAGCACATCGTTGCGTCTGTTTGAATAGCGCCAGCGTCCTTATTCGAAGATATATGACTACGTCTTTGGCTTTGCATACTGCGTATAATTGTGTTATGCATAATTTTGAATTAAGCACAACTGGAGCAAGCCTAGAAACAAATTAGTTCAGCACATTTCCGGGTGCAATCATGCTTAGTACTTAAGTAATTAAATTACTATTTGTGAAAGTTGCATTGGGCAGGGCAGGGTAGGGAAAGACATAAGAATATCGACGACAGTCAAGAATTAGCTATGAACTTGTAGTTATATGAATAGATGATAGGAAAAAGGCATAACAATGTCTACTAAATAATTTTTTATTGAGCTGGTTATAATTTCAATTTTTTTACTCAACAAGCATGTAACTTATAATTTAAATAAAGCATGTGCTGCAATGTGCCCGAAGTGTTATTTTATGTGCTATTTGGAAAAATATTTATTTCAAATAGTTTGAGTTTTGCGACGAATTTTCAGAAATTTGAAAAATGTGCTGTAATGTGCTCGTGTTGTGCTACAAGAAATCGAAGAAAAATATTCAAAATTTACACATTTAGTTATAAAAAGAAATTAACTAAATTTATATGAAGTTAGCCACACCTTTAATTTAATGTAGATATGTCTGAAGTACACTATTGTGTGATATTTGGACAAAAAATATTTTGTAAATTTTTTCAGAACATTGGAAATTGTGCCCAAGTTGTATAGAAAAACTTATTTTAAGATGTGCATGCAAAATTTGGAAGGTTGTGGATACCTTTATATTCGTAACTAATCACCGCCCAGTGGGAAAAACCATCCTTCTATAATGCTTTATAGCCTACTTACTTTTCGTCCGCGAGTAATGCAAACGTCCCTTCCGAATCCCCATTACTTTTACAAAGTCATGGCCGCCTCTAGTAAGCTTCCTTCTATAAAGTATAAAAAGTATCATACGTACTTACGTTTTCCTTTACTATGTACTCTCGAAGATCGGAATTGTTCGTGTTTCCATTGTAATGCACTTTATTTAATAAGTAGGATGTATGTATGAAAACGTAAGGTACCCTTACTGTATTGATATACGATGTAAATATAACCCATTTTAACCTTCTTCGCAACGGAAAATGTAAGCACTGCGTCGTTTTCACTTACAAAAGAAGGTGAATTTAAGGCTACGGATCATACTTATGTCTTTGCTCTCATTTCACTTTCTTTCATGTTTTTATTGGTTTTTTATGTGCCAGTTAAGTTTCGACGTTGAAAACGACTAAATAAAAACCAGAATGGGATGGTAAAAATGAATAAATTGAATATTTGACAGAATGAATGCAAGTAAGAAAAATTTTTTAAAAATTACTTTAGAAAACATTTGGTGTTGCTAAGTATCATTTTCTTTACTTTCCACAAAAAGGCCAATAAAATAAATAATATTGATTTCAATAATTAAATTTTGTTTTAATTATGATTGAATTAAATGTTTTAAAAAAAAACGACTTCAATTAAAAAAAAAAAAATAACAAAAACCAATAAAATAACAAAATACATTAATGGCTACGTTCAGCAATCACAACTGTTGTGCTCAACATGTTGAGTAAATGTATCAGAAAAATAAAATGATACCAAAAACTGACGGTTCTCACAACATGTTGAGCTGATCAGAAATTGATACTTATGCGTTCAGCAGGCAAACACTCAACAGATGCACAACAGTTGTGATTGCTGAACGTGGCCAATGATAATTGATAATTATCAATTTATTACTCCACAAATGACGTTACTATACCGCCGATCAGCATACGTTTGTTCTTTACTTGTTTTTTCTTTTGATTTTTGCTACACTTCTAGCGTTAATCAAATACCATTACGTCATCATTCCTCTGCATGTCTCTTACTTTACGAAATAAAGTACATATTTAAATGATCTCACGAAGATATGATCGGCGTAACCGTGCATTCCTTTTGTAGTTGCAATCGTAAGCGAGAACGTAAGATGCTCTAAATGTAACAAGCAACATACTTACTTTCGCATGATCCCCTTTTCACCACCATAAGCTAAAGGAAAACATGAATTATTTAATAAGCACCTTACGATCTTTTCGACTGGGCGTAAGAGTGTGTTATTGCGGAAGGTTGTTGTGTTAAATCTATTATATATATTTTTGATCTAGCAGAAGTGCACATTTTTGTTATCTTTTTCTGGCATAGCACAGCATATAACAGAACAACATTCGAATTTCCGAAAAACAAATGACTGATCTGAAATTCCTTTCAAAAAGGGAATACCACTGCACAAAAAAAAATTCCAACATAAAAATTAAGTTTTCTCCATACAGCACACATGGGGCACATCGCATTTCTTGCATTTTGGGTCATAAATACAAAATGACGGAGCTTACTTCATGTTCAGCCAAAAACCACTTGTTCAGCACATACGGATATATTTTCCATCACAATTTTGTAAACATCACGTTGTCAAATATCTGTGACGAATAATTTTTGACAAGACAACTAAAAATTTGCATTCAAGTTGTGCTCTCTCTCTCTCTCCTTCTTACTGAGACTTGCTCCCCTCCCCACTCCCTCCCTCGCTCCATTGAAACAACTTCAATTGCAGCTCATACGAGTTCGTTTTCATTTTGAATTGCAAATTAAAGCAAATAAACAGCTTGTTTCCAAGCAGTTGTTAAAATTATTTTCTTTTTCCAGTTTATCGAGAGCTTTCTTCCTTACATAAAAATCAGAAAAAAAATGATGCTGCGCTTTGTAGCCACAAGCATCTTCAAGTCAAAAATCAAGCATTTGTTTGACAAACATAAATTTTATTTTATGCTGTCTAGTCACAACTTGTCACTCGAACGCGTGTCTTTGCCGCTGAATTTTGGAGACATTCAACCATTCATCTGCGGCCAGGCCATTGCATTCATCCACAATTTGTTCCTTTTACTTTATTCATCATATTTTAAAAGATATCTGTTATTTTTCAATGTAGAAAGGTGACAAACATGTGTCATGTGTCAGCAACGCATTTGCTTGTCACGTGCGCCTCGCTGTGTCTTTTGTCTGACTGTCCGTCTCTTGGTGTATGCATGCCACTTGCATGCAAATGCAAAATATTGCTTTATGTCAGTTAATTGTGTAGATTTGAGCTTTCAACAGCTAAAATTGTATTATGTTGCATTGTCGGGTTGATTATTACGTGATTTTGTGTCATACACTTGGTTGTTGTTGCTATTGCTGTTATCTTCATTTTTTTTTTTTTTTTGTTTTCTCTAATGAAGCGTTAATTAGGTGCGAAGTATTATTATTTAAAATGCAGAGCTCTTTTGGCTTTAATTTTGCTTTATGACTCCAACTAGCTGTATTGAATAATAATCGCTAGAGTAGCATCTTGTAGCCAATATTTAAGTTAGTCACTTTTAATTAACTTGTTCTACCGTTTTACTAGGTACTATTCAAGTAACTTGTTCGGCTCCGTCAGCAAACGTTGTTTATTTTGCTTGAATTTTAATTTTTAATTTCCTTTTCTATCTACTAGTTGCCTTAACATGTTGAAGATTTTCCTTCATTTCCGTTTTCCTGTTGGCCTTAGAGTGCACAATAATTACAGCAACAACAACAACAACAACAAGGACGCCGTTCTAATAGAATGTGCATCGCCTGCATATAATTGTATAGCTCCGTATATAATGTTGTTGTTGGTGTTCGTGAAGCTGACCCAATTTCAAAGGCATGTTCAACAAAGCGGCTTCTTTTCACTTTTTTTTCACTGCAAGGTGCAGCAGAATTTTTTTTTGTTTACGTAAAAAAAAGTGCTCAATGTAAGGGAAATTTTTACTTGGGTTTAATTTTAGTTTGACAAAAAAAAAAACAAACTAAAAATTACTAAAAATTCAGTTTAAATGGTTAAATTAAGGAAAATTTCACAACTTTGTAAATTGAAGTATTTTCGGAATGTGTCTTTGCGAAAAGTATAACTAAACGAGAAAAAGTTTTCGTAGACTTTAATGTTGAACCTGAATGGCTAATTGCAAAAGTATGGTTTTAATCAAAAAACTACAAAAATCGAATGGAAGATTCGTCTTGAAGTTTGGAAACAATACTTTTTAGTTGAAAGTAACTTCATTGTGCATTAGAAAGTTCCTTTGCTGATCATTTTAGTGGGTGTTGGAATCGCTCTTAGAAATATTACGAACCTAAAATTCCGACTTTTAAAATGTATTGAAATGATTCAGAGTTTATGGTACTTTCAGGAACCAAATTGTAGGGAATGAATAAAAAAAGTTAATAAAGTTATTTAGTTACGAGAATATGCTCTTCCCTAAATTACCCATACGTTACTTAACTTATAAAAAAAAAAAATCTGTGATAACGTTCACTGAGCTATTTGTTAACCTTTCCAAACCAATATTTTTCCCGGAAAATGGTGATTTCAATTTATAGGAACCAATCTTTAGAAACTTATAATATCAGAGAACTGAGAGAATTGAGTTAAAATCCATAAATATGTATGAAAATAAAAATTTTCTATAATATATACTACTATGATATAATGCTAAATAAATAAAAATAAATAACTGGCCATTTCAGCCCTTGAAAGGACTTTGACCTAGCTTCTTAGGATCAATTTTGTTGTGCGTGTTATTAAGTTTGTACACAATTGACCGAGAAATGGACCTACAGGCTTAACGCCGACTCCGAACGGTGATGAACGAAATGTTCTTATTCTCATGAAGCTTTACATGGCATTTTGATTTCTCTCTGAGGTTTGCCATTGTCTGCAGAGAGGTGGCGGCCGTAGAGAAAAACTATTTTAATTCAAATAATTTTATGTCGCTGCTGGGGTTCGAACCTGGGTCTCCGGGTTCATTGCCATAGCGGCCACGCACTTTAACCAACTACGCCACGGACGCCACCATATAATGCTATTGCAATTAAAACATAAAAAAATTAATGGAAAAAATATTTAAATCATAGAGCCCGGAACCTCTAGGTGGCAGTCAAGCACGCTACCACTCGAAAAATATGGACACCAATATGTTGTTATGAAGAAAAAATGCTTTTTACTAAATTTTCCAGCATGATAATGATTTTGAGCATACACCGAAAAAACCTAGGCTTGATTTCAAAAGAAGAAAACTGGATGTGTCCTGACCAACCTAATCACTGGGTTTAAATAATATCGTTTATCTTTGGTAAGAATGTCAGAAATGTTGTGAAATAAGAAAGACCTCAAATAATGAATGAAGTGTTGGGTACGGTCGAGTATATTTATTGGTTCTATTCTCTTTCGTAAAAAATCGTTATGAAAAATAAAGACTTTTCTAAGTTTTTTTTAAGCAACACTAAAATGGTGTAAAATGGTAAAAAAGGACATTTTTACGATTTTTAGGCACAATATGCAGTTTTTCCTTGTTTTGTTTTGCATTTTTTTTTTTCTTATTCAATATCTACAACTTTGTTTAAGACACTAAAACAATATTCCCTACGATTAACCACGAAACAGCCCTGTCAAAATATCGAAAAAGTGCTCAAAATCCAATTTGAGTCAAAAAATGGATGACACTGTGAATCTCTTATTTGAACGTCAGTAGGCAAAAGTAGTAGTAGCAAGTACACTGTGTTATTAAAAAAGTATATATTTGTTATATGGGTGAATTTCAAAACCAACGGCATTTCTCTGTCCCTGCTTTTTTCAGTTTTCTCTTTCAAAAAATAATCACAAAAATAAACAAATCAAAATAATGTTGTAAAACAAGAACTATATATAAGTAAATAAGGCATTTAGAGTTTAGGCAAATTTCATCGTTTAACATTTACAAGCGATTATTTTCTCCCCTCTCTTATAGAAAAACATTTGTCCCCACTCTTACCTGCAGTTGTTCAATATAGAAAAAGAAAACGAAAAGAAAGAGAAATGAAAAGAATACGCATTGATTTGCGATGCTTACATAAATATTAAAGAGTTTTTGGTGTTTTTAATTTCTAAAGCTTACATAACAGTACTTTTTTGCAAAGCTTTTGTTGTCATCGGCCCGTATCAGGAGTGTTATGTTAAACTTTATTTGCCATAATCTCTATTTCAGTTACTGATATGACGTCAAGTGCATAACTGCAAGAAAACACAAGCTTATTGCTTTCAGTTGTACTAAATAAGTGCCAATTCAAAATGTTTATTTAAATATAATTAGCAGATTATGGTAAGTATAGATTTATATGTCAAGAGTGCTGTCACCGATTTTGCGTTTTTAAATATCGATATTAAAAAAAAGTGTTTGTAATTGATTTCTTAGTTAGTTTTCAACTGTTTTCAACTGAATTTTTTCAACTAAACTCTTACAAAATGGAAAAAGTCCTGAGTGTTGTTTCAACACCAACGTCTAAGTATGCCACCGAATTATAAAATTTTTTTTTATTTATATTAAAATTTTCAGCCTAAGAAAGCTAAATTATCAAATGCTTCCATGAAACTTATCGTGTATAAGTCATAAAAAAAGTAGAGAAAGTTACAACATTAGCAAGTCTAACAGATAAATATCAAGTTTGAAATGCAAAAATTTAAAAAACATGTGTTTTATGTTAAAAATCAGTATAATGCGTCCCACTTTTGCAAACAAAATTTACGCGAAACTGAAGCTGTGATACATATGGATTTTTCAGAGAATTACTCCTATAAGCTATCCGAAGAAGTTCAAATGTTTCATTTTGGTGCATCGCGAAATCAAGCAATACTGCACACAGGTTTAATTTATCTTAAAAGCCCCGAAAAGCCAATCAACTTTTGTACATTTTCAGAGAGCCTGCACCATGGTCCTGATGCAATTTGGGCACATGTAGATCCAATTTTCGATTTTTGTAACAAAAATCTCAAAATGTAACGACAGTTAATTTCTTTTCAGACAGCCCATCATCACAGTATTTTTTTTTACTATGCAATAGATTTTTTGACAAAAAAGTGTAAGTGCGCAACTTGGTCCTTTTTTGAAACATCCCACGGGAAAGGCGCAGCAGATGGTGTGGGTGCTGTTCTGAACGAACGGCAGATAGTCTTGTTGCCCATGGAATGGATATTGTGGATGCTCATCAATTTTACGATGCGCTTAAAAGCAAAGTTAATGTGGAATTGTTTTACGTAAATGCACAACAAATTTCCTGCAGTAATAAACTATTGCCTAAAAATTTGAAAACAATGCAAGGAACAAGAGATATTCATCAAATAGTTTCATGCTCGAAAGGAACAATGATGCATAGAAATCTCTCTTGCTACTGTGCAAATAATAACTGGCTAAAAGGAAGGTTATGCAATTGCCATGGATTAAAGGCGAAAACTGTAAAAATTGAAGAAAACGCAAAACGAAACCCGTCAAAAAAGATAAGATCTGTTTACAAAAAAGTTTACACAGATTCGGAGTAGAATTTTTTTTCGTTTTTTTTATGGACAAAGAAAAAAAAACATTCAAAATAATTGATATAAATGTTTATTTTTATTATGTTATTAATTTTAGTTTCATTGTGTCCAGAGTGTTGCTAATTGTCTTGAGTGTTGAACTTTTTATGAAAATTTCTTGCTTAATTAACTCATTTTGAAAACTTATCAAAGAAGAAGGTTGCCTCACAAATGAGCTATATTACAATTCTATTTTTTAGTAAAATTATATAATTTCATTATACTAAAATTATGAAACATAGTAACCCTTACTTGAGAAAGTTGCGATTTTTGAGAGAATATTGTGTCATTTTTAAAAAAATAATAAAATATTTAACCAAAACATAAATCAAACAGCTCAACAATATACTTATAATTTAAGAAAAAATTTAGTTCTTTAATTTATTTAAATTTATGCATATTTTTAGAAGATTTTTATGGTCAAAATTCAAGACAAAAATTCTTTGCACTTCTGCAAAAACTTGAAAAAAATTTAATTTAACAGAACTTTTTAAGGAGCGTAACAGTGATTTTGGATTCTATATTCATTTTCATAACAGTGTCCCTGTTTAAAGTTGAACGATATTAAAGTTGAAAAAATTAAAAAGTTTATCTGCCATACCCAAATTTTTTGAAATTTACCAATATATTATTTTGCAAGTTTATTACACCTTATTTATGGAAAAAGAAAACAATTCTGTGGCGAACCTTAAAACACTCCCATTAAACCTTCTAAAAGAGAAGCTTTCATCTCGTTACTTTCCATCAAACCGTTAAAGTGAAGTCAAGGAGTTGACGTCTTCTTTGGTAAAATTTAAAACATTTTCTAGATAAATTTCACCTTTGCTGTCAAACACTGTTACGCATGGTAGTCAGTTGTTGCACACTTGGCTACATAATTGGTTAAAAAACCCTACCCTGGCATATAATTAAAACATTAAAGAGAAAAGACAGAAACACAAAAAAAAAACTTCATAATTAGACAACATCAAAAATGCGTAAATTATGTTCACAACCGTGGCTACTACTTTTTTGCCCTTTTTGTTTTTGCGCGACTCAATGGTACTACATAAAGATTAATGCAATTCATGGCATTATGATTGAACAAACACAGGTAGCAGCCCGCCAAGCAATTCCAAGCTAGTCGCAAGTTAGCAAAAGTGATTTATGTCAGTTTTTTTTTTTGACCAACGAAGCAGCTGTTGTTGCAGCTTTAGAGTTAGAAAGAAGAAAGGGGAAAAAAGAGATAAAATAATTTATTTATAATCGTTGGAAAGAAGGCATCTGTTGATGAAGTAAATCAAAACGAACTTGATTTGTTTTATCCAATTTCCGCAATAAAACGATTGACAACGATGCTAATAACGGGCATCTATGAATTTTGAGATGAAACAACTAGAAATGAAATAAAAGCATTACTTCATGCGCATGCGCAACGTCCAACGTCGACAAGTTAATGACTGCTGCTAGGTTTGTCTGACTCTTTTTTTGTTTTTACCTCCTCAGTTGTTGTTGTGAGGAAAATGTATGGCTAAAACGAATAAATTCATAAAGAAAACATAGTTGATCATTGTTGACAGTGAAAAATGCAAACGTCTACGCATGAAAATTGAAATAGTGCGGAAAGATTAAAGAAAAAAAACGCATGCTTATAATTAATCGCAGGAAAAATTAAAAAAGGATTATGTTGTGGTTTGTCATGTGACGTTATTTAATTGACATGCATAAATATATGATTTCTGCATAAACTAGGAAGCTGTAATTGGGTCTGCGATAAGGTGCAGCGGAAAACTGTTTCAAGTAACAATTATCTACTTATACGTCAAACTCACAGTAGTTATAGATTCAGTAGTTGTGGTAGAGTGCAAGCACGGAATAGCCTGACAACGATTCAGAGTTAAGTGTGATGGACTCGTCAATTGCTGTCATTAACAGTCAAGTTTCATGATCATGTTTTAAATTGTTCTTATATTTTATGCAAAATCTAGATAAGTAAAAGTAATTGTTTCATAATTTGCAGATTAACATTAATCTACAAATGTGCTGCAATTCTTTAGAAAAATAGCTTTATTCAAATTCCACAAGACCTGTCTCAGAGATTACAAAAAACAATTTTTTTTTGCGGAAAATTATAAAAATTTTAAAATAAGCACATTAAGCAGTAAAACTATACCCATACTAGTAATGCGACACCACCGCAAATAACCGTTTGCAAGCTGGCCACTGTTTGTTCGACCGAGTCTATCTACAGTCTGTCCGTAATTGCTGAAATAGGTGTCATTCATTTGGCCAGCAAACACACATGACGTGTGAGAAAGAATTTTGCAATTGCATATTTTTCTGTTAAGGTCTTTCTACTGCTTTGCAATAAAAACCAGCAAATTTCTGCAGATAAGCAACAATGCATAAAACACACGAGCACACACACACACAAACACAGAGTGCCACAAGAAATCTTAAACATATTTGTGCACAACTTTATTTATTGTCGCTGCATTGCTGCTGCATATTTTTTCGTTTTTGGTGTGAAATTTGAAACACCTGCAAGAATTACTGCGCCAAAAATATATGAAAAAATATCGCTAGAATAAGTACATAGAATAGTGCAGTTCCTTTCTGATTTGGATAACGGCTATAATGCTTTATAGATACTTATTACGACAACGTGTTTGTCAACGTAACCTACACGCAAAGAAATTTTTCTTTCTTTTTTCCAACTACACTTCGTTTACGAGTTGTATTTGCTTCAAACGAATATTCAGTTTTCATTAAATTTCAACCTAAAAATATGTATGTATATACCGCAAGCTATTTCGGTCAATATTATTTATTATATTAATTATCTTTCTCCCTGTGTCCGTCCGTTTTCTTATGGATTGTACTCATCGCACCCCTTTTGCTATCTCTGTCTGCGTATAACATATAGTAACAATTTATCCAAAAAGTAACTTTGAACTATAAGCTTTGTGTTTATACAACGAAGCGAAAAACAAACGCAATTTTCAGTTGGAAAAAACAATTTTTTTTATTATTGTTTATGGCAACTGCTGAAACGTTTGCAACTAACGATTTCAAGCACGACAAACGAAGTTCGTTTGGGGCAAACTGGCGATAAGGGTTTTTTTTTGACGTGGAATACGTCATTCTCGGAGGTAAGTAGGGTGGTTGATAGTGATCAGGTGTTCCTTTTGCAAAAATAATGGGGTCGGTCATTCATATTAACCCGCTCCGGCACTCTCTTAAAGGTCATATGCTCAGATGTATGGCATAAATATACAAAAACCATAAAATTTGTATGGGAGCCCCCCTAAGGAGTGGTCGGAGGGATAAGGTGTCAAACGCAAAAATGTTCCTTTTGCAAAAGTAATGGGGGTCGGACATACATATTAACCCTTTCCGGCATGCTTTTAAAGAAAGGTCATATGCTCAGGTGTATGGAATAAATATTTTGCTAAATATTTTTTAAAAAAGATGTCATCAAAAGCGAATTGAATAATTCTACTTCTTGTGTTACGACATAGTCGAAACTACTGTCTCTTTTTTTCTTTGCGTGTAAGATAATGAGTGCCTGAAATAGGTTTTTTATTAGAAAATTTCAAGAACTGGCATCTTAGATAGTGCACGTGGTAGCGTGCTTGGCTTCCAACCAGAAATCTCGGGTTCGAATCCTAGCTAGGTCATGAGTCTGTTTTTTTTTTTTTAAATTTATTCCTTATTTCTTACAATACGGAATTAAAAAAAACATCATTCAATATATGACATAGTGTAAGTTATGCAATACAATGTACCTGTCATTAAATTTTCTGTTAATTAATAAAAATATCAGTGTACCTAGCTGAAACCGTTGAGTGATTGTTAGAGTGAAAACTTGAGTGACAAGATAATGTTTTATGTAATACATAAGTAACGGTAAAAAGTAATATGTAAGCATTTTGTGAGTCTAAGTAAACTTATTGGCACTCTAGATTTTGAATACCTTACAATATCTTCCATGAGGTCTCCAAATAGCTGTTAAAGGTTGAGGAACCACACAAACAATTTTTCAAGCAATTCTAATCTGATTCTTAATTAGGATTTACATATAATAAGTATGTTATAAAAGTGAATTACGTAGCAACGATAGTAAAATCCCTTTTTTTAAATTTTTCTTAATGAAAATAAAGTCAAAATTTTTAAGAGAAATTAATGAAGTCCTCAATCTTTAAAGCGAACGAAAATACACACATAACAGGCGTTTATATAGATTTAACAGAATAAGGGTATTCTCTATGCCTAGGATCTGCCGTTGCACGGTGCAAGAATAGGAAATATACAATCCGCCATTGTTGTTTCTCAATTGCAGATAATATACATTTCCTATTCTTGCACCGTGCAACGGCATATCCTAGGCATAGAGAATACCCCTAATGTTTTAACGTTCAAGGAGAAGCTAAAAAATTATACAAAAAAAAATATTTGCAAGCTATATTTTTATAAAGTCTATAGCTTTACAAAAAAGTTTAAACTTTAAGTGAAAAAGTTTTCAAATAAGTTTACAAGAAATAGGTTTGGATGACTTAAATAATTTAATTTTTGTAATCCATAAATTTCAAGAAGAAGAAGAAGAAGAAGAAGAAGAAGAAGAAGAAGAAGAAGAAGAAGAAGAAGAAGAAGAAGAAGAAGAAGAAGAAGAAGAAGAAGAAATAGGTTTGGATGACTTAAAAAATTTAATTTTTGTAATCCATAAATTTCAAGAAGAAGAAGAAGAAGAAGAAAAAGAAGAAGAAGAAGAAGAAGAAGAAGAAGAAGAAGAAGAAGAAGAAGAAGAAGAATAAGAAGAAGAAGAAGAAGAAGGAGGAGGATTGCTATATGGTGCTGGAATCGCTGATTTAATACATGGTCCAATAAGTCCCGAGACTAACTACTAGGTGGCACCTCTAACGAAATATCGATATAATATTTCGATAGTTCCAACCTTCAAACAATACGTGTAAAAATTTCATGACAATCTAAAGTTTAGTTGCAGTGATTTAAGTGACGCAACTGTTGATATTTTCAAAATAATGGAGTCAAAGCAATTCCTTGTGTTGATTTATCACTGTTTTTTGATGGGAAAAAATACCGTCCAAGCTGAGCAATGGCTTCGGAAGTTTTATTCGGACTCTGCTCCGTCAAAAGCAACCATTTGCCGATGGTATTGGCCGAGCGTAAAGTGAAGGTGCGCGAGCTAGCTGAGGCTCTGAAGATATCGAAAGGCAGTGTGGGAACAATAATACAGGAACATTTGTCGATCAGAAAGCTGCTTTCCAAATGGGTGCCGCGTTTTCTCACACCGGACCAAAAACAACAACGTGTCGATGATTCGGAGAGCTGTTTGGTACTATTTACAAAGAATAAACATGAATTTTTGCGTCGGTATGTGACAATGGATGAAACATGGATCTACCATTACACATCGGAATCAAAACGGTCGTCAGCTGAGTGGAGAGCAACCGATTAAAGCATGCCAAAGCGACCAAAAACACTACAGCCGGCTGGAAAGTTTATGACGTCTGTATTTTGGCATGTGCATGGAATTTTATTCATCGACTATCTTAAAAAGGAAAGAACAATCAACAGCGATTATTATATAGCGTTATTGGAGCGTTTGAAGGACCAAATCGCGAAAAATCGGCCCCATTTGAAGAAGAACAAAATTCTATTTCACAAAGACAATGCACCGTGTCACAAATCGATGAAAACGATGGCGAAAATCCACTAATTGGGCTTCGAATTACTCCCTCATCCACCGTATTCGGCAGATTTGGCCCCAAGCGACTACTGGCTCTTTGCTGACCTCAAAAAATGCTTGCCGGCAAGAGATTTGGCTCCAATGAAGAGGTGATGGCTGAAACTGAAGCGTATTTTGAGGCGAAGCCCAAATCGTTCTACAAAACCGGTATTGAAAAGTTAGAAAAGCGGTGGAATGAATGTATTGCTCTTGAAGTAACCTATGTTGATGAATAAAGAGAATATTTGCAAAAAGAAGTTTTTTTATTAATTAGTATCGGGACTTATTGGACCAGTTACCAATGAGTACTTTAAATATATTCATTATTGCCTTAAATCATTAAACCAATAATTTAAAAAAAAAGAAAGTTCCTCTGAACCTTAATTTAGAATAATATCATTTCAATTGAAAACTGTGATCTCCATAATGTACGCAAACAGCTTAGTCTGATGTTGTCTTCCGTATTTTTCGAGGAAATATTTTCGAGGAAATAATTAGGTACTTTATTAACTTAATTATAAGTAATATATTTAAGACAGGTAATTATCGAGAAGTTAAAGTTTATTTATTTATTATCGTAGTGATAAATGGGATTTGTCTAAAAATTACAATTAACAAACTTGATTTATACACCTTTTGTTATAACTTCATTACTACTCTCAACCACATTCATGTGTTCACTAATGTATAAAACAAATTCATCGGCCAAATAAACAAATAAACTTTATGACAAAATGCATCAACAAAATCGCTCTATTTTCAACAATTTGAAGGTATTTAATTGTTTGTTGGCCATGGCTAATGTCAATGCCGTTTGTTGGCTATTTAATCATATAGAATTAGTGTAAAATTTCCACACTTTGGGGTCACGTCAAGTCTTTATAACTGACTGAGAGAGCGTAGCACATATTTCAGAGACTTTTTAATAGAGTTGCGACTATTAAATGTACGTTTATATGTCTGAGCGAGTGAGTATGTTTACAAATACCAGTGCGTGCAATTGTGCATAAACAAACGTACATATCAACAGTGATATAAGATTGCAATAAAAGCTGATATTAAGTTGGTTTATTTGTTGAATCACGGCAGAGCGAAAACATTAATAAAAAAAAAATATAGAAAAAATTAGACAACAATTGCGGCTTTTTAAACACAATTGCAACACATGCTCATGCGTTGTAGCCTATGTTCCTAGCGTTATTTTCTATTAACGTATAAGCAATAGCTACTTTAAATTAATTAGAAAAAAAAAAAAAATTGGTGTTATTTTTAGCACGTGTTTTTATTAGAGTCACTTAAAGTGATTCAGAAAAAATATGCATAACATGACTTGTATGACTCACTCCATGACTAAGTGAAACCTGGCTGAACTAAACTAAGTCGAACATCCAGGAAATAACGTTTCCTTTTGTTTTTTTTTTCTGTTGTTATGTTACTTTTTCTTAGTCAAAGTTTGTTCTTTCAGTTGTATTGGTGTGTTGGAGGAATCTCTTCTCAACAGCTTGAGTTGTTGCTGCTAAAAACTGGTTTCATTCTGATGCAACAAAGATTCTAGCGAAGATTGTTGAAGATTCTATTGCAAACTTTTATTTCTGCAGCTATTTTGTCTATGCATCTGCCTGTCAGTCAGTCTGTCTGTCTGTCTGTCCATTTGTATTGAAAGCCTAAACGTTGTTGCCCAGCAAGCTCAACAGAGCCTAAGTGGCATATGTGGCAAATGCTCCAAGGCAGCATTAGCAACAGCAGCAGTCGGAGGCTAAGAAGGTTGCATGTGATTCCAAGACAATTGCACTTTAAGTGCATTCAACTAAGTTGTGGATTGCGTATTGTTTGGCCAATAACCATAAATTTTGTGAGCAAAGCTTTGTTGACTTGTGTTGATATAATCCTTGGACTTTGATCGGGGCCGTACAGAAAAAATGTACAAGTTATATATATAGCTGAGTATAGCTGAAGCACGAAGAAGCAATAGCTTGTTTTTTTTATTGTGATTTTTATAGATCTGTTCAGACCTAAAACTTGAACGGTTTTTCCAGCAAAAAAAATAAATTTTTTTTTTAAATCACTAGCAGCAAACTTCAAACATTATTTAACGAATAACTTAACTCTAAATTAAAAAAAAATGTCTCAAAATGTTGCCAATGTTCGCAGAGTTAAAAATAATTTCATTTAAACTACTAACTCAGCAATCAGATAACAAGGAATTAATTGAAAAAAAAACTGATCGTAATTTTATAATTTTGAAATATTTTATCTAAGCTATAAATCGTTACCAACATTTTTTTTTTCTCTGTAGTTCCAGAAGTAGAACGCAACTAATTCTTTAACAATGTTAAATCAACCGAATTTCCGACAAATTAGCTTAGTGGGTGTCATTAAATTCAATCAAGATATTATTACTCAGAAAACAACCTACATTTTTGAAGAACTGACTTCATACCTTTGTTCAAACTTCATGAACAACAATCAATAAATATTAAAAATTATTTTAATTAAGTGTAATAATTTGCTAGCCCCGTCCAACGGGTTCTCCCCATGCCAGTTCAATTTGAAACCACAAAATCAGCAACATGTGGCTTGCAATGCGTAGGTTTTGCTGGTTTTTGAGATGTGTAGCAATTGTTGCACCAACAAAAACTTTGCAAGTTAGCAGGAAAAGAATTTTTTAGTTTGCATTCCTAAATGTGGCAAAGTGTCTACCGTGAGTAGTTGTTGTGGTTGTTTTGTTTGTGACAAGTATTTTTTTTTATATGTTGCTGAGTGTGCTTAATGCAGTAAATATATTTTTTTTATGTCCTCGTTTTTATGAAGTTATTTTGTAGTTATGCTGCCTTAACCACCATCTGTTTTGTTAAAATAAAGAGCAAAAAAATTGCAGCAATGTGGCAACACCAGTGGCAAATAATGGTTTTTCAAGTGGGTTTCGATGATTAAATGCTACTCAACTGGTCGGCATTTGTACTGTGCATTTATTTTTATAAATATTTTTATTTTTTTTTTTATTTTTTTTTTATTTTTTTTAAATCAAGTGTCACCGGTATGTTGTGTAAATATTTCTATTTGGAGTGATCATTCAATAACAATTGCAGCTGGAATTCACGATTGAGTTCAGTTGTCAGCATTTGAGTTGAACATTTTTTCGATTACATTGTAGCGATGATATTGCCACAGTTGGAGTTTCTACACAAATATAAGTTGGAGGGCTTAAGGGACCTAATTATAAACACGCATAATAAAGATAATAGATGCAAGCATGTGCTTTTATTTTCTTATTCAATTCAAAATACACTAAATCCATAAAAATGTTTGTTTTGTGTTAACATTGATATAAATACAAAATTAGTATTTTATTAGTATTTATTATAATTAATTAAAAAATAAAATTTGAAATAAAACACTTTTTTTTAAAGATAAAACGAATTTTTTATCTTCGGATTTCACGTTTGTACGCACAAAGTTTTGATTTTCGGTGCCTGTCAGACTACGACGTCAGCTGCAGAGGGTTAAAGATAAAGAAATAGACAAATCAGCTGGACAAACAAATATTTAGGTAAAGGTTCTCTAAAAAAGTGATAGATATTTGTAAAATTTTGGATGGTTTTTGAAATTTAGAAATGAAATTAGTTTTGAAATTTAAAGCTGGCATCACTAGTTAGTTTATCCATCCTTATTTTGGACGACTGAAGATCAACTTGCGGCAGGCTTCGATTGGAATCTCATGCCATGTTTTTTGTATAAACTCCTATAATTTGTCCTTTTTGGAAAACGCGAGTTTGGCTTTCCTTGTTTTAAGTTCTCCCCAAAGGTGTTATATTCAATAAAGAGCCCGTGATTGACTTGGCCAGCTAAGCAAGTTGGCGTTTTCGCTTTCAAACTAATATGTAGTTTTAAGCTTGTAAGTGTGATCTGGTTAGTTATTTAGTTATCCTGCTGAAAAGTCAAAATTAGGGGCATTTACACTAAGGGAAATAACGCATATTAGCATTATTCACGCCTGAGTATAAATTTTTTTTAAATATTTACGTGGATAAATGAAATGTTTTCCTTACAACTCGTTTTTTTCCGTATTTGATTTTTATTTATACCACACACGTACCCACATATTTCATCCAACCAAGCAGCAACAGCATCGCACACGTACACACATATTCCGACAAGCAGCAACATCATCGCGCTCTATTCCTGCAGTTTATTTCTTGCAGTTACAGGTTTCTCATAGTTCTCATTTAGTTATTGTTGCAAGGGTAATATAGCCTGGATGTTTGGCCAAGAAATAAAATGATGTATGTATGATGGAGTCAAGAATGATAGAAAAATTGATTACGCATTGCGCAGCTCCGTTATGTTGTTTACTTTTCATTTTGACATTTCTAGCTATTTTTCTATCATTCTTGGGGTGGAGTGACAACTTTATATTTTCTCACTAATATCTTACACCGGTTGTCATTTACCTACATATTTTGCTTCTAATTTTCTGTATTACTTTTTCTTCCTCTAATTTATACTATTTTTGACATTTGGTGCCCTAAAATTGCACCAACTGGCAAAAATAGTATAAATTAGAGAACGAAAAAAGTGATACAGAGAATAAGTAATACAGGAAAATGGCATTTGATGGACGCAATATGAAGAAAATAATACTTTAAAACCATTAATAACATATTCAATTTAAATATGTTGTTTTTAAATTCAATATTTTCATATAAAGTTTCTTTAAATGCGATAGTTTTATTTTCAAATAGTAAATATTTGAAAGATATTTTAAACAATTCGTGCATATAGTTTTAATATATTTTTTATTAATTCTGTTTAAATACTTAAATATTTTATTTGTTTAAAAAAGTATTCAAATAAAGTTTAAATATTTACGTAGTCGATTTATGCAAATGCGTTATTGGTGCAAAATTGACTCGCTTTTGGATAAATTAAAAAAGTTTTTGGATAAATTTAATAGTTTTTTTTTCTTAGTTTGTTTTTTTAATATATACATCCACAATAAAGCTCATCTAGCCAAGGATACCATGAAAATCAGGCCTATATTATTATATTACCACCTTTAAGCTTTCTCTAACTTCGTTTTTGAAAACGCTTCTCTTGCATAGCTGCAGTGAAATTACTTTCGTTTAGGGCGTTGAACTTTTCTTGTCATATCATTGTCAAAAAATTTTTATTTCGGCGCTCTAAAAAAAAATTTTGCTCCTTTTAAGCTCCTACAGGTACTGACCAGTTTCAGTGAGTTTTTGCAAAATGTAAACTAATTGCCAAATTTTTACTGTCGGAGCAAAACAAATTTTCCACAACTCTTTAAGATAAATTCACACTATGTACATTAGGGTGGCCCTTAACTGTATGCGCAATTTTTTTTTTTATAAATTGAATATGTGCGGTGCCCTCGTTTGTTTCTTATCATGCCAAAATTATATTCTGAAAATTTCAGGAAAAAATATTAATATTTAGACGTGCCGCAAAACGAAACTTCATTCGAAATACACATTCATATAGGAAAAAATTGTTTTTTTTTTAACCATAATTAAAATTAAGACAATTTTGTGTGATTTTTTAATCAACGAAACATAATATCGCATTAGGCATTTAATTTATTTTTCCAACGTGATATCATTCGTCGAAAAAGGTTGACTAATACGAAAATTACAACATTTTTACTGTTTTTAAGAAATATTTTTTTTCCGAAAACAAATGAAATTAATGTAATCATTTTTTTTCCAATCTTTTATTGGCGTATGAGTATAAACATTTCTTTCCAAGGAGATATTATGTGTCGAAATCGGATAAAAAATGCGGAAACTCAAAATTTTTTGTGG
The DNA here is from genome assembly GCA_943735915.1 of Pherbina coryleti. Lineage (NCBI taxonomy): Eukaryota > Metazoa > Arthropoda > Insecta > Diptera > Sciomyzidae > Pherbina > Pherbina coryleti. The sequence goes on from OX030952.1 coordinate 132,341,876, forward strand.
AGCAAAAAAACTTTTTTAAAAAAATACTTTTTTCGAAAATACATATGTAAAATTAATTCTTTTGCAAAAAAGTTTATGTTTCCAATTATAAATTGTATAAAGTTTGTACGTTCCTTACACAACAATAACAACAAAAAATAAAATCTTAATCAATAGATTTGTTTTTTTTTATTTTTTTTTTGTTTATTTAAATTTAACACCGTTTATTATTCATAATTGTTTTTACTTTAGTTATTGCTCGTAGGGCCGAAATAAAATTTCACGACTGTATCCTGGATATTTCTTACGATAGTCCCGAATAATCTACATTTAAAAAAGTAAAATCTTTAAATTCTCAATCAAACAATCAGAAATACATATATACTTTTAGGAGATAATCCCGTTAGTTAGTGTTTTTAGTTAGGAGGCTATTAACCCTATTCATGTCACGCTATTTGAACAACGTAAACTGTCACGGTGTGACTTAGAGACACTACGTGACAGTTCATGTTGTATTTTAATATTTTGTGTAATAGGTAAATATTATAAAAACATAAACAAAAATATTATATATATTACAGAAATAGAATGACAGATAATAAAATACATTTAACTTATTTTGCTTTAAAACAAGTTTTAAATCATTTATATTGGTTTGAAATTTAATAGTGACCCAAAGACACAGCCTGACATGAATAGGGTTAAAATCAGTTATTAATTTAACCACATGTTAAGCTTTGTCGTTCAGTACTATTAGAGAAGTAATGATTTTCAGAACATCAGTGTAGTCATTTTGAGATTTCCAATCTTCCGAATGTACTTAAAGAAAATCTGTTCCAATTTTGAAACGTTGGGAAAGTTTCATCGATGGTGGTGATAAAAAGTCGACGATATTTTTATTAATAAGTGTTTGTATATCTTCTTTGGATAAAAATACTTTCTTTCTGCTATCACTTTCAAACTGGTCATCTTCCTGGATTTTTTTAGCCATGTCAACTTTAATTTCTGTTGTTTCGTCGAACAACACAAAAGGAGGAGAAAAGGTACATTTGTCTATCTGGGTAGTACTAATACTCATGGAAACTGTAATTCATATGATATTTTGCCTGTGCTCTTTCTACATTATAATACTCGTAAGATCACAAATAACAAAGCTAAACCAATTTTTAATTATTATACAAATCATACTTCTTTCCCGCTTCTTCTCCTCGAGTTTGCGCTTCCTATGTTTTTCTTTTTTTTTCCCGATTACGTTTCAGCTTCTGCCATCAGACGTCATCAACGTCAATCATGCAACCGGGTCTTCCATTTTCTCTCTGGAGTAGTAAGAACTGGCTGTCTTCCTCTATTCGGATTAGGTGCAGAACGTCCCTGTGTGAAATATCAAATAGATTGTCCAATTCATCGCAGAATAAAGTTTTTTCTGTTGTGCATTTCTGACTTCTTTGTAAATTTTTCGAACATTTGTGCAAATCTAACAACTTTTGAACACATCGATGGGGGAACTCGCAGGTATGCTTGCCTTTTTCCAAAAATCGATGCAAGTTAAGATCACCTTTTATTCAATAAGTAAATTGTAAATGTAAACAAAATTGTATCTTAAAGATTTAAGAATGGTTTTGTCTTAAGATTCTTTTTTTAAGCTTAAAATTTGTTATGTCAGCAAATATTCTGGCTGATGCAATATTTCATCTTGTCATGAAATACTTTTGTTTATAATAAAGCAATCAAGCCATCCTCACTTTTGTTTATATTAAAAGCCTTTATATAAGAGAATAGCTGATTTTTACAGATAGGTTTTTAGTCCAGCTCAGCCACTTGAGTTCCTAGGGTGTTTAAGTGAAGTGAATAAAAAATAATAAACTTGTGATGAAATACTCTTGTTTATAATAAAGCGATCAAGCCATCCTAAGTTTTGTTTATATTAAAAGCCTTTAAATAAGAGAAGAAATGATTTTTACAGATAGGTTTTTAGTCCAGCTCAGCCACTTGAGTTCATAGAGTGTTTAAGTGAAGTGAATAAAAAATAATAAACTTTTTTAAAAACACAGAAAGTACAAGTGTTTAATTAATTTGCATTCCTCTATAGTAAGACTTGCACTTGAATTCAAAGATAATTTCACTGTTTTTATTTTAAAAAATAATACTTGAAGGACATATATGTTAGAAGGTAACCAGTGTTTTCACTTTTAATAGATTCAATTACATATATTTTTTGTTTTAAATGTAATAAGTTGATCGGTAAAACATAATTGTAGAACGTTAGTTAAAATAATTTTCGAAAAAAATTAAATTTTTTTTTTCGCTCGACAAAATAGTTGTAGTTTTCTCACTTTGTAGCCAATTTCAACGGATGATAGATCGTTTGTGAGATAATGTTATGTTAAATACGATATTATGTTGAGTAGGCTAGAAAAGAACATTAAATTGTCTTAATTTTATTTATTGTTGGAAAAAAAACAGTTTTTTCTAATATAAAGGCATATTTTGAATGAAGTTTCGCTTTGCGGCACGTCTAAATATTAATATTTTTTCTTGAAATTTTCACAATATACTTTTGATATGATAAGAAATAAACGAGAGCACCGCACATGTTCAATTTCTAAAAAAAAAAATTAAGGGCCACTCTAATGTACATACATAGTCTTCTACGAACTGTCTTGAAGGACATTACATGGTCTATATCTACTTGATAATCACTCTTGATGATGAAAACATGTACGTTTTGTATGTTTTTGGAATGGCCGACAAAGCGTTTGTCTGTTGATTGGGACTTTTTTTTCTACTACGGGCTTACATTTAAGCTTTTGATCTGAGGGTATTTGCAGCAAAATTGTAAGACTTTTCCAATGATTTGGCGATTATTTTCAGGTTAAAACCTTCACCTCTAAGCATTAATGTTCTTAATGCCTAAGATCTTGGATGCCAATAAAGTGTTTATAAGAATTATATAACGACCTACACCGGAAATAACAAATAGAGTTAGAATAAACTCATTAAAACTCAAAAACACTTTTTTGGTCAACTAGGTTTTACGGTCCATTACTTTTTATTGAAATGTGAAAAGAAGACAAATTAATAAGATCTATCCCCTTAGCACCTAGAGGAATTTACTCAACGTGTTTTTTTTTTGGGCCTAAAGTAAAAATTCTCAGAAATAAGCAACTTAAAGCAAAATGATTTCAATAGTTTTCCTGCCAAATATAGAAGAAAAACAAAGAATATCAGGAAATGACGCAGAAGCAGTGTGTGTAAGTATATGTGCGTGTGTGTGTGTATGTTAGCCCAGCATAAATTTGACATTATCACTTATGTAAGGAAATACGAAAAAGTTCTCTGAACTCAGTCCAGCTTTAAAACATGCAAAGAAAACATAACAATTATTTAAGAAAACAACTGGCAAGTTGTCAGTGTTATTGTCCAAATTCTCCAGAGACTGCCAGAAAAGAACAGAGCATTAAAAAAAGAAAAAATAGAAAAAGTTCGCAGAAAAAGAACCATCAAAAACATTGTAAGCTCAAAATAATAGACTCTAAAGAACACTATGAGAATCTTGGAAAAAATAGGCAGAATGAGCGATGATGACCACTGAGCTCATTAGTGATGCAATAATATAAAAATAGAGATAATGCAAAGAAGCTAGCTAATGAGACAATAAAGTTGATTTTTGTTACTTTTTTTAAGTAGCGCTTAAACATAAATTATGAAAAAAAATAAAATTTAAAGCAACAACAAAAAAAGTTGAATAATGGCTTGGCTAGCTTAAAGTTGATAGTTTTTACTATTGATCTTTAAAAACAAACAATAAGCTTAGCAACCAACTATTTTTATGTTCTGATAATTCTGCCTAGCGGCATGTTTGTTTCTTTTATATCATTTATCAATATTTTGCAAAAATAGTTTATTGCATCATCATCACACTTCATATTTTAGCAAATATAAGCTAATATCTTGGTTGCAATGGGTAAGGATCTCAATTCGATTTGAAGCAGTCTATTTATAAATGACTGATTATCCCAAGCAAGTCAATTTAAATATTTTCACTTTCTTCAATCACCTCAGTGAACAACGCTACAAAAAGACAACGTTGAAGTCGGAAAAGAAAACAAAATTGGAGCATGGAAAATTGCAATTCACTCAAGCAACAGGTGCCCAACATTGTTGACGTTTAGAGGGTGTGATGAATCTACAGATTTTTCTCATCTTCTTTGGCTTCTTTCCTTTCTTTCCTTCACGGTTGAATGTGATGCGATGCACTTCTTTGCCATGCTTGTTGCTTTGTTTAGTTCTGTTTTTTTTTCTAACTTCGTTTCTTTGCTATTAAAACAATAAACAAATAAATTTCAAGGAACGGACGTGGTCCTAATTTATGAACACAACAATACAAATATTTGATGTTAGAAAAACAAGACTGTATAAAGTGAAAGTCTTCTGTTCACAGCGCAGATCAGAGTGGTATGTGCATAAAAGAAGAGTTCAGGGTGAATTATAAGATGCTGCAATGGTGCATCTAATAAAGAAAAAAAAAAAAAAGTAAATACAATAAAATAAAAATAAAATAAGATGAGCGCAATAAGAGCTTATGATTATATCTGGGAGTTTCATTTTTTATAACCGTTTTAATGCAAAAAATTAGCCATTAGCAAAACAAAAGAAAAGAATAAACAAAAAATGTATCACTCGAGTGTTTCAAAATCGAAATGAAATCACACCCACCTCCCACACAAAGTGACCTCATTAGTATTGCAAGATCTCTAAAAAATTGATCTAAAACCTTAAAATGTTGCTATAAGCTTTGGTTCCAAATATGCACTCTACGTTTGAAATTTGTCAAAACCGAATGAACACCAGGTCTGGCTCTCAGACCTGGAAACAGAAAATCATCATGATGGTATCCTGCAAACATTTGGAAGGTGATTGGAAGAGGGTCTGGTTTTGCGATGCTCTTGCGATTCGCCCAAGGGTTCTTTAGAAGATGGATCGCTTTTCGATCGTCCAAGCGAGATTCAAGAAAACTTTTCAAAATCTTCCTTCGCTCATGCCGGCGATCGTTGGAAGATGTATTGCTTTTCTTTTGCCCAAGCGATGAATTCGCAATTCTTGAAAAATTATTTAAATCTTCCTTTGGTCATACCGGCGATAGTTGGAAGATGGATTGCTTTTCGTTTGCCCAAGCGATGAATGCGCGATTCTTGAAAAATTTTTTAAATCTTCCTTCGCTCATCCTGGCGATCGTTGTAACCCTATTTTTATGGTTGGAATATGAACCAAGCTCTGAAAAACCGTTAAAGTGAAACAAAACTTGTGAAACATCTGAAAAAAGTGTCAAATGTTATCTTATCGTTCAGAAGCAACGACGCGTAAAATCGAAGTTTAAAAAAGTTAAAGTGTAAATTAGTGAATAAAGTCTAATAAAATATAAATAAAATATAATAAAATATATATACAATAAATGTAATGTTGTCCAGAAAAGCTTTAAGACAAAGCGATGGATTTGAGCGATTTTTCACAACTATGTGTTTATGTAAAATGGAAGTATGCTGGTGGAAATAATGCCTACACTAAGGAAAATAACGCGTATTGACATTATCCACGCCTGTGTATACATTTTATTAAAATATTTATGTGGATAAATCAAACATTTTCCTTACAACACGTTTTTTTTCCCGTATTTAAATTTTATTTATACCACACACCTATGTGTGTAGGTCCATACAGCTGAAATAGCCGACAAGCAACAACAGCATCGCACTCTGTTCCTGCAGTTTATTTCTTGCAGTTGCAGGTTTCTTATAGTTCTCGTTTAGTTTTTGTTGCAAGGGTAATAAAGCCTGGATGTTTGGCCAATATGATTTGTGAGTGCGATGGGTGATCGCATGATGAAACTATGTAGGGTGGAGTGACAACTCAGTATTTTCTCTCGAATATCTTGCACCGGTTTTCATTTACCTGCATATTTTGCTTCATATTTTCTATCTTACTTTTTCTCTCTCTCTAATGTATACTATTTTTGACAGTTGGTGAAATATTATATGTATACTATTTTTGACATTTGATGCCATAATATTGCACCAACTGTCAAAAATAGTATAAATTAGAGAACGAAAAAACTAAAAAAGAGAATATTTAATACAGGCAAATGGCATTTGATGCATGCAGCTCGTGAGAAAATAGCCAATTGTCAAGGCTACCTTGTATCATGGTTGGTGCTATATGAAGAAAATAATACCATAAAACCATTAATAACATAATCAATTTAAATAGTAAATATTTGAAAGATATTATATATATATATATATATATATATATATATAAAATTATATATAAAATTATATATATATATATATATATATATATAATTTTAATATATTTTTTATTAATTCCGTTAAAATATTTTATTTAATTAAAAATTTGTTTAAATAAATTTTAAATATTTACGTAGTCGATTTATGCAAATGCGTTATTGGTGCAAAATTGACTCGCTTTATGGATAAATTAAAAAATTTTTTAGATAAATTTAATATTTTTTTCTCTTAGTGTAGGGACGCCTTAATCTTAAGTTATATTTACATGACGATTCGGCATTATCAGTTCGTGAACAGCATCACAGTTTTGTGGTACAACAACAGATTTTGGACGACGCTTGAATTCTGTGTGCATCGATAAACAGAAGATTTTTATGGTGCTTCATCACCAAAAGTCGAATTGAGTAAATTGATGCAGTCTTTATGAGATAATTCACGATGAAAGTTGTAAAAAATAATCGCACGAAAATGTTCACGTATTAATTAATTTTTTTGCTGAAATACAATTTTAAAGCGGTGTAAACAACACAATAAGCGCACATACACCAAAAAATGCGAGTATGTGTACGCTAAAAAATGTACGCTAAAATACCAGTTTGACTGACATGGCATTAGCTTAGCCAGATCCCGAAAAATAAGTAGCAGCTTACTTAAGAACTTAAAACCAAAAACAAACCATGCACATATTTTTTTTCCGTGACAGTTTTATTATAATTTAAGATTGATATTTTTCACATTTTGTTTCTACCGCAGGTCATTTGACTTAGCTCTCGTTAACTTTTCAATCACCATCGATGCGTAGGTTGCAATTCTCAATATCCCAAAGGCTAGACCAACTAGCTTGTCGGTTGAAAGACGAACGTGTCGCTGCTTGATTCCATATTTATAATGCTCCATGCTATGTGGTAGGTAAGCAATATAAACAGGGACGGAGCAGAGGTCTGTAAAAATATACATCCACTCTTAAAACCCGATAAAAGTTTTACAAATGTTTACACCCTTGCAAGCTAATTTGCTTCTTCTCCCTTCTGTACAACTATATTTCAAAAGTTACAACAAGTAGTTAGCGAAAATCTTCAACGCCTTTCCGGGGGCGCCAATGTGCATAAAGCCCGCCCTGTAATCACACATCTTAATTGTGCTGGGCATAGGAAAAAATAAACTTAATTTAAATGAAATTCAATATTTGCCACTTCGACACGCTCCAAAAAGAATGTTACCCACATTGAGTGGAGGCTGGCTGGGCAAGTCAAGACTTTCGCACGATACGAACGTGTTTTGGAACACTTGCAAGTGCCTCTAAGAGTTCGTAGAGTATTGCATGGACCAGTGCAGCTGAGTAATATTCTCAATAACGAATAACGCTGAGAAGGAAGTTGCGCAATCGTGAAACTAATAAATTCTTAATTTTTATGACAAGTTGGAAATAGCAGGCATGCAGGCAGACAGACAAGATCGAGAACGGTGTGAATAGTGCATTGGTTGGAAAAGGTGTGTATTTGACGAAGTCGGTAAATATTTTCAGTATAATCTTGAAATTCTATATAAATTCAAAATTTAGTGTGTCATAGCAATATAGACTAGGGTGCGTCTCGTTTAAGCTACAGTTAGTTTATCAATAATCCACTTCTTCAGGTTCTATTTACAAAGTTGTTACGCATAGACGCAAATATTTTTGAAAATAATTTCCCATGATCGAAAGTGATTTATACTTATGAACACAAAAAATCATTAAAAGTAAACTCAAAGCATTTTAATATAGGTGGAGAAAACATTTTGATATTTAAATTTTACTAATCATCTCCATTTAACTCACTGCTCAATAGCAAATGAATTTATTTGTTTTTCGTGATATTAATTCGATAATATTTTTTAAATATCTCTGATAGTTTATTATTGAGACAACATATAATTTATTTATAATAGTTTTCTATCTTTCCTAAAGGCCACACATTGTGTGTTGTTTGAGTTGCAACTCTTGAATGAAAATCACGTGAATACCACAAAATACGCACAAACAACACAAATAATAAAGACAGCTTTTACGGCATAGAAAAAACCAAATTTAAATAATGCAACGATGCAAGCTGCGTACCTCTTGACTTAAATAACTTTTAAACCAACATTAGTGGCTAGCATGCTGCGTTTGCATTATTTTACCTACTTTTAAGCTTGGTTTTGTTTATTGTTGTTTTTGTTTTTGTTCAACAACCTTATTTCACAGACCACAGTAGTAACTCAATAATTTGACAACAACAACAACAACAAAATACAAAATTACATAAAAATATCTCATAAATTAAAGCTGCACTTAAGCAGGAACTTTGCAACATTGCACAATTCTAGGTCAGCAGAATAAATTGCAAGTAGAAGGCGGAATAGATCGGTCGATACATTGCATTGAATAAATTTAATGAAATGCAAAAAATGCATGAACACGAAACGTTGTCAATGGGTTTGTTTACATGTCATTGGGTTATGAGTTATTTTTACAATGTTCGGTCAACTTGATTTGAATTTTTATACCCTTACGTTTAAAAAACGTAAACGGGGTATATTAATTTTGTCACTCCGTTTGTAACGTCCATAAGGAGGCGTGTTAGGTATAGAAAAGTATATATATTCTTGATCAGCATCACAACCCGAGTCGATTTAGCCATGTCCGTCTGTCTGTCCGTCTGTGATCACGATTACAGCCGTAATTTCAAGCTATCATCACGAAACGTAATATTTAAGCTTTTATCTAAAAAATAAAGGTCAACTTCGAAAATGAGGTAAATCGGATCATAACCACGCCTACCTCCCATACAAAGTGACTTTATCAAAACGGTAAAATCTCTTAGAATCCTACAAAAATTAATATATGAAATTGAAATATTTCGTACAAGCAAAGAAAAAAAACGTTTATCGCCAGTTTGCCGCAAACGAACTTCGTTTGTCGTGCTTGAAATCGTTTATTGCAAACGTTTCAACAGTTGTCATAAACGTTGAACGAAAAATAAACAAAATTTTCAGTTGTGAGAAACGAGTCATTTAGTTGCAGGAAATGAATTTCGTTTGTCATAAACGCGAGTGATTTTTAAATTGCAGCAATTGAAAACTTCGTTTTTCCCAACTGAAAATTTTGTTTATTTTTCCCTTCGTTGTATAAACATAACGCTTATAGTTTAGAGTTACTTTTTGGACAAATTGTTACTATATAACGAAATTGGTAGTTTGCTTAATACGCGGACGAAGATAACAACAGACGTGGAATCCATAAGAAGACGGACGGACATAATGAGAAAAATAATTAATATAATAAATAATAATGACCGAAATAGCTTGCGGTTTATATATATAAGATATATTTTTAAGTTGTGACAACTGAATATTCGTTTGCGGCAAATACAGCTCGCAAACGAAGTATAGTTTGTGAATTTTTCAGTTGTGGTAAACGAAAAATTTCTTTGCGTGTATGAACTTTGATATATAATATACACTCTGAGTATGAAATTCAACCAAATCGAGTGAAAACCACACCCACCTCCCATACAAAATGACTTCATCAAAAAACAAAAGAGAATATTTTTTGTTAAAACTATGACGAAAATGTTTTTACAAATAAACATTTTTTTGACTGCTTAAGACTTTGAATATACTTTGGTTCGGACGTGGAGGTCGTTTAACTTCGACCCATTCGAAGATCATTTCTTACTAGTTTTTAATTTAAATTCATCTCAGGTTAAGAACTTTTTTTCAAATTCACTCCGTTAGAAGCTAACTTAATTTGCTCTAAGTCGCCTTAATTTGGAAGCTAAGTTGACCAAGCCACATAGAGAAGTAACTTAAATTGTTAAATCGATTTTAATATTTTTTCAAAATTTCTCGCTACTCTGGGTAAAGTATTCAAACTGGGACTAACATGAAAGATATCTATTTCATAAGCATGAATATTTGAATTCTCTTACGAATGCCATTAAAATCGTTTTTTTTTTATTGTTGTGTTAAATAAAGTCTTTTGGGTTGACAACAGAAAAGAAACTTAAAATTTTTCTTTTTGCTTAATGATTTTGAGAGCGATAAATATACCAAAAATCGAGATTTCGAAGCTTTATTTTACTTTACTTTCAGCTTTACTTAACCCTCATAAAATCAAGTGCCTTTCTATGGGCCATTTATTAGAAAATGACACCAAAATTGTCTCTTTGTAAATTTTCAATGTATTATGACACCAAAAACCATCTCTTTGAAATGCAAAATTTACTCAATTTTGTAATTCTGGGATTTTTTAAGTCTCTGATAACGAATTTGTGAGAAGAAGTAAAATCCAAGATGGCCATATAAAAAGCAATAAACAATTAATTAACGATTTCGAGATCAGCTGACAATCAGTAACTCCCAGAACCCATAAGTAAAGGGTTTATCAGGAAATAATAACGTAATACAATTTTTTACAATTTTTAGAATCCAATATACGAATATGATACGACATTTAAGAATTTTCTATTTTTGCTTTCATAGTCGTTATCAGCGACACCAAAACAATGAGTTACAAAATATAAACAACAAAATTATATATTTTGTTGAATATTTATTTACATGTAGTAGAAAATTCTATTGTTTTCGCAAAATTTAACTATTATTTTCTTTTAAATTCAACTATATTTCGCAATAATAATTTAATTCCGTTCTAATTATTCATTTGGGTGTGGACTATGTTAGGGAATAAAAATTCGAAGAAATTTTTTTAAAGACGTCTTGAACTCTCTGAGGATTTTACTGGTGGATGTTTATAAAACATTCTACACTATCCTATCTAATATTTCTTTCTAGCCTAATATTCCGTGTAATTTATGTAAGTAAATTTCATTACTATTGTATGATGCTGATATATTACAATTGCCACATTTGAATAGATTTCCCCACTCACTGCTTATTAAAAATTGTACTCGTAACTTTTTGGAGTTGCTGTTCACAAGTTTCTTATCAAAATTAAAAAAATTCAAGATGTTGTATCCAAAATGGCACCTGCGAATATGAAAATGACCTGATATTTATTATTTGTGGGTTTTCGGAACTGGTTATACGAATTTAACTATCAAAACACAAAAATTGCAATTGAAGAAGTACTTGCAAAATTTAACCTTTTAAGAAAAGAAGGAAAAGTATGGTACACAAAATTAAGAAAATAAAAAAAAACATAAAAATTAAAACAAGAAATGAGCAACAATAAAACTCAAAATAAAAACTTATTAAAAAATTCACAAAAAAAAAAAGTAAAAAAGCGATATCAACTAACTGGGAATTTCGAGGAAGAAAAGAATTTAAAAATAGTCGCTGTATTAGGTACACCATTGTGAATTCAATAATTTTACACCAGAATTAGAACGGGTGACCTCAAAAACTCTGTAAATACAGTTGTTGCCTAATGATTAACAATATTACAAATTGGAACTCAGTTGCCGACATATTAGCTCCGCCATTTTGAATTACGTAGTTCTGGAAATAGAGTCATAATCAGCGATACCGAAAGCCTCTTATAAAAGTTTATTGCATATATCGAGATACAAAAAAAAAAAAGAGGGAACCGCGACCCCACCCTGCAAGGGTTAGGGTGGAGTCACTATCCAGGTCACTGTACATACGGACTCTGCCATCCAAACTGCTGAATGCTTTATTATATTCTTTCAAAACAATGCTAGTTCGAAATTTAAAGAGATCAAAGGAAATTATAATTCTAAACTATTTAAGGATTAAGGATTAAAACTTATAGACTCACACTTAAACTTCATTAAATTTTCCAAGGTAAATAAATATTTATGACTTGACTTTACAGTGAAAAAGGAGTGTCTTGAAAATTTTTATTTTTTCACATTATTTGTAATAACCCAGCAGAAAAGTGGACCAAATTTGAAATAGTTCTGAACTAGTTCCAAAAGAGACCAGTACTAGTTCCACTACAATACCCTTTAGCATTGAACGAACTGACGCTTTTTGCGGGTTGATGTCATAGGAAAAGACAATTGTCCCCAGAAGCACTCTTTTTTACCCATATTTGAACTAGTTGCATTAGGAACATTTTTAAACTGGTTGCTTTCGCAGTAGCCTGAAAGTGGTTCTTTTTTAACTAGTTTTAAAGTGAACATATTAAAAGTGTAAAAATTTAGTGCAACGGAAAGGTCCTAAAGATCTCATTTGTACCATCTTTTCCATCCACATTCCAGAAAACATTTTGTATATAAACATTTTTTTTTTATTATTTTTTCTTGTGCGCAGCAAATTTTAAAAAATAGCCAGAACGAGTTTATTTTTTTTCAGCAATACTTTTGAAAACAAAAGCAAAAATAACTGTCCTACACTGAACGCCTTTTGTACTTTTTCAGAACTACTGCGAACTGCGCTAGAAATGGACTAGTTCACTTTTTCAATTGACTCCAAAATAACTGCTGGAAATATAATAAATGATGGAGATTTCAAAGAATTTAAATAGAAACATTAGAGCGGACAATCTAGAAAATAGTAGAAAAATTCACGTATTTTCTATTGACTCTTTCATTGTGAATAATCATATGTCATTTAGATTAACCCAGTTTTGACAACCGTGTCGTATCGCTCTTTTCGTTGTAACTCAAAATTTGTTATCTCGGAGAAGACTGTTTTATGCAGTTTATATCTCGGATAATAAGAGGGAAATGATGCTATATAAATTGTTTATAAGATAGCTGATAGTGTTGATAATTTAAGATTTCGATTAAGTCTTCGAGTTCAACTCGAAAATTCAACATTTTGAGTTGGAATAGTGCTACAAGAAATAAGCTACTGGTATATGTCCTATTATTTCTTTAAAATGACACTAAGCTAAAAAACCAAGCAATATCGCAATGGCACCTGTTTTAAGAAATTAATTTGTATACTTTTCTAATCTTAAATGTCAACAAGTTGGTCTACTTTAAGTTACTTATATAAAATCATTAAAAAAAAAATTAAATTGTATGAAAGAAGAAAAAATTTCACATTATTAATAATGTAATTCATATAAACGCACTAAAAGTTAGTGTTGCAAAAAAGCACTAGCACCAGAAATGGGTTAAGGATTAGATAAATATGAAATATTTATGTATCTTTTTATTAAAAATACATCAAAAATATTGAAAAAAAAATAGGAATAACAGCAGACGTTATTTAAACAAGCTTGAATCCATTCTTTCTAGAAAAATTCTCTGAAAAATGCTTTAAGAATTTAATTTGCTGAATGGAATCTGCATCCATGTGAATGTAAAAACAAATTCTTAAAGATTTGTTTCTTCAAAGAAAGTATGTTAGTTGAGGAAAACTTTCTCAATCTCTGTTGAAAAGTAAAAGCGAAGCATCAAGTTTTGTCCATTAAAAACCAACAAATTCTTCTAATTCCCAAATTAAAGCAAGGCCGCTCATAACCACGTAGATACAAAGCATTTTTGAGACTATAAAAATATTACCAGTCTTTCATTGTCAACAAAAATAATAAAACTGATTGTCACCAAACTAAGACAGGCAGTAGCTGAGATATGCAACAATGATGGTCAGTCATCAGCTGTTTTGTACCGTTAAAGCAACCAGTTTTTGTTTAATTGACCAAAAATAAAAAAAAACAAAAATAAGGAAAAAAGCATTGCAATAAATGTTAGGATAAAAAAAATAAACACTTTTACTTTATTTGCAATTAAACGTCATCGAACTTTGAAGGCAGCAAGAAAATGGAAATCAAAACTATCTATCTCTGCTGTCATTATTTTGATTATTTTGTTGTACGACATGGGCGAGGTAAATAAAAAGTCGAATGAAAAACTTTCTGAATAAAATTTTATGATAGTGACAGGGAATATGCATTCATAAAGGTATCTCAAACTGCTTGCAATTGTTGAGCATACAAAAAGCTACTTATACGTTCTCAAAGCTACGTTCTCAAAGCTACTCCATCTAATTCGGTTATGGCTGTCATTCTTTAACTAACTGCCAATCCAGCGCTTTCCAGGCGTGGAACGATGACTCGTATGTAGCTTATTATTTAAGCGCCTGTGTGACTATCTGTGTCCAAAGTACGAGCGCGACACATTTCTTCGTTTGGTTTTGTGTGTTTAACACCATTTATTATGGTTTGTTGTTTGGCTGCTATTTGTGTACCTTGCATTGCCGGCTGTTTATGTTACGTGGTTGTAGATGTGCTTTTAATGCCCTGACAGACAGAGAGATGCTTTTTTTAAAATGTTTTATGGTTTGTTTACATTGGCTCAGACAAAAAGCTGGCCACCACTGTTGTATATCACCCATGGTTTCTCAACTAACTATGCATTTAAAAGTGTTAATTTATTGTTTTTTCGAAAGGTGGCAGTTATGCATGTTTACTGCTATTTTTAAAAATTTCATTGCAAAAAATTTTGCATAAAAAAAAAACTTGAACTGCACCTTTTCACTGCTGTCTAATAGATGTTTAACACAGTTTCATTAAATTGAGTTTGGTAACTCAAGATCCGATAAAGCAGTTAAAGTTTTCAAAAAAATCCCAGTTTATAATTGGAATGTTAACTTTTCCCTTCTGATAACATCATAAAATGACGCAATTACAACAAATATAGGTAGATAGATATCAGACAATTAAACTTTGCAAATAATTTTTTTGAAAAGGTAAAAAAAGAGACAGGAAGAGCAGAGATCCAATTAATTCCACTGCAATGAAAGAAAGTGAAATTTTGTGATTTTTGCAAAACTAATAAAAACACTACTAATTATGAGCAACATTGTTATACAATGTATAAAAGAAAAAAGAAAAATTAAAGAAAAGCAAGATAGAAATAGCCTAAGCGGAACAAAAATTTGTATCTCTGGCGGCTGGGAAGCGTTGCTTTTTCATTATTTTAAGATGCATGGCTTAAAAACAGTTGCCATTATAATGGAGAAATTTCCCAAAAAGTTCTCATGCTGCACAACAGCGACAACTTATGAATAATCATCACCATCATCATCACTGTCTTCATTATTATCATCATCATCATAATCATTTTCATCAGCATCAAACATCATAATCTTTGGCTTTATTTGTCTTGGAAATTTTAATTTAATTAAGACAACTACAACTGAATCAACTCGGCAAGCAATGCGGCAGATACTGCTTAATGCATTAGATGTATCTAGATGTGTTATGAATGTGTAACGGATATTTTTGAATATTGCTTGCACAGCAGCAAAAGTGAAGGCATGAGTTGAAGTAGAAGAAGCGGCATGTGTGGGAGTTTGGAAAAAGATTTATGCATCAGGCATGTATGTATCTCTGAGTGTGTGTGTGTGTGTATACGATGAAGCATAGAAAATGTGAATGAATGAATTTTTAGTGAAGTAAGTAATGGATTTTTAAGTGAATTAAGTTATAAATTTAACCGAATCCAAGCAGAACATGTGGCTATTTTTAAAGTTGTTTTTTTCAAATTGATGTAAGTGGCTGTATAGCGAAAGGGTTGTATAATAAAGTGCAGATGTAGAGATATTACAATATGACCAAGTAAGTATTGCGAAATATTTAGAATAATTTTAATGAACAAGAGGCAAAGAAATCAAATGAAAAGCTGCGTTATTTAAAATTAAGGCCTCATGAAAATGAAAGCCGAAAAGCGTTTAGGGAGAAAGTTCAGAAGAATTGGGTTTCTCATCAATAGAAGTGATCATAAGAATAGGAACAATCAAAGTAAATATTAAATGTTTCATAAATAATTGAGAACATTTTTTATTAATTTTTCAGTTTTTCTAGTTTCGATTTTCTTGTAATAAACAATTTTGAATATTAGCATCATCGAATATTTTGCACTTAGTTCTCATTTTTTTTTTCACTTAACCATTTGTCATACATTTTTCTATTGAATATTTTTGTCTGAATTTTCTTACTCGGGAGTTTTCGGAGTCACTGATTACGAATCTGAAGACACATCTTGAAAAATCTGAAAATTCAAAATGACGGATAAAATATGGCGGACCACTAGTGTCCATTTTTCTAGATTTGTATTATAGTGGTTATAATGTATATGTATGGATTTTTGGGGTCGCTGATTGCAAATTTGAAGTTAGTTTTTGTAAATTCTGAAAAACCCCTCGAAAATGAATAGTGATCTAAAAATTTTGTAAAAGCAAACTTAAGCCAGATAGTGGTCCGCCACATTGGATCCGCCATATTGGATCCAGCATCTTAGATTTGTATAATTTCAAAGTTTGACTTCAGATTCGTAATCTACCACTTAAAAAACCCCTCAAGAATGATTACTGACCTGAAAATTGTGAAAAAGCATACTTTAGCAGAAAAATGGGTCAACCATATTCGATTCACCATCTTGGATTTGTATAATTTCAAATTTTGACTTCAGATTCTTAATCAGTAACCCAAAAACCCTTAAAACCACAGTGGTAACCAAAAAATATAGTTTCAAAAGATATGCGTCACAAAGAATAAAAGGTGGAACCGTAGCAGTCCTGTTGTGACTCAAAGGGTTAAGATTTTATTTATATTTTCATAAGGATACAAATTAATATGTGAATTAATAAATTTTATAAATTCAATAAGTTACTTTAATATATTTGCCATTAAAATGATAGTAATTGCACCTATCGATGCTTTCTAGTTTAGGAGATATGCCGAAAAGAAGGTTCAATTTGATAAATCATGGTAAGTCTAGTCAACCCCATATCATACTGGCTCATATTTAGTGTCGAAATTAAAGTTGAAATAATACCTTCCCAAAAAAGGTTCTTTAATTCTCTACGGCCTCTAGCTTAAGAAATAAATTTGTCAAAATTTAAAAAATTTCTGTCATGAAGGGTATGGGGTACGAGCCTCGAACCTAAATAAAATAAAAACAGAGTTATTTCATAAAAAGAATAATTTATAGGATCTTTCTAACCCAAACAAAATTTTACCTTAAAATAGTCAAGACGAATCTTCGGCTTGGTCCAAGTTAAAATACCCCCCTTTTGCTGTGTTAAGGCATTTATGCAGTGATAAAGGTTTCAATTTTTTGATGATGTCACTTTTTATAACGTAAATTTTTCAAGATTTTTTAAACTCAGAGAAAGTTTTATATATTAAGAGTTATCTGTAAAACATCACAATAAGAACTAAATTTAATTTTATGGAATTTAGGATGATTTTACTATTTTGATGACGTCACTATATATTGGAGATGGGCGATGATTTCATACGACTTGCGAAATTTTAAACATAAATAGCGGCTTTTATGATCAAAGCTTATGTGGAAAATTTTAAGTAATTGTATTCAAATACTTTTGTGAAAGTTGAAGTGTTTTTCACTTTTTGACAAAATACGCTCTGTATGGGAGACAGATGCAGTTTTCATTCGATTTTACTTGATTTCAAATTTAGAATGTGTATTTGAGATCAAACCTTATGTGTGAAATAAGAAGTCAATACATGCACTTTTATAGAATTTATGGAGATTTTATTGTTTTGATGACGTCACTTTGTTCGGGAGTTAGGAGTGGTTTTCTTTTGATTTGGGTCATTTTGGGTCAATATTAAATTTTATTAACAAAGGTTCATAATTACTGCTGTAAGATAGACGGACATGGTTACACTGACGCAGGTGGTGATGCTGATCAAGACTATAAATATACTTTTATGTTCTTGCCACACCTCCTTATTGGCACTACAAACGGAGTGATCAAGTTTTAAAATTATTTATAAATAACGAAAAATAAAGGAAACAATAAATATGGCTGAAAATGTATAGATACTTCTTCCACTACATTCTGGTCAACACAACAAAAACAAAAATAAAAAACAAAAAATCATGTCAATCGGACCAACACAGTCCGCAAAATTTCAATGTTCCCGTTACTTTTTGAACACACCTCGTGTTCCCTATACAACAACCCAACTTTTCTCAGCCTCTTTATATATCACACGCACAAAGCTTAATGGTAAATGTGAGTGCTTTTTATTTAATCCCATCGTATTCACAAATTTTTTTCATCAATTCTTATAACACAGAATTTTATTCGAAGACTGCTTAATCTTCTATATAAATTTCTATCTTTAGTTCATTTCGCAACCATATTTTATAAGTGGTTATTTATCACTTTTTTAAGTATTTATCCCTTAATTATTTTGATTTTGAAATAATCTTAATCTCTTTCTAAAATAACTTTTTTACTCTTTATAAGCTTCTTTCTTTTTTCGATAGAACAATATAACTTCAACAAGTTTCATATATCAATTATTTTTTTACAAGTTTTTTTATGATATATGAAATATTTATGCTTTTGATGGTCTTCTTGAAATATATTTTATATTTAGTAGTATCATAAAAAAATATTGTTGATTTTAAATGACTTTTTTATAACACCTGAGTGATAAAAATCACTTCAAAGATGACTTAACCGATATAAAGCCCTAAGATAATTTTTATCTACAAACATAAAGATAATCGCACTAAAACGAATACAAATTTTAATACCTTAAAACTTAAAAAATGAGTTAAAGGCATTATATAACTTAGCAATAAAAACATTTATTAACAAGCACGATTTTTTTAAGCTTTTAAGTTGTTTAACTTAACGTGATTTAAATCAAAACATACTGAAAATTGCTGAAATTTGTTAAAAATATTTACAAGCAAAAACCAACCCGGCAGTTATGTGTTACTGGACCACTAGACACAACAACAACAACAAGAAAAATATGTGCATAATTTGCACAAATGAAACATTTTAGCAACTGGAGCTTATAATTTGATAATAAACGATATTTGAAGAGCAATAAAAGCAACAAGCTACAAGATGCAAGATACGAGTACGAGTAGATGCAAGATACAAGAAACAAGATACATAAAATGCATTGATAACAACTAATTAAGTTCAATTAAATCAAATTGTGTAAAAATTGAAGCCAGCTACAGCCAGTAACACAACGATTGATAAACGTTTAGATAGGATAAAAAATTGGAGCAAGTAGCAGTTAAAACAATTAAATGTTTAGAAAAAAAAACTTGTTAAATGCTGCAAAACAAGAAGAAGAAGAAAAAAACAATAAAATAAGAAACATATGGAAAATTGAGAAGAAACACTATGAAGTGGGCTTTCTTGACGAACAGTGACGAGCAGTTATGCAGAATGTGTGTGAAAATATTGTCTATTAATGCAAATATAAAAACATACAATTAAATATTGTTCAATTGATTAAATGTGGAAGTAGCAGAGAAGAGAAAAAACAATATATGCCGATATAGAGCTACTTCCGATGAGATTTTTTATTGCCACTTCCTCTGAATGTAGTAATTTTGCAGAAATTCTTGCTATTTATTTAATGCGCAATTTAATCTTGGGCTTAAATTAATAAAGATGTTGATATTTGCCAAGTAAACATTTTTCAAATTCCAACAGAATTTAAACGCCTCTTAATAGCGCCTAAGCCAGCGCCAGGATTATTTATTGTATTTAATAGATACCTCGACGCATAGTTCCCAAGCATAGTGCTGATCACTGTAACACTTACCTAGATTTTTGTTTTTTATTTTTTTATTCTGTCATCTCGCAGTCAAGTACACCACAAGCCATAAGCAGCATTTAGTGGTAATTTGCTAGAAAAAGAAAACTTTGTTGAATACCTGAAATCTTGTGACGAATGCGTAGCTTGAGTACACTCAGAGCGTAGATCAAACCATGACAAGCTTTTAAGGGTACCAACTACATCAATTCCAATTGTAATTCAGAGAAGATCAATTGAAATTCAGAAATGCCATTTGAAATTAAGAAAAGATCAATTGAAATTGAAATCAGAAAAAAGCATTTGGAATACAGAAGAGATCAATTGAAAATCAGAAATTCCATTTCTAATTCAGAGAATACTAACTGAGATTCAGAAATTCCATTTGAAATTTAGAAAAAATCAATTGAAATTCAGAAATTCCATTTGAAATTCAGAAAAAATCATTTGAAATTCAGAAAAGATCATTTGAAATTCAGAAAAGATCAATTGAAATTCAGAACAAAATCATTTGGGTTTGATCAATTGAAATTCAGATGTGCAGATTTATGTCTTATTATAATATAACATATATAATAAACTGGCCATTTCAGCCCTTGAAAGGACTTTGACCGAACTTCTTATGATCAAATTGTGTTGTGCGTGTTATTAAATGTTTGAACACAATTGATCGAGAACTGGACCTATTAGTTTTATGCCGACTCCGAACGGCTAATGTGCATGTTCTCAAGATGCTTTACATGGCATCATTTACTCTCTGAGGTTTGCCATTGTCCGCAGAGAGGTGACGATCTAAAAGAGAAATTAATTCATTTCAAAAAACGTTCTGTGTCAAATGGAATTGAACCAGGGTTCTCTGGCGTATGGATCACGCACTCTACCCACTGCGCCACGACCGCCACATTCGTGTCTTACAATTTCAATTAGTAGTTTCTGAATTGCAAATATTTTTTCTGAATTTCAATTGATCTTTTCTGAATTCTAAATGATTTTTCTGAATTTCAAATGAAATTTCTAAATTTCAAATGAAATTTCCGAATAGCTACCGATTTTTTTTTTTGAATTGCAAAATAAATTTATCAATTTCAATTTATCTTTTCTGAATTTGAAGTGGAATATCTGAATTTCAATTGATTTTTTTCTGAATTTCAAATGGATTTGTGAATTTTAATTGTTGTTTTCTGAATTTTAAACATTTATTTCTGAATTACAATTGAAAATGGTGTAGATTTCTATTTTACAGAATCTTCATTGATTACACTTATGCTACAGCCTTCCAAGGCCGTAGGCAGGATGCAAATTAGGGGGGAGACAAGACCTTATAAATTTCTTTTTACCATATATTTCATATCTTTACCATATCTTTTTACCATATCTAGTTTCAAAGAAAAAGGAAATACCACATATTAAAAAGGAACTACATATAGAAACTACTTTGAAAGCCATCGATTCAGATCTCAGGATCCCCCCCCCCCTTGGTTACGCTCT
This sequence comes from Pherbina coryleti, assembly GCA_943735915.1. NCBI lineage: Eukaryota > Metazoa > Arthropoda > Insecta > Diptera > Sciomyzidae > Pherbina > Pherbina coryleti. The sequence goes on from OX030952.1 coordinate 132,363,152, forward strand.
TGCAACCTTCATTGTTCATTAGAAAGCTTGGATAAATCTTAATATCTCTTACTCAGCTGTAGAATGCAATTAAAAATATCGATTAAGTTGTTGGTTAAAAATTGCTTCAAAGTTAAGATCTTGAAAAATCGGGTTTTAAGTGGATAAATCGTTTAGAAAAAAATATTGAAAAATACATACTCTTTTTTAATTCATTAAGCAAACTCGTGAAATATATCTCTCGAGAAGATTATAAAGTAATTCTCATATCCTTAAGTACAGTTCACAAGAACAGTTTTATTAAATAGATGACAAATGAACATTTGGAAAATAGAATTTATTAAAAATCCAAACTAAAGCTGTCCGATAAAGATGAACAGCGATTTTGAAGTTCAAGTCATATTCGCTTTTCGCAAGGCGGAATAAAGATTTCTTGAGAATGATCCGATTTTTTTGGGAAATATAAGATTTTAAAAGTTTTTACTTAATAATCCTACAATATTATCTTTCATTTGGGATAAAGCCCATCCCTACCCAAGTAATACTTCAAAAACTTAACTTTAAGGAATGCATATATATATGTAATGAAATATGATACTGATATTTAATGAAATATGATACTCAACTCTAAAGGATTTTATGAAATCTTGAAAAACATGGGTATAGTGATATTACATTCCACTGAAACTTGAATTAATCTTTCAAATGGAGAATTTTAAAGATTTTTTTAAAAGAAGAATAATCAACTTTAAAGTTTATTGATAAATATTCACTTGATCTCAGATTAAATCTAAATTCAATCTCAATCTGAAAACCATTTAAATTGATTTACAACAAAATAAAGTCTTTTTCGTGAAAGAGATTTCAACCAGGACTTTTAGAAGAATATTGTGGTTAGCAAAAGGTCTCTCAAGACCTACGTACGAATACAATCGGTATTAAAACAAGTAAGTCTATGGGGGTACTTTTGGGATTTAATAAAAATTATTAGTTCACAAGAGGGCAAAAAGATGTCAAAAAAAAGAAATGTTCGCAATAGGGGCACAATGGATTTTATAAGGATCATAAAGAGAAACTTTAACAGTATTTTCATAAAAATGAGTTAGTTTTAAAAGAAATTATATAAGAGCTATTGTGGAGGTACCGTGGCGCATTGGGTAGAGTGCGTGACCCATACGTCGGAGAACCCTGGTTCAATTTCCACCTCTCACAGAAAGTTTTTTAAATGAATTACTTTTTCTGTTCGTTACCTCTCTCAGACAATGACAAACCTCAGAGAGTAAATAATGCCATGTAAAGCTTCTTGAGAACATGCACATTAGCCGTTTGGAGTCGGCATAAAACTAGTATGTCCAGTTCTCAAAGAAGTTATGTCACGGTCCTTTCCAGGGCTGAAATGGCCAGTTTATTTTTATTTTTATTATTATATAAGAGATATTATTACTTTAAAATTTATTGTTGGGTAATTAGTACAATAGCTTTGGGTTTTAACCAATTTTTTATTCTCGGCTCTTATATTCATGGATCTCTTATTGATGAACCTAAGCATCCAGCAATTTTCACTTGATTTTAATAAAATTTGTTCGATGTCTTGACTTCTTTTCCTCTCTTTGCATCTCGATTTGAAATCTCAACCCAAGCTCCAATATTTCATATCTTCAGCAAGATTAAATAATAATTTCCATCTCCATAGAAGATAATGAAGCAATTTTCAGTTTGACGAAAAAAAAAAGAAGATGACAAAAGCTATCAAAGTTAAAAGAGCAAGAAATGCAAACAACCAGGAAAGGTTAATCGTGGCAAACGCAGTTATAAAAACAGTCACGCATTTCGCTGCTGTCTGCAAAGTTACAGCTTCCAACATGCAAGTTGAGTTTAATTCATGAGATGCGCATGGAATCAACCACTATATTTTCTGCTTCTTTTTTATATTTTTTTCCCTCTTGCTTTGCTGCTCATCTGTATCTCAACTGAGAATACAAGTGTTTTCATTCATTCATTATTTGTTTAGTCTTGCAACGAGAGACGTGGACGTAAGATAAAATACACGTGATTCGTTCATTAGAAGCTTTGCTGCTGAACACGCTGTCCACACCAGAGTACATATATAATTTTAAACCTTTGCTAGCATTTACCATCCATAACGCGTCTTTGCTGCGTAGTAACTTTCAGTTACTTCAAGTTACATAGTGGTACCTTAAGAAAAAAAAAAGAAAAAAAAACAACGAAAACCAAAGTAAGAAATAAATTAATGGCTGAGCCAGTTGAAAAGTTTTTATGATGGTTTCCCCCTTTTTAGTGATTTTTAGTTTGATGCGTCTTTTTTTAATGTTTGCTGCTGCTGCCCAATACGCTGTGTATCTGTTGTTATACAGATACGTACGCGTGAACTTCCACTTGTATCTCAGAGTTACCGGCTATTAAATTAAGTTCATTTGCTGCAATTGTGTATGTGTGAGTACGCGTGTGTGTGTGTGTGCGGCGGTGCCTGGGTTCGGTCACTCGAAATGGCATGCGGTTCAGGCTTGTCACTTGACCACTTTTGCTTGGTTTTGCTTTATTTCACTTTCTTCTATTCTGCCATATTCTGCACTTGTTAAGAATTGCTTCTTAGCTGCTCATCTTAAGGAGCTGTGCAGAAAAGAAAGCAAGAACAGATTTAAAATTTTCTGCCATTTCCAAACATGTTCACGCCATTTTAGTTTATGCGGCAAACTGCAAACTGAAGAGAAATAAAACCGTAGCTGCATCTTAATGAGTTGTAACGAAAGCTGTTAGGCATAGCTTTTAAGTTATGGATATGGACATAGTTTCCGTTCGAGGCTCATTCGATGCCATTCGGTAAAGCAACAAAATTTATGCATAGCTTAACAGCGCTTTATTAATATTAATGTGATAAATCACAGGATGCTCAGGTATGTTAGCGAGCTACTTTATAAAAAAGCATCTGGATTAATTCATGGTAGCTGCTCTTTCGCCACGACTATTTTACGTCGTCACTTGTTACGGACAAACGTACTCGTAACGATGGAAGACAACTTTTCATTTTAAGGCAAAATTAAGCACGTAAGACAGGTTGCTGAAGAAGATGACGACAAAACGAATGAATAAATCAAGCAGAAAAAACAAAGTAAGCAAAGAGGTAAGATAGCAACTCGCAAAGAAGTAGCTAGTAAATAAAGTGAATTGCCAATTTAAGTTAAAAAAATAGCTAGAAAAAAAGTGCTGATAACGCATGAATTGCAAAGATATGAAGCAGATAACTATAGACCGACTGATTTCAAAGAGAAATTGTAAGCGGAAGAATAAAAAAAAGTGAAGAATAAAAAGTATTTCACTGGAATTTTGTATAGTGCCAAATTTTTGGTGATAAAAATGGGCTGTTAGCAATTTTTGGTTTTAACCTTGGAAGCGATTTTCGAGAATAACATTGAGCAGAAAACTTAAGAAGAAGCCACAAAAGAAAACTTGACATGGCAAAATATTGAATCACCTACTTAATTGCTGCTCACCGACTGTGATATAATAATTTTTATATTTACATGTGTGATATTTAACATGTGATGTATACTCTGTATACACGGAGTATTCTTAAGAAAATGTTCATGGGTGGATTTCAGGGTGGTCAATGTGTAAATTAAGCACATGACCAGTATTATTTTGATTTCTAAGAAATGTCATACAAATAAAAAATTATAATCAATGTTACAAAAAATTAAAAAATTGAAATTAACTCGAAAAATTAAGATATAATAGAAAAAAATATATGCTGTTGAAAATCAACAAATACATTGAAATGATGTAAAGCCTTTATTTCTAAAAAAAGAATTTTTTCTTAATCTCTGACCAGAAGACACCTGTCATAATAATAAATAAAACACTTTCACAAAAAAAAAAAAAAAAAAAAAAACGCTGAGCAGAAGACAACGTGGTTACATAGTTTACTTAAAAAACTTTGTACCGGAACTGTTCTTCCCCAGAAACCAAAGAAATTTCAATATGTATAAAAATGAAACTTAAACAATTTAATTGAAATACAATTTTAATTTCAATAAATATGTTAAAGGGATCATAAGAAATTTTAGCTTTCAAGTTTTATAATGGTTAGAGGGTAGGTACTTTTTTTCAGCCGCAATCTAGGTACATATCGCACTCTATCTTCAAAACAGGCACAATTCAAAATTTACAAATTTTTACTTTTTAATGTTAAACTATTCGTAGTGATAACCTCCATCAACTATCAAAATTTTGCACTCATTTTTTTACTCTTTAATTAAAAAAAAAAAAAAATCATTTTGTCTCCGTGTTTTATATGGATTCCTTTGAAAAACAAACTGGTTTTCTGCTTTTCTTGAAAATTTTGAAATTTTGGATTGTGTCTGTTTTGAAGATGGAGTGCGATATTTAGTCGAAAAATGATAAGTTCAGGAACAAAAGAAATACTTAACATCTTAACAGATACTGTTTTAGGCATTTACACCTACTCGTAAAGCATAAAATAAAAATCCATTTCTGCCTAGACATCGTCTCTCTAAGAATTGAACCTTAAGCACCAAGACACCAATGCAAGAGAAGACCATGGATGTATCATACTTTCCTAGGGGCATATGCTTAGTAAAAAAATTTAAATTAATTGTTACGTAATTTTTTGTTTTTACTGTGATGACTGAAACGTAAAATTGTCTCTGATGATGCGAAAAGTCTTTTTTCATTTTGCTGGACATTCACTATATTACATTCACATTATCTTTGGATTTAGAAGGAGACAGCTCTAATTTTTTTTAACCATTTGCATGATCAATATTCCTTAAAACTCCCTTAAGGGGGATTATATACTCAGAACTTTTCTTTTCATTCAAGTCTCAAGAATATTTGGTTAAAATTTCAAGTCGATATTTTAAAAAAATAACAAAGTTATAACCTAGTGAGTGAACCGATTTCGAGAACGCTGGCCCCATGCTGGCCCTTATTTTCATTCAATATTTTCATTATCGGCTTTGACAAAAACGAATTTTAAGTATCTAGTTTAATAATATTTTTTTTTTTGTTTCAGATGAATTTAGGAGAAGCAATCTTGGTCACCGCTTTTCACCTTTTTTTCGAAGAAAAACTAAACATACATTTGAATGTGTATATTTTTAGCTATAAAAACCCGCTTTTAAAAATATCCCTTAGGTTTCCTTAATAAAATTCACAAACATGACCTTTTTTCGGCCTCTGGATTTATAATCCCCCTTAATTATAAATTTTATTCGGCACCAAAGTGACTCTTTTCATTAATCTTTCAAGTGATTTTTATGATTTCATTATTAATTAATTTAATTAAACCTTCTTTTTGCAGTTTTTAGCGATTTTTTGGATGCAAGTTGCAATTCTCGATAGATTTAATCGAGCTTTAGCCGAGTTAAATAAAAAGGCTGTACAAATAAAAGGCTTTTACGACTGGTCCTGACGAAATCCCGAGCTGCATTTTAAAACATTGTTCTATTAGTTTGTGTTCTCCCCTATCAAAAATTTTTAACATATCCTTGCACAGTGGTCATTTTCCCTATATATGGAGAAAATCTTATATAATACCTCTTCATAAATCCGGCTCAAAAATTGATGTTTCCAATTACCGAGGTATCGCAAAACTAAGCGCAATCCCTAAGTTATTTGAGAAAATTATAACTGATCAAATAACCCACGTTGTATCTTCCTCCATTTCCACCTCTCAACATGGTTTCTTAAAGGGAAAATCTACGTCAACTAACCTCTTGGAGTTTACTTCACGTGTCATCAAAGGTTTTACTTTAGGACGACAGACTGACGTTATTTATACAGACTTTAGCAAAGCTTTCGATTGTGTTAATCATTATCTTCTTCTGAAAAAGCTTCATCTAATTGGGTTTCCCGTCAAACTATTACACTGGATTAACTCGTACTTGTCGAATCGTTCTCAAAAAGTTTTATATAAGAATTCTATGTCAAAAAATATTTTGGTCACATCTGGTGTTCCGCAGGGAAGTCATCTTGGTCCGGTTTTATTTTTACTGTTTATAAATGACCTTCCTTCTGTAATAAAACACTCTTACGTCTTAATGTACGCCGATGACGTGAAACTTTTCCTAACTTACAAATCGCCTGAAGATCAACAACTCTTACAATCGGATTTAAACAGTCTAGTTGAGTGGTGTAATTTTAACCTTTTAAAATTAAACTTAAAAAAATGTAAGCAAATGACATTCTCACGTCGAATTGCTAATAGTATAAATTACACTATAAATAATACTAATTTAGAAATTGTACACAGTTTTCTTGATTTAGGTGTAATTATGGATCCTAAACTTCGTTTCAATCTTCAAGTTAATTTGGTGGTAAATAAGGCTAGAGGTGTCCTTGGTTTCATTAAAAGATGGGCTAAAGAATTCAACGATCCTTTCACTACTAAAATACTTTATACCTCTCTTGTTAGACCAATTCTTGAATATGCATCCGTAATATGGAACCCTCAATACAATGTCCACATCGATGCATTAGAATCGGTTCAAAAACAATTCTTACTTTTTGCTTTACATTATCGTTGGAGCCCCAATATTATTCTTCCCCCTTATGAAACACGCCTCAAAATTATTTCCCTGCCTTCCTTAAGAAGCAGAAGAATTATGCTCAATGTCTCTTTTTTATACAAATTACTCAGTGGTGATATAGACTCACAATACCTCCTTTCTTCATTAAACTTCAACATCCCCAGGAGCGGAGCCAGACATTTCCAGCTTTTTAAGTTGAGTCACTGCACTTCTAATTATGCCCTTCACGACCCTTTGCGATGTATGTGTAGTGATTTTAATGGCAACTTGAACTTGATAAATTTTTCTGACTCGGTGGATGTCTTAAAACGCAAAATTATATTACATTTGAATACTTAACGCATTCCTTGTGATAACAAATATAACTCGCGATAATTGTGTAGATTTTACGATTTAACAAATAAGCATCATCGAATATGATAGATACTTTAAGTTTTCGTTTTATTCAGTTTCGTTGCTTTATTTTTTCATGAAATTATTTTAGATCTTTAGTTCTTCCTTATTTGACCATGTATACCGTGTCTCTTGGCTTGGTGTGTCAGAGTTTATCTCTTTTCCATACAAGTTTTTACCTGCGTTGGCCCAAATGCATATCCAAATAATAACTTTAGCTCGGTGTTCCCTTATTTTAGTGACCCGAATATATAAATATATTGTGCCTGCACAATATATACTTGTATATCTGTGCTATGTTTGGTATTGGTTTGGTGTTTGAGAGTTGCATCTCTTTTCCACGTAGGATCTTGGGTTGGACAGTGGCCCCAAGCCGAACGACAACAATTATAAATGCGGTTATATATGGTCTAATAAATAACTTTGGATGTTGTCTTGTATTGCTTCGTATTATGAAGAATGTGCTTTTATTCGATGATGTTTATGAAGTTTACATAAGCACAAAAAATTCTCAAATTTTATTTAATTTTAATTTCCGCTGAAAGGCCAAGCAATTGTGCTTAGTGGAGGCTATTATTTGCCAACAGGTGGTAAGTTTTAGCACGTAGGTGCATTCTATCAGTCCGGCTGATCCGGGAACTTCTTAGAATGTAAATCGTGCATGCGTATGGCGCGGGTCATACGTATCTATGAAGATTTCTTACCTCCGGGCGAATCCAAAAAAAAAAAAAAAAAAAAAAAATAAGAGGTTTTCGTTGCATAGGCATATTATTTAACAGCTAGCCGTTTGGCACTTTTGAAAGATATTGTACTTTATTCATAATCTCCATGTGTCTACTTTATAATCCAATATTAACTCATGAGATATCCAAATAATTGTTCGTTTTATTTCAAAAACAAATTCTACACTTCTTATTGGTACAACCTATATTTAAGTTGGAGTTCGTTATTTTTCGCAGTTAAAATAACGATGTTGTTATATCCATTCTCAAGCGGCATGCAAAAGATTTATTCTTAGATGTCAACAATTTTTGTTAAATAAAACATAAACATAAACATGGAAATCGGTCCTGAGTAAGACTTAAAAAACTTCATGTAAAATTCTGTTTAAATTATAAACTATCACTTAAAAATTAGGTCTTTCTAGTTTGATAAAATAATCAGCAATTAATCTTATATATCTGGCTTTACAATGAAATTTTTACGACTTACCTTAAAAAAGTATGTTTTATTAAATAATCCGTTTTTAGTGTCGTAAGTATTTAGAATTTTTCTGCCTTTCAAAATTCAGTGCTTTATTAATTATTATTTTCAACACACACTTTCGGAAATTATTATTTTCAAAACATGCTTGTTTTAGAGTAATTTTCTCAATATCTCTTTGATTTTTCTAGCACACCTAAACAACAACAACAATTACAAAATTATTGAAGGAAAAACTTCAATTCGCACACTTTTCACTTCCGCCAGAGGAATTTTCCGCACACACATCCGTAAACTACTAACGACGAAATTCAACTAAATGCAAAACATGCTGCTTCCAATTGGATTGGATGCAGTTGAGCGTATATGTGTGTGTGTGTGTGGCTAAGTATTGTTGTTTTTGATCTCGTTGCAGTCGCTTTGGCTCGCTACTCTTGCACTGGCTAAACTGGCTTACGTTATGAGAAGCTATAAAAAAAAGTTTATAACAGTGTGAGTGATGGAGAATAACAGAGTGAGAGAGAGAAAGAGAGCGAAACGGAGTCGTGGTGTGGAAAATCTTTTGGCCAAATAATTGTTTTGTTATTTTGGAAAATTATTTCTTTATAACACTGACAACTCTCTCACACTGAGTAGCTGCCGTCTCTCATGCACAGTTGTTATTGTTTTCCATGTGTATTTCAGCTGATTTTCGCAATTGGAAGTTTGTTGTTATTGTTGTTTTACCGCTGCTGCAGTCTTGGAAAATCGTGAAAATTTATTGGAATTGTTTGTGTTTGCTTTGATTTTACCGGCTTATCTATAAGTGTGTGTTTGTTATTGTTTATTTTTATTTGATTTTGTGTGTGTATAACCATGAGTGTGTGTTCTGCAGTGACAGCTGTTTGTCTGCGGGTGTTTTTAATGGAAATGAATGTTGCTCATATTGGAAGCTATCAAGTGGCTGTTTGAGGGGTGGGTGGATTAACTTTGAGAATCATCGCATGAATTTATTTATTAAACACTGCTCATAAAAGGATTCAAGGATTTCTGCGCAGTAAAAAAAATAAAAAACGGCGGATGCATTTGTGCGGACTTAACCAAGAGAAAATTTAGTTGGTTGAAGATTGAATTCAAGATTTATGTTTGTGTCAGCAATTATGAATTTGTGATTTAAGTTGTAACTTATGCAATACAGTGTGGATGTAGTTTAAATCCTCATTTCGAACATTTTAAATTAATTTGGAAAAAAACTTTTGCGTGTTAAATAACCTAAAAATATGAATAAATCAACTTTTGAATTTTCTTGTAATAAATAATTGAATATTTTAAATAATAAATGAATAAGGAAAAAATTACTAGATATGCTTCAATAACTAAAAGTTTTTAAAAAATTTAAGACCCAGAGATTTAAAAAGTATATCATTGTACGATGATATACATATATTTTTTGTTATTTTAATAAAATAATAATTATGTAAAAATATAATAACAGAAAGAAATAAAGAAAAAAAATTTCTCAATGAGTTTAAATTTAAATTAATTATATATAAAAAAAATAAAAACACATGAAATTTAATTTTAAGTAAATATATACATTAGGGTGGGTCAAATTGTTCGGGTGGGAAAAATGCGAAAGGTGTAAAACAAAAACGAAATCTACGCAAAATTCTAAGAATATTTTCCCACGAAACTAGGGGTCTAAAATTAAAACCTAGCTCCCGCCGAGAGACATAAAAATTTCGGTTTGAGGCATTTTAAAAAACTGCATACATTTTATGGATAACAATATCATTGAAGCAATATTATTAGTTCAAGGCTATTTTGAACAAAATTTTATTAGCTTTGAGAATCTGTTTCCATATTGTTATAATTTTTGTTTTTAACCCGTGTTTTATTAAAGGAAAGTAATGAAGAGAAGAAGTAAAGAAACGCCGAAAAGTAATGAAGACCCATTTTATCCCTTAAAATCAAAATAAAATTTCCGTTGTACGCTCTGCCATATTTTGAACCGATTTCATTGGGGAATATGCCTTCAATAATGGGCATTTCACCAGGAAGCCGATCGATGTATTAAGTTGCTAACGCATGTCTCACGATGCGTAATTACAAAAATCAAGACGATGTTATGGCAGTGACTATAAAGTCGTACCCAAACACCTCGAATGGACTGTAAAAAAGACTTAAAAAACTGTGCTTTTTCAATTTAATTTGAGCTTTTAATTTCCCAAACAAATCCATTTCTTTCTTATTTTTGTTTAAATTTTCAAAATAAAAAATTAACTTTGAAAAAGTTCTTTTTTTAATTTATTTTTTTAGTTTTTTAAATTTTTTTAAATTTACCCAAGTTCCTAAAATTTTGCCTGAAAAGATGAAGCAGAAATAAGCCCAACATTAATGAAAAATGTGATATTTCTTTCATGTAACAACATTTCTAAATAAAACAACGCGGTTTTTAAAAATCTTACAAATGCGAAGTTTTATGTCGCTCGGCGGGAGCTAGGTTTTGATTTTAGACTCATAGTTTCTTAGGGAAGTTTTCTTAGAATTCTTCGTAGATTAAGTTTTTGCTATACGCCTTTTGACAAAAATTATTGACCCACCCTAATATACATAATAATAAATATACAAAAAAAAAAAAAAAAAAATAAGAAAAAAAAAACCAAAATACTCAGAGCAAATAACACTGTTCAACACGAAAAAAAAGAAAAAGGTTCTGACAACGGATTCTGATAGAGGGGACAAAAAACTATATGGGTCAATTGCAAAAAAAACGTACACAAAGAGGTTTTCATGTTTTGTTTTTAAAGTTTTTTAAATTTTCCCGTTAGAGTAGTCAAATTAAGTGAAAATTAATGGAGTATTCGAATTTTTTTTTAGGCCCTGCAAAAAATTATTTTTTCTATGGTTTTTATACGATTTTTGTATTGAACGTCACACAGCAGATATACGTGAAAAATCACTAAAAATTTGAAAATGTTGTAAATTTAAGCTTACTGTGATGTTTGTTAAGTTATTTAATCAGTTAAATCAGCTTTTGCAAGAATCGCCATTTCAGTTACAGAAATACAAATTTTTTACCAAAAATACCTTTATATTTTACAATTTTTACGGAAAAAATTAAAATTTTTCTCCAAAAAGACATCAACATAGAGGTTATTTTCAAAGTAGTAGACTTGCAGTAATAAAGAATAAAAAACTGTTAAATAATAAGCAATTTCAGAAAAAACAACAGAGTGACGTTCAGTACATTTTGTGATGTTCAATACATTTTGTTGCGCTTAACCAGATAATTTAAATCAAATTGGGAGTTTAACAAAAAACAGGTTTATTCTTTTACAAAAAAAAAGTAAATATAAAGTATATAATTCAGCTTTACATGAGATTTTCATCCAATTTTTTTTTTCTTTATTTTTTTTACAAAAAATTAAAAAAGTCAATAGCTAGTCGAATTTTTATTGAAAATTTATTAAGACTTCACGTTTTACAATATAACTTCTGAACCCTTTAAAACCACTTCTCCATTTTATATCATTGGAAAGGTATAACCTACCGTAAAAACGTAAAAAATGAAAATTATATAAAAGAAAAAATTATAGCACGTGTTGCTGGCATGGTATTGAACTTAAACAAATTAAGAATGAGTCAACTTATTGCAATATTTTCAAAAATTGTGTACAAAATAGATGAAATAACTTTTCCAATGATACTATATTACCGGTAATCGGTCTTAAGTTTATTGAGCTACGTTGTCTCCAAATAGACCCTATTTTGGCCGCGAACATTTATTCTAAAAATTTATAACTTTGAATTTGGGTTTCAAATCAATAAACCAATGCAAGGAAAATATTTGAGAGAAATCGGAGACAGTCAGTGCAACTGATCACTTCAATGTGAAATGGGTGATATCAGTTAGTAAAAACAAAAAGCAAAAATCAGGTCAAAGTCATACATAGGTACCATTATTTTTGCTTTTGTTTATATTCTTTATTTCGTTCTTTATCTAGCTTTATTTTTTCCCGATATCTTCGTGCTCTTTCAACAGGCGTTAACTTTGCTATTTTACTCTTAAATATACAAAAACGAAATACAAAATTAATACTTCAGCCGGTGGTGTGACATATCTTAAAAAAAAAAAAAAGTGACGTTCAATACATTTGCCACTTTTTAGTTTTTTTTTCTTAGGAATTTTATTTTGCAAAAATACGAAAATAAAGAAATTAATCAAAACCATTGAAATAATGATTTTAAACTTGGATTTTTTTGATTTACTATTTTTGCTTTAATAAAATTCCGCGTGACGTTCAATACATTTTTACACGTACTTATCATGATGAACTGAGAAAACACAAAAAAAATTTATTTTAATATTATTCGTCTTAATTTTTAGAATTTCGTGAGCACTAATCTCTGCACTTTCTTAATATAACTTTCTTGTCATCTATACCACACCTAAATTAAAACTAACGAAGCCAAAAAAAAATGTGACGTTCAATACAATACTTGGGGACTAAATGTAAATCGAAAGCCAAATTGGCGATGACAATGTTTTGAGAATAACAACATAATAAAACATAAGAAATAAATGCTATCCTTACAAAACAGTTATTATTTTTTAAATTTTTGCATTGGTTTCAACTTTTTTTCCACGTATTTCATCAAAAAGTGTAGCTGGGGACACATGTTTTTGTATTAAGCGAGTGCGAGAGAACAATATAACATTCTTTAAAAAAAATATGCAAACAATTTTAGGTTTGTGAAAATAAAATTTGTCAATAAATATTCTTCAGTGATCACTTTCTCGTGTTATTTGTTTTTTTCTTCTTGTTTTTACCTAAAAACAGAGTTAAAAGATCGGGGACAAAAAAATAGTATTTTGTATGCAATTGACCCATATACGTGTATCGGCATTTTGAAAGTTTTTGTATGAGTCTTTTTTTAGGGGGAATTTAAGTATGATTTCCTATGCCGATTCACTATAAGAATGCTCAAAAAGGGGGGAACTTTCTCCCAAAAATAAGACTCCTACGTAAACTTTCAAAACGCCGATACACTTGGCCGATACACTTGTTTTTTGTCCCCTCTACCAGAATCCATTGTCGGAACCTTGTTATTTTGGAAAAAAATTGATTTTGTTGTTCAGTGTTTAAATTAAATTTAAAGTGTTAAAAAAATTTAAATTGTTGAATATAAGCAAAAAATATTTAAAAAATTGCTTGAAGAATTTAAATTTTATTATAAAGAAGAATCAAAGTAAGTCATGCATGATAAAAACTTAAATTAAAAATTTTTTATTATATAATACAATTAATTATTTTAAAATAATTTAATATTTTTTTTAAAAGTAATTATTAATCTTAGTAAAATTAATATTAAAACTATTCGATGCAAAAACAAAATTCAAACCATTTATTTAAAAAAATAACATCGGCTTAAAATTATAAGATAAAATCAATGCATTTTTTGTTTAAAAAACCGTGTTTATTTAAATCACACATGCCCACGTAGTGGCCCGCGTGGCCCTTCATACACATTTTTTTCTATCTTAATTTTGTCTTTGTGATCAGCCAAAATCAAAGAACGCCTGCAAAACATAACAACACGCACCGCACTCGTTCAGTGTTCAGCACATTTTCCAGCGAACTTTACAAAAACAAATGCATGCAAAGCCAAAATAAAAAAACGCACACTCGATGATGTCAATGCTTAAACTGATTATCCCGTTACTTGTGTGTTGAGCTATTTTTCATGACATGTCATTTTATTGAATTGTAATTGTTTTTTTTTTTTTTTGTTTGATTTTTTTCCCAAACGCAACGATGAGCAACATTTTGTTTGTTTTTTTAAGAATTGGCCCGCTCTTAAAATTTCTTTTGCCCCACTGATTTAAATCATAACTTGCAATAATACCTTAGAACGAAATTTTCCTTGAAGAGATCTTAAAATTCTTTCAAGTTCTGCGATCAACTCGAATGATACATGCATGTAAACTAGTTTTCGTTAATATTTTTTCTCCCTATTTTGTTTTCGATATCCTTTTCTTCTTCAGCTACTTTACTCCGACAGACAAATCTACAATAAAAACACTATCGGATGCAATTAGCTGCAAATGAATGTATAAAGCCTCGTGGATTTAATTTATGAATATATTTTTGTAGGTTAAGCCTTGGTTTTGCGCTTCAATTTTGAAACCTTCAAAGAAAGATCCTGCAGATCAAGCGGACAGTTTAACTGAAAGATTTGCAGCATTTGGTGTTGAGGTCTTCAAAGTATGATTTCCTTTTGTTTCCATTGTAACTACTATTCACGGCAGGCACTCCTATAAATGTTTGCGGTCTAAACATTGATTCATGGAAATAATATTTTTTTCCAGATAATAAAAATCCTTTAAAAACATAATCTTTATCTACCACATGTTGGTGATGTGCGAGTTGCAAACTCTATACCTGATTCTCAGCTTTAATCAGTTAAAACTCTATTTCTTTTTTTAAATCCATAAGATTGTTATACCAATAAATAAAAAATAAAAACATCTTTGCTTCATATAAAAAATATAAGAGCCACTTCACCAAACACGGCATCCTTTTTTGTTATATATTCCTTCTGTCATTTCTTCACTCATTGGCATTCTTACTGCTTATCCTGTATGCGTTGGATTGTTCTTTTGCATTTTTACTTTTTTTAGAGTTGCTGCTTCTTCTTCTTCTTTTTATTCTTCTTCGAGAACCAGTTCTTAATCAAAGTTGAACTTTATTCAAAACTTGTTTCAATTTCAGTTCGGTTATGCTGCGAAGTGTGCAGAAAACTTGCTGAAATTCTTGCTTGAAGCAGGCAAGCAACACAACACTAAGTTGCGAAAATATGCCACTTGATTTTGAGAAAAACTTTATTTTGCTTTGAAAAATATTATGATTTAATATTTGTTTTTTTTTTTTAATAATTCAAAGGATTGTTGATTTATCTCTTTTTGCGAAAAAATTATTTAATATTTGAATGATGATTGCTCTTCATAGTAAATTCGTTAGCTCTGAGTATTTTAGTAACTTTGGATAAAAGACGGTGAAACAGCCAAGAAACGAGACCCAAGAAAAATCTTAAACCACAATTGTCAGAATACTCCAAAAGCATTGAGTGGATTCGTTAAATCTAGTCTAGAAGCCAGAGAGTATTTCTCTTCGTGGGCTTACTCTGCTTATTCTACTTATTTGAGATCTTCTATTGGAAAGATCTCAAGCGCTTTTATGCCACTTTAGTTGATTTGTTGTGCTCTCACATTCGCATGTAGCAGCTTTTGTACTCACTGGAAGTACAGGTTTTTTTTCAAGTTAACTGTACAAATGAGTTTCAGTTCTTTTTCTTCTGATGAGTTGGCCAGGTTGTTTGAAGTTTTCCGGAAAAACAAGCAGCAATGACTCAACTTTGACTGGTTGAATAGAATGAGATTTAGCTGCGGCTCTCTTGTAGCTGCTATATGCTGTTTGCAATAAAGTCGTCAACACAAAAGATAATTTGCCCACAATGACGTTTTGGATCCCTAATAAGAGACATATGTCCTAACACGATCAAATAATTTTTTTTCTCTCTTTTACTAATCTGTGTGTCGGCCTTAGTGGAGTGCGTTATAAAGTCCGTGGGCCACTCCATGGCAATTGGAGACCAGGTTCGAACCCCAGCTAACACAGCAAATTTTTTCAATTGAAATTACTTTTTCTGGTGGATCGTCACCTCTATGCAGACAATGGTAAGCCTCAGAGAGTAAATATTGCCATGTAAAGCTTCTTCAGAACATGAAGATTTAACCTCGCAGAGTAGACATAAAACGGGCAGGTCCAGTTCTGCGTCATTTGTGTACAAAACCATTCAATAACACGCTCAACACAATTTGATCATAAGAAGCTCGGTCAAAGTTCTTTCGGGGGCTGAAACGACGATTTTTTTTTTTTTTATTTTTTTAATAGAAGAGAAAAAAATCAAGAAGAGAAAAAAATCAAGCATTCATTGCTTGAATCAAGCAAATATGCTATCAGTTTCAAATACTCAAGCATAAATTTCTCAATTCAAGTATTATGTTGCTAGAATTGAGCAGATTTAAAACACATGATATTAAGAAAAAAATTATTATTTCAAAAATCATTTGCTTAAAATTCAAGAATATTTTTTATATTCATATTTTTCTTTTTTTCCTTGAAGTAAGTAAAATTTGCTAGATTCAAGTAATGAATTTTCTTAATACTAGAATGTTTTGCTTGATATGAGAAACTTAATTTTCTTATTATAATCAAGCAAATTTTTACTTGGACTTAAATGTTTCAAAGTAAAGAAACAGATAAGACGCTGCGTGTCATGCCATAGTTTGTCAATCCGCACCATCTTAAATACGTTTTATTGTAAACATGTTGTGAATTATAAGCATATAATGTAGTGAACTATAAAATATAAGTTAAAGTGAGAAAAATTTGCTTGATTCAAGTAAAAGATTTGCTGAAAACTAAAACAATTCTCTGCGATTGCTTAAATAAGAAAATACTTCTTTGATTCAAGCCTTGTTCCAGGTTCTAGAATATCAAGTATTTTATACTTGTTTCAAGCAATCATTTATTTAACTTAACTTTAGAAATAAATGCTCATTATAGATATACTTTTTATTAAATTTAATTTTTGTTCTTGATTTGAGCAAATCAGGCTTAATTTTAAATTTTCTTGGATCAAGCAAAATATTTGCTTAATATAAGAATATTATTTCTCTCCGTGTAATACATTAATTTCATTTAAAAAAAGGCTCATTATAATTGTTGTTATTCGAAACAAACATAAAAGAAAACAGCTCAATTATGTGGACGCACAAATATTTCACGAACTCATAACTCAAAAACTCAACTCAAAAAGGCAATTTATTGCCTTTTCAAGTAAAATTTACAAAAAATTGCTGAGTTTCCTCATCAACTGACGTTCATTTAAATGTCAAAAATTATAAATATTTGCAATTTTTCATCATAATGCTTGGCAATATTTGATTTTATTTTTAATTTTTTTTTTTAATTTCACTTCCCATAAGGCTCAAATCCTTTGCCACCGAGCCATAATTAAAATGTTAACAAATTTTACAGCCCGCTGAAAAACTGCTTCTCACCGCGTTTTGCACAGAAAATGCTTTCGTGACATGATTTGCGCGTCGCCCATCAACAAGGAAAAACAAAAAACAAAAAATTGATATCAAGCGGGTGAGAAAGCGGGAGGAGGTAAGTTGGAAAAAAAATATTAAAACACTGCATTTAACTTTCGTTTGGGCTGCAAATGAAGATCTTATCTATTAATACTGCCCAAGACAACAACTACATCCAGCGACAGCGAATGCGATCTTAAGGAAAAACATGAAGAAAAACAACGTTAACGTTCGTGCTGTCAGTGGAGCGCCACATCCTGACCACAAAACGCAGCATTAGTCGTTCGTCTGTGTGTCGTTTGTCTGTCGATGTTGAAATCCGAATCGGAATCGAAGCGATCAAATATCTGCGTAAGTCGCAAAGTTCTGCGCTGGTGTAGCGAGCCGAACGCAATGCGCAAGCGTGCAACTCCAGCAATATTAGCGACGCGCTATGCTTGGAGCACAAATAGCATTTTGTGGGCTCCACCCGCAAAGTTGGTGCTGCGGAAACCAGGCAACAAGACACAGCCACGATTGCAGCTAGGCCTTTGGGAGAAATTTCACAGCAAAAATAGCTAAAACAACAACAACAACAACAACAATAGCAGTTATAATAATATTAATAATCATAATAATAAAAGCAAAAACATCAGAGACAACAACAACAACGAGGTATATATTAAGTAAATAAATATTAAATAAAGAAAATCATAAACAAAATCTGCAGATCGTCATGTCGTTGTTGTTGTTGTTGTTGTTGGTGTTTTAGTTGTGGTGGTACTTAGCTCTTGGCTCGTTTCTCGTGCTGCCAAGATGTGCTGTGATGTTGTTTTTGTTGTCTACGCCGAAATGTGATCTTGGCCATAAACGTTTTTCTTGCTTTTGTTTATTTTTTTAAACTTTTATTTTTGTTTTTTTTTCTTTAAATTTTTGCAAAATACGTGATTTGTTTGTTAAGCCCAATGCGCCGCAGATCAGATCGATCAGCAACTAAGCGACGACGACGACGACGACGACGACGAAGCAGATGAAGCAAAAACTTGCTATTGCAGACGCTTTAAATTGTGTGCAACGCATGCGCAGCCTGCAGCAATGAGCTGCACTCCCGACTATTTTACATAAATTGTTGAAATTCGACGCGAACATGACTTAAATTTGCGCATTTCAAGATTTTAATTTATTTATTTTTTGTGTTTTTATTTTTAATGTTTTACTAGCTCGAATTTCATATGAAAAATGATTATCGCTGCGCTATTTGGCTGCGTGTTGAGCCAACCAACTCTTATGGCCAAGTTAATAAATTGCCTAAACAATTGAATTTTTTTTTTCTTTCATTTGAGTATGTTGAAAGGATCATTTGCATTTGCAGGGCAGATATTTCTAAAAAAATAAATAACTGGCCATTTCAGCCCCTGAAAGGACTTTGACCTAGCTTCTTATGATCAATTGTGTTGTGCGTGTTATTAAGTTTGTACACAATTGACCGAGAACCGGACCTACATGTTTAACGCCGACTCCGAACGGCGATGAACGCAATGTTCTTGTTCTCAGGAAGCTTTACATGGCATTTTTATTACTCTCTGAGGTTTGCCATTGTCTGCAGAGAGGTGGCGGCCGTACAGAAAAATTATTTTAATTCAAATAATTTTCTGTCGCTGCTGGGGTTCGAACCTGGGTCTCCAGGTTCTTTGACATAGAGGCCACGCACTTTAACCAACTACGCCACGGACGCCACTATTTCTAAGTAACTTTAATTATTTAGTTGATGCTATTTTATGGAAAGAATAACTGCGTGCGATACACCCCAATTCATCAGCAAAACTTTTATGGGTCGATAATTAACGCCTGCCTAGTTCCGATTGTAATACAATCTTGATATTTTTTTCGTACTAAGATCAATTGTGCGTCAAAGTTTATTGATTTTACCCGAAAAACATTCACTGGCATTGTGCACGATATTTTTCTCCAGTGCGACCTCCTGAAGAGAGAAACATCAATAAAACTAATTGTACACTAAACAAAATTTTTAATATAGTGCCCATTTAAGAAATCTCTTAAAATATGTACATATTTTCAAAGACATAAATAAATTTCAATTAACGGTCTGAAACTGTAACTGTTCCATATTTTACAAGTTCTTTAGTTCATTATTTTTACAGTGTACATTTAACTGATCGAACTGCAGAGTTCTAGATGCGTCGTTCAAGACGCTGATCCTGCTTGAATAGTGGTAGACTTAAGACTCACATACCGAAGGTATGGCTCATGAAATATGGCGGCATCACTAGACAGACAGTTGTACGAACAGATACGAACATGTCTAAGTACAAATGTAAAGATAGTCAAATAGTCTCACGCTATGGTTAGCGCATCGCATCGATGGCTGCCAGCGTTAAATTTAGTTTTATGGTTGAAAGAATCTATTTTTATATCGCTGACCAGAGCGAAGTGGAAGACAAGGATTTCAGTAAAAGATGGAGCAAAATGAATGAATCATAAGTTGATGTTGTTGCTGTCGTTGTTGTTGTTGTTGCTTGTATTGTGATGTTGGTGGCCATTTGGCCGTGCTGCACCAGTACCAAGTTGGATTGTAGAAATAAAAAGGAAGACTCTAACTTCGTCGTGGAGTTTTTGTAGATTTTACTTTAGTTTAGAGTTTTTGTATAGACAGTTTTTTATTGCTTTTGTTGTTGTTGTGTGGTCCCCGCTTTCTTATTAATTTAAATAAATATTTTAATTCTCTAAAATTTTAGGAACATAAGTGGTCATATTAATTTATTCTTTAATAATTCTTTAAAGCCACATTTAACCCTAACCATACAACCATATAACCATATAGCCATAACCATACCAATAACCATAACCATAACCATAACCATAACCATAATGATAACCATAACCATAACCATAACCATAACCATAACCATAACCATAACCATAATCATAACCATAACCATAACCATAACCATAACGATAACCATAACCATAACCATAACCATAACCATAACCATAACCACAACTATAACCATAACCATAAGAATAACCATAACCATAACCATACCAATAACCATAATCATAACCGTAACCATAGTCATAACCATAACCATAACCATAACCATAACCATAACCATAACCATAAGCATAACCATAACCATAACCATAACCATAATCATAACCATAACCATAACCATAACCATAACCATAACGATAACCATAACCATAACCATAACCATAACCATAACCATGTTAACCCATAACCCATAACCCATAACCGTAACCACAACCATAACCATAACCATAACCATAACCATAACCATAACCATAACCATAACCATAAGCATAACCATAACCATAACCATAACCATAATCATAACCATAACCATAACCATAACCATAACGATAACCATAACCATAACCATAACCATAACCATAACCATAACCATAACCATAACCATAACCATGTTAACCCATAACCCATAACTGTAACCACAACCATAACCGTAACCATAACTATAACCATAACCATAACCATAACCATACCCATACCCATAACCGTAACCACAACCATAACCGTAACCATAACCATAACCATAACCATACATGCAGAGTAGACAAAATCATCTTTAAGGAGAGTGGAAAACATTTAGAAACGCGAAATTAATATTAAAAAAAAATTGACAGAAAAATGTTGCCACACAGCTTCACAAATGCACTTTTTGAAGGCGGATGAATGCTTAAGAAGAGGAGAAAACGAAATTATGTGCACCAGCATCACGCTGAGACCGATGTAGCTTAAGTCACAGATTCAGGTTCTGGTTCATGTCCAGTTTTTTACACTGATGATATGTTACTTCAAGAATGCTGAATACATCTGAGAGCTGCACGTGTTAGCAAAGAAATGCTGGTGAGGTGTGGTGAGGGAGATACAAGGCGCACAGAACAAACAAGCGCAAGTGGGCTGACGCGCAATGCCGCTGAAATAAGAACTGGTTGCGCATGCGCAACTTGTGACTTTTTAATTTTTGACTTGCAGTACCTATTTGTATGAGTGTATTTTTCTATGTATGGTTGTGTGTGTATGATAGCAAGACCTTAACTTAAGGTTCTCACGCTACTCTTGTGCGGCATGTCGCTTCGACTTTAATGCAACCACTTTGGATAACTTATCGAATGTGGCACTTTACAGCGAAATTAATTGAATCACACACAACAACTTACAAATCCAAGCATACACATACACACATATATACGCACTCTCAAATCCCCTAAATGCAGAGTTTCTAGTTCATTTTGGTTTTTTCACACATTCCATGTTGTTTTTTTTTATAAATTTAAAAGCAAATCTTTTCAAAATATGTCTCTTCCGCATTCAAAACAAAACAAAATTCGAAATATTCAGTCAATATTTAATTTGTAAACAATAAATTCCAAATAATGCTTTCAAAATTTCTGCGTTTTTTCAATCTTCCCGATCTTACATGCTTACAAAATATCATCAAACAATCTATTCAACGTGTACCAGTAAAAAAAGACAAAATCATCCAGTACAAACCAAAATGTAATCTGTATAATAAGCGTTTGTTTTCGTTATCATCCAAATTACATCATTGGAGGAATCGCAATGACCGACAGCATGAACGCCGTAAGGTTATTCCGAAATTGGTCTACCTCCACAATCCATGGAAATATCTGATAACAAAAATAAATCTATGGAAGTTACATCTATTTTGGGACAGAGAATTTTCGGAAAGAGAATTCATCAGAGGATCTATGCAGGTAGGTGGTATACAGTTCAAGTTAAATTAGGTAATGGACTGTGTGGGTGATTTGAATAATTATTAGTAAGTAATACGAAAAAGTAATACAACCTGATAAATATTAAAAGCATGATAAAGAAAAAGTTTTTTAATGAAGACAACAACTAACAACGACAACGGTTCTGTATGGAGCAAATCATACAGCAGACTAGACAGACTGGTTCGTTGGCTTTTCGTTGGTCTGTCTAGTCTGCTGTATGATTTGCTCTACCATACTTGGCCTTAAGTCAACAATTTATTTTATTGGTTTTGTTTTTTTTAATATTTCTAAGTATTTTGTAATGTATTGACAGATTTTGCAATTGTTTGAAATATGTGGAATAAGATGAGAGCAAATAATTTTAAGAATGATTTATGAATAATATAATTATACCAGGTAGGGGTGAACGCATGATACAGTTATAAGGTAGGCCCATGGTAGAATTATAAGGTAGGGCCGACTCGGAGAAGAATGAAGTGGAAAGCAGCGAAAAAGCGGGCTAGTTGTCAAAATCAGCTGTTCATATCGAGTTTCTTTATGTTCATGTTTCGCAGTTGATTTTAGTTTAAACTTTTTACAAGCTTTTTTTCAAATTTAACACTTCCGCGGCATTTTATAGATTTATTTACAAAGTTTTTACAATATTTCCACTCAAATTAACACAAACTTAACACACGTGTCCGCACTATTTACAAATTGAAAACATGATATTTCTTTTTTCATTTGACATTTCCACCAACTTCGTCATTTTGACAACTACCCAACCTTTTCACTATCCACTTTTCGTTGACGCGTGAGGGCACTGAGCGACTCGGCCCTACCTTATAATTCTACCATTAGGCCCAATTCGGAGATAAAAAAAACGAAAAAGCAAAGCAAAGCAAACAAACCAAAACATTGGCGTAGTTATAATGTCACTTTTGACAATTAACGTTTATTTGTTCAGCCATAAAGATGTGTTATTTACTTTAAACCGTAAAAATCTGGGTATTGGGTATTGAGTTCCCAGATTTTATGTGGAATAATGTAAGAAAATTAAGCAAAAACCCTAAAAAATAAACAATATGAACCCTGCTTCAAGACATGGTTGAATAAATAAGGTTGTCGCATGGGTGAGAGCGATTTCCCATAAATGTCAAATCGAAGTTGACAGCTCATACAAAATCTGAAAACGAAAATTGATAACATGAAAAGCCGATGAAGTTGTTGTTGTTGCTTTTCATTGATTTTGACAATCATGGGTACTGTGAAGAGAGTACGATCAGCCACGAGACAACCTTATTTATTCAACTATGCTTCAAGATATAATACAGAATAAATTGTATGTTAGCTTTCAATGAAGCAAATAAAAGTTTTCATTTTATATAATTTTCATTCGACTTCTTATTTCGATTGTTCGGTAACCAATTTATTTGCATCGCTTTGTTTTGTATTTTGACATTATACCTACGCCTTTGTTATTGTTTTGTTGTTGGTTTGTAGTCATAGAGAGTGTGTTTTTCCTGGGCCTACCTTATAATTGTATCATGGGGTGGACGGTTTTTCGTTTTGCACCAATTGTCAAAAAATAGAAAGCAAAATTGAGAGAAAAAATTTGTACCTGCTTGATAAAAGCGTTTGCCACATATAACACAATTTTGATGTTTTTTCCATTTTTCTTCTTTTTTTTTTTAATTTACAAATTTAATGTATAAAATTCGAAATGTCAATATTGTTTATTTTTTCACTCTTCGCTGTTTTGAATGAATAGATGTTTTCGACAGTCGGTGCAAGACGTTCGTGACAAAATAGCCAGCTGCAAAGGCTACCTTGTAATTATTGTAGCATGGCTTTATGAAGGGTTTTTTAAAAATTCTCTCATTTATGAAGACTTCATAAGATGTTTTGTGAATACCATTTGAAAGAATTCTTGACATTGTATATGTTTCTGATATATTTTTAAAATAATTTTAAATATTTTTGACAATATTTGTGCCCAGATGATAGTAAAAAATTTTAATAATGCTTTATTAAGGGTTTATAGAAATTTTGAACCATTTCTATAGTTCTCTCATTTATGTATAAAGCCTTGAAAAGATATTTTAATCGTTATTTCACGTTTATGAATAACGCTTTCTGATATACTTCTTATAATGGCTTTATAAGAGGTTCTTAATGTTGTTATGAATACAGCCGATAATATATAATTATAGAGTTAGTAAATACATAAAGTTTTCATGATATATTTGAACCCCGAACTCGGCTGGTATTATTTTACCACTTTACAAAATTTCATACCAAACCATTTATCATACAAAACTATTTTAACTACACATTACTAAAAACTATAATATTCTCTAGATAATATTCCCGGATCATATAGGTAGTTTGGGATAATTTTTTTGTAATAAACTATTTTTAAAAATTTTCAAAAATTTAACAAAAAGTACTAGTACTAATAAGTTCGATGAAAAAAGAAATTTAATTTTAAAAAATTTAATTTTTCGACTCATCGTTAAAAATTCACTCTTAGGTTTAAAAAATAATTCTTTTCAATTATGCTCACCCTATTCAACGGACTCTGTTGACAAATTTACGTATCAGTTAAAGTATCTAGCTGATGCAAACACCATACAACAAATTACAAAGTCCACCACTATAATCAACCATTATAATCAATGGGTTTGTGTCTTCGCTTACAAAGATTGTTGTCTAAGCTACAAGCAGAAAAATATTATCCCATACAACAACCATAAAAATACATTAGTCCACGTTCCACAGTTTTATTTATTTACGCTGAACTTCTCAACTTTACTTCAACTGAAGAACATTTTAAAATTCACAAAAAAAAAAAAATTAAAAAATGTGTAAGCTTTTGGTGCTAGGAATACATAAAATGTTTTGCCTCTAAAATTTTATGATTTTTTTTAACATTAAAATAAAATCTATATAAATTTTTCTCAAAAATATACCAACAATTATTTATGTTTCTAATACACCATTATGAAAAAGCTGATAATATACCTTAGTTTTCCTTAAATAACCATTGAGTAATATTAGAGATGATCACTCTTTCAGGCAGCGGTCGTTATAACCGACATTATACGTCAGCAGGATGCCAGCAGAATCAGCCAGTTTACTACGCCCATTGGTTTCCAACAAATAACGCGCGACATGATACTTTCACGCAATGATACTCGCCTGCAACTAATTAAATTCAAAACAGAACACCTGCGACGCGCCATACCCATGAAAGTGCTCACGCGCGCCAAATACGGTAAGTGTTTAAAGATGATGGTCTCAACTCAAACCCAAACCAATTTCCGAATTCTAAGCCACTTCAGGTCGACGACATTGCTTCATTGACATGCTCTTCGTTGGCCTACGCAACACAAAAGATTTCGACAGCAACGAAGAGCTTGTCAAGATCAACGAAATCATACGTAAGATGGACATCGAGATGAAAATACCACGTGAAGTGGCCAAAGTACCGCATCGCATTGTTTTCGCTGAAATTTTCATGCGCTTCAGAAAGGACTATTCAAGTCAGGCAGAGGAGACACTCGGCAATGGCGCGAAGGATTGGTCAGTGTCTTTTTATAAAATTCTCTCGTTCGATGTCATTAACTATGATCCCAGATAGTTTTTATTGAATATTTTTTCCATTAATTGCAATGAAAATTAAATAAAAATGTGTAAGAAAATTGTATGGTATGGATGAGTGATTGTTTAATATCGCCTATTTTTTGGAACATGGTGTGACGCATTCGCGGAAGGGAATACGTTGGCTTCCTGCAGAGACTTGACTGTGACAAGAAGGTGGGCAGTGCAAGGGTAACAGAACTAGTTCTGTTTTTTGGCACAAAACTTCATCTTTGCTGGTAGAGGGTTTAACTTCAGTAATTTTCTGGCTTGCAACGCTGCCGCGGCTCGTTGTGCTCCTTCTAAGGGTTGACGTCATCTTGGGTGTGGGCGTTTTCTTAACGGGTTGTTTGGATGATGGACAGGGTGAAGCTGCAGGTAACACACATTTAACTTGTATCTGTGCCAACAGATCTGTATCGCGATTTGTTAAACGGTTGCCCATCGTGCGTATGCGTTCGCAATATGCCTCATTCTCTGCCGTTAGCTGGCGTTCTTCCTCTCTGAGTAGCATGTTTTGCAACTCAACTTGTGCAACGCGGCGCCAGAAGAACTTCATGATCTTCGCTTGCTTAGCCAAATCCTAGAGAATGGGTACTTTTTAGTTTTCCCTTTTTTCGTTTCAGAAAAAAAAATTCAGGGGGATTTTAAGAGTTACCTCTTCGCTGACACCTAGATGTTTGGTCAAATTCAACGTTTGTAGACGAAAGCTTTCCTTTTCGAAATCAGTTTCTTCTTCCTCTTCATCGCTACCATGGAACTCGCACCAAGGCACAACTTTTTCCTTTTCAGTTTGAAGCTTGCGACAGCTTGCGGCAAGTGACAGCAAAAGCTCTCCCTTTTTCTCTATCTTCCTATAGCGCTGTGAGCAATCGAGAGAAAAAGAAAATCACATTTCATATTTTTTTTAAATATGTAACAACTACCTACATACCTCCAGGACCTCAAAGCTCGAACTGGCCAGAAAACGAAGCCTTTCATGCGTTTCACTGCGATTAGTCTGTATTTTCCTTTCAATATCTTTGCGAACGTTTAGAAAATAGGCCATCTCCATCTTCAGATCCATTACTTTGCGCTGCGAATCGGCCTCAATTGTCAACAGTTCACGCTGCAACTCATTCTGATGCCTAGCATTACGTAGTTCGAGCTCGTTTAACTTCTGCGACTCGTTGAGAAAGACGCGCTGACGCTCCATCAAAGAGTTGATGTGTTCGTATTTGTGCGGATTTAGGTCGGTGTTTGCCATCGAATCGACAAAGCTCAACAGCTGTTTGCGCAGCTTTTTCATCTCTTCAATGACGGCGTCGCGTGTACGATAGCGTTTAGCGATCTCAGTGTTGACGCGACTATCCTGTTTCTCTTGATAGATCTTAAGATCCAGTTCGAGATCACGTTCGAAAAGCAAGTTAGTGCCGTGCATGATATTCTCACGGTTACGTTTTCTATAATCGTTGACCAAATCTTCCCAACTGAGTTCGTCAAAGAATTCTTGTATGATTTGATTGCATCCATCTTCGTAGATTTGTTTCGAGGCCTCCACGAAGGTGTTGAAAACGTCTACAAAAAAGTGAGATGAAGAATTGTTGCATGTTGAGAAAATGAAACTAACCCGTTATGTAGTCCATGATCTCCACATGTCTGGCAAAGCCACGCTGATACATTTCATTGATTGTATCCAAGTCTTCCAGCATCATCTCAATCTTTTCATCCTTGCTCTGAAACGTCCTTTGCGCTTTATCCATCCAGTGCTTAAAGAGAATGGCAAAAGAGATTTAAAGTTCAGCCAGTTTTAGACGTTGAACTACTTACCGTCAACTCTTCACGGAGTTCCGTGGTTTTGATCTCCTTGCACATGTCTTCCCACTGATCCATGCCGCGACGCACAGACTTCTTCGAAAGCTCCAACTCGCGACGCAAGAGATCCTGTAAAGCTTGTGATATGTGAATGAGCTTATATCGTAACATGGAATATTCAAGTTACGCGTGTTTCAAGCATTTTAAAGTCTTGGGCCTCCTTAAGCTTGCGCGCTTTTTTCTCAGCTTTCGTAAGCTTTTTCTTCTTTTTCGGCGCTTCAGGCACCGGTTCTGGTGGAACATAGTACTCGTCTATGAACTTGACGCGTTCCATCTTTAGTTAATATTGAAAAATATATCCAAATTTTATTGCAAAAAAACTTTTGTAAGAAAAAAAAAAAATATAATAAGAAAGCTTGAATAGAAATAAAATAATTGATTAAAGCTGTTGTCAATTGTGAAGTAAGGTGACAATTTTGAAAAAATTGATGTGATTGAAATTTTATTTCGAAAATGTGAGGGGGCTAGTGGTTTTTTGCAGGGCTACAGTGAAACAAAATGCTTCTTATGAGTTAGAACATAATTCAAAAAACATGCCAAACGAAAAACAAAAAAGATCTATTAAAATAATCTCCGCTATCAGTTGAAAAATCGACAACTTTGATATCTTTATATATATCATCGTCTCGTATCTTTACAACATCTACAAAAACAAACAATAACAACAACATCACCCACACAACAACGAACGTTTCAGTCACTAGCGTCTTATTAACCATTAAAGTTCATTAACTAACGGTGACAATGAAGCTGTGTCCCGGTGCGTGTGTGCTTTTTCCATTACGTTTTTACTAGCTTATCAGCGTCTATTAATTCTGTGATAAAACGAGACAATCACATCTCGCCATAATCCACTCGCAGTAATTCTGTCAATTACGACTAGTTCAAAATTTCGGTTAAATTTGGCTGCCGTTATCGCCAAAACTTGTACTAGTCTAGATCAGCAGGCGCAGTCAGTCGCTTTCGAAGACTCCAAGTTGTAAGCGGTTTTAAAAAATCAACTTCCAGCCAGCTAGTGCAGTTATCTAAGTTGAGGAGTTCCAGTTGGCATCGAGTAGAACGAGCTTCAAGTCTGTTTAGTTGTGTTGCCTTGGACTGAGTTGAGTTGAGTTGAGTTGAGTTGAGTATCGGCTGGAATCAAGTTTGCAAGAAGTGGTAAATATTTTTTACATTTCCTTGAATTGGAGCTTGTGCTGGTTGCTATTTTAAGACCGTTTTAAGCTTGAAACGTGCCTGAAGTTTGGGCATCACGACGTGAAGTTTTTGCAAAAGTATCTGAGAGCAGCTCAGGGCGAAAGCTTTAAGTTGCTGGTTATCAGTGTGAAAAGTGAGTGACTCGAACTGAGTTCGTTGAGATAGCACAGTGTTGATATATATCTGTTTTTTTTTTATTTATTGTTATTGTAACAGTTTGTTTTTGTTTAAACAACAAAAAAAGAATTTTAAGGTAAAATGATTGTTGTTTTAAAGTGTGTTTTTGGTTTCGTGGTTAAAAATACTCATTTGTTTTCGTTGTCAAATAATGTGGTAGCGTTAAAACCACAAAATTAAAAAAAAAACAAACAGGTTTCGTAATACCCGAAAACTGTGCCATGTAGTGTTTATATATTAAAATTTACATGTTTTTATCTCTGCAATTGTGTTTAAAATATCTGATAAGTGTGGGTACTGCAGTAAGATTTGCTTCTTTGTCCTACCTTGTTGGTTTCTCACTTCGTTGAAATTTATGGTAATTGCTGTAATTCTTGCAAATATGTAAATGTTTTGATTACTTTAAAGGACTGAAATACAGTTTTGCCAAAATGAAAATTAGTTTCTGCAACTCTCGAGTGAAATCGAATACTTCACGTACCTTGCAAGCACTCAATATTTCATTTATTGTCAGACACCTCAGGCTATCAAGACGAAGATAGCCCAGTCCACTTGAAACAATAAAAATATTAAATCTTTTTGACAGAAAACCTTAAATCGTACCGATATATCCATAGTTAAAAAATAAAAGTGAATTCTTTTGAATTCTCGTGCATAAATATGACAAATAACTAAGAAATGTTAACCTTTCTTTAACCTCTGAAAACCGCTCCTGAACCGCTGGGAAATTCGCAAATGCAACACCGGTTCAGGAGCGGTTGTCAGAGGCGAAACAAAAGTGTCACAAAAAACAATTGTATTTTACCTGCAAAGGTGGGAAAAATCATGGGTCCCATATGTCCCAATGGTAGTCAATGGTAAAAATGTATGCGAATATTTTGTCTCGTTGACAATACGTGAACGAAAAGTTTGAGTCCGAGTTTTGATTTACTTCGTGAGAACTCGTTGTTTTTAATCTATTTTGAAAGTTTACCAATGAAAGTTTAAAAAATAATTTTTACAATGCTGGTACTTTGACCTCTTTACCAATAGTCGTAAGATATAGTTCAAGATATTCACAAAACAGTTCAAAATTTCGTTGAAAAATCTCAGAAAAATCTAATATCTGACCTTCTGCAGATTATATCTGCATTGAAAGTCCGAGCGCAACTGTTTTCTCAAATTATCGATTCGTCCACAAACTGCAAGAGACCACCTCGCGAAGTTGTAAGACAGGGACCTAAGCGATTCACACTTGCGGAGGTCACTAATCTGTCCGATCATTAGCTCTGCAAAAGTGAAACGGGACGCAAGGATATATTTTCTGCTCTAAACAATATTAATAACATCGAACGAATGCTATTTGTGCCTTTTCAAAAAAACCATTTTGCTTCGCCATTGATCGAAATTGATTCGAAGTTTTTCATAAAAAAAAAAAATGCAATTTCAATGTATTGATCAAAAATGTAAACAAATTTTTGATTTGAAATAAAACAACTCTTCAACAAAATTTAATATGTAATAGATTTTTACCGTCGACGACCATTGGGACATATATACAACCGTCAGATTTGGTTGTAGCGTGGAAAGTCGTGGATTTTTCTTTATTTTTTGGTTAAAAAGTGGAATGTTGCCCGTAACTTCCACAAACATTTTGTACTCGTAGCTCCTTCCACTCCCAAAATATTGCAGCAAGCAGAAGGTGGAGAAAAAATGCAAATCTTTACTTTTACCAAACTTAAGGGTGGCCTGGTAGACAAAGGAACGATTCTACCCTTGAAAATTAAGTAAAAACAAAATCTATTGCATAGTTTTTCTAGGAAAAATTCGAAAGTAAAAGGGTCACAGGTGCTCCAATGATAGTCAAAGGCTTAAACCTTGCAAGAGCAACAGCTAGTTAACAATTAAGACATATTTGATACAATATCAGAAAAAAATCTATCCTGTCTAAATTAATATATCTAGGCATCGCTCAATTTCGTAAAGGAACAAAGAAGAACTTCGTTAAGGACCTTCTGTTTTGGAATCTAGTACTTTGCAACTAAAAAATTATGACAAATAACATCGAACAAGATGAAAAAACAACTTTACATTTACAAAATGGCAAGAAATCCTTCGTAATAACTCCACACAAAAAAATACATCACAGTGGAAAGATCATTATCTGTCTGATTTTCATGGTATGGAGTTTGGCAACTGATCAGGATTATTGACAATAGGAATTCATTTTCATATTTAATCATATACTATCCCCCATAGCAGACATCTATTGTCAGTAGGAAAATAGCGCCCTAGGGGCTAATCAACAATAAAAATCATAGAAATACTTATATCTTATTCAAGATATAATATGTCAATTTTTTAAAATATTCATTTCAGTTTTAAGGGATGTTTACAAGTGTGCTATTTATGTTGGCAACGAGTCGAAATTCTACATGTAGAAATTCACTTTCACAAAATTCCTTCTTCTAAAATTCACCATTTATGAAATTTTCTTTTTTTTTAATTCTTCTTTACAAATCTTCCCCCTTTTTGAAATCCTTCTCTACAATATTCATCTTGACAAAATCCCCCTTTTTCAAAAATCTCATTCCGTTATGAAACGATGTTTGCAATTGTACTAAGTCCTATTGCATTTGCAGTTTAAAGTTTTTCTGAAAGTATTATGCAAATTATATGAAGCCATCTGCATTTAATTATTTTGCTTTTATTATTCTAATTCTCATAAACGAACTGCGGACATGACCGACAATTTACGAAACAAGCGATTACACATGCTTACTGAGCTTGAACCGGTCCAAGTATTTCGTTGCACTTAAAAAAACCGAGGATAGTAAAAACTAATCATTAAGAATCGCTTTGCAAAGGGACTTACTAAGAAGAAATGCGCGCTTTTCGCTCAGTATCAACATATTATTTTTTAATTTCTTTTTGTAGAATTTTGTAAGAGGAAAATTTTGGAAGTGGGAATTTTGTGAAGTGAAATTCTGTTAAGGGGGTTCTGTAGTGAATATAGAATTTTGTAAAGAACATAACTTAAAAAGGGGAAATTTAAAAAAACGGGAATTTTAAAAAAGAGAAATTTTATAAAAAGAGTTTTGTATAAGGGGACCCCATTCTATTTCTGTGACCAACCACAAACGTACCAGAAATTGTTTAAATTCTTCTGTTTTTCCGTAGCTAAATCAAAGTGATATTCTTGCATTAAAAACTCCCACATTCATCATTGTATATTGCCCACGTATAAATGAGGATTGATAAAATATTCAATTCTGACACTAGGTCCAGATTTAACAAATTTACAGATTTACCCGAAGGAAAACGTGCTGACTGAAGATGCTTGATTCATTGAATTGCATCACTTCACATCACGTGTATTAAGGTCGGATGTGGTCTGGCCAGAACCTTATACATTTACGTGTACTTATGTATATGGGAAAATAGCAATATTGGTGTCAAATTTAAACGTGATTACAAATCATGTATGTTTATAGTTTCGGTTCTTTTTTGTTTTCGCAGGCTTTCGTATGTATTGAACTACGTGATAATATAAGAATATTGAAGAAATTGGTGCCAAATTTTCAAATTTTAAAGTTATAAATTGTTATAAATGGAGAGCTTATAATAAAATTCGATAAAACTTATATCATTATTCATGATTTATGCAGCGAAAACAAATGTTATCAGCTTTGGAGTGTTGGCGACACACTGGGTTATTACATTTTACACAAAAACAGCGAGTATTGCGTCGCACAGTACTTTGTCTCATAGGAATAAATCAAGATTTTTGTTGTAACAGAACCTAACAAATTTGGTACCGTTTTTTAGATAATACTTTCACTAAGAA
The DNA here is from genome assembly GCA_943735915.1 of Pherbina coryleti. Classification (NCBI taxonomy): domain Eukaryota; kingdom Metazoa; phylum Arthropoda; class Insecta; order Diptera; family Sciomyzidae; genus Pherbina; species Pherbina coryleti. The sequence continues at coordinate 132,395,889 of OX030952.1, forward strand.
AAATGCAAATTTTTATTGCAATTGAACAGTTTTTGTAGCCACTATACCTCTTGAAAGTCAACCATTTTTATGTATTTTTATTGTTGTGGAATATTTGATTTTGTACATCTTACAAAGAAAAAATTACTGTAAGCGCAATTTTGCCGAATTCATTTGATTTTTGATTTTATTTCAAGAAAAATATTGTATAAATAAATTACTTTTAATATGTTTTCAATTTAGCTTAAGAAAATAAATTGAAAAATTTCCAAAAAAAATAAAAATTCTTTTAAATATTTTCCAAAACTTTACAATTTTTGAGAGCAAATTAAAAAAAAAACATAAAAAAACATCTCTTCCATTTTCTAACATATTGTTATACATATATTTATCTTTCAGATTCCAAAATTTGATAACCGTTTTCAACCGTTTCTTGGAGTTATTGCATTTTGAAAATTGTCTAAAAATCATATTTTCCTCTAATCATTCAAAGACAAAAATAGTGTGAGCACATTTTTTAAATAATTCGAGTGTGTTTTTTTTTTAATTTTCGAAAAATTTATGAACGAATTTTGGTTTTTATATTTTGTTAAAAAAAATTGGAAATTATTTTGAAAAAATTACTTAAATTTATAAAAAAATTTAAAAAATATTTTGAAAAATGTTCTATTTTTAGCAGACAAGAAAGAAAAAGCTCCACTTACCTCCAGTTTCATTTTTATACTTTAATTTTTTTTTTTTTTGTTTTTGTTCTTGCAGAAACTGTTTTCTTTTTATCCGACTTCTACCAATTCTTTGAGTAATCGTTTTTTGAAAAATGGTCTAAAATTGATGTTTTCTCAAAAATTATTCTTTTTTTGTTACCATATTTCTTACACTCTACCGGAGTTTGTTTATAATTTTTAAAGAATTTTAAAAAAAAAATGTTTCTTAACAAATAAAATAAACTTTTGATGTTATTTTAGACAAAAAAAAAAAAAAAAAAAATAAAATAAAAGTTATGTGGCCTTAAAATACTCCTTTTAGCACATGATAAGAGAAAAATTAACACCAAATGAAATGGACCGATTTTGTAACACCGAAAATCGATTTTTTTTCAAATGGCCGCCATTTTGTTTTTTTTTCGGCGGATAAAAATTATCTTAGTTCAGGCGGTGGCCACTTAAACGAGGATTAATTCGTTTTTTATTTTTTCCTCAGATGTTTCAGACTGGTGATATCCTGCACGCCGTCAATTTTTTGGCATTTTTTAAAAAAAATCAAATAACGTCAAAAACCGCTTCAAAAATTCTGAAAAAATTTTTTTTGTATTTTTTAAATGTTAATAAATATATGTGCAAGATTTGAAAACGATATGAAAACAAAATTCCCGAAAAAAATTTCTTTTTTTAAAATTTGTAACCTATATGTCCCCTTAAAATATTTTTTTTATTTAGTTTTATTTACTCATATTAACTTGATTAAAATAAAAATACCAATACGAATATTTTTTTTTTTGATTTGCAAAACATTATTTTACAAGTATAGTAGCTTTTTTGTCGAAAAAGTGCATAGGAAACTATATGCCTATATTTTTAAAAAAAAAAGATATTGCCAAATGGTTTTCAGTATTAAAAAGTTAAAGCCGTAATTATTCAAAATTAATTTCTTTTTTGTTTTTTTTATCAGTTCTAATAACTTTAATATTAAATTTAATATAGGAAAATTTCGTTTTCTTTTTGGCGCAAATACTTGATATACGTAAAATCTGATTCAATATTTGAAATCAGCAACCAAAAATTCATAAACATGGAGAATTTCATAACAATCGAACGACTCCTTGTATTTTTTCCTCACTTTTGTATGGGCTCAAAGTACTGTGCGTCGTGTCTTTTCACATCCATGTAAGCAAAGTTTACAATCTCTCTTTTTTTCGAGTGTAGTGCGGCCACATTTCTTGGCTGTATAAGCTCTTTGTGGACGCCACAATTAAATAATGAAAGAAACTACACATGAGATACGAATGCAAAAGTCAAATGAATATGAAATGAATTTGAATACTTACGTTTAATGGTTTTCCGAAAAAGGCTTCAGTCGCAGCACGTGTAGAGAAATGTCTGGTAATATTGACATTGCGCATTTGATTCTCAATATTTGAGAGAACCAATGAATAAGATAAAGTGTGCAGGAAATATCTTCTTCATCATCCTGTTTATTGAGTCGATAATTTTCTTTATTTTTTTAAAAGAACTTATTCAAAAATTACATATGCAAGGTAAATAAGAATTCAGTTTGTGCAAACAAATAACGAAAAAAGAGAAGAAAGAGATACTGCTATGGGAATATAAGACGTAGTTTGATTGATAAATTACAAAGAAAGTGTGAAAAAAACGAAGTAAATTGATCAAATCGCATCACATATCATACATTTTCATACAAAATACATACGGGTCTGGCCAGACTACATTCGACCATCCGAGGTGGTAAAAAGTATACATCCTTGTTTACATTTTTTTGCCTTATGTTTTCATAGATCGATCGAGACAATCAAATTTGAAGAAAAGTTTAGAAATTTCAAGTCGATAGCTCAATTGGAAATATATTTAAAATACAATTAAAATCGAAAAAGGTCTGGCCAGAACCATCTGACAGACGGAGGGTTAAATTTTTAGAAACTTTGGAAACAAAATCGGCGTCCTAAACAAATCAATTTTACGGCTTATTATATTCGTGAGCTTCACCATCGATATACACGTCAAATTTCACAAAGCAAGATATCATTTTTATATAATAAGTTTATTAAAAGTACATTAAAGTATAGGTAATTTTTATATTAAAACAAAAATTAAAAATATTTTTCGATGGCAAAATACTTAAATAACAATTTTGGCATCAAAATCCACTTCCTGGAATAAGTAAGAACAAATATAAATTGAAGTATTGAATTGAAAGTTCATCACACTTTTGATTTTGACACACAGAGAGTATGAGCTTTTTTTAAAACATTTAAATGACCTTGAAACTGCATTCATGAAAATATATAAACATATATACAACACTGCCTGGATTTATGGGTTATAGTAAAAATGAAATATATTTTAACTCTTTTTTTTAATGCTTGTTTTTCTAACTAAAAAGCTGTTAAAATCTTAGTGCAAATAAATGTTTTCTTTGTATTTTCACTTTAACTCATTGCACTGAAGCACATGTGCAAATTTTTCTAATGAAGCCTGTTTTTGTGTTGCTGTTGTTGTTGTTGTTGTTGTTTTTGTTGATTAATTAATTTTGTCGTCTTGTGTTACTATCAATAATGTTCGTATTGGTTGTGCTGACATGTGGCACTTTAAGAGAGATTTTACCTGCCTTAGTTTTAAGCTACTCTAGATCAGGTAAAAAGTATTAGTTTAATTCGAGCTGGGAAGTTTAAGAAATAATTGAGCGTAAAATGAAGCTTTTTACTTTTTTATGTAGTAAAAATTTCATTTGTTTTTAATATTTCTTTAAAACATGGATACAAAATGTTTAATTTTAAACTTGAAGAAATCCATACATATTTATTTAAATCGTCTTTTTATAAAAAATTTGGTTGCACTGCACTTAAAATAGGTCTTGAAATATCACTAGTAGGAACAAACTGTGGCGTAGTTGGTTAAAGTGCATGGCCCCTATGTCAAAGAACCTTGGAGACCCAGGTTCGAACCCCAGCAGGGACAGAAAATTATTTGAATTAAAATAATTTTTCTGTACGGCCGCCACCTCTCTGCAGACAATGGCAAACCTCAGAGAGTAATCAAAATGCCATGTAAAGCTTCTTGAGAACGAGAACATTCCGTTCATCGCCGTTCGGAGTCGGCGTTAAGCATGTAGGTCCGGTTCTCGGTCAATTGTGTACAAACTTAATAACACGCACAACACAATTGATCATAAGAAGCTAGGTCAAAGTCCTTTTAAGGGCTGAAATGACCAGTTATTTATTTTTTTTTTTTATTTAGGAACAAACTAGAGAGCTGTACAAGCATTAGAAAAAGAACTTGCAAGCCATCTGTCAATGTCATCAAATACTTCGTCTATTACGCAGTAGCATTTCAAAACAAGCAGTGTAGTAAGAAGATTTTTTGATATTCCTAAAACATAGAAAAAACAAACAAAATAACATCAAAACAAATAACTATATGAAAAAAATGAAATGAAATAGCACTACACCCACATCGAGAAAAAAGCAATAGTAAAATCACCTAAGTCGGCTTAGGTAAAAAGAATTGTATGGACATTATTATGCTTAGAGCATTTACTTCGATACTATGCCAACAAAATAAAAATGTCCGATTCCCCCAAGCCAAGAATATAACATTTTAACCAATAGTATAGGTAAACCACCGAAAACTTAGACACTTTGACAGAAAATGGTATGAGCAAAATTTATCGCTGAATACTCGCGGTTTGTTATAGTTCTCGTTTAGTTTTTGTAATGAAAATGATATAGCCTAGATATTTAGCCAAAGTGCAATGCTTCGTGAGTGCATTTTCTTAGCATTTAATTAGATATATTTATAAGAGATCTAAATGCATTATTTTTTTACTTTGTAAATCTATGTTGTAAACTTTGTAAATAATGTATGGATTTTTACATTAAATAAAATAGGTTTTACTTAGTAAAAATTAAAAATTTTGGTTCATTTTATTTAGATGTTTCATCTAAGTACTTGGGTAATTTTGCACAACAGCAATATACAAATTTATTTTAATAGTATACATACATCTCATACTTGTCTTTGGAAATTTTTTACAAAAACAATATAAAGTAATTTAACTAAGTAGATGTATATTTTATACTTCTCCCTGTATCTAATTTATCTAATTATATATATAATAATTTATCTATTTATATAATTATATTTTCTTAATCGAACAAAGTTTTTTGTTGAAAACTTGAACACTATGTTGGGCAGAATAAGTAAGCACGCTAAAATAAATTGTCGAAGCTAATGTGTAAATTAAAAAATACTTCACTAATTTATCATCCAAATCAATATCGGTAAGTTAACATGTAAACCTTAGGTGTTTTACCTAAAAACTTAGGAGGCTGAAAAGTGCCAAAGCCATCGTATAAATTGTACTACTTTTTTATTAATTTTACATAGGCTTTTTTCTCGGTGTATGTATTTTTTTTCTTTGCTTTCATTTCAGCCGGCTCAGTAACGTGTGAACGGTAAAAACGGATTTTTTTTTCCTATATTGCTTCGTTTTCGAGACACAGTAGACGTCCAATATAACGAATGGTTTCTTCTCCAGCCTTTGCGTTAAATCGAAAATTATTTTATATCGAATGAATATTTTAAACAAAGAAATATAGTTTTTATTAGTTCAGGTTTTATTTATATATTAATAATATATTTGCATATTTTGTTCTCTTTGTTTTTTAATTAATTTTTGAAAAAAACTTAACAAACTCGTTAGTTTCTTGACGCTTTCCATTGATTTTTTGTGTGTTTTCTCTTGAAGCTCTTCTAAGCCCATTGTATAGAAGTCCTTAAGTGTTCCACAGCATTTGTGTGGGATATTTTGGGTGTCATTTCAGACACAGATTCTCCTTAGTTTAAAACTCTTTCGTTTATATGCCATTGCTAAATATTTTTTTATATAGAACTTTGAACATGAGTAAAAACTGACAACTGACCTAAGCACGCACCACTCATACCTTTTTTGCAGTCCAACAAACGTAAATGTGGATTCATAGGAATTTAAAACGGTACCAAGAACAAAAAATAAAGAGAATGAAAATAGTGTATGCAGAATGGCGGGAGATGAGATTACAGCTAAAGCTGATCAATGAAAATAGTTTCAACTCGTATTGATATCATTCGTTAAATCGAATGACAACAAAAAATTGGAATTCGTTATATAGAATAATCAATGGAGAGATTTTGCCGTTCGTTATATTGGACATTTGTTAAATCGGGTATTCGTTATATTGGACGTGTACTGTATGCAATTTTTTAAGGTTTAATTGTAGTGTCGATCGACTCTCTCTACTTGTGTGCCCCTTAAAAAACTGAAAACGATCGTTGCATATTTTTCGATGGTGATGCCATGGTGCACTTGGTGTGATAGCTTTGATGTTCTGTTGCTCTTACTTCATTGTCGTTCTATGTTTTGCTATTTTACTTCATAACAAAACTCAAGCACCGCTTTGACACTGACGAAAAGCTTTCAATACCAGCAATGCTTGTTTTGTTGGCTTCGCTTCATACAAAACATTTTTATTCGATGTCAAGGCGACACTTAAATACATCGCACCTATATAGTATACACTAGTTAAGTTCTGTGAAAAGAAGGTTTCGTGCATCTCTTTAGTATAAACAAGATAATTTTTATAAAAAATTAGTTGTATCAACAAGAGCTGTTTGGCTACAAAGGTGTATTATTTAACAGCTGGTCGCTTGTCAGTCTTGTAGATATTGTATTTTGTAAATAATGTGCATATGTCTACTTTAAAATTCAATAAAAATTTAAGAGACATTCCAACAATCGTTTGTTTTAATTAAAAAAACTGCTTCTCTTGTTGATACATTCTGTACCTGTTTATGTGTCGTTGAATCTGTTTTAAAAGATCTGTTAAATAACAGCAGAAGCTTTACAGTAAGTTAAGTAGCGCAGAAACTGTTAAGATAATATTTAGTTGAAGAACAAAAACTTCAAGGTTTCTAAGACACTTAACTTTTTGACATTATATTAAACAAAAATTTAAATATTAAAAAGTAATAAAATATAAAATATATTCAAAATATTAATAAGTTCAACACTCCAATATAGTATCAAAACAATATAATTTTTAGTCAGTTAGATAGCTTGTTTGGCCCCGAAGTTCGAATATCTGCTCTAGAGCATGATTTAATTTATAATGTCGATAACAAAAATTATGGCATTTCACCAACATTTAGTATAGAAAAAAAAAAAAAAAAAAAAAATAAAAATATTTTCTTATTGCTAGGAATCAACGCTGTTGGATGATAAGATTTGTGCACTGATCCACGGTGAAAAGTACTCAAATTGAAATGAATTGCTTTTTGGTTCAGTAACAACTTCAAAAAAAAAAAAAAACTGAATTGTTTGAAACAGCTGATCACAGTCAGCGACATCTTAATATGCATAAATTATGCGAGTAGGTTATAAATTATTCTCTGAGTTTTTTTCTCAAATGTGTATTTAGACTACGATTTACTGATTAAGGCATAACACGAGCGGAACGCAAATAAGTGAGTGACCAAAATTATGCCAAAGCGTGTTGATGGTGAGATGATGAGATGTTATTTTATCAAATAAATTCAACTTTAATTGACAATTAAGAAATTTTGTAAATATGAAATTCTCTTTTTTCATTGCCGTTGCTGTTGTTGTAGTTGTTGTTAAATCACATCAACGTACTTTTTTAATACGCTGGATTAGCTAATCAAGGTAGGTGGGCGGTTATAGCATGGAAGGTTTTATCATGAATTATTTTCAATTGTTTGCTTTGTGTAGGCAAGCAAATTGGATTTGTGTGTGCGTTTTGTATTTACTTTTTTTTGTTTTTTTCAAATAGCTACTTGTTCTGAATAAGTGTGCAAATTTATCAATACAGTGATGGCAACATTGATGGTTAAAGTATTGTGAAGAAAACTTAACCCTTAAATGCACAAGGCCCCCGATTTTTACCGAAAAAATATATGTTATGTAAAATTGAGTAAAAATAAAAACTGCGTTTTTAGTTTTGAAATTTTTTATTTTTTTAAAAAAATGTTTTTTTAAATAAGTGGTTGTATCTATAAAGATACAAGGTGAATTTACCCACATCTAAAATCCCTGTTAAAATATATCAAAATAAAAGAAATGTGTTATGAAATTTTTATTAATTCATTTATTTTAAAAATTTAAAATTATCAAATGATCGAAATTTTTTCGAACCACTTAAAATCACTAAAGGACATGTTTTGAAAGCAGTCAGTATTTTTTCCCAATCATAATTATTTATCTGTTCCTAGAAGTTAAACTGTTAAGAAAGTGTTTATTTAATTTAAAATTTAATTAATTTTTTGACTTTGTACATAATTTTTTTAAAAAGTATGACAAATAGAAGTAAAAACTATTTTTTATTTAAGACTTATAATATTCTAAATAATATAGAACCGATTTGAAAAAAATCAAAATAAAAATATAGCCGTAAGAATTTTTTGAATGGTTGTATCTTTAAAGATACACTGTGCATTTAAGGGTTAATAAAAGACCTTCAGTATTTTATTACCTTGAGGTATTTCATTCAATTTACAATAAAATTATCAGATTTCAAAGGACTCAGCTTAGCTTTTATAGGCATAAGACTATATTCTTAAAAAAATGGGTTTCTGATAATAGGTATATTAAGGTGGCCCTAATTAACATAAGGTTTATTTATATTGACGGCATAGAATAAAAATATTCGATTTGATATAAAACTAAAATCTGTGAAGTTTCGTGCCGATTGATGCACTTTTAGAACTCGCTCAAGAGCCCGAAAGTTGGAGAAAGGTTTTACAAGGGTTTTTTTACTATTAAATAAAAGAAGTAATAAAACAACACTTGAAGTATATTTTTTTTTATAACCTGTTATGCACTTCATTTTTTACTTCATTTTTTTTTTAAATGAGCTATTAAATTTAAAAATCGGTTGAAAATTACCAGAGTTGTGATATTTTACTTTTCGAAAAAAATTCCAATTTCTTTCTAGTTGTAATAAAAAAATCGTAAAAATCCAAATTTAAAAAAATTGCAATGAAATATTATGAAGTATTTCCTGAAATAACACTTAATACAAATACAAAGAATTGTGTTATTACTTTGAATAACTTGGTCGTTATGAAACTTTTTATTAGAAGTGTAACTTTTTGGAAATTTCGAGTTTGAGTATTTCTACAAAAAAAAAAAAAAAAAAAAATAAAAAAAAAAAATAAAAAAAAAAAATAAAAAAAAAATTCCCAAAAATGGCTGGCTATGGTATAATCTTTACCTATTTTGTGCAAAAAATAACAAACACCAAAATTTGTAAAAAACAGTTATAGCTGTTGAAACTTGACTTTTTTTCACAAATGCTCAAAGTGCCTGTTTCTGGCATTTCGAACACAAAGAAAAAAAAATTAATAATAAATCGAAAAAATTTATTTCTAATTTGAAATGACCTTAAAATGAATATTTGTTTCTGATTTCGTAATTAAAAAAATTAATTTTAAAAAAAAAAAATAAAATTTGTGTGTAATTTTTTAGCTCAGAGAGAAATTCCATTTCATATTCCATAATATATCATATGTGATCTTACCAGATATGCCCTAGTAACAAGTCAGGTATGCCTAAGCTATGGTGGAAAGTCATAGAAATATGTGAATCTGAATCTAAGACAAATATTATACCTTTACCTGAGTCAATTCAATTTATAAAGCAATCCCATCCACAAACTTCTCAACCAACTAGGACTTCCAACTTTCTTTCATAAATATTGATGAGTTTTCAATATCAAATGATTCAAAATGAGGAAAGAAATGCAGAAAAGATAAAGCGTAAGACCATGGCCTGGCCGAGATTCGAACCCGGGACCTCTACTATGGCAGTCAACCACGCTACCTACTCGACTAGTGAGGCCATTAAACTCATCCAAAACTCTTATTCAATTATATATTCCACCTCATATTCATGTTATCAGATCAACCAATTCCATTAATAAGGATTTTTTCAAGGTTTTTTATAAAGCTTTTTACTGTATAACACTTTGAATGAAGCATATTTTACTTTTCAACACTCATAATATCTAAAGTTATTGATTGTTACATACAAAATTAAGTAAGCTGGTCTAAATATTCATAGCATTTCAATATAACTTTTTACGCCTCTACTGTTCATCAGCAATCATCATTTTCCTATTTGAAAATTTACAATGCCTGTCAAAACAGCAATAAAAACAGAAAAAAAAAAAAAATCCAATCTCAGCAACATGCTACTGCTGCTGCTGCTGTTGCTGTCACTACAAAATCTGTCTGTCTTTAAAATCTATTCAAACAAACTTTGAAACGGAATCACGCCGTTTTTTTTCCCTTCTTTCTTCTCAATTGACATACTATGTATGTCGATTACGAACAACAAAAAAACACAATAACTACGGTTATAATCAAACTAAATGCAGTTAATAATCGACATGCGGCATCATTGAATTTAGCCCAAGATATTAGCTAAACGCAATCAACAGATAAAAATCCACGCAATCAACAAAGTAATTGGTTAAAATTTATATGATCTACACGCATAATAAAGATAAAAGGAGTGTGTGTCATATTTTATCAACAGCACTCAAACTAGATAAAAGATAAGTTCCGATTTCAAACTCAAGATTTGCGCCAGTAAAAAAACACAAAACGTGTCAATTGTCTCGAATCTGCAAACAAAAATTTTGACAAAAATTATCATGTTAAGAAAAGTAATAAATATATGGCACAATTGACAAACTGTTTATTTTGGTTTAAATATAATAACAAGTGTGTGTGTGTGTGTAAGTGTGTTGATATTGATATCTTTGTCATTATTCAATTTGCTACAATTTATGTTAAATGGCCCAAAATTATTTATATCAATAAACAGAGATAACTTAATGCTTAAGATTAAATTCAAGAAAAAAAAGGCAAAATTAGATACAAATAAACTTGAATCTGTTAAGTACATATTTGCGTTGGTATTTTTTTGAGAGATTAAATAAGATTAAATCGTAACTAAGCTTAAGCTGTATAGTATATGATGCGTTGATTTATTTCTTTTTTTTTTTTGCTTTTAATAATATTTCCTTATCTTTTTCTCTTTTTTTCCTTCCATTATAGCGGCAATGTTTTTGTGCTGTTACAACAACGCATTTTAGCTACTTGCAATTCACACTCTTCTTTTACGTACCTCTTCCATTAATCAACATTTTTTTCTTGGAATTTTTACATTAAATTAACATACACACATTCGTTATAAGCTTAAAGTTATAGCTGCACAAGATGGCGGATGAACTGACGAAAAACGGCAAGCAAAATGGTCATCAACTCGAGGCGAACACGTATGATCCGTAAGTTTAAATTTTGGTTTAAGTACAAGTTTGAAACGTTTTTCGGACAAGTATATTTGTTTGTGTGTGTGTGTGTGCATGCCCGAGAGAGTGCATTTTAATGAATCTATTTTTAAACTTTACATTTAAAATAACACAAAGTGACAACGGCATGATGGCATTTTCTGGTTATTTGTAAAAAACTTTAATTTTATTTAACAACTTTAAAGTAATGGTTTACCGCCTCTTGAAATTGAAATAAAATTCTGTATGATACACCTTCATTGAAAACAATACTGGGATATTATTATTAAAACTTATTCTCCGAGATTAATTCTTATTTGCTTCATACATATCGGGTGCGTTGCTCCATGTTTTTGTTTACAGATTGCATATTTTTTTCGATTTTTTGACATTTTGACTAATCTTTGTCTTCAGAATTTTTTTCTACTGGGTAATGCTGGTGAATAAGAGTATCTCAGAGGATGTTAAAAAAAATATTAAAAAAAAAAATTAAAAAAAAACAATATGTATATATATATTAAAATATGAAGAGAAACATACATTTTTGTGAAAAAATTAATTTTTATTGGTTATATCTTCATACGCGTTTGAGATATTTTGTTGCAAGCTTCAAGTCATCAATCATCAAAAATGAAAATGGAAGTAAATGGAAAGTTTAAATACACGTAGGTTTTGAGAGTTTCAATATCACATTCGTAAGGGAAACATAATACCGAAGATACCACTATACACAAAAGAGGCCCTTGACGAGACTTTAGAAAACATCAATACAAAAACAATGTCTTTGAAAGTAGTCGCAAAAAGTATAATATACCAAGAGGTAATTAACAGTTTAAACTAAAAAATCCTATTTCAAAATCTCAATCTGGGCCAAAATGTTATTTGATATATGAAGAAGAAAATATTTACTATCGCAGAGTGGTTGATTAAAATGGCTCGTAAAGGCTTCAGGCTAGGAAGTCAGATGATCTTCTCGACACAGTTAAAAAATTTTTATTAATAATCCACTCCTTACTTCGTTTGTCAATAATACGCCTGGTCAGGGATGGCTAAAAGCTTTTTTAAAATGTCAGCCTAGTTTAGTTAAAAGTACAAGCGAGGGAGTAATTAAAGCATGTGCCTGCGTGACCACAGTAAAAAAATTACTATGACACCTACAAGAAATCCTATAGATCAGTGTCAGCCTTCAACTTTTGCTATTGTAACCAATTCAACAGAAACTACCTATACACTAAGGGAAAAAAATATTAAATTTATCCAAAAACTTTTTTAATTTATCCAAAAAGCGAGTCATTTTTGCACCAATAACGCATTTACTTAAATCGACTACGTAAATATTTAAAATTTATTTAAATACTTTTTTAATTAAATAAAATATTAAAAGATTTAAACAGAATTTATTAAAAAATATATTAAAATTTTGCACGAACTATTTAAATATTTTTCAAATATTTACTGTTTGAAAATAAAACTATCGCATTTAAGGAAAATTTATATAAAAATATTGAAATTGAAAAACAATTTATTTGAATATTTCCCACAAGCTGTCTCCATCGAATGCCATTTGGTGGTATATTTTATTTTCCTTTTTAGAACGAAAAAATTCTCTAATTTTTACTATTTTTGACAGTTGGTGCAATAATATGGCCTCAAATGTCAAAAATAGTATAAACTATAAACAAAAAAAGTAAGCTAGAGAATAAGAAGGAAAGTATGCAGGTAAATGACAACCGGTTCAAGAACTTCTTGAGAAAATACCGAGTTGTCAATCCACCCTACATGATTTCATCATGCATCGCACTCGCAAATCATATTTGCCAAACTTACAGGTTATATTACACTTGCAACATAAACTAAATGAGAACTATAAGACCTCCAACTGCAAGAAATATACTGCAGGAACAGAGTGCGATGCTGTTGCTGCTTGTCGGAATATGTATGTACGTGTGCGATGCTGTTGCTGCTTGCTTGTATGGAATATGTGTGTACGTGTGCGGTATAAATAAAATTCAAATACGGGAAAAAAACGAGTTGTAAGGAAAACATTTGATTTATCCACGTAAATATTTAAATTAAATTTATACTCAGGCGTGGATAATGCTAATATGTGTTATTTCCCTTAGTGTAGTACTGTTGAACTAGAAAAGCAAGAAAAAGAGAGTAAAAAATTGGAAAGTTAAATAAAAAGAGAGAAGAAGGCACGGAGCGCGGAGAGAAATTGCTCTGAAGACAGATAAAGACAGATAAGATAAAGGTGTAGGAAAGAAGTCAAAAAAAGGAAACAAAAAACATGAAAATATTAACATTGATTCTGAAAATGAAAACGACAGTGGTAAACCAAAGATATTATCAAACATTATCAAACAGCATTCCTATTAAACACAAAGAGCAAATTCCAGATGACGATGAACTTTCTGACTTTCAATGTCAATCAATGTGGCGTCCGTGGCGTAGTTGGTTAAAGTGCGTGGCCGCTATGTCAACGAACCTGGAGAACCGGTTTCGAACCCCAGCAGCGACAAAAAATTATTTAAATTAAAATAATTTTTCTGAACGGTCGCCACCTCTCTGCAGATAATGGCAAACCTCAGAGAGTAATCAAAATGCCATGTATAGCTTCTTGATAACGAGAACATTTCGTTCATCGCCGTTCGGAGTCGGCGTAAAGCATTTAGGTCCGGTTCTCGGTCAATTGTGTACAAATTTAATAACACCCACAACACAATTGATCATAAGAAGCTAGGTCAAAGTCCTTTCAAGGGCTGAAATGGCCAGTTATTTATTTTTTTTTTTATGTCAATCAAGAAATGATCAAGTTTCAATTTAGATTTTATTTTCGATATGGCCAATTACTGTATGATCTCATGGCCAATAATTGCAATGTTATGGCCATTTACTGCAGTTCTAAGTTTTTCGTTTTTTGGTTAATTTTTTTTTCTAAAATGTTTAATAAAAGTGTATAAAAGACATCTTATCTAATAAATATATTAATATAAAATCATTTGTCGCAATTTTTATTTATTTCTAACTGGGAAATTTATTATAAATTGGATTTTTAGATCTTGAAGTCGCTTAACTGGCCAATAACTATACCGTTTCCCCTAAGACAAAATCCAAAATTTGAAATGAAATTGAAGTTGTAATTGAAATTAAAATTGAAATTGAAACTGCAACTGAAATTGAAATTGAAAACAAAATTAAAATTTAAATTCAAATTGAAATGTAAATTAAGATTGCAATCGAAATTGAAACTGAAACTGAAATTGAAATAAGAAGTGAAAATGAAATTTAAGTTGAAATTGAAATTTAAATTGAAATTGAATTTAAAATTGAAACTGAAATTGAGATTGAAATTGAAACTGAAACTTAAATTGAAATTGAAATTAAAATTGAAACTGAAATTGAGATTGAATTGAAATTAAAATTTAAATTGAATTGAAACCTGAAACTGAACTTGAAATTGAAATTGAAATTGAAATTGAAATTGAAATTGAAAATGAAAATGAAAATGAAAATGAAATTGGAATTGGAATTGAAATTAAAATTAAAATTCAAATTGAAATTGAAAATGAAAATGAAATTGAAACTGAAATTGAAACTGAAATTGAAATAGAAATTCAAGTTGATATTGAAATGGAAATTAAAATTGAAATTGAAATTGGAACTGATACATAAACCAAAGTTGAAGCTGAAACTGAAATTGAAATTAAAAGTGAAAATGAAATTTAAGCTTAAATTGAAATTGAAATTTAAATTTAAATTCAAATTGAATTTAAAATTGAAGCTGAAATTGAGATTGAAATTGAAACTGAAACTGAAACTTAAATAGAAATTGAAATTAAAATTGAAACTGAAATTGAGATTGAATTGAAATTAAAATTTAAATTGAATTGAAACCTGAAACTGAACTTGAAATTGAAATTGAAATTGAAAATGAAAATGAAATTGAAACTGAAATTGAAACTGAAATAGAAATTCAAGTTGATATTGAAATGGAAATTAAAATTGAAATTGAAATTGGAACTGATACATAAACTAAAGTTGAAGCTGAAACTGAAATTGAAATTAAAAGTGAAAATGAAATTTAAGCTTAAATTGAAATTGAAATTTAAGCTTAAATTGAAATTGAAATTTAAATTTAAATTGAAATTGAATTTAAAATTGAAACTGAAATTGAGATTGAAATTGAAACTGAAACTGAAACTTAAATAGAAATTGAAATTAAAATTGAAACTGAAATTGAGATTGAATTGAAATTAAAATTTAAATTGAATTGAAACCTGAAACTGAACTTTAAATTGAAATTGAAATTGAAAATGAAAATGAAAATGAAAATGAAATTGGAATTGGAATTGGAATTGGAATTGAAATTAAAATTAAAATTCAAATTGAAATTGAAAATGAAAATGAAATTGAAACTGAAATTGAAACTGAAATTGAAATAGAAATTCAAGTTGATATTGAAATGGAAATTAAAATTGAAATTGAAATTGGAACTGATACATAAACTAAAGTTGAAGCTGAAACTGAAATTGAAATTAAAAGTGAAAATGAAATTTAAGCTTAAATTGAAATTGAAATTTAAATTTAAATTGAAATTGAATTTAAAATTGAAACTGAAATTGAGATTGAATTAAGATTGAAATTTATATTGAAACTGAAATTGGAATTGAAATTGAAATCGAAATTAAAATTTAAATTGAAATTAAAACTGAAAATTAAATTAAGATTGAAATTGAAATCGAAATTGAAATTGAAATTGAAATTGAAACTGAAACTGAAATTGAAATTGAAATTGAAATTGAAATTGAAATTGAAATTGAAATTGAAATAGTAATAGAAATAGAAATCGAAATTGAAACTGAAAACTGAAACTGAAATTGAAATTTAAATTGAAACTGAAACTGAAATTGAAATATAAATTAAAATTGAAAATTTTGAATTAATATTTAATTTAATTTTGAAATTAATTAAAAATTTTTTATTTCCTAATAATTCTTACTTAGAAATCATTCTTAGTGATTTTATAACTAATTCGAAACGATCAACTTTTAATGTAACTTAAAGCCTTGAACACAATTGATTTACTTCAAGTTTCAATCCAAAGTCAAGAATTAATTTTGTTCAAAATTTTTAAAAAACTTCAAAAATTAGAGTTAACGAAAGATAAAACGTGCGTTGCTTTAACTTTAACTCAATATTTCAACTCTCAATCGTTAAAAATAAAAAAATTACAATCTTTTTCTCCTAAAGTGTTTGTAAACATTCGTTTTTGTTATACCGAGTATTAATTATAACATCATTTGGGATATTAAACCATCACAAAATGAATATTGAATTTTCATCGCTTCTTGAAGACCTTCAGTATTCAATGATTATTCAAATATATTAAGATATTCAAAATATACGCTTTATATAAAAAATCCGATTTTGTTGCGGAAAATTATTTTTATTAAGAAGAATAACACTTTGAAAATGCGCTACTCTAATGTTGTATATCTTAAACATTCTATGTGCTTTTCTACTAGCCTATGTGCCCCTTCATGAGCACTGAGTGTGCAATAAGACATATTATTTCCGTCATTGTGTTGCAATAGCGCAAAACTGCCCCGCATCTGGTTTACAAGACATACAAAAAAAACAAAAACAAAATGTTAAGAAACCACTGCTTGTGTTATAAACAAATTTATAAAAAGTAATATAATAACAAGAAGTTGTATGCAAAAACCCAACAAAAAAAAAAAAAACAAATGTGGAGAAAACGCAGAAACCAGTCAAACCGGCAAGAATAACAAAAACAAAAAAATAAAAAAACATCTATACACAATTAAACAGCCACCATAACTTGTAGAGCGTACCTAGTAGATATTAACTTATGAAGCGTGTCCGCACAGTCGCATGATAAGCACATTCGAGCTGAGCTAAACAAAAGCGAAAGTGTTGCGCCTGCGCACGCGACAAAGCATTAAGCATTAATTTAATCAACAGCTGCTGACTAACCTTGGCTAAACCGAGTTATCTATACTAACAACTGTTTTTAACAATTTATCTTTTCTCTCTTTAACTCTCCTCTGCAGTAGCGATATTGTCGAAGATGAGCCGCTCTCATGGAAGTTCTGGAAGAAGCGACGCTACGTTGTTGTAGTGCTGGCCTTTTTCGGCTTCTTCAACGTCTATGCATTGCGTGTTAATCTAAGTGTAGCCATCGTGGCTATGACAGAGAATCGCAGCATGATCGATGAGAATGGCAATGAGTCATGGGGGCAGGATTTCCCTTGGGACTCCAAGCAAAAGGGTCTGATTTTGAGCTCTTTCTTCTATGGCTACATTTTGACACAGTTCATTGGCGGCTTTGTTGGCGCAAAAATTGGCGGCAGTGTTGTAAGTATGCGTATGCGTTGGTGATTGTGAATGGCACCGACAACGATAACCGATAAGTAACAGTTTGAGAGCACGATTAAATCCGTTTCGGCCCAAAGTGGCATAGGTTTTGTTTTTTTCTTCTTCTTCAATGTATTTGAAATTGTAAGCCTTTGAAAAAAATTTTTTAAATCGAGAGTTTTTTCTGATTCTGTGACCCTTTTCATAATTCGATAACACAATTTTCCAAAATTGTGGCTTTATTAACAAAAAGGACCAAAATATTGGATCTATTTTTAAACTCTTAATTTTTTTTTTAACACTAGAATGAAAGAGGAAAAAAAAAACGATTTATTCGGTAAAATAGGGGTATGTACTTCGAGATGTTTTAGTAAAAATTTCACAATCCAACATTCATAATCAGTGACTCCGAAAATTTTATGGTCCATTATCTTAGATCTGCTGTCTTAAATTTTATAACAGGACAATTCTTACCTTTAATGCTTAATCAGCGACCTCGAGAAGTCCCGAGTGAACAATTTCTGGCCCAAAAACTAATTTTTTGTAATATTTTTGACTAAGAAAGCAGTCAAGAATTCCGGTTAAAAGTTGACAGTTTCTGGTCCACCATGTTGAATTTCGAAATTGCTACAGGATCTTGAATACATACCGAAGAAATAGTTGTTGGTCAGTGTTAATATGTTTTCCAATAAAAAAATTTAAAGACTTTGAAAAAATTCCAAACTGTTCATACTATTTGGTAATAAATCGCCATTTTGGAAAATTGTTCTGCTAATAAAAAAAAAAAATAATTGCAAACGGAAAGAGCAGCCTCCAAAAAATTAGACACATCTATCTTACATTTTTTTTTCCCAAAGAAGACTATGTTTAATACATTGATGAGAAAAGGTGAAAATCTATGGCACTTTGGGTCGAAACGGGTAAAATAGATTTCAGCCCATTTTCATAAACTAAATAATTTCTCGAAATCACAGTAAATATAAAAAGGAAATTTAGAAAAACAGAGAATTTTTCAAAAAATAAAATTATCTAGCTGGAAAAAATTTAAATTTTCCCAACAACCATCGAATTGAGCATCCTCGAGAACCTATTTGAAAATTTATTTATATCGATTTTCTTTGAAGTTATGCCACAGAAAAAAAAAAATTTATAAAATCATCTATTAAAAATAGTTTATCTCTTTATTTTTAATCTCCGATTAGGTTTTTGGTCTTGGCATCGGCACCACTGCCATTCTGACACTCTTAACTCCCTTGGCAGCCAAGCAGGGTCTGACAACCTTGCTGGTGGTGCGTATCATTGAGGGTGTCTTCGAGGGCGTCACATTCCCCTGCATTCATGCCGTCTGGTCACGCTGGTCACCACCACTCGAACGTTCACGCATGGCTTCGATTGCCTTTGCCGGTAACTATGCGGGCACCGTTGTTGCTATGCCGGCTTCAGGCATGTTGGCCACCGCATATGGCTGGGAGAGCGTGTTCTATGTGTTCGGCGTTATTGGTTGCATCTGGCTGGTACTCTGGCTAGTTATCGTGCGTAATGGTCCCGAATTGGATCGCTTCTGTTCCAAGGACGAGTGCGAATACATACAGAAGAAGATTGGCTACTCGGGCAAGCAACGCGAACAGATTCCTTGGAAGGCTATCTTCACTTCGGCTGCTTTCTATGCAATTGTCGCATCACATTTCTCAGAAAATTGGGGATTCTATACGTTGCTGACACAGTTGCCTACATTCTTGAGAGGTAAGTTGCTAGAGGAATGACAGTTTATCATTATTTTTATTTTTGTTTTTTCTTTATTCAGATACACTCAACTTTAATTTGGACAAGACGGGCTTCCTCTCAGCTGTACCTTATTTAGCCATGGGCACTCTATTGGGCGTTTCTGGCTATCTCGCCGATTGGCTACAAATGAAGGGCTATCTAACGACTACACAAGTGCGTCGTTATTTCAACTGTGGCGCCTTTTTGGCGCAAACCATATTCATGGTTTTAACTGCCTATCTACTGGATCCTGCTTGGAGCGTTGTCTGCATTACGATTGCCGTGGGTCTGGGTGCCTTTGCTTGGTCTGGCTTCGCGTGAGTCTTAAACTTCCTCTCCAGCGGAAAATTGTGCTTAATTTTTTTACTCTTTCAAGTGTCAATCACCTCGACATTGCTCCTCAGTATGCCAGCGTGCTCATGGGCATTGGCAACACCTTCGCCACTATACCCGGCATTGTTAGCCCGCTGCTGACCGGTTACATCGTCGTGAATCAGACCAGTGAAGAATGGCAGACAGTGTTCTTCCTCTCAGCTGGCATTTATCTGATTGGTTGCGTAGTTTACTGGTTCTGGGCGTCCGGTGAGCTGCAGGAATGGGCCATGACACCTGATCAAAAGACGGCATATTTGGCACAGAAGCAGCAGGCATTGACGGCAGCACCCAAAGATGGCTTCGTGAATGAGGCGGTCGAGCTGAAGGAGTGAGCTGAACTCTTGTCCCTGCCTTAGCTGGTGGTATTCATATATTTTGTTTAAGTTATAGTTATTCTGAGTTTTTATTCCTAAATTTTGTGATTTAGCAGAATTTGTTTGTTTTGTTTATTGTTTTACGAGTATTTTGTAAATAACAACTATTTTAGTTAATCAAGCCAATTTTTATTATTGTAGGTATTTCAATTTGAACAAACAAATAAAAATGCATGCCATTAAAACCTACAGAAAAGAAAATATTCTGCCATAAAAATATTTATTATTTTCAAAAAATTCTTTCAAAAAGCATTCCATCAAACTTGAGCTAATTTCAATATGTACATTCCGCCAAAATATTCATTCATTAATTCTTTTATTTAAAATTCCACACTACTTTCGGAATTAATCCAACTCACAGTATGACGGACTGACTGTTTGCCTGCCGCAGTCAGAGGCCAACAACCGCGTATTATGAAATTTTTGAAAAAATTACAAAATTCACATTTTCTGGCAGTTTGCCCGAACAAAAAAAAAAACAAAAAAAAAAATCGAATTAATTGCAACATTTTCGAAATTCCGGAAAAACTTATATTAACAGCATTAGAATTTGTAAACAAATCGTGCAGTACATGTATGTATTTGTGAGTATTTGTATGGGTTAGTGTGCTTTAGATCTGCGAGTAACTAGTTGTTGTTGTAGCAATATTAATGAGCCTCTTTAAAAACTTGTATTTATTTTGGTAACTCAGGAATTTTCAAGTTATTTTGTAATTTTGGCAGGTGAATTATACGAGTTCTTACATAAACGATAAAAGCGGTTTAGCCAGTTCAATGAAGTCAATAGAATATTTCTAAAATAGAAAAGTAAAACATAGAGCATATCGAGTTGTATTAATATCTTGCTTAAGTTCCGCTTCAGCTAACCGCCTTAAGAAAAGAATTTTACATCGAATAGGTAGGAACATTGAAAGAATTTTGCAATTTACACTTGATTTTACGACATGTAATGAGTAGGAATGTATTAATGGGCTAAGTAGCTAATTCTTCCTAAGGAAACTGTTGAGTAGGTTCTCTCCTTCACTCTTTGAATCGAAAGTGATATATATACATAGTTGTCTGTTCTATAAACAGTGTGAGGTTTTGTAGGATTTTCTTGTCAATAATTTTTAGGCTTTCAAAGTTGATTTAATTATATATTGCTAATATGTAGGTATATCCTAAAACATACCCTCAATTGTTTTTTTCGATAACTTCATAATTAAAAAAAAAAATTTTCAAATTACGCAAAACGAAAGACCAAATTATCGTAATGAAGAATAAGCGTTTTTTTTTTTAGTTATAAAATTGTGGCATTTTTTAATAAGTTTATTTATTTTATAATTCTTAAAAAACATATTTTTTAAGAATTATATTGTGAGCTTAATGCCAAATAATTCATGAAGCAACAGGTAGCTACAACAACAAAGTTCTATACAGAACTAAACCAAGCTGAGTGTACCATGGTTTCGTCGGACGCTACTAGGACTCATCAGTAGTTTCAGTGGTTCTAGCAGTCCACAAACTTTGACAAGCTAATAAGCGCAAGAGCAATAAAACCAAAGCGGAATTATCGAAGCGCTATACTTTATCAAAGCAATGTTTTTCTACTCTTTTGCTAGTCGCAAAATTTCAAAAAGTTGACTGCATTGATTCTGCAAAGATTTTGTTGTTGCGCTTTTTTGTTAACTTCTTTATCACGTATCAATCTAGGTTCCAACATTTTGTTGGTATTAAACCATAGAAGGCGTGAAGAAGGTTTTTTGAAAGCAGATGTTTATTATATGCGCAGACATATGTATAATATTACATCATGTTTTCGTAGGTCGGATTTTTTTTTTATTTTTATTTATTTTTTGTTTTTGCTGTTCCAGAATGTTTATTTATTATACATATGTTTATTTATTTATTTAAATGAAAAAAAAAAATTCTATATCATGGTACTTTTCTGCCTATGTTTTTAATTAAGTTATAAAAATTTTCAAAACGTATTTATTACTTTTTTTGTGCTTCATCAAACCATTCAAATTTATTTTACAAAAATTTTTCTAGTATAAATCGTTAAGTTACTTATTAAGATCCACCACCATGCCAATGTTCATGATACTTTCTTGGTAGTGAAACACTGTAGTAAGATTTGAAGACTCGCTTTTAGTACTGGAGTCATGATTCTAAAAAATAAAGTTGGCTGTATCATGGAGACACCCGTAGGTTTTGACCTGATAGCGTATCTTTATCCTTGTCCTTATATTTGTCGCTTTCCTTTACTTTCCTTTGATCCAAAACTTGTTCTCATCCTTATCCTTATTCAAACTTTTTATTTAATTCATGCTCAAATTCCTGAGCTTACCTTTGTTCGAATTCTTTACCTAATTCTTGCTCCACTTCTTTTCTCTACCTTTGTTCTTAATCTTGTTCTTAGTGTGTCCAAGTCGTTGTTCTATTCCTTGTTCTTTTCCCAATCATGATCTAAATATTGCTTTATGTGTGGCTAGATTTTTTTTCTTATCGTTGTCAAAACCTTGTCGTAGTCCTTTTCCCAATACCTATCTGAATTATTGTCTTAATCCTTGTCCAATTACATCACCAATTTTTGTCTGGATATTTGTCGTACTACTTATCTAATTCCTGGTCCTAATTTTTGTCCTTATCCTTTTTCTAAACCTTGCCCCATTCCCTGTGCAAACCTTCGTCTTAATACTTATCCTTATTTTTATTTTAGTTTTTTTTTTATTTTTCATTTTATTTTTATTTTAATTCGTATTTTTATTTTTATTTTTGCTTTTGCTATTGAATTTGGGTTGGGAGAGCTTGAGGTCTCATGACGCCATTTATTTTTTTCTTTTTCTTTTGTCATGTGACCAAAAATCTCAACTTTAGAGCCCGAACAGAACCAAAGCGGCTGTCGGTTGGCGGACCTCTCTCGGAGAAATCCGCTGAGAACACGTCCAGAATAGGAGCGGTTGTCGGTTGTCGGATCAGCGTTGCTTTTCGTTGTGTAAATGCTACAAATTCAACACACACACACAAAACTAAATGTTAGCTCATGGAATGCAACACACACACACAAAACAAAACGTCAGCTCATGGTAAAAACTAAGCAAATAGCACTGAACGCAGCCTTTTCTTAGCTAAAATATGGCAACACTTACGCCACTCAAAGAGAGATCCGCCAGCCGTCGGAGAAAAAATAGAATTGATTCTATTCTGGCGTTTTTCCGTCGCGGATTTCTACGACCATTTAATTTTTGGCGGCTGCATATATTTTCATGTATTTTGTTGCACAGCGCATCCGACAACCGACAGCCGCTTTGGTTCTGTTCGGGCTCTTACTGTCGTTTCATAAAATTTGCCGTAGTGCTAATAGTCATGGATGAGTAGTCACTATGCAAATAGTCATGCAGAGTTGTTGCATTTTTACTGCATTTAGCGGTTGCCTCCGAGTTGTCGTGTTTCCAATTTTTTATTTTTTTTTTTTCATTTTTGTTATGAGGTCAAAGAATCATTATTTATTTTCGTAAAATGAAATTTTTCGTGGAACTTCTGCCCACCGAGAACAAATTCCATGCAACAATATTGCATTTTTGTTGCATAACCTGCTACCTACGCGAACTGACGATGTCATAAATTATTATATTATTTTTGTTGTTAGTACAAATTCTTCATTTGTGTTTTATAACATTTACTGTAGAGCATATTCTCACCGAATAATAATTCGATGCAACGCCGTTGCATGATAGCTGCATTTTTACCTTGGTCTTTCCGCGGCTCTATGACGTCAAGTATTTTTTGTCTGTTTTAGACATGAGGGCTAAGAAGCAGTCTTTACTGGTATATAATAATTTTCACATTAACACCTTTACATAGCGTGTTATAATTCCATTTAACAAATTTTCAAATGCGATGCTTAAGCAGTCGCTCCGCCTTTAATTTTTTTGTCTATTTTTGTCACATAGTCGAATAATTAACTTTTCGTTACTATCTTACCTTTCTTTTTATCATAGCGCCCACACTGAGTGAGTAACACTTCCAAACAACATCAATGCATTTTGAAAAAAATACATTTTTTATTTTTTTTAAAGTTAAAAACATAACGTTGTCACGTCGAAAGACTTAAAATAATATATTTCTGTCTGAAATGCGGTTTTTACACGATTATAAGTGCTAAATTAAAAGTGTGTATAAATAGATTGGCGTCCGTGGTTGGTTAGAGTGCGTGGCCGCTATGTCAAAGAACCTGGGAGACCCAGGTTCGAACCCCAGTAGCGACAGAAAATTATTTGAATTAAAATAATTTTTCTGTACGGCCGCCACCTCTCTGCAGACAATGGCAAACCTCAGAGAGAAATAAAAATGCCATGTAAAGCTTCTTGAGAATAAGAACATTCCGTTCATCGCCGTTCGGAGTCGGCGTTAAGCCTGTAGGTCCATTTCTCGGTCAATTGTGTGCAAACTTAATAACACACACAACACAATTGATCATAAGAAGCTAGGTCAAAGTCCTTTCAAGGGCTGAAATGGCCAGTTATTTATTTTTTTTTTTTTTTTATAAATAGACTAGGCTTTATCTTTTGAGCACAAAACCAATTTAGAATATATTTTAAAATAACAGTTAACCCTATTCATGTCTCGCTATTTGATGTCACGTAAACTGTCACGGTGTGACTTAGAGACACTAATACAAAAAACATAATTATTTTATTGAAAAAAAGAAAGTTTAATACAAAAAGAGTTGGCTATGCCGTGGACACACCCGTAGGTTTTGACGTGACGAAGTTTCTTGCTGTTGTTGTTAATGTTGATGTTGATGTTGATGTTGATGTTGATGTTGATGTTGATGTTAATGTTGATGTTGATGTTGATGTTGATGTTGATGTTGATGTTGATGTTGATGTTGATGTTGATGTTGATGTTGATGTTGATGTTGATGTTGATGTTGATGTTGATGTTGATGTTGATGTTGATGTTGATGTTGATGTTGATGTTGATGTTGATGTTGATGTTGATGTTGATGTTGATGTTGATGTTGATGTTGATGTTGATGTTGATGTTGATGTTGATGTTGATGTTGATGTTGATGTTGATGTTGATGTTGATGTTGATGTTGATGTTGATGTTGATGTTGATGATGATGTTGATGTTGATGTTGATGTTGATGTTGATGTTGATGTTGATGTTGATGTTGATGTTGATGTTGATGTTGATGTTGATGTTGATGTTGATGTTGATGTTGATGTTTATGTTGATGTTGATTTTGATGTTGGTGTTGGTGTTGGTGTTGGTGTTGGTGTTGGTGTTGGTGTTGGTGTTGGTGTTGGTGTTGGTGTTGGTGTTGGTGTTGGTGTTAGTGTTGGTTTTGGTGTTTGTGTTAGTGTCGGTGTTGGTGTTGGTGTTGGTGTTGTTGTTGGTGTTGGAGTTGTTGTTGGATTTGGAGTTGGTGCTTTTCGTTTAGCTTTTTTTTTGCTTCCCCATTGGTCGTGCTCTAATTTCAATTAATCCAGCAAAAGTGATGCATATGCGTCACATTAGGCGGTTCCCTGAGGGTTTTTGACACGCCGTAAATTTTTTTTTTATTTTTGTCATATCCCCGAAGACCTCACCTTTGTTTTCGTTCCTTAAAATTTACCGTTGCACCAGTAGTCACAGAGTTAAAAATACATGCAACGTTTTTTCATGGCTGTAGCATTTTTACTGCATTATGTGATTGCATCCCTGAAATCATGACAACAACATTTTTTTTTGTAATTTAGTTGTGAAGCGTAATAACACATCCCTGCTGTCGTAAAACAAAATTTACCGTAACACTCCTCCTGAGTGAGTAATAATTCCATGCAACGATATTGCATTTCTGTTACATAAGCTGCTATATTCACGACCTGACGATGCCGGAAATTTTTTTTTTTTATTTTTGTCGTAAAGCCATGTATAAAAACTTTATTTTCCTTTTCCAACTTTTATCGTAGGTTATATACTCATTGAGTAAAAATTCAATGCAACGCCGCTGCATGAATGTTGCGTTATCGATCTTTGAGCGGCGCTCTCAGGGTCCCCATGATGTCAGAAATTTTTTGTCTAATTTTGTTGTGAGGGCTTCCAGTAGGCCTTTATTGTCGTATCGTATTTTTAATCCTAGCACTAATACTCAGCGAGTAATAGTTCCATGTAACAAATTTTCAGTTGCGTTGCTTACGCAGCTCCCACTACGTCCCTATGCCGTATTAAATTTTTTTTTTTTGTTTTTTTAATATAGTCAAAGAATTGACCTTTATGGTCATACTATTTTTTTAATCATAGCTCTTATACCCAGCGAGTAACAATTCAATGAAACGCAGATGAATTTTTAAAAAATTAATTTTTCAACTTTTTTGGAAACTAGAGCAGTACAACGTAACTTCGTCACGTCAAAATATCGTTCATGGAGAATTAATTTCTTTTATTTAAAAGAAAAATTAAATTATTTATAAATAATGTAGAAATTGTTATTAAACTACACTAAGGGAAAAAATATTAAATTTATCCAAAAACTTTTTAAATTTATCCAAAAAGCGAGTCATTTTTGCACCAATAACGCATTTGAATTAATCGACTACGTAAATATTTAAACAGAATTAATAAAAAATATATTTAAATTATGCAAGAATTTTTTAAAATATCTTTCAAATATTTACTATTTGAAAATAAACTATCGCATTTAAAGAAAATTTAAATAAAAATATTGAATTGAAAAAAACATATTTAAATTGAATATGTTATTAATGGTTTTATACCATTATTTTCTTCATATTGCGTCCATCAAATGTCATTTATTTGCCTGTATTATTTATTCTGTTTCACAATTCTATATTTCACTGTTATACTATTTTTGACAGTTGGTAAAATATTAGGGCACCAAAAGTCAAAAATAGCATAAACTAGAGGAAGAAAAAGTGACAGAAAATTATAAGCAAAATATGTAGGTAAATGACAACCGGTACAAGATATTTGTGAGTTAATATCAAGTTGTCACTCCACCCTACATCATTTAATTTCATTGCCAAACATGCATACTATATTACTTTGGCAACAATAACTAAATGAGAACTATAAGAACTGCAAATGCAAGAAATAAACTGCAAATGCAAGAAATAAACTGCAGGAACAGAGTGCGATGCTGTTGTTGCTTGTCGGAGTATGTGTGTACGTGTGCGATGCTGTTGCTGCTTGCTTGTATGGAATATGTGAGTACGTGTGTGGTATAAATAAAATTCAAATACGGGAAAAGAACGAGTTGTAAGGAAAATATTTGATTTATCCACGTAAATATTTAAATAAAATTGATACTCAGGCGTGGATAATGTTAATATGCATTATTTCCCTTAGTGTATTAATTTGTACGTTTAAGGCAAACTACACTTTTCTGTAAATGCTCGTTACTCATGGGTTTCTGACTATTACCACGGAATTGCTTAGAAAATCGTCCTTTTTTATAAGAGGAACAGTTAAGTTGACGCCTCTTTGATTATACTGTCAATGCATTCTAAGCTGGGTTTCATGATGAGTTTTCCATTATCACGTCTTTTGCAGATACCAGTGTCTTAAAGTCACTACGTGAGAGTTCATGTTATTTTTTAATATTTTGTGTAACAGGTTAATATTATAAAAACATAAAAAAATTAATTGTATATTACAGAAACAGAATGACCAATAATAAAATACATTTAACTTATTTTGCTTTAAAACAAGTTTTAAATCATTTGTATTGGTTTGAAATTGAATAGTGACCCAAAGACACCGCCTGACATGAATAGGGTTAAACGTTGTATATAACAAAAATATCCGATTTTTATTTTATGCTTTAGGAAATTACAGGTTCGCAACACATTAAATTACTGTAATTTTGAATTTTTCAATTTTTTGCTTTAATTTTTGGTAAAATATCTACCAACAGTGCCCTAAAAGTCATTACATATAAATATTTGAATTAAATTTGTATCATTGTTTCCTTTAAATTATATGTTTCCACTTTATAAGCATAGTTTTTCTAAAAACAACTTTTTACTCAGCGCTTAAATGCGAACTGATGATTGATTCAACCTTACGAAATTATCTCATTAACAGCCACTTATATGGGCCACCGCTGGGAAGGGCAGATTGGGGCACTTTGTTTAAAATTATTAGCTAATTATCGTTTTAAAACATTTTCGTATTTTGTTTTTTTTGGAAATGGGTGCAACATTTAAATATATAATACATTATAAAATATCGGTTATAAAATATCGATAGATATAAATAACCGATTTTAAAATAAAGCGACAAGCAAAGGTAAACTTTTCTTTAATCTTCAACGTTAATATGAAAAGAAATGAAGTACATTAAGTCGGCTGATTAGTTGAACTTTTATTATGATTAAAAGCAGTTATGTTAAGGTTTAAATATTATTTTGTAAATCCTTGATGGATTCAACTAAAATGTGAAAATTCTGCTGAAATGTAAAATTTGAACAAATCTTTTTTTAATATTTACAAAAATTGCACCACAAATCTTAGAAATACTTCCAAAATAATCCTAAAATACACAATTCTTCCCAAGTTGATATTTCCGCCTACTGATCTTTGTCTTAAATCCTACGAACACCCATGACACATACATGCCCATGTTTATTATTTTACACTTTATTAAAAATAATTTGTTTTAAATTGAATTTCTATTCATTTAAAATACATCAAAGGCAGGCAGCTCACACAGGTGCCACATTTAGTGATTCAATTCGTTGCAGCCAGATTTTGTCTTGCTCAATGGTGATAAAAATAAACACGAGATAAAAATAACTTCAAAGGTATTTCGTAATTGAATTTCTTAACACATCAACTACATTTTTCAAAATTAATTAAAAAAAATAATTAAAAGACTTGAATAAACTTATTCTAAATAGCAGAGCAGCGACCATTTTCGTTGAACTTAATTTAAAAAAAGAAATGTGCCGCATTGAGTCAAGGCTAGGAAATCAAAAAAGTAACACTTTTGCATTAATTGGCAACAAAAGATGTGATGTAAGGGAAACAATCCCACAAATGTGTGTTTGTGGGACACAGCTAAGGAATTTGGAACATGCTGCACAATACAAATAGGAGCTAAGATCACATCGAAGGTTTTGAACAGTATTTTTTTATTGAACAAATTTATCACCATTTATTTCATGTTATGAATTTCTAAACAAAAAAATATTCAGAACTAATAATATTTAATATTCTTTTTACATATTTGGTCCTGATTCAAAATTTTGATTTAGATTTCATAAAGATTTGTTTGATAAGCGTGTGTCAATCAAGACACATCTTTGAAATTCAAAAGTCAGCTAAATATAGATCACTTTCAATCGTCTCGCAGTGTTTGCCATGTCCGCATGGATTAGTATGAGACACCAGTTTAGCTGCTTGTATTTTTATAGGCAGTGTATACTTTATTTTTAATCCCGCACATTCCAGTGCAAGCGACCGAATGGCAACACTCAGGAATTCTTTTTCAAAAAGAAAAAACAAAACTTTAAAAATAAACACAAAGAATGTTGTCGTTGAAATTCCATAAATTATAAAAAATACATCAACAAAACAACTATAAAAATGTGAATGAAAATCCGGAATTTTCCGTGAAAACTATCTGTTGTTTTTATTTTAATCTTGATGACCTAGTTTTTGAAAGAAAAACGAAAATTATGCCTGTTTTCTCGTCATTCTCGCTTCGTGAAGCAAATTAAAAAGAAATTAATTTTCAAAAATGTTATGTTCTGCCATCAACACTTGCATGCATCTTCGGCACAAGACGTCAAAAAGCCAACGCCTATGAGGCTGGATGCTCAACATTTTGTTTGACTTGAAGAAAAATTTAAATTGATGCACTTTGTAAGTTGGCGCCTATAACGACATAAGCAGCAGCAGCTGAGCACATCTGAGTTGCATCTGTTGGCAATTTTTAAGTGGCAATAAATTTGTGGCATGCACTGACGTGGTGGAGTCGAGTGTAGGACAAGCAGGCACCAAGTATGCGTATTTGTGGAAAAAAAACAACAACAATTAAACGAAAAGAAAATATGAAAATATTTTTAAAAAATTTTCTTTGATTTGTCTTTTACGCATTGTTGAGATGCAACGGTGCGTAAGAGTATAAAGATTTGTGAAAATACAGCAGGAAGTATTAAGTTCCTAAGTGAGCTTTTCTGAATTTAGATTCAAATTAAAAGACTGAAATTAAGAAATTAATTAAATTAATTAAGAAATTAAAAGAAATTAAGAGACTTAAGCCGATTGCAGAAGGGATTATTCCTCAATTGATTACAAGATGGTCAAAGCAAGTTTTTGCACTATAGAAATACATTTTTTTTAACAAAACTCTGATTTTGAGTTTTCATTTTAGGCAACCTGTAAATTAATATTCAAAACAATTTTTTAAACTTCTTATTGTTTAAATTCTTATAATTTTTTATGTTCTCTTAACTATCAATGAACCTCTGATCGTTGACGACGTGTTTTCTAGACAAGAAGTATTCGGTCAATATGGCCTTTGACAACACGAGTTGGTATGTGGTTCACCATTTTGTTTTGTCGTCTCTATTTTTTATTTTGAAATTTTTATTTGTGAATTCTGGTCAAGATTAATGAGTTTTACAAATCATTTAAGATATACATTAAAACTGCGAAAACTACGAGTAAAAAAATAAATTTCTGCATCTTTAGTGTTTTTCTGCGACATAACTTTTGACTGCGCCCGAGGGTTTATATATTTCATGCCAGACTTTTTTTTCTGAAATCCAAGTTTGTTTAGTTTGAAAATTGGTTTCTAATTTTTTGATGCAAACCTCTTCATTACGCATAAATGATAACTTGTCAAGAGTTCCCTATGATACCATGTATGCGCTAGAAGATATTCAGGAGATATAAGCAAATGACCGATTTCAGTGATCTTTGAACCTGAATATCTTCTAGCGCATACATGGCAAGTTATTATTAATAAGTAGATGAAGAGGTTTGCATAAAAAAAAAATTAGCTCATACTTTTTTTGCATTTCAGAAAAAAAGTCTGACAATGAAATAGATGTATATGCCCTTGGGCGCAGTCAAAAGTTATGTCGCAGAAAAAAAAACTAAAGATACAGAAATTTATTTTTTTAAGCGTAGTTTTAAAAAATATATGAAGCCCATGAAGATTTTTTGCTTCCATACATTTCGTTCCACTCTAATAAACATTTTTGTTTTTGAAAAATTATGCTACTTATTTATTTTTATTTTCGTCAAGATGCACGGGTTTCTTCTAACTATATTTTCAAATTTCTAAAAAAAATCGTCACTTTTCACAATTGAATCGAATCTAAACGAATTTCTTTAAACTTATTCAAACTTAATGCTGAGGTGTACAGTTAGGTTGGATTAAGCATGAAAATAGTTTGATTCATTCCAAAAATTTAAGGTTATAAATAAAATAAAAAGAGTCAAATTACTCAGAGCAATAAAATCAACTTTACTCTTATAGTCACTATTAACCAGTTCAAAACAACTCTGTATAATCGAGAGAAATGCACAGCAGTTTTTAATTATCAACTAAACCAACCTCAATCAAGAGTTCATATATAACCAATACAACTTACCATCATTTATTCTTCAGCTTCATATATATCCAAGTCCACAACCACTTCACAGTAGTGGTGAATACTTTCCATGGTGAGTTTCAGTTAGTACATACATAGTCGTAGTAGATTTCTTACATTAGTGAATACCGCAACCATTGTCGATAGCACAAATAATAAAGAGAACATAACCTCTATATCTAATATGCATAACCACATATGGAACTTACATCGGCTTAACCATACATTCTAAACTTCTATATGCTCTGCTGAAAAGTGAAAAAAGTGTATATTTTTATTTTTAATGCTATAGCTAATTATACGCGCTCGATTAGTAAGATAATGAATGTGTTTAAACCTTGTGTAAAGTTTCATTGACTCTATAAATATTAAATAAGATTTCTTTATAAAGGCTTTATGTACCCAATAATAAGTGTTTCATAGCAGTTATGTATAGTTTCGTGCAATAAAAACACATATAAAGAAAATCGTTTCAGAAGTTCATACATACATTACTAATAACTACACTAAGGGAAAAAAAATATTAAATTTATCCAAAAACTTTTTTAATTTATCCAAAAAGCGAGTCATTTTTGCACCAATAACGCATTTGAATAAATCGACTACGTAAATATTTAAAATTTATTTGAATACTTTTTTAATTAAATTAAATATTTAAATATTTAAACAGAATTAATAAAAAATGTATTAAAATTATGCACGAATTTTTTTAAAATATCTTTCAAATATTTACTATTTGAAAATAAACTATCGCATTTAAAGAAAATTTGAATAAAAATATTGAAATTAAAAAAAAACATATTTAAATTGCATATGTTATTAATGGTTTTATGGTATTATTTTCTTCATATTGCGTTCATCAAATGCCATTACCTGTATAATTTATTATCGCTTCACTTTTTTCGTTCTTTAATTTATACTATGTTTGACAGTTGGTGCAATATTAGTGCAGAATGAAAAAGTAATGTACGAAACATGTTTAGGCAGAAGCAAATCATGCAGGTAAATGACAACCGGTCCAAGATATTCTTGAAAATACCGAGTTGTCACTCCACCCTACATAATATAACTTCTTTGCCAAACATGCATAATATATTGCTCTTGTAACAATAACTAAATGAGAACTATAAGAACTGCAAATGCAAGAAATAAACTCAGGAACAGAGTGCGATGCTGTTGCTGCTTGTCGGAGTATGTGTGTAAGTGTGCGATGCTGTTGCTGCTTGCTTGTATGAAATATGTGTGTACGTGTGTGGTATAAATAAAATTCAAATACGGGAAAAAAACGAATTGTAAGGAAAACATTTGATTTATCCACGTAAATATTTGAATAAAATTTATACTCAGGCGTGGATAATGCTAATATGCGTTATTTCCCTTAGTGTAGTGTCGCCTTTGATCGAAAATCCGACCATTTAAAAATTGATTTGTTTTTTTTTTTGTATTTTTATTGAAAGTATTTTTTCTTTCTTTACTCATGTGGAAATATAACCGAACTCATACCGCACCATATGTACCACTGGCAGGATATCACAAAATAATAACTCCGGTCTGAGTTGCCATGTTCTGTGACTTTTACTTCCAAAGCTATTCGATATTAAAAACTGTGTTTGTATGGGTGGAGCCACACCACCTTGACAAACTTTTGTCCTAGTTTTCTAGTAGAAGGACATCATCAAGCGATAACTCTATTCTGAGTTTTAATGTTCTGTGACTTTTACTTCCAAAGCTATTCGATATCAGAAATTTGGCTTACATGGGCATAATAAATGGATATCACCAAGTGGCAACACACAGTGAGTTTCATTGTTATACGGCATTTAATTTCAAAGTTATTCGATGTAAAAACTTTGAATTATATGGGTGGTGCCACGCCCCCTTGTCTAATGCTCGTTAAATTTTTCCAGTTCCAAGAACACGACTAAACAGGAAGTTACTACACTAAGGGAAATAACGCATATTAACATTATCCACGCCTGAGTATATATTTCATTTAAATATTTACGTAGATAAATCATATATTTTCCTTACAACTCGTCTTTTTCCCGTATTTAAATTGTATTTATGCCACACACTGACACACATATTCCATGCAGCTGCCAAGCAGCCGCCAAGCAGCAGCAGCATCGCACTCTGTTCCTGTGCACTCTGTTCCTGTGCGATGCTGCTGCAGTTTCTTCGCACCAGCAGTTGCAGGTTTCTTATAGTTCTCATTTAGTTAATGTTGCAAGGGTAATATAGCATGGATATTTGGCAAATATGATTTATGAGTGCGGTGGTGAGTGCGATGCATGATGGATTCATGTAAGGTGGAGTGACAACTCGGTATTTTCCCAAGAATGTCACTCCACTCTACATGATTTCATTATGCATCGCACTCACCACCGAAGTCACAAATCATATTTTCACAAAAAGAAAATAAAAGATACCACTAAATGGCATTTGATATGGACGCAGCTCGTGGGGAATATTCAAATAAATTGTTTTTCAATTTCAATATTTTTATATAAATTTTCCTTAAATGCGATTTAAATGAGTTTTATTTTCAAAAAGTAAATATTTGAAAGATATTTAACTATATTCGTGCATAATTTTAATATATTTTTTATTAATTCTGTTTAAATATTTTAAAATTTTATTTAATTAAAAAAGTATTTAAATAAATTTTAAATATTTACGTAGTCGATTTAAGTAAATGCGCTATTGGTGCAAAAATGACTCGCTTTTTGGATAAATTAAAAAAGTTTTTGGATAAATTTAATATTTTTTTTCTTAGTGTACCGAGTTTCATTGATTTGTGACTTATAGTTTGAAATTTATAACGAAAATTCGGACTGCTGAAAAGTGCCACGCCCCTATTTCAACACCCATAAAATGTAACCAGTGGAATGGAGCGTGTGA
Source organism: Pherbina coryleti (assembly GCA_943735915.1). Classification (NCBI taxonomy): domain Eukaryota; kingdom Metazoa; phylum Arthropoda; class Insecta; order Diptera; family Sciomyzidae; genus Pherbina; species Pherbina coryleti. The sequence continues at coordinate 132,430,342 of OX030952.1, forward strand.
TTTGATGTCGAATACCGATTTCCGATGATGTCCTCACTAAGGGAAAAAAATATTAAATTTATCCAAAAACTTTTTAAATTATTCAAAAAGCTAGTCATTTTTGCACTAATAACGCATTTGCTTAAATCGACTACGTAAATATTTAAAATTTATTTAAATATTTTCTTAATTAAATAAAATATTTAAATATTTAAACAGAATTAACAAAAAAATATATTTAAAATTGTGCACGAATTTTTTTAAAATATCTTTCAAATATTTAATATTTGAAAATAAAACTATCACATTTAAAGAAAATTTATATAAAAATACTGATTTTAAAAAACAACATATTTAAATTCAATAAGAATTAAAATTTATAAGGAGCAAAATATGCAGGTAAATGACAACCAGAAAATATCAAGTTGTCACTGAATCCTACATCATTTCATACAGCGACCACCCATCGCATGCACAAATCATCTTGGCCAAATATCCACCCTATATAACGCTTGCAACATTAACTAAATGAGAACTATAAGAAACCTGCAGGAACAGAGTGCTGTTTGTCGGAATATGTGTGTACGTGTGCGATGCTGTTGCTGCTTGCTTGTATGGAATATGTGTGTAACGTGTGTGGTATAAATAAAATTTAAATACGTAAAATATAAATATTTGATTTATCCACGTAAATATATAAATAAAATTTATACTCAGGCATGGATAATGTTAATATGCGTTATTTCCCTTAGTGTATAACCTAAAGCTATTCGATATCGCAAATTTGGGTTGTATGGGATGTTCCAAGCCCACCATTTATTCAGTTAACTTCTTCTTCTTCTCCCAAGTTTTATTAATCAAAAAAAATTATCAAAATTGGTTGAGAAACACGGGAGAAAATGGTTCTTAACTGTTCTGTCGACGCCTATTTATATATAGGTTATGATAAATTTTACTAATAATTATGAAAAAAGTCAGAAAATATTTGTGGACATTTTGTATGAAATATAATTTCTTGTTTTGGTTCAATATATGAAAAGACAACTTGCCCTAGTATTATTTCCTATATCTAAGCTAGATCAGTTTTTAGTAGTTCGAAACTGGTGTCTTGTGGTTCAACTGTTAATGCTTTTTATTAGCTACTTTTAAATTAAATATTTCACTAGTATTAGGTCCAGTGCCTTATGGAATAAAAATTAGTATGTTTTATTAAAATCTTATCCATGATGTTAGATAATCTAGTATTTGTTGAAATGGCTTGGTAAAATCTGTCTGTTTTTACTCGTAACTGTTTATAGCATGTTTTCCACAGTGTTAAAGGAACGAATGTTTTGACATTCTTACTTCATGTAATATTTCTTTGTTATATTTAATTTTAACACTCACGATATATACTTACTACGAACAACTACAACGAACAACATCTAAAAAGATTTAAATATATTAAGTACTAGTTCAAGACCAATTATAGATATGAACTAGTTGCTTTTTGAAACGGCTTTAAAGGAATTGTTGCAAATGCCACCAAATTATTTAGGAGATTTTGAAGAAATTTGTTACAATTGATTTTATAGAATGCTAATAGATCTTCACTTAGATCTTCACTTTTTAGTGTCGACTAAATATTGATGTCAAGTGCTCCCACAAGTTTTTGTGCTACGGATCGTATGAGTAACTTTTTTATTCTACTTACAGTAAAACTTTTAATATCTAGTGATCCCCGAAGAAAAATACAACAAATCAGTTGAATCAAAAATAATTTGATTCAAAAAAATAAATTGGTAGATTTTAAACACCACCAATCTAATAAATACTAAATAAAATTGACAACAAGACGTTTGTATGATGCAGCAACTATTACCAGCTCTTTAGTGCCTCATTTGCCAGCTGTGAGTGCAAGACACCATTAAAACATTTGGTCTCTATCTGTGTGTGTGTGTGTTTTGTTTTTTTTTTTTTATTAATAACTTTTTGCCACAAATAGCTCAAAATTATTTCTAGCAAAGAATTTTCCCAACCTTCTGGCTGCCTTAACGCTGAGTCAGACACAGAATATTTTCCCACCACTTTTTGTCAGAAATTCAACACAACTACGTCTTATTTTCACCATGGTTGAGTGGCGCTAACGTTGAATAAAAATCGGCCGCAACGACGACAACTTAATTCAGTCAGCTGCTGGCAAGCAAAGTAAAAGCAAGTGTTTATCAACAAAAAATCGACAAAACAAAACCAACAAAACAAAACCAACAAAACAAAATTTCTACAATCTTGCATACATTATTTGTTTTATAAACATATATATTTGGCATAAACAATTGAACAAAAAACTTGGCACAATTTTCACTGTTGCACTGGAATTTGTGGAATTTTATGAACATTTGAGCTACAACGCGCGGATTTTCTATTTTGGACTATAAATAAGAAGCTAAAAGAATATTTTTTTTTATTTTTTGTTTTAAAAAAACATTTATCGTGACTAGTAAGAAAAGAAATAAAAACGAACAATGCAAGTTCTGATGCCTGAGCAGAGTGTTGCAGCGAATTTGGTTGAAACGCCGCAAGTGGAGAAAAAAGCTAAAATTGTTGAGGAAATCGAAGATTTATTAAAGGCTGCTGAAGAGAATGACGACGAGCAGAGCAAACAACAGGACAGCGAAAATAAGAGGTAAAAATTAATTTAAGTTAAATGCTCACAGTGCCAGAAAAAGAGTTTTTACTCGTATCTATGAATTCTTCAGACAACAAAATTTTCCTCTCGTGAATTATTTTAGGTAAATATTAAATTATTTTAGGTAGAGACAGTATTCAAATAAAGCAACCGGTTTCCCCTTTTAAGCTTTGTCAAATTTATGCAGATTATTTAATTGAAGTAGACTTAAAAATTAGTTCAAAGCTTGTTAGGAACAGGCAAACTATGTGTAGAAAAAAATTAAAAAATCATAACAAAGAGTTGTAAAAGCGTCACGTTATCTTAATTGCCAACTTAATGAAGCACATTTTGCAAAATGTAGCAAAAAGAAGAATAAAAGAAAAAAAACAACAAAACCAATTAAATAAAGTCGATAATGGCTCACTCTAGATAATTAAAAAGTAAAATTGTTACCAAGCCTCTATTCTACCGAGTGTTCAACATGAGAACTTAATAGAAAATACACACAACACAAAAGCTGATGACATAATGTGGCCTTGACAGAAAACAACACGATAAGGTTGTAAAGTATATTAAATGCAAAAATAAAACAATGAGTGCAAAGAACCAAAACGCCATAAAAAAGTCGTTATTTTGAGTACAAAAATATTTAAATTTTCCATATATTACACGGTTTTTTTTTTTTCTTCTTATTACCATTTGCGGGTGATTTGGAAGAGTTCATTTGCATATTTATTTCAGTTATGAAGGATATGTTTTTAAAGTTCATCAACACGAGCTATTTATGTTAAACAGAATGTTGATTTGTTAGTGGAAGATTGTTTAGAATTGTCATACAGAAATTCACAAATTACACTGTGCGGCACGAAAAACTGTATTTGATAATTTTAACGTTTTTCACTTATTTTTGGTGTGAGGAATCTCGTGGTGATATTTGTTTTACCACTTTACCGAACACTTTAGAACGAAAATTTTTTTTAAGATATATAGCTCAGAATGAAAAATTACTCAAGATATACACTTATTTTTATATCGATAACTCTTGAATCATTAGGATTTTCATTTTGGTTTCTTCAGAAAAGTTCTTCCTTTTATGCTTGCCAACAACCTTGCTTAGCAAATAAGTTTTAAAAAATCGCTAAGAGTGGGTCCTATCGAGTGGGTCTTACACAGAATCACAAAAAAGAGGATTTTTTCGTTTTTCAATACTTAAAAGCCCAATAAAAGTGAAGAAAAACGCTTTAAATATTAAATATCATTCACTAAAGTATAGTTTAGATACCAAACCTAATACAAGTCTACGATAAGAATAAGTCTACAGGACCTTTTAGAGAATTAATGGATCCCTGGCCATGAACTTTTCTTGTTGGGTCTAGGCTTTACTACAAAAGTTATTTCTTGACGGTTATATATTGGTTATATAAGTATAGTTTGGTTATTTTATTGATATCGGCACAAAACTGGTCAGTAATCTTTGTCTTTTATAAAATCTTTGTCTGGCAAACAACTCATACTTTTTCTTTCCTTTAAATATATGTCCTAAAGGTTGATATAAATTATGATTTACAGTTATAAGAATAATCACATATTATTAACTGTCATAAGCATGACTAATTAACATTTTGAATGATTTTAAAACTCTACACCTTATGTTAAATGTTTACATGTTGTTATTTCCCAAAAAAATTTAAAAATTTAATGTTATGTGCCAACAATTAAGCTCAATAAATTCCAATACAAATCTGGTGAAGTATCAGAGGTTAAAGATAAAAAATTAAAAAAGCATTACAAGCTATGCTATGCTTTGCGTTAAAAATTAAAAAAGAAAACATATTTCATAAAAATTTCCATCTGAGAACCATTTCAACCATCCACTTGGGAATCTTATTAAAATCCACCTATAATGTTTAGTTACAAAATTAAAAGTTTTCCCAAAGTGTTCTCAACAGAAAGAGCCAAGATGATATTTTTTGAGGACCTTTTATATTGATTTGGTACCCTTTTATTATGTGGAAGCTGAGTCATTTGATCATACTGGTGTTCTCTCTGATTAAGGCTGATCATGTACCTTTCGAGGAAGTATAGTTCTTACCGACATCTTAATACTTTTTTGATAAAAATACAAAAATTAACCTAAAAGTATAATACAATCAAGGTTTACCTTGACAATATGGTCAAAAGTAGATAAGAACTCTAGTTACTAATGAAAAGATTTGTTCTCTCTGCCAAAATTTCTGGTAATTTTCCCGGCAAATTGGCAGTATAAGTCAGACTTAAGTAGCTGAGTGAACTACATTGAAAGTCATGCAAGGCAACTGATTAGTTGGTGTAGCGGCCAGTGAAACAATCTGTCTAGTCTGCTGTGTGATTTTCTCTATACAGAGCTGTTGTTGTAGTTAATTGTTTTCTTCATAAACATACTTGGCCTCGAGCTCAACAATTAGTCTCATTATAAATAAGATTTTTTTTTTTTTATATTGTTTCAGCTTCATATGAGATGATCTATTATTATGGTGGAGTGGGAAATTATTTTTTTAATATAGATTTCAATCCATACGAGAAAGTTTCCACTAAGAATCACAATTTTATTCAAATACAAATTGTGATTTATTTTAACTAACCGAAAGAAAGGTTCGGAAAAATCCAAAAAAGTTTTGAAATATATAGGCTTATGTGGTTAAAAAACAAAAAACATTTGAATATTCTTAATTATTTTTTACTAAAAAAGTCAAAAACAAAGTTATACATCTTCATATGTAAAAGTAACTCTGAAAAAATTCAAAAATATTGGGCATTAGCTTTAATTCATAACGGGTTTTTTTTAATGAAAAATTTCGTTTAATTCAATCTATATTAATAAAAATCATTTTCTGTTTGTTTGACTACAATACAAATCTTAACGGCTGAACGGATTTAACTCAAATTCGGTTCACATATTACTTGAATCCTAACTTAGGTTATGGCACACAAAGTTTTGACCACGTCTCTTCCACCCCTTTACAAGTAACGCAAATTTAACTACTAGGGTATTTTTTTCAAGCGAAAATACTCAACTTATTAATTTTAAGGAAATACTTAAAATTAATTTATTTTTATTTTTATTTGTTTTTATTTTGACACCAAAAACATTCACATATCTTTAAAATTGCACAAACTTCTCGTACAACGTCTTTTTCTAATAACATTGTTTCCTTAGAATAACAAAAAAGTATCAGAAATCCATATATTTTATTTGCGATGCAAATAACTTCGTTGTATTTAAATATATTTCATTCAAATTTTTTCGTTGATAAACTCAATTCAAGCACTTAATAGAAACAATTTAAAAGGTACCGTTATCTTAGCGGGTATATTTTTAATATTTCTTTCAAAAAAGGTCCAAAATATTGACTTTTTATTCAAAAAATGACACGAAAGTTGTTTTTGTTATTAAAATAATAAAAACTCAAAATTGCATTTTTGACTACCTTTTACATGACATAGCGTTTAATAGCAAAAATGCTTCCAATTTTACAAAAAAATTTATTAACTGTTTCTGTCATCAAAAAACAAGCCCTACCCCCAGTGATTTTTTAAAGAAATTAATTTTTTTCAAAAGTTGTTTTTATTCTTTTTACAGAATAGTTAAGCTCCAAGAATAATTTATGAGAAAAAATTATACCAGTATCTCTTTCCGATCAAAAGTTATCGCTATAAATCTATTTACTCTGCCCTTCGGTATCCCCTTCTTTTCAACAGATAGAAAAAACATGGATCTTTAATATAAGCTTGAAATTAATTCAATAATCAATTTAGTTCAGCTTATATCCCATTATTTGGGTTTTTAAAAATATTAAAACGAGGACTAGAGGACCCCAGTAAAACTGGGTATATCAGCTAGTAGTTTATAAAAAAAAACTATCGAATTCGGATAGGATATGAATACCATTTAAAAGAATCTTAAAACGAATCGATCCAAGTTATCTACTTAAGAAGTAAGCTTCTAATCAAATAGGTCATGAGTCGTCGATTGAAAAAATTGGTGATTCGAAGGATCAATATCTGAAGAACTCGGTGGGTAGGGTAGGAATTTCCAATTCAGCGTTTCAAGTATATTTTAACCACTTTTTCGGTGTGCACACAAACATTGTGGTGCTGCAAAATCACTTTGTCGTATATCTTGAAGTATTCCGGTTAAGTGCTTAAACTTAAGTCAGTTGAACCCCAGTACCAATAGCCAGTGATGGTTTTATACGGTTTGAACAGCTCCTAGCAGATTAAACCTGACAAATGCAGAGCTTGAAACTACAGAATTTTGGCTTCGCCGCTAGAATTGATGTTTGGCTGGGATTTAACACAGATATTCTACACTTTTATTGTTTTAATGGCACCACTTCTCATCCCTCTTGAAATTCAATACATAAATCCTTTTGATGTCTTCTGTTCTTATCAAGCTCTCGGTTGAACAAACACTTTTCAACTTTCCTCCGTCTCAAATTGTATTGGGCGCATTATTTTTGATTATTCCAATGGCCTTAAGATCTTTCCCTTCTATTAGCAAGCTAACATCAAAGAAAAGACGATGGGTCTTTTGGGTCTTAAAGTGACAAGATATGGGTCTTCATTACATAAAGCCTCAAATTTTTCACCTTTGAACTGTAACTATAGTTCTTTGACTAGCAAGTCGAAATTACCTCTTTTAAAATCACTTCCAACAAGTTTGATCAGCTAGAGCATGGTCACCAGTTAAATACGATGTCTTCCGGCAAAAATTTTTCATGTTAAAGTAATAAAATAAAACTCCTCTCATGCAAAAACAATTTATTCGGCACAAAATTTGATAAATTCGATGAAGTAAAAAGTGCTGTTATTTACGCTTGAACTAAATGTCATCCGCTGAAAGTGACAGCTGCCTTATGTACTAGCTTACGTACTAGCTACGTCATTTCTTGTGAAAAGCTACGATTTAATTCACTCAACAGTAGTTGAAATATTAACAAATGTAAAATAACAATTGCTTTAAGCCAAAAATTTTGTCCGTCACTTAAAGATATGAAATGAACTATTGAATCAATAAAAGACCATCTGAAATTGCTTAGTTCATTACTTTAGTTAAATAATTTGAAATGATTGCTAGTTGATTAACATCACGCAAAATTTTCTTTAATGCACTTCAAACATGCAATGCTTGCCGACGGCTAAGAAACGGAAAAATATTCTTAAGGTATAAAAAATACGAGTAGAAATGTATTGCGAAAAAAAACAGAAGAAATGCAATTCAAGGTTATTTCAACAATTCAATTCAAGGTCTGTGAATAATTTATGGACTGCTGGCATATTGACACTTGAATACTCAAAAGTCAAATCAATTTCTTTTTTCTTTTCTTTTGTTTGTAAATGCTTTTATTGGTAAAAACAATTTTTTTATATATGACTAACTGAAATCATCTTGATATATTGACAAGAAAATGTTATTGTTATAATGAAAAAAAAAAAATAGTGGCGTGAAACAACTCCGCCACGAATGCTACACACGGCGTATGCGCAACATTTATAGAAATTTTCAAACGAAGCGCAAATGTTTGTTTCTGCGTAGCGACGAATTGAATAAAATCACAATATTTTTTATTAGAGAAATTCACGCCCAGAACAATAAACTTTATTTTCTATGGCCTTCTATTTTGAAATGCAAAATACATTAACAAAGAGAACGTTTTTATTCAAGCTGTTTCCAGGTGAAACCTTTAAATTTTTAAATATATTCTTTTATTTTTGTTTCGCTGATTTGCAACTCATACTTAATTTGGTAGTCCCTATAAAATTCGATATAATTTTTATATTAAAAAACAAAAACATTTTCCACAAAATTCGCACTGAGTTCGTGGAATCAAACGGTGTGGCGGCAAATATTTATGAATTTGTTTCACTGCGTGACAAAGGCGCTTTCTTTCTTTCGCTTTATAACGGCGCATAATTATTGCAAATTCCATGGCACTTGGCCAAATTTACTCATCACTTTCACTCAAGCATTCAATAACTACAACAATAACAACAACAACAATTATAACAAGAAATCAGACAGAGCCAAATATTTCTGCTTTGTTTATTTTGCTAACAATTATTTGCCATATTTAAGAAAAAATTTGTTTAATTGTTCAATGATTGCAGGAATTTGAAGATGGCTTTGATTTAACTAAATTTTAAAAATCATTAAGGAATACTTGAATTTTAACTAAAATTTAGCATTTAGCTTTATGATTCCTGTTTTATATATTTTTTTTTTTAAGTTTTCTTTTCGTTCTGTAACAACATTCATCAAATTCCTGATGTGTTTTTTTTAAGAATCTGTCTTTATGATTTAATTACTTTTCTGGTGTTGAAATGTTGTTGACATTTATGAGCACACTTTTGGCACACTACCAACCACAATAACAACAATAGACAGCACAGAGCAACCAACTCATCACAAAAAAAAATATAACAAATATTTTCAATTTTTCTTTTAAATTCTTTGCTTACCTTTACAACGCAAAAAATATTTTCTAATTCTGAGTGTTTTTGACTTAATTTTTGACAAGGTCATGCGTTGGAGCCACTCGAAAACCATTTTTTAAATATTTTAGTTTTAAAATAATTTCTGGCTTTGTTTGCGGCGCATTTTCTAACAAACAATTATTTTTTTTTGTGCAGGCACATTTTTCGTTTAATAAAGTCATATATTTTTTTGTGCGGTTCTTCCTGTTTACAAACAAAATTAAAAAGAAATGCTGAAAAATAAAATCTGAAATATTTACCTTCATTAGTCATTTCAATTGTCACTGTCAAGGCTGTCTATCAGCAAAAGAAAAAAATACACGTGTTGGACTTATGAATATGACTAAAATAATCCTTAAGAATGTTGTACGTCTTAAGATTTCATAACAAAGAAAAAAATAAAAGGCAGAAAAAAAAGTAAGTTGAAAATTATTGCCAACACTTGAGGCTATGCTGTCTGTTTTTTTTTCATCATTATTGTCTAACTGTACACAGTTAAAAATTTGAGCAGTCTAAGGTATACTATTAAAGAAATTTATTAAATAAAAAAACAAGAATTATAATATTGTCGTGTTTTGTTTTCTTGTTTTTTTTTTTTTTTTGTTTTGGTAGGTTAGTCAAAATTATCATGACAAGCAGAAGGTAAAGAGTTCAAAAATGTACCGATTTTTTGTTGTTTTTTTTTATTGTTGTTAGATAATATGTTTGAGAAAGTATCCTTTGAAATGGCTCCATTTCATTCGCGACTTTGTGAAATGTGATATTTTTAAAATATCAACGGTTTTTTAAGGTTTTTAAACATATACATAAATATTAAAAGAAATACTTCTCAAACTCGCATAAATCACAAATAAATGAATTTAAAAAAAGTGGTTATTACTTTTGGGCAGCCTCGGTAGTCGAGTTGGTAGCGTGCTCGACTGCCACCCCAGAGGTCACGGGTTCGATTCCCGGCCAGGCCACGGTCCTTCGCTTTAAAAACCTTTCTAAATTTTCTATCCTCTTTTCTAATCAACTGAAATTAAAAATTCATCAATATTTAAAACTTGCAGTTGTAGTTGATGGTAGAGAAGTTTGTGTATGAGATTGCCTTATAACTTGAATTGACTGAGGTAAAGGCATAACAGTTGCATCTGATTCAAATTCACATGTTTCTTTGGCTTTCCACCATGCTTAGAACATCCTACAAGTGTTTCACTTGATTGCCCTTTCCTTCCCACTAATCTATCACCCCATTTCGAACCAAGGCAGACTTGACTGAATAGGTATTCCACCAGAAATCCTTGGTTCAAAGCTAAAAAAAAAACAAAAAAAAAAAAAAATTAAATGAGGCGCATTCGGAAGGAATCTAAATGCCTATGGTTGGTAGAAAAGAAAATGCTTCACAAGAATTCTGCGTTTGGATAGTTTTTTGCCTTTTGGTAAAACAAAGTGAAAAAGCCGGATATAAATAAAAAAGTCAGTGGATATACATAAAATATGACATGTATTGAAAGACTCAATTTCTTTTTATTTCCTATTTTTTGCACATTTGTATCTTATCAGTTATAAAAAAAAATAATAATAAAAATAAAAAATTTGGCTATTTCAGCACTTGAAAGGACTTTGATCGAGCTTTTTAGGAATTAATTGTGTTGTGTGTGTTATTTTAAAGGGGGGGTAAGGTTTGCTTCATCTAAAAAAGACCTTCTTTCATGAATTTTTAAGAAAAAACTTTAACAAAAGGTTTATTTTACATATTATTACATAAAAGTGCAACATTTTAAGAATATATAAAAAAATTTTTGTTAAAAAATAGAGAGAAATAACGGATTTATTGAAGATCTCCGCAGGTGTCTCGAAAAAAAGTCTTTGTGTGGTGAGTGGCCTACAGCATCACTGGATCATCTGAAACCAAAAGATCAAAATGCTTTCTTTAGATTATTACTTAATTTCTCCAGTGACGTCGAGTTTTTCTTAATTTTTAAATTTTTGGCACCATTTCGAAGCCAAAATGACGATTTTTGACGAAAAAATCTACATATTTGTTATTGTAAAATTGTTAGTAATTAAAAAATTTGGAAAAACTCGACGTCACTAGAGACCTACTTATATATAGAATATGTATAAAAAATTTCAAAACGATCGGTTCAGTAGTTTTTTTCTGTAGGCTGGTCACCGACTTTAAAAATTACTTGTTTGGGAAAATCGATTTAAGGTATAATATACGTGTAACAACCAAAAAACAGGAGCTGTTTTCAAAAATTTTTTAAGGTATAAGAAGTTATTATTTTTTTTTTAATTTACTCGTATACAGGTTATTGAACATAAAAAATACTTTATAAAAATATTTTTTTTTTTAAATACAGTTCTGGCTTTTATATAGAGGGCGCTGAAAATGGCATTGAAAAAAAGACATCCAAAACGGTTCGATGGAAACAAAAACAAAATCGGAAACAAAAAAATCAAATGACATTTTAAAGCATAGACCTTATATTAAGCATCCCCCCTATGCAAGACCCCCGGGGTTTTATTTTTTTATTTATGGCGAAAGTTGAAGTAAAAAGTTCGAAAAATAGATACATTTTCACGCGCTTTTTTGTTTATATAAAAAAAAACAAAAAAAAACAGATACTTGAATTTAAGGGGGATGCTTAAAAAACAAAATAACAAACAAAATGCAAACAAAATGATTGAAATTGAACCAATAGATTTCGAGTTATCTATCGAACCATTTTAAAAAAACTAGTTTCGAGGAAATCGCGTTTAAAGTTTTTTGTTTGTAGCATGGAGCTTAGACATAGGTTAACGAAAACCGCTATAACTTCTGTTTATTTTTAAATAACGATTTAAAAATATGTATGTATATTCTTAAAACTATAAAAAACACATTAAACAAAAAAAAAATTTTTTTAAAGTTATTTACACCTAGCAACACTTAGTTGGAGGTACGGTTATTCAACCTACTGTAACTTCGTTAGTTTTGCTTCGAATGACCTAAAAATTTAATACAATATTCTTCAGATGTTGTACTTTTAGAAACAAAAATAAAAAAAAGTTCTCAAACCTTACCCCCCTTAATGTTTAATACTAGATTTATGCTGTCTCTGAGCATATTCTCAAGAAGCTTTACATGCCATTATTTACTCCCTGAAGTTTACCATTGTCTGTAGTAAGTTTTTGCTGGGGTTCAAATCGCACTTTTTAATGCACTCGGCCACAGCTGACCCTCCTCCTCAATATCCAATATTTTCTCAATTGTTAATTTTAAATATTTTTGTGCAGTAAGCAACGTATTTAAAATATACTCTAAATAATGGGAAAATTAATCCATCAAAAAATATTCTAACGATGAAGATATCAAAAAGAGTTCAAAAAGAGTGTGAACAAAAACATTACATGTACATATCGGTGGAATACAATGATTTCTTTGTGAACACAATTTTTTAGTCATGTATTTATAAGGTTAAACCACCGACTTAAATACTCGCAGAATAAAAAAAAGTCGACTTTAACGCTTTGTGATAGCTACAATTTCTCATTCACCTGGATATATGTAAGTTATGCCTTTCTGGCCAGTATAAAGTTCCAATCAAAATTAACAGATATAGATCCTTTATTGAAATTTAATGTAGTCACCCGCTTTATCCGATAAATACTACGTGGCTCTTGTCGAGGTGTTAAAGGTTCAAGGAATTAACACCCGACAAATGATTTTTTTTTTTTTTTATTATTTCTTTAAATCCAGGTGTGAACCCTTTTTCACAAATTTCAATACTGAATCCATCTCATATATTTATTAAATTAATATTTAATACGAGTACTGCGTACATTTCAATATTGGAACCGATTTCGGGATCGGCAATAAAAGAGCATTGTCACCCTGTTTACAATCAGTGCAACTCCACGCCGACCGATGTAGGTCTGCTAGCGACATAGAGCTACCACAGCTAGCACGGCACTCCCCGATGGACCAGCCCACAATAGTCATGATAGTATAAAGTATACTTGTACTTGACTGTAACCTTTTGCCACTAAATTTTACTATTTGGCTGGGCAAAGTAAACATTTATTATTAGTATTCCAATGTTGACTTTAAGTACGTCGCCACCTGTAAAGTACCACCTTGATTGAAAAGTTCCCGGGATTTATTCAAGAAATTAAAATTACAAGATTATACATCAAAATCGATATTGTCCCCTTCAAAGTACTCCCCATCGACTGCAACGCACTTATGCCAGCGCTTGATCCAATCCTCGAAACATTTTTTTATATTCGGTTTGTGGTCATAGGCGTGTTTGAAGTTTGAAGTTCATCGGACGATTAGAGTCACAGTCTATCGACGGTGCTTACGAAAAAAATCTTCCGACAGAAAATTACGGCGAAGAAAATCTCTTTATTCAAAATGCGGCGGAAAAAAATCACTTTTATCAAATTCGGCGAAAAAAATCACTTTTATCAAAATGCGGCGAAAGAAATCACTTTTATATAAAAATCATTTTATAGAGTACTGTAAGGAATTATAAAGATGAAATAATAAATAGAAATAATTATTTCAATATATAATTTTTTTCAGAAAAATTGTTCCCACTCCTTAAAATATGCAGCGTTGTTAACGTCACACTCTGAAAAGAGATTTTCTTTGCCGCATTTCATAAAAAGAGATTTTCTTCGCCGCATTTTGCAAAAACAGATTTTTGTCACCGCAGTTTAAAAAAAAGGATTTTCTTGATCGCGTTAAAAGAAGAGATAGTCTTCGTAGGAACCGTTGCTATATTCTATACAAGCAGTGAATTTGAATTTTATCTATAAGATAATGTTAGAGTATTTATAATTATTTTTTATTTGTTAATGAATCAATTTATTACTCACCTTTTTCTATTTTTACTCTTCGTTTTCTATTTCTAAATAATATAAAAATCGTTCAAAACTTAATTAATATTTAAATTATCCTTGAAATTCGTATTTTATTGACTTTTAATTTTATATTTTTATCAACTTAAATTTAACTTTTACCATCTCAAAATGTAAACAAGACATAATAAATTCAAAGCAACACAGAAAATATTTCGAATTGTTTTTCATTGAGATTTTCGTGTGATTAAATGAGTTATGAGAGTATTTTGAACAATCGTAAGAACATGAAAATAAGAAAAAAAAAGCATTGAAATAAAAATAAAAACGCTATCAATGACGCCATTATTCACTAAAAAAGACGCAATTTAACCATAACTCGTTCAAAACAAAATTATTTTTTTTCAACCCACTCCAAAATTCTTGTGGGTGTTGGTAAAGGTGTTCAAAACAAAATTCTTTGATGAAATAAGAAAAAAAAAAAAAAAAAATTGGTAAACAATAATAATGAATGTTGCCGCAACAAAGACCAACAGTTGCTTAGGTCAGTTCATTAACCCGATGATGATGATCTAAGATGTTAATTGTGGAATAAATATTTTTAGTTTGCTTCTTAAGAAGAGAGAAATTTGGGAAAAAGAAACAAAGGCCAGTTGTTTACGCAACTCTTGTTTATCAATTACGCTATAAACAAAAGTTTTGAAAATTCTTATTTATTTTTGTAAAGCCGAATAAAATTTCGATGACGTCTTTGCGAAAATGTTTTCATTGACAATCAAGCGTATGAATACTTTGAGAAAGCAGCCATTAAGAACTAACCTAATTGCCATTGAGAATAAGATAATTAGTTAGTGGTTGCTACTGCTTTTTAGGGAACAGCGCACAGTGTGGCAAGCTACACAAAGTTGTGTTAATATTTTTGAAAATATCAAAATTGAAACTAAGTGAGTTATGTTTTATCATAATTTCTTTTTCTAAAACATTTAAGCTGTACAAAAGGAAACAGCTATTTAACCTTATTAAGGATATGGCAAAATCGATCTTTTTTCTTAAGTCTCATTCATGTTGTTTTTTTTTTACTTGTTTTTTACTATTTAAAATATGAAATCAAAAATTATTTTTATAAGAATTTCCTGCACTTGCCTCACTGTTCTGTGGCATTTACCTGTGAACAATTTTTGATGCGTAATAAACAGATTTGTTTTTCGTCCGTTTCACTCTATTTTTAAAACCTTTAATTATTTTGTTTTGAAAACCGTGAATTTTAATTACTTTCGATGTTTTTTTTTTCTATTTTTAGTGTTGCCTTAAAAAATTTTTATTTATTCTGCATTTTTGTGGAAACGTAAATTGGTAGAAAATATTTATTTGCATAAGAAATAAACACTTTGCTGTGATAATTTCTTTTAAATTTATTGGATGAAAGAGTCATGAATTTAAAAAATAATTATTTTGTTTTTTAATTTTTGGTCTCAACAAAAGTTATTAATACAAAAGATTAAAAAGTTTTTTAAAATTTAAATTTTTTAAAATTTGGTGCAAATATATTAAAAAAAATTAATTTGCTGAAAAATAATGTTTTTTTTTATTTTCTTCTCTTATTTTAGCTGCCACCCATCGCCCATCCATGTGCACACCCCATTTCCAGGCATCTCCCAGCTGCTGCCGAGCCTTTTTCTCTGCGGAGCTGGCGTCGCCATGCCAGATAATCTCGATCATCTAGAAGTTAATTTTATTATAAATGTGGCACCTGAACTGCCCGATACGCCACTATCCAGTGTCACCAAACCGCTATATCTACGCATTAACGTCGTGGATAAACCAAATGTCGATCTGAGTGTTCATTTTAACGAAGTTGCCGACATGATCGAGGAAGTTCGTCAACATGGCGGCAAGTCTTTGGTACACTGCGTTGCCGGTGTCAGTCGTTCGGCGACACTGTGCATTGCATACCTCATGCGTCACATGGCGATGAGCTTACGTGAGGCCTATTTGCACATTAAGGCGATACGCCCACAGATACGCCCCAATTCTGGTTTCTTCGAGCAGCTGAGAAGCTACGAATTACAACTGCGTGGCACGTCGTCAGTGCAGCTGATATATTTCGAGTCGTTGGGCAAAGAAATTCCCGATGTCTATGAACCGGAGTACAGAGCAATGGAGGACTTTTATCAGCGACATCGCAAAGCATTTGCCAGACGTTAAACTTATTTTGAACTAAGAGGGGACATGGGGGTTGTTTAAGTGAAGGTGTTTGAATGAATTTGAATGCGCTTGTGTATGGATGGAAAGAAAATTTGTTTTTCTTCGAGTGTGTAAGAGTGAAGACTTATTGTAATTAATATTGTAATCAATATTTTTAAGGAAGACATTTTTGGTACAATTTTTGAATTGGCTTTAGAAGTCAATATTTTTTGCTGAATATTAAGTGATAGATTTCGACAAATTTTAGTTCTTAAGAATATATTTTATGCTTAAGAATAAATTATATATGTTTGTAAGCAAATATATGTATTTTGTAAAATTTAATTTTTTAATAAATTATGAAATTTTAATGAAAACCCCTGTTATTTCTTTCAAGAACTCTGGATTTAAAGCTTTCACAAAAAAAAAAAAAAAAAAAAAAAAAAAAAACTGAGGGATGTACTGGTATTAGTTGAAAGATTCCTTTCTAAAAATCAATAATATATTTAAAATGTCAGTATGTCAGTCGGAATGTAGAAAGTTGGTTCATGTTTCAGTTGAGCTGTTTTCGGTATTTCAAAAAACTTCGCTCATTATCATTGGTTTTATTTTTCCAACCATACCATTATTGTTAATTACGTCCTGAGGTTATTGTAAAAAAATTCAAAGGTCTTACAAAGAAAATGAGGAACGGTTACTGGTGTTGCATTCATAATGCCAAAATTGTTTAAAAATATGATGATGAGCATAAGGTAATAGTTTTTGAATGACAGATTTTAATGGCCTAATTTTGTATGCCTATCCGAACAGTAGTTTCGTGCAAAACAGTGTTCGTTCGTGCTTTTGAAATTTGTAACTCGAACAGATAAAAGATAATGAACTGGCGAACGACGCCGCACAGTGCACTCTTTAGACCAGTTATCTGTCCGAAAATAAGTAAAATTAAAAAAAACATACTTAGTATTAAATAATTTTTTTTTTTAATTTCACTTAGAATTTTCCATAGTTTTTAATCTGGTTCTTATTTGTATCTATCTTGCATCGTTTAAAAGATATTGGGTGTCAAATATGTAACTTTTTTTCAAAATTTTACAAAATTGTCGAAAGTGAAATTTTCTTCGATTTTGAAACCAGCTCTGGGGAAAGTGTTTAAATATTTTGTAAAAATTTAGTTTTTGTCTAAATAAGAAGTATATAAAATATCGAAAATGTTAAACGAAATTGCCGTAGCTTTTATGGTAAATTTACAAAAATTACGAATGAAAAAGCATTTTTTTTATGAATTCTCAAATTTAGGTAAGCTTTTATTAATCGGAATCCATAGGAATCCAGAATGACATACACCATAAGAAGCCCTGATGTATATAATTTCATGTGACATATGATTTTGAGCCGGCCTGATCCGGCCCTTGAACAAAGTTTTGAATTTTATCTAAAAACACAGTGATTTTTGAGATTTTTATGTATTTATTTAATGTTTCCTCTAAGTGTTTTACCTTATCCTGCCTCAAATTAAAAAAATATAGTTACAAAAGTCCTTATAAACATATCTTTTTATATTTTATAAACAGATATTGATTATAGTTAATAATAAACAAATCATTTTGTTTACTATAATTAGTACTCCAAGTTGTTATATTTATATTCGGCATTCCTATAAGTATGCTATAACTTTTTGTTTGTTGCATTCAACATAAAAATAAACAAACATGTGAAAAACAAATGTGGTTGGTCACGCTGAATGCGTTTTACCCTGCATTACATCAATTTGGATTATTGTTATCCTTATTATTAATCTTAATATATATAGTAAATAATACATATTCATGTATATATATATGAGCGATTCCATCAATTATCGGCCAACTGTGGAGCTCACCATCTAGAATTTTTTTGTAACTTTTCTATTTTGAAGAGAATGGTGAAAAAATATTGACTGGTTCAAAAGTTATAGATTTTTGCACAGATAACTGGTCTAAAAAGTGTACTGTGCGCCGTAACACAATAACATCTGTGCAATTTATATCCCTAATGCTATGTCTACAAAGAGAGTTTAGTTTCAGTTTAACTATAGCTGTTCACACAGAGCTGCGGCGACAGAACTGTTTTGAGCGTGACATTCCTTTGTTTACTTTTGTGTTCTCATTTTTTCAGTACATCCACCACCGTGACATCAATTCTACTTGAGGACAAGGCTGCAGCCATTTCTCCGTACACATGCAAGTTCTTCCTTGCGCTGCGCAATTTGGAATTTTGATCGGCCAATACTAATATGAAGACCACATCTTCTACACTGGCCCAATTTCTTTTCTTTGCTTTTTTTGTTAATTTTTTGCAAATAGTAAACTGCACAATTTTAGAACAGCTGTTTTTAATATTTCTCACCACAAAATTATTCAAGTTGCATCTGATTGTGCCTTTTTATAAGAACATTAGCATACTTTTAGGGATTTCTCAAATTGAGTTTTGATCAACACAGAAACAAAGTTGACTTTAGTTGAGTTTATTTTGCGTTCAGTGACAAAACTCAACTTTGTACTGGCAACTCAAAGTAAACTCTCTGTGTACACATGGACAATTATCAACGAAATGGCGAATTGAAACATCAAAATCAACCGAATGCTTTGATGCTATCGTTGTGCTGTATTCGTTAAGTAACATTTTTCTTTTTAAATTGGATATTTTTTAACGTAGAATACGTTAAACGGGGGTGTTAATCTGGAGCACAAAATTTTGGGAAAATGTTTGTCACTTTCATTATAAGTTTTTAATACGTTATGCATGCATTGAAGAAAATTCAAGTATGGTCGTAACATATCTAATATGTCTTCTTTTGATTTGTATTTAAATAATCATATTGCTACATATAATTTTTTTGATTCTATAAGTAAATCAAAATTTAACTCCTTCAAATTATGTATTAATTTTCATATGCTTTGTATTTTATGTTTTATAACATCATGTGTAAGAGCAGTACGATTATCTGTGTATTCATCACGGAACCAGTGTGAGAAAGAGAAGAAGTATAATGACCAAGTAGCGAACGACAACCATGATAAATACAACCATGATTTTTGTTTGTCTTTTCTTTTAATATCAAAGACATGTTCCATATGCGCCCTTTGCAGCATTTTTTTATGCGGTTGTTGTACTTGCTAGCATTGAACAAATTTTTCACCTCTACAGCGTACTAAGTAGCGAAAAAAAGATTCCGCTGCCTTTTCGCTGTCAAAAACTCAATGCATTCCATATGGAAAGTTTCTTTCCGCTTCTACAGCATACTGGGCTTAAGCAGAAAATGAAAAAATGTTTATGAATAACAATGTTAGCAAGGTTGCATAGAAGCTGCGTAAAGCCTTAAACAGTGCGTAACTAAACAAGCATTTAAAGGTTGTTTAAGGAAATCTATTGAATAAGGCTGTTAATGACTAACGTATTCTACGTCTGACCTATGCGCCCGTGTTATCTAACACAGGCTTGAGCTTTTTTTTATATATTAGCATATAAGAGCAATTCAAGTACTAAACATTTATTAATTAAAAATTTAATAAAATTTACTTATTAAATAATTTTTAATAAAATTTATTCAAATTTTAACACTAAAAAACGAAGAATATTTTTCAGTGCTTGGGAAGCAACTGGACGCCAATTCAGACTTTTTTTTATTTTTCTTCCAATTCAAATTTGGGCAGATCTGAACAGAAAAAAAAAATGCAGAGAAGAATAGCAACATCCAAGCAAAAGGCGGTGATTCTTTTCGGTTAACTACAAGAAATAAATAGAAGCAGGCTATTGATATCATTCTGCTTATGTCGAAGGCAGCAGAATTGTAGCCAATAGAACAACCTTACAACCTTTGTTTATACCACAACCTACAACTCTGCCTACAACACAGGCAAGAACCAAAGCAGGCATCGCCAAAAAACACGAAACATTGCAAAAAATTCATGAAATCTTAATAGAAAATACACAAAATATACAAAACTATATAACAGTTTCAATGACGTTAGAAACGTAAGCTTGCGCTGATTATAATAGACGGAACGGAACGGTATCAAGTGTCACGTAACGTTACAGAAAAATCAAATATTTATAGATCTTAACGTTGCGCTCCGTTCCGTCTTATTATAACCACACATATAAGAAACTCATGTAATATATTGCAAAGTGACATTTCCTAACGTTCCGTTCCGTCTATTATAACCAGCGCTAAAGGGTCAACATCGTTTCAGAAACATATTTCCATTTGTTAACAACATCGTTTGCAGAGCAATCGATCGTTGAATGCTTCGTTAGGGATAGAAAATGAAGTTATTGAAAACTTGTACAAACTCTTGATTAGTACTGTACTGCTATCTTTATGTTGTGTATAGCACACAAAGTTTTATTTTTAACACACACCACATTGTAAAATTTTGAGCTGCATACTTATAGGCATACACAACTTTTGGTAGTTAAGCAAGAGTTTTAAATGACAATAGATTAGCGCTTATTTTATAGGTCGAAACTATAGAAAAAATAAATTTTAAAAGAAAATTTTTAACAATCTTTGTTTAATAAATTATTCCAAACATAAAATCAGCTAAGATATCTGACAAAATATGAATAAGACTATGCATCCTTTTGACATAACCGAAATGCTGCTGTAATATTTATTTCCACAAATTTGAAAAAAAAATATAAGCATGACCAAAATAACCTGCTAGTACGCGAGCTAACCAACCAGCTCACTCACTACATAAACCTTTCAAAAAACTAGTGAAAAAATAAACATCTTAAATACATGAATAGCACTCTCGATTAAGCGAAATCCACCAACGCCTCCACCAACAAAATCCATTAATCAATTCACGCTGTGCTAATGTGTTAGAGCGTTATTCTGCCAAAATTCTGCAAACCTCTTATTTTGGGGTTCAATAACCGGCACTAGCTAGACTTCGCTAGCATTAGTAATGAGCAGATAGTGATTGTTTCTTTTGCTAAATGCTACGCTTTGTTGCCGCTTCTTCCATCGAAAAGTGTGGAAAAAAAAATAAATAAATATATATATCTGAATAAACCCGCTTGCTGACGAGAAAGCTTCTTTAACTTTTGATTTTTTTTTATGGCTTAATTTTTTTTATTTTTTTTTTTTTGCCAAATTTGATGCCATTGAAATAAATGAGAGTTACGCATATATTCTGGGAATGGCATTGAAGCCGGCCATTGACCAGAGCGAAGCCAAACATAATAACTAAGCTTCTTGCTTATGGCGAACTGAAAGTTTCTTACGTAATTTTATTTGCCTAAGAAATTCATCAAATTTGAGGCTGTCAAATTGTAGCTGACAGCTGAAGAGTCCTGCCCCCTCCAGTGATTGCTAAAATGATGGTTGTTGCTGTTTTGAATTATTTATTGCGTATTATTTTTAAGCGAATTAACGACTAAAACATCACTTTTACTTCAGAGGCTTTTTAATGGATACCACTCTTAGCCAGTGTCAACGGAGGAAGCCTGTTTTTATTGTGGTCGGTGATGACTTCATGTTTTCATTTTTTGTGAAAGTATTTTTATACGCATTGGTTAAAAACTGGAGGCTTTTGTTGTTTGTTTGCACACCATTTTTGAATATTTCGAGGTGTTTGTTTTATTAACATTTTTAATGCATTTAAATAAATTGATAAGTTGTATATTCTTGGCTTGGCTGTCAAGGAAGGGGCGTCTTACGAATTTGCGCTGGTTATGCAATAAGTTGATTTGACTGGTTTTTGTTGTTTTTTTGGGTATGTGGGGATTAAATAAATTGAGGCATTGGAGTCATTCAACTGAGTGACGTATTTTGTTTTTTTTTTCTTTTTTTCAGTACAAAAATATCGACAGGATATGTTTGCCTAAGTGAGCTCAACACTTTTTTGGAGAAATATGTTTTGAAAAGGCTATTTAAAAAACAATGTGAGGGGGGATACTTTTTCAATGCGCATAATATCTGAACAAATTAAGAATTCTGTCAACTGGTCATGGCAGGGTTTTTTATTGGTTCATATAATTGTGCATATTTTAAGTTCTTTGTGGTTATATTAGTCCAAGTTTTTTCGAAATTCAATAGAAGTTATAAAAACTTAATACTCGTGCAAGTAGTTTATTCTTCAGGACTGAAATTTGTTAATAACAGTAAATTAATTTATTATATTTAAACACAATTCATTTTATTCAAATTAATAAAAATAATAATAACCTGGCCATTTCAGCCCCTGAAAGGACTGTAACCGAACTTCTTATGATCAAATTGTGTTGTGCGTGTTATTATATGTTTGAACACAATTGATCGAGAACTGGACCTACTAGTCTTATGCCGACTTCAAACGGCTAATGTGCATGTTTTCAGGAAGCTTTACATGGCATTATTTACTCTCTGAGGTTTGCCATTGTCTGTAGAGAGGTGACGGCCGAACAGAAAAAGTAATCCAATTGAAAAAGCTTTCTGTGTCGGATGGAATTGAACCAGGGTTCTCTGGCGTATGGATCACGTACTCTACCCACTGCGTACTCTACCCAAACGTAGCTTTATTGTAACGAGATAATATGGAGGGGCAGGAAGTAGTGTTGGAACAAGGAATGACATTTCGAGGATTAGAACTGTTAAGATAAAAATTGTAATCGGTGATCATATTATTGGTCGTACGAAGCATCCTAGTTATATGTTCACCGCATCCATAGTCGCTGCGATGAAAGTTTAGGTTGGAGAGAAATACCTAAAGTAATACCTACCTATATTACATCGTCTTCCTTGCGTTTCAATCAACATCAGAACCCGGACTGCCGCATTATGCCATGTCTACACAGAGAGTTTACTTTGAGGTTACTCAAAGTTTTTTGAGTTTATTTACTTTTGTATGCTAATATTTTTTTAGACACATCCACCATCGTGACATCAATTCCACTTCCTTGCACCGCGCAAATCAGAATTTTTATCGGCCAATACTGATATGAAGACCTTCTACAATAGCCCAAATTCTTTTCTTCGCTTTTTTGTTAATTTTTTGCAAGCAGTAAATTGCACAATTTTAGAACAGCTGTTTGACAACTCTTATACCATGTCTACACAGAGAGTTTAGGTTGAGTTTCCAGTACAAAGTTGAGTTTTGCTACTGAACGCAACATAAACTCTTGAGTTATCCAGTACAATTTTAAAGGATGAAACTCAACTTAACTCAATTTTGTTTCTGTGTTTATCAAAACTTAATTTGAGAAATCCCTAAAAATATGCTAATGTTCTTACAAACAGGTACGTTCAAAGGCAACTTGTACAATTTTGTGGTGAGAAATGTCAAAAACAGCTGTTTGTTTGTGCAATTTACTATTTGCAAAAAATTAACAAAAAAGCGAAGAAAAGAACTTGGGCAAGTGTAGAAGATGAGGTCCTCATATTAGTATGAACCGATAAAAATTTCAAATTGTACGCAGAAATTGCTGCAGCCTTGTCCTCAAGTGGAATTGATGTCACGGTGGTGGATGTGCCGACAAAATATGAGAACTCAAAAGTTAACAAAGAAATGTCACACTAAACACAATTCTGCCCACACATCGCTGTGTGAACAGCTATGGTTAACTTAAAACTAAACTCAAACTAAACTCTCTGTGTAGACATGGCATTACCACAAAATTGCTCAACGTACCTTATCATCTAAAAAGATGCATCTAAACATACCTTTTTATATGAACATTAACATACTTTTAGGCATTTCTCAAATTGAGTTTTTATAAACACAGAAAGAAAGTTGAGTTTAGCTGAGTTTCATTCTGCAAATTGTACTGTGGAGTTTATTTTGTGTTCAATGGCAAAAAGGAACTTTGTACTGGAGACTCAAAATAAACTCTCTGTATGGACATGGCATTAAGCTCAATGAATGAGTCTTCGCTGTATGGCTTCGATATGCATCGAACGGAAGTAATAGAAAGGAGACTAGACCTATCAAGCATATTCAAGATTGGATTTTACAAAAGTGATGTAGAGAGATTTTGTGATGTATGGGTTGCAGAATTCTCTGGACCAAGTACAGAGTTTGCTGTACTATGATATTATCGATATGGGACCGAAAATTTGGTTCGTTTTCGACAATAACACCCAAGTCTCGCAAGGATTTAACTGAGGGATCTGGCTTTCCCAATATGTTATAAATAAATTTTTCACACATCAACTGCAAACACTGTTTTAACCCTGGATAACTAACCTATATACTGAGTTGCGGTACAACTAGCTCTGGGTGTTTTCCACCCACATAATAAACTCTCAGCTATAAGGATATAATTGTTTAAACCTAAGAAAAGTGTGGGTTTTAAATAAATTCAAGATTATTTTTACCATTTTAAAATGTTTATTATTAAAAGAATAGATTTGTTATATGTAAAAAAAATATTAAGAATTAGTATTGCACTCGAAATCTTGCAAAGAAACAGTTACTGGGTAGATTCCACCCTAAGGTTAGTATGTATCTGACGATTTTCATATCATTAGCAAAGACAGAAAGATTTGAGTCATTGGTATATCTACATAGCGATCAATACTTTATATAGAGCAATAAGTTACCTTAAAACCACAAGCTCTTCGTACTTAAATCAACATAAATTTAAAGCAAAATTGTTCACTGATCATGCAAAAATTGCAAATGATCAAAATTATAAAAAAAAAAAATATGAGACGGTAGTATACTTCAGAAATATCTACAGCTTATTTTAATTTTATTATACATATTACAATGACGGTTAATTACAACGGCAACGTTTTAATGTTTTTTTTTTTATTGAAATTATGAAAACCTTCCGTTTGATCAATTGATCTTTGCGTTTGACACTCTATTTCACACTAAACTTCTTGAGAGGCTGCCAACAATTTTCTGACTATTCTTCAAGTTTCTTTCTTATATTCTCATTGTACGTCACTATTTGAAATCAATTAATGTTAAGAGCGCACAACTAATTACCTATAAATTCTCTTCCAAGTTACGTAACATATCTTCTGACCCTGATTATCAAGTGCATTTTCATACCCAACAACTTTACAGCATTAGTAAAAAGACAAGCTTTTGATAACCTTCAAAAACTTATGCATCAATCATTCTACAATCACATCAGGGGGAAATTAAACTGCTTAGATCATGCAATGATCCAAATGATCAATGACCAGAAATAAAAATGTCACTTTACACAAAACCTTTCTCAACATTAACAATGCAGCCACCATCAAACACTGGCCTCGCAACAAGCCCTAAATTTTCAGTCCGAACGCTGATCAGTAAAAAAAAAACACAGTTCAATGCCCAATAAATTTGAAAAATAAAAGCGAACAATACTCATCTTGGCCAACCGAAAAACAATAGTTGTCTTGACATCAAGATCATTGAACTCTTGGAAGAACTGAATGTTAAAAAGGGGAAAAGCTAAGAAAAAAAAAACCACAAAATAAAAACAATTCACTGTCATTTTCAAAACTTGCGTTACGCGCATTCGTAAATTTTCCATCTCGAGAGAGCAAAACGAATAAAAACATCATCATCATCATCATCAGTAGCAACCAAGTGAAAGAACTAAATGAACCAAAATACAAAACAAGCTGGCAAGAACAGTTAAAAGGCAAGAGTTAAAAGTTAAGAGTTAAGAAAGCGACTGGGTGCAATAACCTCTGCTCAAAAAACTATAAACAAAAAAACCCAAAATAAAGATGGCACCTAAAAATAACAGCTGACAGCTTGGCCAGCGTCAAAGAGAGCTGATCAGTTTATTGACCTGTTTGAAGCTTTCTTGAAGCAGGAGTAACCATGGCATGGTTAAAGTTTTCTTACAAAACACAAGAAACAATCAGAATTATTTTAAAACAGTTCAATGACTGAAATATTTTATTTCTATATATAATTCTCACTGTCTTCTCTCACTCTCTATCTCTTTCCATTGCTCTCTTTTTTCTTTCGTTCTTTCTTTCTTTACGTGTAACTCTCGCACAGCTCGAGCTTCAGCGCTTTTCACTTTTACCGGCCGGCCTTAAATTCGTTACGCTTGCGCATGTGTTGTTGGAATAGTTTTGGTAACAGTCAATACGTCTAGCTGGGGTCACTGACCAAATTCGGTAACTCAAATGACAGCTGATGAGAGAGATAGAGATGTGATGAGAGACGCTTATAACGTTTAAAACAAAACTCTTTGCTTTAAAATTTGTAAGTTTACAAATTTGATTAATCAATTTAGTTCTCTACTGTTGTTGTTGTTGTTGCTGGTGTTATTGTTGTATTGTTGCTGCTGTGTGTGCTCTTCTTTATTTACTCTCCCAATTATATCACATGAGCTGTCATCTATTTTAAGAAATCGTGTCCAAAAAGACATTCGAAAGTTCTTTTCCTCGTCAATTAATGAATTCTTTACAATTTCCAAAGAAATGGTTGATTCTGGATTCTCTTTCAACGTTTACGCATGCGCAGTGCGTTGACATAAAAAGAGTTCGTTCAACTTCGCTTATTGAAAAGACTTTTGTTCGAAGTCGTCGTTAGTGGTTATGTTTATGGGATAAAGCTAGTATGTAGTTTGCTTGTGTCTTATTCTAACACTTTTGAGTATGGTTTCAGAATGATACGAAAAGTAAAAAGCTCTCGAATAAAAGCAAAATATGGGACATGCATTTAGAGCTTTCACTGAGGGAAATATTTGATTTTTTTTTTTTTTTTTGGAAAAAATGCGACATCTTAATGGATAACAACTAAATTAATTCACATGTTGATATTTTCAAAATAGATTAACTTACATACCGGACTGGTCTCTGACTGAACCTCGTAAATAAAAAATCGAGGTTTTCAGGGAAAACAAAAAACAGATCTTTTACTTAGGGAGAAATATGTAATCAAATTACATTTCACAAATTACAGATTACAAATTAAATTTCTCCCTAAGGAAAAAACCTGTTTTTGCTTCTCTTGAAAACTTCGATTTTTTTGCTTACGACGTTCAGTCAGAGATCAGTCGATACATTCGACGGCCATAATACGAGTATTAATGAAATATTTTTAGCAACATAAATATTAGCTACGAGAAGGTTTATAGCTTAAAGTAGCGTACATAACGTATTTTGTTACATACTCGTGTACATTTTAAAGCATCTTACACTCACCTACGAGAGCCGAATTTTAAAAGCAATCGTACTTGCTCATGTACGAGAACGCTAAAAATTATTTTTTGCGTTCGAGCCCACGAGCGTAAGAACCACTAAAATAGTTCAGGTTCAGGAGCCCATAGAATTGTCGATATTTTTCATGAAAGTCAATAGAGTCCATAAAACCTCACCTTAGAGTAAAGAGAATAACTTACCTAAGAGTTCATTTATACATTAATATTATTTAATTAAATCAATTTATTCTCTTCTTCTCTCAAACTTTTGGTGTATTTTTCTTAAATAATGCATGGTGGGAAATAATATTCGGAGGATTAATTACTTGGATCAAGCAAATTCTTCTCTTTATAATAAAAAGTAAAATGAAAGCATTTTAATAATGAGCAACTTTATTAATTCTTCTCATTATTTTTGGATGAAGCAAATACTCCTCTTTTCTAGGAAAACAAAATTCTCAAATCGAGCAAATTATTCTTGCTTTCAGCAAAATGTTAACTTGAACCAAGCAAATATTAGACTTAAATCTAGAAATAATATTTTTGAGTTTTAAGCAAATGTTTCTTGAATTAAACTTTTTTTAAATTTACTCAATTCCAGCAAAATAATGCTTGCATTACAAACTATAAGCTTATTTGCTTGATTTTTTTCTCTCCGTGTGGTTGTTAATAGGAGCCAGAGCAAATTTAGTTGAGTAGGAAAGAATGTATGTTGAAAGAAATAGTTCCTAATGGAAAACACAGTTGTATTAAGATAAAAAATTATTTTCTCCAATTTTTGCAATTCAGTCCATTTTATGTTAATTATTTTTACTTTTTTTTTTTTAATAATAAGTCGAAAAATTCCCAATACACTTCTCATTTTTTTGCGACTCTGTTAAAAGTGTTATACTGCAACCTTGTCTATTCGACTAATTTTTTTTTAACTAGTCAAAATGTCGAAGAGAAAGTGTGTGTTAAATAATCAACTTCAAAGTATATATTAATTCCTGGAAAGAAACAAAAAGTGACAGTAAGGTGTTCTGCTCGAAGTGGAAAAGAGTCTTTTCGATAGCATAAGGAGGGAATGCAGACGAAGGATGGCGTTTGAAAACAGCTAAGCACCTTTTCGCCCTGGATGCTGCGTCTTCTAACCTAAGCATTTGTACGTACTCCCAATCGACATTCAACGCAAAAAATGCAGCAATGGAAGCCGTCAGCTTGATATTTTTAGATTGTGCGTCAAAATATTTGCAAATTTTTTCGATATTTTTTTAAATTTTAATAATTATTTGATAATTTTATGAATGAAAATGCTTATTTAATTCTTTGAAGCTACAAGTAATGGTAAGTTTTCGACTTCAAACTGTGTCCTGAGACAAATTTCCTGTTTTTGTGTGAGACGTCCTGTAAATTCTTAAAAATTTTGTCATTTTGTCTTGTTTTTGGCGAAAAAAGAGATGGGAGCATTAGGTATGACTAATGCTCGTTTCTGTCCCTTTCTTTGGCTCTCCGCAAAATCGCCCAAAAAAAAAAAAAAGAAAAATCACCCAAATGAAAAATGACCCACAAATTTATGAAAAATCGCCCAAAACGAAAAAACGAAATTTTACCCAAGAAAAAAGAGTTGGCTGTGCCCTGGACACACCCGTAGGTTTTGACGTGACGAAGTTTCTTGCTGTTGTTGTTAATGTTGATGTTGATGTTGATGTTGATGTTGATGTTGATGTTGATGTTGATGTTGATGTTGATGTTGATGTTGATGTTGATGTTGATGTTGATGTTGATGTTGATGTTGATGTTGATGTTGATGTTGATGTTGATGTTGATGTTGATGTTGATGTTGATGTTGATGTTGATGTTGATGTTGATGTTGATGTTGATGTTGATGTTGATGTTGATGTTGATGTTGATGTTGATGTTGATGTTGATGTTGATGTTGATGTTGATGTTGATGTTGATGTTGATGTTGATGTTGATGTTGATGTTGATGTTGATGTTGATGTTGATGTTGATGTTGATGTTGATGTTGATGTTGATGTTGATGTTGATGTTGATGTTGATGTTGATGTTGATGTTGATGTTGATGTTGATGTTGATGTTGATGTTGATGTTGATGTTGATGTTGATGTTGATGTTGATGTTGATGTTGATGTTGATGTTGATGTTGATGTTGATGTTGATGTTGATGTTGATGTTGATGTTGATGTTGATGTTGATGTTGATGTTGATGTTGATGTTGATGTTGATGTTGATGTTGATGTTGATGTTGATGTTGATGTTGATGTTGATGTTGATGTTGATGTTGATGTTGATGTTGATGTTGATGTTGATGTTGATGTTGATGTTGATGTTGATGTTGATGTTGATGTTGATGTTGATGTTGATGTTGATGTTGATGTTGATGTTGATGTTGATGTTGATGTTGATGTTGATGTTGATGTTGATGTTGATGTTGATGTTAATGGTTATGTTGATGTTGATATTGATGTTGATGTTAATGGTTATGTTGATGTTGATGTTGATGTTGATGTTGATGTTGGTGTTGGTGTTGGTATTGGTGTTGGTGTTGGTGTTGGTGTTGGTGTTGGTGTTGGTGTTGGTGTTGGTGTTGGTGTTGGAGTTGGTGTTGGTGTTTGTGTTGGTGTTGGTGTTGGTGTTGGTGTTGCTGTTGGTGTTGGTGTTGGTGTTGGCGTTGGTGTTGGTGTTGCTGTTGGTGTTGGTGTTAGTGTTGGTGTTGGTGTTGGTGTTAATGTTGGTGTTGGTGTTGGTGTTGGTGTTGGTGTTGGTGTTGGTGTTGGTGTTGGTTTTGGTGTTGGTGTTGGTGTTGATGTTGGTGTTGGTGTTGGTATTGGTGTTGGAGTTGTTGTTGGATTTGGAGTTGGTGCTTTTCGCTTAGCTTTTTTTTTGCTTCCCCATTGGTTGTGCTCTAATTTCAATTAATCCAGCAAAAGTGATGCATATGCGTCACATTAGGCGGTTCCCTGGGGGTTTTTGACACGCCGTCAAATTTTTTTTTTATTTTTGTCATATGCACGAAGACCTCACCTTTGTTTTCGTTCCTTAAAATTTACCGTTGCACCAGTAGTCACAGAGTTAAAAATCCATGCAACGTTTTTTCATGGCTGTAGCATTTTTACTGCATTATGTGATTGCATCCCTGAAATCATGACAACAAAATTTTTTTTGTAATTTAGTTGTGAAGCGTTATAACACATCCCTGCTGTCGTAAAACAAAATTTACTGTAGCACTCCTCCTGAGTGAGTAATAATTCCATGCAACGATATTACATTTCTGTTACATAAGCTGCTATATTCACGACCTGACGACGCCGGAATTTTTTTTTTATTTTTGTCGTAAAGCCATGTATAAAAACTTTATTTTCCTTTTTAAACTTTTATCGTAGGTTATATACTCATTGAGTAAAAATTCAATGCAACGCCGCTGCATGAATGATGCGTTATCGATCTTTGAGCGGCTCTCTGAGCGTCCATATGATGCCAGAATTTTTTTGTCTAATTTTGTTGTGAGGGCTTCCAGTAGGCCTTTATTGGCGTATCGTATTTTTAATCCTAGCCCTAATACTCAGCGAGTAATAATTCCATGTAACAAATTTTCAGTTGCGTTGCTTACGCAGCTCCCACTACGTCCCTATGCCGTATTAAATTTTTTTTTTGTTTTTTTAATATAGCCAAAGAATTAACCTTTACGGTCATACTATTTTTTTAATCGTAGCTCTTATACGCAGCGAGTAACAATTCAATGAAACGCAGATGAATTTTTAAAAAATTCATTTTTCAACTTTTTTGGAAACTAGAGCAGTATAACGTAACTTCGTCACGTCAAAACGAAAAAAACCACAAAAATTTATGGAAAAATTACCCAAAAACAAAAGCGAAAATGCACCCCCAAAAAATGAAAAATCGCCCAATATTTTACATTGTGTTCCCACACGAGATACAAAATGAGCATTTTCAAAGCCAGTATTTTTTTTTAAAAGTCTATTTTAATTCAATAATTTGATGAGATAAATACTATTTATTTATTTTTTATTAATATAGTTATTTATTAACCACTGTTATTAGCACAAAAACTATTATAAGAACTATTATTGCAACGATAAAAGGTAGTGGGTAAGCTGATTTTTAAATTGCACTACTACGTTACTAATCAATCTTAATTGTGTACAGTGGCGGATCTAGCATTCGCGAAAGGGGGGCTGAAACTACACTTTTGTATGCCAAAGGGGGCTGAACGTCTTTTTGGACTTTTTCATTTTTTTCCATACAAAAAATTTCTCCAAGGGGGGGGGCTAAAGCCCTTTCAACCAGTATGTAGATCTACCACTGATTGTGTAGGAAGTGCGTTAAATTTAAAAATTTAATTCATTTTAATTTTATATAATCTCATACTTAAAAATCTATAAAAACATTTCGTACAAGGGAAAAATACTGATTCTTTTTCAAAACAACAAGTTTCTTTGGTTTCAAAAAGAAAAAATGACGGCGGAGGTAGTGGGGGGAGCAGGGCGCGTAATCCGCCGCGCCGCGATATGCGCTATCCCCCGCGTCGCGATGCGCGGGCGCGGTACTAAATATTTCCTTTGACTTGACCAAGCAAACTCAAGCAAATGATGCAAATACAAAAGAAAAACAAAAGAAGAACCGCTGCTTTTACTTTAAATACCGTCATCTTTAAGAACTGATTGACGTTTCTTATTGAATATTGAAAACGAAAGATCACCCAAAAAAAAAAAACGAAAAAATCACCCAAAAACGAAAAGTGAAATTTCGCCCAACATATTTGGGTGAAATTTCGCCCAAAAGCAAAAAACGAAATTTTACACATCAAAAATGCAAAATCGCCCAATTTTTTTTTTATTCGTATGGAAAAAAATTGGATGATTTTTCATTATTTTTTTTGGGCGATTTTTCTTTGGGCGATTTTGCGGAGAGCCCCTTTCTTTAAGGGACAGTGCCTTTTTTTATGTTGAAAAAAATTGTCCCTTGAAACCTTCCAAAGTCCCTTTTGTTTACTGGGTATTACTGATAATGGCGGGTCATATAATGGCGAATAGTACACACGAATTTGTGTTGACACAGCTCAAAATCTTTGCATGGGCTGAGTTAACAAGAACACCAACATGAAGGAAGGTCAAAGTAGTTATGACGACATTGAACAACTTAGATTTATACGTCGCAAATGAAAATGCGACGAAATTGCATGGTCAATATCGCTACGTCAAAAACGATTGTACTGATGAAAATATCCAGTGTCAAAACGACAAGATTTCGATCCCGAATAATTGGGTGGAAGTATTTAAACATTTGAAAGCCGAAAATTGAGAATATACCTTAATTGCTAGTTTGATTGAATACATTTTATGCTTGCCAGCAACGACAGCAAATGTGGAACAACTTTTTTCGGCAATAAACATAATGTAATGTCTTGGAATAATGATAAAACCTGGTTGCAAATCGATACATTAAAAGCGATTCTGATAGTAAATTATAATTTGAAGTAATCGTGCATTGAATTCTACAAATTTAAAAAAAACGAGCCCAGAATTGCTGGATCAATCGCTGCAAACGTTAAATATCTGAAGAAAAAGGACAAAACCTTAGGAGACGATTCGGCTAGAAATGCCGATGATGACACCGATGATGCAAACTAATGATTTTATATTAAAAGAAATTTATATATTTTAAAGAAAATTCAATTTCTTTGAATTTATTAAAAAATAATTCAAAATTTATTCCTTATTTGTATCTATTTTTTAATTGCGATGTCCCTTAAAAACCTAAAAATTTAAGTTATTATCCCTTTTTTTTTACAACAACAGATACGAGCATCAGGTATGACTCCAATATTTATTTCGAAGCTGCTGAGAAAACTGATAGATATAGAAGAAGTAGTTCTGACGATGTCTCCCTTGAGGCACTGAGGCTAATATCAATAAAAAGCAATTATTTTTAGGTTGGCTACATTTCTCCATTTTTTTTTTTTTACATTTCTCTATTAATCTATCCAAGCGATTATTTAACGAAATTTTTTTTTATTAAATATCAGTAGGACTTAATATGTTCTTAATTTAATATTTTTCGCCAAATTTGTACATTAGTACAAAGAAGCTATAGATTTTTTTTTTTATTAATTAAAATTTTGAAGTTCGAAAATTGAAAATCACAAAACAATTTAAAATGAAAAAAAAAAAACAAAAATATAAAACGCTGAATGATTTTGAAACCAACTACTGATATGTTTTGGTCAAGGTTGAAATATCAAGGCATCCATCACAAATTTTGGAGTTTCAGCGAAACAAGTGGTTGGAAGTTTACTTATCGCGAAGATAATTCTTCAGAACCTGTTCAATACCATGGCCCTATGGGTAACCATTCTGTTTGGAAAATAAAAAGCAATTGATGGAGGAAAGTTGATGGAGGTTGCCAAGATTTTCGACAGGGAAACTTAAAGAGTAGAATTGGCTGAGATAAAGGCATAGCACTTGCATCAAATTGAACATGTTTCTACTGCTTTACTCAAAATATCCAACAAATGCCTTACAAATGCCCATTCCTACTTAATTTCAACTACTTTTCGAACCAAGACCAAGACCAACATCAATTTTTGTAACAGGGCTAAACCAAAACAAAATTAGAATTGTAAACATTCTATTCGGATTAATTCTGCATGGCTCATAGCATGTGCGGTGAGCTATCCCGGTTTTGTTCTAAGGGTTTTCCTAATATTTATGAGTTTGAGAAAAAGCTGTTCATATATTTCAGCACAAGCCATCAACTTCGAGTTGGCGGTCACCAAAGCTACCTTCTTACCAATGTTTATGAATAGTTTATCAAAATTAAACTATTTTGAAACTACAAAATTTTGAAGTCAAGTAGAAAATAAGTTCTATTACAGCCTAAATCTATATATAACGCACAACAAGACATTATTTTATACAATTTGAATAACGGCACTAGTACATATACTTTACAAAATATTACAAAATATTTTAATAAACTTACTTACGTTTGTACCTCCGGCAAAATGTCATACAGCGAAAAAGAACCAATTCACCTATTTCGTTGAACATATTTGACAGAGGGTGTTGCCATTATTGCAGCTTTAAATCCACTACTCTTATAGGTTCTTTTCTTGTTTTTGGATGTCAAAGTTGAAATGACCAATTACTGTATAGGGGCTAATAACTATAGAGTTTCCCCTATTTACTTTTGAGAGCATACAGTCATCGATGGCAAGTTGCGATAAGAATAAAAGAAACAGTTTTCAAAAAAAAAAAACAATGACAAAAAAATAATAATGTAAGAGCATATAAAAGCAGTAAGGATCAACAACGATAATCTTAGTAGTATGTACATAAATCTAAGCGTCCTGGGCTCAAATCTCAGCCAGTTTATTATGCACATATTTTTTAATTATTTCTATACTTTTAATTAACTAGCTTTAAGACTTAGCAATATTATCGACTTTACATCGAACCAAGACAGACTTATCTGAATGGTCGTACCAACTGAAATACTTGATTAAAGCTTAAAAACATTTTCCATAGAAGGGTAAAGTTTGTTTGTATCAATTTTTTGGGGCAAACAAATGAAATGACTTAGGAAATATCGGTAGAAAATATAACAGGCTAAACTGGAGTTTATTTATCAAGAAGACACATAAGAATATATTTCTGTTAAAGAACTTAAGAAGAATTTCTCTGTTAAAGAGCTGTTACTATAAAACATTTCTTTACCTAATTTAAAACAAGAAAACTCGATTTCGACGGGAACCACTCTAGTTTGTATGATTTATTTCAAAAGCGAAAAAACCTTTTGAAAATTTAAAATTTTAATACAATTTTGGTAGATAACAACTTTGTTCTGTACAATTTCAAGTAGATTTTGAACGATGGATCGACATTTTATGCAATGCAGATAATGATGGGTATGAAAATGTACCTAACAATGCTTCACTCAGAGAAGTGAACTTAACTATTGATAGGAAGAGCAAATACTCAAAATTCTTGATCACCATAAAATTCTAGCTAGTTCTTATCTCAACAGCCCAATAAAACTGTATGTTTTCTAGACTAATGTTAATCAAAGCGATGGGAATTCTCAATTTTGCAAGGTTTATAAAAATATCCGCAAAACACCTTTCTGACTATTATGATACTTACTCCTACTTACTTATTTTATCAAACTTCTAACCAGTGTTGCCAGTCTAGCCTTTTTGAGGCTAGATCTAGCCTTTTTTTCTGTCGTCTAGCCTCGAAAAATACCATCTAGCCTCTAGCCTTATTTTTAGCCTTTGTTTTATTCGTTCTAGCCTTTTCTAGCCTTATTTGATATACTGCTTACGGTAGAAGTCTGGTAACTTGGGTTCAAAAAATCGAAAATTTTTTGCTTAATTTGAAAGTACAATGTCTTGATAATATACTGTGAAAATTTCAGACAGAAATTCGAAATATTTCGGGAGTTATAACGAGTTTCCTAGAGCACCTCGGAGTCCAACCTTTAATGTTTATGAACTTTAAACGCGTTTTTCTCAAAACATTGTTTTTCTGGTCGGCCCGGGTCCAACTTTTTTTTCTACTGAACCGATTGCTTTCAAATTTTAACAGGCTGTTCTACACACTTATAGTTCGTTACACACGTCGGTACTAACGAGAATTTTTTTCACCCCTAACTTTTTATTTTACAACCCTTTCTTTGCTTAAATAAAAGGACTTTTTTTCAAAGTCCGCCATTTTGTTATTTACCCTTGAAATTTAACTTCAGTAGTTCCGACCAGAATGACATGTCTATAGATTCAGAATAATCAAGAATATTTTATTTCAGATAACATCAAGAGCCAAAATCACTCGGTCCACCCACGTGCATTTTTTTTGAGGTTCCAACTTCGAGTGACAATAATAATAGTAATAAACTATTCAATTTATTCATATACATTTTTTTTTTATATTTTCAATATGTAAATAAAAACACTCTAAATATTCAAGATAATTCATTTTTATTTTCCTATAAAAAACCACCCTCCAAAGAAGTCATGAAAATAGGCATAAGTTACCAGACTACTACCTTAAGATGTATGGACCAGAAATCTGCATGAATGGATCCATTTGTTATTTCAAGTTCCTTTAATTTTCAACTCCCTGCAATTTTGCACAAAAGTTTGGCGAATCATAGGCAGCAAGAATAAAATCGCCAAATGTAGAAAACTGGAAATGTAGAAACTTGAAATGTAGGGAAAAAGTAATTATTTTGCCTACAATTCGTTTATTTTCAAGTCTGTTTTCAAAGTTTGAGGAAATAACTTCGTGTCGTCACAAACTTCGTTTCTCGAGTTAAGAATACAGTTTAACTTTAAGGCATTGTATGTTTGTGTTCTTTTTGCTGTCTTTTTATTTCCTGCACCTTGACAGGGGAGCTTTAAGTAGGGCCGGGGAGGGTTAATATGTATGACCGACCCCCATTACTTTTGCAAAAGAAACATTTTTCTCTTGGGGACCCATTCCCTCCGACCACTCCGTAGGGGTTAATTTATTTCGTCACTTTGTATAGAAAAGTATAAGTAGACGCTCGTCAGTGGCTTTTTACGGCAGCGCAGTCGCTTAGACTTGAAAAGTAGAAAGCTTGATTTTTTCCATCAATTAATGTAGGGTAGAAACAAAATAGAATCAAGTCTGACTTATGATTCGTTTTTCCGAAGCTAGTCGTGGCTTGTAGGTTCGAAACATATCAAGTTTCTACAAGTCAAGTCAAAACTTGATTTTTTTCAAGTTACATTATTTTCAATTGACTTTTTGCAGATCTCTGGTATGGACCCAGTGCAACCCTGTGCTCTAAAAATAATATATTTGGCAGCACTTCATAAATGAAACGTTGTTTCAGCTGGAAATGGAAAAAACAAATTTACTGGATATTTCAATAAAGTTCTTAAATTCCTGCAAGAAATGAGTTAGAAAATAGGTTAATCTAATAATGAAACTGAAAGTATTTCCAGCTCCAGCAATGGGGCTTCGTCTGATTAATAGAATTTGAGGAGCCTCTGGAATTTAGAGCCTCTAATCTGAAACACTCAAAAAATACGGTTTTTACACTTATTATATGTATATTTGAGCTTGAAAGACTGAATTCAATTTTAATCCATTTCAAATATGTTTTGTTCTTGGTATTGTTTTATATCATATTCATATAGTATGTAAATATATAAATACGTACGTATATTCACAGAGTAAAAAATAATGTAAACAAATCTAGCCTTTTTTTAGCCCTTTTTTTAAGCCATATAGCCTTTTCTAGCCCTTTTTTAAAGCCCATCTAACCTTTTTCCCCAAAAATTTCTGGCAACACTGCTTCTAACTATATCCTAAATTCTGCTTTCCTTAATTATGATCAAGATAAGGAATATAAACTTTCAAGAAAAAAAATAAATAATCTCTCTGGAATTGGGCTGTTGACTGATGTTATTGAGTAGCAATATTTTCTTACAAGGTAACCACTACAACATGAGAATCATGCAAAAGATTGAATATGTATTTAATGCAAACGATGCATATAGTATGCAATATCCACCACTTATATTAGGTTGCAGCTATTTTTTTGAATGCAAATACTTTTTTTAGACTGAATGATATTTGCCAGGTTTTATGACCAACAATTTATGTCACCTATTTTTTTTATGACTATTTAAAAAAAAAATAAAATAACTATACATATATTATGGCAATTAAATAAATTTTAATTAAATTATTGTCATTTCTTTTTCACTTTTATGTCACTTTAGCAAGATGTCTCTTTGTTGCCATTTCGCTAGGCGTGCAACAGTTTCCTCAGACGTTGAACTCAATTTTTGTTTTATTGCATCTATAGTTTTAATTTTTTTTTTCTTTGTTGCAATCTTTTAGATAATGTAGAAAAAATCAACATTAGATGCACGCACTCACACGAAGTGATGCACCAAGTCATTCATCTAGTTTTCAGTGCAAAGATTTCTAAATTGCAAAATTATTAGATATGACTTTTTTCTTTCTATCAGTTCTCTAAGCAGTGCAACGTTTGCTTCTAGCGCTTCGACTGCGAGTCCTACTTTTGGCAAGTGAGTTTTCCACTTTTTCTTTTATGTTTTTGTTTTTATTTTTGTTTTTGTTTTTAATATGTTTTCCAACGCCACTCGGTATCAACATTTTTCATAACTCAATTCAACACAGAAATGCATTGAAACATGGCGGCGTTCGAAGGTGAGAATGATTTGAAAATAAAAAAAAAATCGGAGAAGTAGAAGAAGCTACTAAAATCGAACGAGGAAGAAAAGAAAATTTCGAAAATGTTGAGTGAGTGAGTGAGTGAGTTTGAATGGGATTTGATTTTGTTGCGATCTGAATTTTGCACAAAAGTTTCTTTTTTGAACGCTACGCTTCTATCGCGTCTTGCAAGAGTTCATTCACTGGCTAAGACGATATGAAAGTTATTTCCAAGCTGTGACACAGATGGCGCTGCGCTGCGTTGGCATTTTTTGTTGCATGTAGCGTCTATTGATGTTACTGCTGGTGATGATGTTGATGCCAGTTTCTAGCGATGCATGGTTAGAAAATATTTTCATTTCATTTTCTAAATTCTTAGCTGGCACTTTTTTACTATTGATTTTCGCGAACGCTTTTCATGGGCATTGCTTGTAGTTGTTGATGTTTATGCCGTTGTTGTTATTGTTGTTGGTTGGTGTTGCACATTTTATTTATGTGCATTTGCTGTAGCTTCTTGGCTATCGAGTTTTGTACTAATGAAAGTTTTTAACTTTCTTCCGTGCTGCAATTAATTTTTGTCTCTCCTCGAATTTGGAGTGAATATATCGCATTGGCATCGCTTAGCTTGGCTTATAGCTAGCTTCAACGTGGCTTCGTTTGGTGTTTGAAGAAGCGAGAAATTAATTGAAAGTTGGTCACATTTTCTTATATATTTTCAATCTCTAGTTTATTGACCGCGTTAAGGAAAAGTGGCGAAGAGAAAATTGATTAAAAAAGCAAAACTATAGACTAAGACAGAGACATAAGTAGGTCAATATAGGCGCAGATTTCGTTTTTTAAGCAATACAGTGATTTTTTATGTTTAACGGTCTGTTTTGAAGACTAGCGAGAAGCCTTTACTGCTCATAAGAGGGCTAGTACAAGTACATCGTAAATTCGAGAACATTTTTGGCATTTTTGGACGGAATGTGACGCAAGACTTCATATGTGTCATTTGAATTTTTTGAAACATAGATCAAATGCTTGCAAATT
The DNA here is from genome assembly GCA_943735915.1 of Pherbina coryleti. NCBI lineage: Eukaryota > Metazoa > Arthropoda > Insecta > Diptera > Sciomyzidae > Pherbina > Pherbina coryleti. The sequence goes on from OX030952.1 coordinate 132,469,891, forward strand.
TTTTTGTTGCCCTTTTATTTGAAGACTTAAATAAACACATTTTTATACATTCAAATACCAAGATTTGTAAAATAATATAAATGAAAAATTGTTGTACGGGTCATTTAATAAAAATTATCAAATTTTAAATATCAGTCTTATGCTATAACTATCATAAAGCATAACAATATTACAGATTTGTTTTTACGATTTACAGCAGTTGGGTTTTTGGAATTTATTTATATTTTTTAAACCATCTTTAACCCTTAAATGCATGGCCTTTTGTTTGCATTCAACATTTATTCACTTTTGCTCCAAATAGTTCAGTCAGCTGAATTCTGTAAGTAGAACCGTCTAAAGAGAACGAAAGCTTTAAATCGGCGTGACCCAAAAGTTTTATTATTTTTCCCAAAAAAACTCTCGTTGAGGCATGGGGATAAATTATTTGGTTGTGCCATACGGGGCACACTATGCATATAAGATCGAAGGTTTTATATCAAAGATAAATAAATTTTTACAATGGCTTACAATACAAACTCCTAAAGAAGAAAGTCGATTTGATGAAAAGCGAAAATATGACCAAATTTGAAAAAAATATTTAAATACAAATCAATTCTAAATTAAATTCCAAAAGTGAAATAAGAAGTATATATTTTTCTTTTCGTAAAAAATTAAGTTTTTTCCAAAACTCAGAAGGAAAGTTCTTAAATTTAATAACCACTTGCACTCGTATAATCTCATATAAAGGAAATTTTGACATTTTTTGTAGTAGAACAATGTGCATAAATAATGCTCAGAAATGTTCACATAACCTTCCAGGGTTAATGGTTTTCTGCAATTATGGATCAATGCATTTGCTACCTGACAGAAATAAACTTCAAATAAGAGCAAATTTTAAACTCTTCTCAAGGTGGTTTGAGCTCTTGTCTTAGCTTCTGCAAACCATACAAACAAAGAGTTAATGTCTAAGAGCAAAGAAGAGTTAAAAGTTTCAACAGTTTATTGACCTCATAAGCCTAAAGAATTTTGCCAGAAAACAGTCAATAAATTAAGACAGAACTAAGAGCAATAATCTCTTAACTGTGTAGAGTTTAACTGATTATTTTATATGAAGGAAAACATGTCAAAGAGTAGTAGGAGAGACATTAAAACATTTATTGTTTTTAGATGATATACAATCAGTTTGAAACTGAGGCGATTTACCTACAAATACAAAAAGTTTTAAATAAACCTATGCTGACAGTTTTAAACACAAGCAAAAAGTTGCGATTCGTTTTAATAGAGAATAAGAAAAACTACTTTGCAGAGAGAGATAGCTTTAAATTTTATTAACAAATACACTCTTCATTTATCTCAGTCGTATTTTTTCTCTCTCTCTCTTTATCTCTTTTCTATTGCTTACACTTGACTGAGTAAAATACGGAAATACTTGCGCCATATATAAAAACAAAGCTTTTTTGTCTAGCTCTCAAAAGCTTTTGCATGCCCCATTGACGCCAATGACGCCATTGACGCAACTGCATAACATGAACTCATTTTAGACCAGGAAGGAACTTGATCTTCATACTTGAGACATGGGCTGAGCGAACAAATGAACGTACGCACACACGAACAAGCGTTGTTCGTGCAAAGCTTTAATATTTAGTAAGTTAAAAACGTTCAAGTTGAATGTCGACGTCAACGTTGCTCTGCAACCCAAGGCGCAATTGAGTGTGTTATAAAGAGAGAAATAAATTCAATGAGTAATAGCTAGTTTTAAGAGCATGAAAGTGTATAACTATGAATGTATTACATTTGGTGTGAGCAAGTTTTTGCTTGTATTTGTTGATGTTTTTACTGATGTAAATTGTGTCGATGTTAAGCTTTTTGTTGCATTTTATTAGCTTGTTTGATGCGAAAATCACACCAAGTGTAAAGTTTTATATTTATGGGCGTGACACCAGCGTGCGGCTGGTGTGAGGTCACAACGATGCACTGTTGAAATTTCTTCCCCAATTAGTTTTTTTTAATAAGTGTTATTTATTTTATATTTTTGTCCAGGTAGCGAATAAAAAAAAATATTCTACCTGCTCGATTTAATATGAGATATTTTTAAAAATAATAAAAAAATTTCTTAACGCCAGATCTTTTTAATTATTTGAGAAGGTTATTATTTAATTAAATATTGATCGAAAATATTAGTATAATAATGAAAGAGGCAGTATTTTATAAAATAAAATAAACATCATTTTAAGATATTTGTTTTTTTTTTATTCAATTTTAAAAAGAGAGTAATAAATTACAATATTTTTTAGATACTAACTATCTATGCGAATTATAATTAAAAATATAAATAGTTGCTTTATGATTAAAAATGAACTTAAAAGTGAAAAAAAAAACATAATAATAAAGCCCTAAAATAATAAAAATCTTTTGAAGAAAGACAAATTATAAATAAAATACCTGTATCACCTTGCGACTCACGTTTCCATACATGTGCAAATTTAAATATTATGAAAGAAGTGCTAAGAATAAAATACCCCTGCATCCCAGCTTTTTCGTATTAGATAAAAAAAAAAATTTTTAAATTGCATTAGATGAAATTTTTTTTGTTTGAAAAAACAAATTATGACGATGTTAGGGTCAGTTAGTAGCAGCTGATGCAACAAAAATGCAATATTGTTGCTTGGGAAAATACAAAAGCAAAGGTAAAAACAAGCTGTAATAACAATGAAAATGGAACTATTATTAGAATACAAATCCAAATCCAAAGAAGGTTGAAAACAAGGATTACAATAAGGATGAAGACGAGGATTTGCATAATGCTTAAAACAATACAAATATAGGGTGTTTTTTAAGAGCTTGAAAACTTTAAGTTATATTACAAAACAAAAAAACAAGAAAAATTAAATAAAATAAAATAAAATATATATAAAAATAAAAATCTAACAGAGGCTGTCAAGTCTTAAAACATCCCCAAAATCTTGCCTCATTGCCCTTAATCTTGCTCCCTTTCCTTTTTATAATGTAATGTAATTTAAGTTTAAATTAAGGATACCTTGCTTGGTAAATAAATAAATAAATAAAAATATTGTTAGAATGAATTTTTTAATTTTATAATCTGGTAGATAATTTCATGGCATTTATTTTTAATATGTATTCAAATATGATTTCCGGCATATGTCCACCATGGCTACGAGTTATATAGTCCATTCGGTCAGTAAAATTTTTCACTCATTTTTTCAATAAATCTGGCCGTATGGTGTCAATAAAAAATAAAAATAAATAACTGGCCATTTCAGCCCTTGAAAGGACTTTGACCTAGCTTCTTATGATCAATTGTGTTGTGCGTGTTATTAAGTTTGTACGCAATTGACCGAGAACCGGACCTACATGCTTAACGCCGACTCCGAACGGCGATGAACGGAAAGTTCTCGTTCTCAAGAAGCTTTACATGGCATTTTGATTACTCTCTGAGGTTTGCCATTGTCTGCAGAGAGGTGGCGGCCGTACAGAAAAATTATTTTAATTCAAATAATGTTCTGTCGCTGCTGGGGTTCGAACCTGGTTTTCCAAAGTTCTTTGACATAGCGGCCACGCACTTTAACCAACTACGCCAACTGATTAATTTTTGGAAAAAAAAATCAGTTAGCATGGCTCGATAGCGCTTGCCATTTACCGTAACGCAAGCTCTTTCCTCATTTCGAAAGAAAAAAGCTTCGATGATGACGCCAGCGTGTAAACTGCACCAAAAAGTCAACTTTAATGGATGCAATGGTGATTCGTTAATTACTTGAGGATTGTCTTCGCATATATGGCTATTTTATTTATAGACGAAGCCATTTAACCAGGAATTAGCTTCATCACTAAACTCAATTGTGCTCTATAAACTTCGCGAACAGATTTATTTTTTTTTTTAAAGTTAATTTCCACAATTTCAAAGCATTGTTCTGGCGTTAAAAAATTCATGATGAATTGCCAAACTTTACTGAACAGACTGTCAAACCATAGACATAAACCATCGAAACCTCTCATTCAGCTAAAAAAACTGAATCCTGTCCTTAGCCTTGTCCTGTAAAAGCATAAGAATAAGACAAGAATTTGGACAAGAATGCAAAAAAATACAAGAACAAGCAATTAGTCAATGATAAGGACAGGGATTCAGACAAGGTTTTTGAAAAGGAGCCTGAAAAGGATGACAAGAATTTGGACAAGAATTGGAAAAAAGATTCGGTCAGAACTAGGACAAATATTTCGACATGGATTAAGAAAATAGTTTGGACAAAGAATAGGACTAAATAGAGGTTAGAGAAGTATAAGGTCAAAACTACGAATAATGATAAGGATGGGAACGAGTTTAAGGACAAAGGAAAAGGATATGGATAAAATAATGACGTGAACTCATATATGTTGTCACATCAAAACAAGACACAGCCAACATGGCAGGTTCGTCAATGACACAGACAACTGGGTATCTCCTTTTTTTTTAAACGAATTTTATTAAGCTTTTTTATTTTTTAATTTTTTTAATAAATCCATACTTTTATACTAAAATTAAAAAATTTTTCAAAATTTTATTTTTGAGCTGTAATTTTTTCGGTAGAGTTCTACAAAGATTTCTTTAAAAAAAAAAAAAATTCATTAATTAATGAATTGAATAATTCTTTTTGAATTCTCTGTACTCGTGACGTCAACTTCTATAAGCTCCTATTTAGGAATGACAATAGTCACATTTCTTGAGAATGAATTTGTAACATTTTTATATTTGTTGTTTAGCTATTGTATAAAGATACATCGTAGACAAAACTGTTGAACATTCTGATTTAATGCATAATTTTTAAATTATTTGTCCCAAAATATACAATTTTTAAGTAAAACCAAAAGAGTTAAATATGGAAAGGATAGAAACAAAAACACAAGTTAATTTGTTTAATTTTTTTTGCTAGAGCATATTTTAACTTTCTCTTAGATATTTTTTATCTTCATATTTTAAATACGACCTTTCATTATTTCTATAGAAAAGAATTTTGAGCGTTAGGCCAAGCATGTTGACAACAAGACAACATGAAGACAAAGAAGGCAACAACCAACAACAACAACAACGGCTCTATATAGAGCAAATCACACAGCTTGACTATACTGACTGTTTCGTTGGCCGCTACACCAAATCATCAGTAGTCCTGTATGACTTTTCACTGTGATACAACAATCACAAAAAAAAAAAAAATGATAAGCATGTTTAATTTCAACAAAACTAAACATCTAAATTTATCAGTTTAATCGATGTGTCATTTATCAACTCGATGTCAGCGAGTCAGTAGTCAAAAAAATTCAAATATTTTATTTACCAGAAAGTTGTTTTTTTTCGTCTGGAAATACAATTGTAATTATTGTATCTTTGAAAATTCCAAAAAAGTCTTTTTAAGTATGTATCTATATAGAAATTATATTCTATAGTCGTTTAGTTTTTTTTCCCTCTTCTAAGACCTCTTTATTTAAGCTATTTGCTTTCTAAGCACGTTCAAATGCATTCCATGGTTCAAATATATCTGAGAACGCAACAAAAAACAAAAAAATAATAAAAAAAAATAAATACTTGTTGCTTTGTGCCATTGCGGTGTTTCTTTTTTCTATTCACAGCAAACTAGACAACAAAAACAAATACAACAACAAACAGCGACGAAAACTGCAACGAAACAAACGCAGGAAAATTGCACCCATTGACCTAATTTGCGTTTATTCAACCCGGAACTGACGTTGCGCATGCGCAGTTGAAACTAAATGGTGCAAAGACATAAAGACAGCACAGATGTACATTATGGCAGCACAGCAACAATAACAAGAATATCAACAACAACAACAACAACAACCATTTTTTTTCGAAAGCGACAAAAATGACGCCTTACAATTTCCTGTGCTCTCTTTTAGTGTTCCATGAAACTCTTTTGCATGATGTTTCCGTTTCCTCTGGGGATCAGCCATAGATTTTGATAGATGAGCATTTATCCGCATTTATCCATTTAATAGTGTCACAACATTTTCCAATCCAGAAATCAAATCCCAAGATATGCCAGCCAATAAGCTGCTGCTATTCCTGTCGTGGCCGGTTTCAAAAGCAAAAAGAAGCAGATAGCAAGACATTCACTTTGTAAAGAATTGCATGTTTTGCTGGTCGTTGCAGTCGCCCCCCTTCCCCTATTTGCTCTTTCTTCATTGCTATCCACAGTCCAATGACATGCCATGACTTCCCGCTTAGAATTATTTTTTTTTTCAAAAGAATAGACAATAGTTTGTACGTTGTAACGGTAGAAGCTTGCAACCCGCACTCTGGCTGCATCACGAAACATGGTGTGCTTCATGCTAACGTAACGGTAAAAAATAAAAATTTTTTGTCTATAAAAAAAAATAGATTTTTTTATACATATTTTTTTTTTTTTTGTAATTTTCAACTTCATCTTGGCGATTATAGGCAACATTTGAATGAAAATCTGCACAGAACTTTGGAGAAATTTTGTGCAAATGCATTTTCCATTCTCTCTCACACACAGACAAACAAATGCACACATTGAAGAGTTTGCCATAGCTACCTGGTTCTTTAACTGGCTGTCTGTCTCAACTGAACTTAGTTCACGTTGTGGTAGACGACTATTGCTGGAAAGTGGGTGAATGTACAGCTAAGTTAAGTGCACAATTAGACTTGGTTTAGTTGGTGCTTTGACAGAGTTGCCAGACTATTTTGAAAAGTTTAGAAAACAATTTAATAGAAAATATGTTTGATCTTATGATGATTTATTTATCATAACCAAGAAATAAGATGTTAAGTATTTTTGTGGTAAGGTCAGTTCGATATTTTTTTTTTTTGTATTTATTATAAATATTTGCTCTAATGCGCCTGATATATGCCTAATTAAAAAAAAAAGTTATTTAAAAACATAGTTTTTGTGAGGTGGTGCTGTTATAATTAAGACTGTTATAATTAAGCTCAGTCATTATATTTTTTTTAGAAATTCAGAAATTGTGCTAAGCTATGTTTGAGTTGTACCGTAATTTAAATAAATTTTAAAATTCTTAAAATTGCAAATTTCAAAGATTTTGAGAAAGAAATAAGTGTTAAAGATGCGAACTGACCTTCTGCGAGGTCTCCCTTGACTCAAAAAAAAAAAAAAGAAAAGAAATACTCAGTAGCACCTCAGAGCAATAATATTTGGTCTAACAGATCGTTTTTTGTTCGTTCATTGTCGAAAATACTCGGTACATCTAAATATAACTTCTGATAGCAAAATACGAATTTTGATTTCAGAAAGTTAATGATATGGTTAAGATTCAACAAAATATCTCATACATGATATTCCGTGAAGTTTTTAACACTTTTTACTATAAAATATATTTAGTTCTTAAAAGAAATTTAACATAGTACTACCTTCTGGTACTAGTAAATAAAAAACAAATTTAAATAAATAGGGCTGATATCTTAAGACAAAAACCTACATTCAAAATATGGACAAATTTAAGACATATTGGAGGCAAAATATTGGGCACAGTCAACGAACTGAAAAAAATTAATAAATAAATAGATTTGGAAATATTTTAAAAAATATTTTTGCATATAAGACAGTTTTTTTAAATATTTCTATGAAACATTGAAAAAAAAAATAAATTCGGGACTGTTTAAAAAATAGACTATGTAGCACATTACATCAATAATCAAGTATATTATAGCACAAGTGCCATATTCCTTAAAATTTTATTTGGAGTTGCTAAGTTCACACTACAGAAATCACCAGCTCATACATATAATAAGATCAAAATACTTTTTTTTTATAATGGATCACTTATTAGCTTTTAATAGCATTCAATTTAAATATATTTTATAAGTCAGCTGGGCAACTCTCCTTGGAACTTAAATATATAACTGAAGTTTATTTCATTATTTGCTGTATGTTATTGCCTTGGCAATGACAGTGAGTGGCTTTGTGGCAGCACATATGTATATGAAATGCATTATATTCGAATGTAAGTCAAAACAAGCATTTAAAAAACAGTCGTAGCAGCAAATGCTGCCTGCAGTCGCACATGCGCAGACAAAGCTTCATTAAAGCAAAAATTCGCACTGCATTGAGTGACTGCCATTTGCTCCTTAACACCACACTCAGATACATACACGTACACAAACACACTGCTACATGCATACATACAGCCAAGCTCAAACTCACTCTTGGCCAACTTTAGTTAAATGTGAGCGAGCCAATTCTTTTGCAGAGAGCATTTTACTGCTCTTGCGTTGTTGTTGTTGTTGTTGTTTTTGCTAGTGTTTAAGCTTGTCTTGTTGTCATTGCATAACTTTCGTTTGGGAACGCATTGCAGGCAGCGACAACTCCAAAGTTCATTCGCCTTTTGCTCTCCATTCGTTTGCCACCCCACTGAATGTCGATACCGCTGTCGGTGCAGCTGTCGATGTCGATTTTAATGTCGGTTTTTTATTGTTGCCACTCTTGCTCTCGGCTCTTTCATGGATTTGGTGTATTATAGTATATCTTTTGGTTATGTTAGCTTTTAATAAGAAAGAACTTATTATTTGAACAAGCTTTAAGCGAAGTCAGTTACTTTAGCTTTTATAAAAACTTGATTACAGACATTACTGAAATGCATACATTTATAAAACTACTGCAATTTAACTTAACAATTTGTTATTGCAGTTTTTTTTTTTGTTAAAGAACTACCAGGTACAGTATAATTCTAAATATTTTTTTGCCAATTTGTAAATTTGCGGCAAAAGGCACACACACATTATTTCTTAACTCAAATCCTATAAGCAAATTTATATTTCCAAAACTTTAAATACTCAACCAATATTCTTGTTTAGGCTTTCGTAAAAATATTATCTCAACTGATATACTTCTAAATAGAGACATTTTTTAATGAGATATCATCATTGAGTTTGCTCTTTTAAAACAAATTATTTTCTATAACTTATAAAAAAAAATAAAAAATGAATAAAACGATGTTTTTAGAAACAATAATAATTAGAAAAATAGTAGCTATAATTATGTCATAACGATCTGAGTTTAAAAAAATAATATTTTGTTGAGAATACTTTAAACATTCTATAAGCAAAGAAACACAAACAACAACAACTACAACAAAAACATCATCATCATCACCAGCGTCTACAAAGCCATTGTCACCGATCACAGATTTACAGTTAGAGCGCGTTTTTCTTATCAATTGCTCGCGAGAGCGTTGCGTTCATGAGTGACTCTTGTTGGTTGGCGACGAAGCTAAAAGAAAAACAAGTTGAATAAAATGAAAAAAAAAAAAATAAAAACAATAAAAAAAAAACAGATCGCAAAACCGCTGCGCGACGTTCACTCGGTCGTCGGAGTTCGTTGGCACACATTTTGGCCAACTTGCTTGGAGAGTGTTGTTGAGTGGGACGTTGAGCAGGTAACTAACTGGTTGTTGCTGTTAGAACTCTTCTTAAGAATTTTTTTTTTTTTTAATAAATTCTATACCCTCTAGCAAGATGCTGAATTACTCCTTTTAATCTTTGCTGTTGTTAGCGGTAAAGAAACCCACAGCAAGTGATTAAAGGTTGCTGACCAGGTGATTATAAAAAAAGAAAAACAATATGGCACGCCTACTTAAGTTTATGTTTGTTCACTAGCTGAAAGTAAGCTTTTTTTTTAATTTTGCATATTTTGCTACATTTTCGGACACTTCTAAATTTGAGTGTGTTGAATGGAGTACTTTAGATCGTTTTGTTTTTTTTTTTTTTTGTTTTTTATTAATATAAAGACTTAAGATGAAAATTACATTTTTATCATTATTTAGATGAGTTTAAGAACAAAAAAGCTTTTCTCTTTTATTTGGTATCCCAGTTGTAACCATTATGTTGTCACTAATAATTTAACTCCACATACCTCCTATAGAAAGTGATGTCATAAAAATAGTAAAAATTCCACATATCTTACGAGAACTCTGGTATACTTGATATTTAAGACCTAAGGTTTTATATTTCAAAAATACGTTGAGTCTGAATTTTAGAAAGAATTTTTGAAAATAACAACTATTTTTAATGCAAGGTGACATCATCAAAATAATAGAATCTTTATATTTTTGAATTATTTCAATACGGCTTGAGGCGATAATTCCTACTAGTCTATTTTTCTGTGCGCTATGTTAGAGAGAGGTACTCTTTGAAAAAACGATTATAGGTTTTTTTAAATTTAATCCAATACAGCACAAATGATTTATCAAAAATGAATTTTTATAACATTTTCATTTCACTCGCATGAAAATGACTGAGAAAAGATTTTTTGAAAATATCTGTTTTTTAGGATTTTCATATGACTTAAAAATTGGCATCTCCATAATTTCGAGAAGAATTAAAAAACTTATGCAAATATTTTGTTTATTTTCTGTTTTCAAAAACGAGCAAAAAGTCAAAATTTCAGTCAAATCAACGGGTCTTTATACTCGGCTTCTTACTTAAGGGGTATTTTAAAAAGATTCGTATTTTATTTTTATTTTTATTATATAAATACATATCTTTATTGGCGCAGTGGGTAGAGTACATGACCAATATGCCAGAGAACCTTGGTTCAATTCCATCTGACACAGAAATTTTTTTTCAATTGAATTCATTTTTGTGTTCGGCCGTCGTATTTTTTTTTATATATGTCATAGAACAGGAAGTTTATTCCTTACTTGTTAATTTAACGTCAAGTAGAAACACTTGAGCGGAATCGTAGCGGATTGAAATATAAAAGTAAAGTGAAGTCTATGAATTGTTTATCGAGTGTGAAAATATTATATAATAGAGTTTTTTTAGAAAGATATAAGAAAGGAAACACGCTACGAGATCGCTGCGTTAAAATCTAAAGACATGAATGAGGCGACATATATATATCTTTGTAAAAATAAAAAAAAAATAAATAACTGGTCATTTCAGCCCTTGAAAGGACTTTGACCTAGCTTCTTATGATCAATTGTGTTGTGCGTGTTATTAAGTTTGTACACAATTGACCGAGAAATGGACCTACAGGTTTAACGCCGACTCCGAATGGCGATGAACGAAATGTTCTTATTCTCAAGAAGCTTTACATGGCATTTTTATTACTCTCTGAGGTTTGCCATTGTCTGCAGAGAGGTGGCGGCCGTACAGAAAAATCATTTAATTCAAATAATTTTCTGTCGCTGCTGGGGTTCGAACCTGGTTTCCAGGTTCGTTGACATAGCGGCTACGCACTTTAACCAACTACGCCGCGGACGCCACATATATATCTTTGTTTCAATTAAAAAATAATGAATTCTGAATTCTGTTTCAAATATTAATATCGTAGGATAATTTTAATGTTAATTGTACTAAAATGTTTTAAAAAAACAATATTATGTAAAAAAAATGAGATAAAAACAACTTTTTTCTATTTCAAGGAAAACAAATTTTATATACATTATGTTTCCAAAAAATGTAATAAAAACTTTTTAACAAAAAAAAAAAACCGATTTCAAAATCACTACAAAGTAAAAAATAATTTTAATTAACTTTTCCCATTAATTTCTTGGTCATATTTTAAAAGCTATTTATATGTATTAAAATACTGGAATTCTTATCATTTTCATTTTTTCTATTTTGTTTTATTATCATCAATATACTAATTGCCTTATGTACATAAAAGCTTTGAAGTCGGCGCTTATCTTATTATGTCGAAATCTTTTTATTTTAATTTTTTCTAATTTGTTTTATCATAAAAATATTATTAACTTTATGAATATAAAAGCTTCTTAGCGATTTTTTTCTTTCAGTTGGCAATTTTTGAGTACGCTGAATGTAGCCAATGTAACCATGCATTATTTGTGCAGCTGTTACACACTATGTCATATTCAATATAAGCTTTACAAGCTCACCCAAACCAGTTTAATGAGAATTTTAATGTGTACAAAGCTTTTAAAATTACTACAGTGTCACCAAGGCACCAAATAGTGCACGGATGGTAAAAGATCATGATTGTGTGTCAAAGATGAGCGCCGACTTCAAAGCTTTTATGTTCATAAAGCAATTAATATATTGATGATAATAAAACAAAATAGAAAAAATGAAAATGATAAGAATTCCAGTATTATAATATATATAAATAGCTTTTAAAATATGACCAAGAAATTAATGGGAAAAGTTAATTAAAATTATTTTTTACTTTGTAGTGATTTTGAAGTCGGTTTTTTTTTTTGTTAAAAAGTTTTTATTTCTTCCTTTTTAGAGAATATGAAATATTTTATGTAATCGTATTCTTGACGAAAATTTTCAAACATGAAACTTTGTTCTTAAAAAATTTGTTTTATTAATTCCTGAAAGTTTGTTGGGTATTTTCCATTTCTGTTTCTTTACAATTTTTAGTGCCACGCCCTTTCTCTAATCCCGCCCACTTTATTTACCGTACCTTATAATGATTTTACCTAGCCCTGTGCCAAATTTTAGTATCCAAGTATCAATATTAAGCGTAATATAGTACTTTCCTTAAAGTGCCACACTCTGTGTATAATCCCGCTCACTTTTTTATTGATTCTACGTACCCACCTACCTGCATACCAAATATTAGTACGCTAGTATCAATATTAACTAAGATATAGTATTTTTATAATATTGACACGCCCCTTTGTTGAATAACGCCCACTTTTTGGCCGTAATTTGTAGTAACTTTACCTACCCATGTACTAAATTTCAGCACCCTAGTGTTAATATTATTCGATATATAGTGTGTTTCTAATATTGCCACACCCATTTTTCGAATAACGCCCACTTTCTTTACAGTAATTTTTAAAATTGTGTCTACCCCTGCACTAAATTTCAGTACCCTAGTGTCAATACTATTTGAGATACAGTGTTTTTTTAATATGACCACACCTCTTTGTCAAATAACGCCCACTTTATTTACCATAATTTGTAATAATTGTGTCTACCCCAGTATTTTTACTGTAAATTTTAGTACCCTAGTGTCAATATGAACTGAAATACAGTGTTTTTCTTATATTGACACGCCCCTTTGGCGAATATCGCCCACTTCTTTAAAAAAGGACCTCCACGTTCATGGTATCTATCTGTTGACAAAAAATTACGGAAATCGGGCAAGTGGTTTAGGAGTTATCGATGTACATACATTAAAAAAAAAAAAAAACAAAAAAAAAAAAGCGGACAAGCCAACGAACTTGAGAACCTCCTCCTTTTTGAAGTCGGTTAAAAATAAGAATATTCAATTTCATTATCTGTTCACCTTGCCTGTCCTGTGGCATCGATAGTTTGATGCCAATATTACGAAACTCGAGGTCAGTAGTTCAAATCCCCAACTGACACTAAACATATTTTCAATAGAAATTAATTTTTCTGATTGGTTGTCACCTGTATGCAGACCCTGACAAACCTCAGAATTGCATAATGACATTCAAAGCTTCTTGAAAGCAAACACATTAGTCGTTCGAAGTGGGCATAAAACTAGTAGGTCCAGTTCTCGATGATTTTTGTACTTTAAAGAACACGCACAATACAATACGATCATAAGAAGCTCGGTGGAAGTCCATTCAAGTGCTAAAGTGGAGAAATTTTTTTATTTTTAATGGAAATTAGGCTTAAAGTTACTGTCGTGAGGATCATTCTGAAATAAAATTTAATTTTTTAGCATAGCTTATGGAATAAGTCAAGTGGAATAAAATCATAAGTCCATAAATCATTGACTGACTCACCCATCTGGCAAGGCTTTTCACAGGCATCTTGTTGCTATTCAATTCCAATTGATCTCATTTTCAATCGGTTCTCAAAAATTTGAAAGTATTTTAGCACTTTAGATACCAATTATATTTCACAGTCTACCATGAAGTAGTTGTCGTCTCACTAAGTAATCTTTTCTATATAAAGTCCCAAGTGAAAAAATAAAAAATTGTTGTGGAATTTTCGCGACTGCAGGCTTTTAACTTCTAGCGAATGTCCGTTCTTACCATCTTAGCTTCAAGTTCTTTGCACTCTCACCTACTTTACTGCTCTATTAAAGTCGTTGAATGAAGCTCTCCTTAAATTGATATGATTGAGTTTTATTTCGATTTTGTATTGTTTTATTTTTGTTTTTTTTGCTTTCTTACTCATTTTCCACTTCATTCTAAACTTCATCTTTTCCAAAGTACCGCAAATTTTCTTCGCAATTATGATTCGAAATTGCAATTTTTATTCCATTTTGTTGGTGCCTCATAAGAAAAAAAAAAGCAAGAACGATTTCCTTTGTTCTAGGCGACTAAGGCGAAAGGTGAGAAACCTTTTGGGACTTTGTGCTGTAGCTTATTGCGCTCAGCTCTAACGTTTGGAATGTCGGGCGGTCGGATGCACTTATCTACTAACTAAGTTCACCAAGATACAGCGTTCTGAATTGTGAACGTAAGTTTTTAGGTTGAACGAAGGAAAAATAAACAAAAAAAAAAAAAAAAAAAACAACAGTTAGCTTCATGCCTGGAACAAATATGCCATAGAATGAGTTAGTAAAATTTTGGTAAGAAATAAGGAACACGGTTGATTCCATGTTCTGTGTTTGTGGTTTTGCTTTTTTCAATTTGGAAAATTATTTTTCTATAACAAGCAATTCAGAGTTGCAGGCAAGAAGCGAATCTTTCATGTAGCTGGTTTTAATCATGCAAGCTCTCTCTCTCATCCCCCTTTCTCTATCTCTCGATGGATTAAGCTGCATAGCTTACGGTATTTTTCCACAGACGCAAACGTCGACTGCGACTAATATCAAAGCCTCTAAGACAAAGTAATAGAAAAATACAAAAAGAAGCTGAAACCTGAAGGAACAACTTTAGCGCAACGACGACTGCAGCAGAACAGCAGCGCATGTTCGCCTTTCTCTGCAATTTTCCAGGAAAAAATAACAAGAAAATCTGCAGCATTGACACTGCAGTTGAGCGACTGGTTTTCTGGTGGTGTCGCAGTGTTGCCAGAGAGCTCGTAAAGAATATTGTACTAAAATTTTTCAAAATTTTAAACATGTTTAAACATTTTTTTAAGGTTTATTTATATGCTAGGAATTCTACCAACTTTGCTCGAGATAGAGTTTAACCCTCATCCCGATAATATTTTTTAATTCTTAAAAGGATATATAAGGTGTCATCAAATTCAAAATTTAGTGAAGTTTTCATATTTAAGTAAAAAATTTAAGCAGAAAAAAAAATATTATTTAATTAATCTTACGCTATAAAAAAAAAAAAAAAATAAATAACTGGCCATTTCAG
This sequence comes from Pherbina coryleti, assembly GCA_943735915.1. Lineage (NCBI taxonomy): Eukaryota > Metazoa > Arthropoda > Insecta > Diptera > Sciomyzidae > Pherbina > Pherbina coryleti. The sequence goes on from OX030952.1 coordinate 132,485,116, forward strand.
CCCTTGAAAGGACTTTGACCTAGCTTCTTATGATTAATTGTGTTGTGCGTGTTATTAGGTTTGTACACAATTGACCGAGAACCGGACCTACATGCTTAACGCCGACTCCGAACGGCGATGAACGGAATGTTCTTGTTCTCAAGAAGCTTTACATGGCATTTTGATTACTCTCTGAGGTTTGTCATTGTCTGCAGAGAGGTGGCGGCCGTACAGAAAAATTATTTAAATTCAAATAATTTTCTGTCGCTGCTGGGGTTCCAAAGTTCGTTGACATAGCAGCCACGCACTTTAACCAACTGCGCCACGGACGCTACTCTTACGTTATAACAAACATTAAAATGAAAAGTATGGAAAAATGTCATCAATTTGATGAAAAATTCAGAGAAAGGTTAAAAATCTGAAATTATTTAAAGTTTATAATTTTTCCATTAATATATTTTGTGCAAACATTTCGAGAAAGAGTAACTGACTCAAGGTGTTCTTGGTAAATTTCTATTATAATATGATAATAGTCAAGTCACCATCAAACCTTAGCTCTGATTAAAACACTCTGTTATCTGGTTTAGCTATATAGCAAGATTTATACCAACTAAGTCATCCGAGCCAGAGGAAAATGGAAAGTAACCAGTTCAGTCCAGTCTCAATTCATTTACTGAATACAACGAAGGGATGTAGGTGGGTAGGATTACCATAGTAAGGAAAATGTGGCGAATATACAATCTTTTTAGAATTCAAAGTTGCTATGAAGATATCGGACTAATACAGCTATAATCACAGTCATCTTCAGAGGACACTGGTGCGTTGGAGAACACTCTGAAATGATTGGGCAATCCTTGTGCCAAAGAAACGTTCGCGCAGTTTTCATGAGTTTGACCTGCACAGGATATATTCGGAATAAGCCCATAAGAAAGATTCTTGATAACCTAGAATAACTTTCAACTTAAAATTTAAATAATAATTCACATTCGATTACTCCTAATACATATTTTTTCAGTATAACACGCCACCATTTGCTTTATGCTGAAAGTTCTATACTCCTTATAATTCAAAAGCTATGCAATACAAGAATTAGTACAACTCCATACTGAGTTTTCCAGACTATTTTGTTTATATTTCCAAATCTCAAACATGCACAATTCTTGTTGTATGAGAGGAACTACTGTCCCTTTTCTTTTGGCTAAATTTTTTTCCAGTAAGTTCCAGTTCTAAGTTCCCAAAAGCCAGTCATGAGTTATGTTGTGTGGGAGATGTAACGCCGGTTTTAAATATCTACAAGTTTGTCCAGTAATCTTACTTATGTGAGGTAATGCTAATTTCTTACCGAGCTTTTATGCTCCTTCATATGCAATATAAATAATTTGAGGGAGTATGGGAGTAATCATGCCTCCTATCTTATCAGTAAAATTGTGTGAGATGGCTGTACGTCGAATATTGTATACTGTATACTATTCAAAAGCTACTCCATGTAAGCCATTGAAGCCATTATATGACAGTTGCCACTCCTCTTTATTTAAGCTAATTTTTATAAGTATATTCAATACCGAACCACAATGCCCACAAATAAATGAAGCATTTAAAAAATATTTTTTTTAATTTTATATAAAAACTATGGCAGCTCTGTCACATTTTACCGCAAGCGACGGGCCAGCAATTCCTACTACGCCCCTTCAATTCCTCCCCAGCCAGTTGCAAGCTACGACTTGTAAGATTTTTTTCACATTTTTCAAATGTAAGCTACTCTCGGTCATTGGCTTCTCTGGCGTGCGATTCAGCCAACAAGCGATAGCTGCTGCATCAAGCGTATTTCTTTTGCACTCAACCGAGTGCTTAACTGCATTTTATGCTGCTTCTTGGTTTCTTCGGCATGCAGCTTGTCGAACAGCCTCAGCAACTGCTGCGCAGACTCAGCTTCGACAACAACTTCCACTGCTTGCTGCATCAGTTGCATTTTCTAAGGTGATTCGAGGCTATTGGTCTGATTTTCTTCCTTGTTGAGGTTTTGCCTCGGCAGTTGTTTTGTGATCGTTGGTATGAGGAAGAATTTGCAAAACAGAAAATATTTATTTTTTGTTTTTTTTTCCTTAGTGCCGAGCGTTCCAACAGCACATTGCGAACCAGAAAACTTTTAATTTTTTTACTCCACAAAGTTGTTTAACAAACAATTTTGTTTATTTATTCATGTTTTTTATTTGTTTTTTTTTTCAATTTAATTTTGGAACTAAATTAATGTGTGGCAATTTGTTTACTTAAATGATTTTGCCTTGCAGCTCATTGCTTTGGCTCGGACCAAAATAAAGAAAAGCTTCAAAAATGAACAGTTAAGTTTTGTTGTAATAAATAGCATGAATTTGTTGAAACAGTTTTTTCTTTTAAGTCTTAAGTACCATTGAGGTGTTTCCACAATTTCTCAAAACTTCTGGTTTGCTTGGGGCAAGCATAAATTTTCTGAAAAAATTTAAATCGAATTTCAGCCTAAATATTTTTTTTTTTGTTGAATTGAATTTCTTTGTGAAGACTGTACATGGTAAGAAATACTTAGGCTACTTGAGAATTAAGACGTGAGCATTTTCGTGCGATAATTTTTTACAATTTTCGACGTGAATTATCTCAACAAGAGTGCATCGATGAACTCAATTCGACTTTTTGTGTTGAAGCACCTCTGTTTATCGGTGGTTCACAGTATTTCGTGAGGGTCGTCCAACCAAAATCTGTTGTTAAGCCACAAAAAATTAATGCTGTGCGCGAACTAATAATGCTTGATTGTAATGTAACAAATGGAGATATTGAAACATTGAAATATCCCTGGGCATCACTTCCACCAGCTCCGAAGAATTATTCTTCATCAAGAGCTCCCACACATCAGCTCAAACAAAGGCGTTTTTGAGCACTCAAAACATCGAATTAATGGTTCATCCCACGTACCGTCCTGATTTGGCACCCAACGGCTTCTTTCTGTTCCCGCATATCATGAACAAATTGCGTAGACAACGATATTCGAACCCGTTGATGCGTTCAAACACTATGCTATGGAGGTGTCTCAAGCAAAATGGGTACTTTCAATGAAAAACAATTCATTCCCGAAATATATGTAGCAACCTTCTTATTGATTTTTCAATTTCAGTTGATTAGAAATAAGGGCAGAAATGTTAAAGCGTGGGACCTTGGCCTGGTCGGGATTCAAACCTGGGACCGCTGGGAAGGTAGTTGAGCACGCTTTAACTACTCGACTTCCGAGGCCGTCGTTAACGTTAATGTTATGAGTTCACTGAGAGCCGCTACAAAATCGAAAATCCAACAGTCATGCAAAGTAGCCGCATGCAATTATTACTTGGTGAGTTTATGAGGTACGATAACTATTATAAAATAAAAATGAAGAATTTATACGGCCTTATGACAAAATAAAAAATAATCAAAAAATATGACGTTGTCAGGTCGCATATGTCATCAGCTTATGTAATAAAAATGCAATATTGTTGTATGGAATTATTACTCCCTGATTAGAAATGCTTTGGAAAATATCATTCTACGACATCAAAGTATGAATCTTTGACCTCATAACGAAAAAGAAAAACCTCTTAAAGTAGTTTAAATGCACCAAATGCAAAAACAAAATAAAAAAAAATAATAAGAAAATTAAAAATATAAAAATTATAAAAAGAAAAAATTTTATAAAATAAAATTCAAAATAGATTTGGACAAAGATTAGTACCAGAAATAAGATGGAGAGTAGGACAAAAATTAAAGCAAATATGAGTGCCTGGAGTTCGGCAAAGATTAAAACAAAAATTCAGACAAGGATCTGGAAAAGGACAATATCAAGGATTGGGACAAAGATTTAGATACAATAAAAGGACAAAATCAAGGATTGGGACAAAGATTTAGATACAATAAAAAAAAATATTTGGGACGAGTGAAAAGGATAAGGATAAAAATTAAATTTTTTGATAAGACAAAGCTTAGGAGAAGAAGATTCGAGCAAGGTAAGTTAAGGAATTTGCACGTAGATTAAAACAAATGTTTGGACAATACAAGAATAAAAGTAAGGACAAGGACAAGTTTGGGAACAATGGGAAGAATAGAGACAAGAATGAGGAAAAATATCACATAAAAACCTACGGATATGTTCAAGATACAATAAATTTTGTTTTTATTTCAGTTTGCCTAATTAATTATATATTTTTTTTTTTTTTTTTTTGGGCAAAGAATATTTTTGGGCAGTTAATTTATTTTCATCGTGTTACGTAAAGCATGAAAAAGATTAATTATCTTAAAAGATTTTATGAATTTATGTACATTTAATCTTATATATTTTTATAATATCGTCGAGATTTTCAATTCCTGAAAGAGGTTTCCTTACTTTGTACATTTTTAGCTCGGAAAAACTTTTACACTTTTTACTTAGAGAATAATGACAGTGCTCCCATACGTTTTACCCTTAAAGGATACTGATATAAGTACTGAGGCTCACTTCTTAATTATTCTGATGAAAATAGTCAATGTTTTTTTTTGTCCTTCTAAATATAGAATCGGTATTAAAAAGTCCATATTTTTTAATAATATGTAGAACAAATTTGAAACATAAGTACGTTTTGAAAGGTACGTTTTACTTAACTTCTTTTCAACAGATCATAGTTTAGTATATAGTTGCTATAGAACTGCAACTACTCTACCCAAAATATATAGAAAAAAACTAAAAAATTTTGTGAGTTTGATATCTTTTTTTTTTATTTATAAAATTAAATAATTTTAATTAAAAGCTTAAAAATACTGAAGCAATTATTAGCAAATCACTCTTAAGACTGCATTACTTCAAAACTTTATAATATGTTAAAACATGATATTGAACGGCACTTAATTTACCCCACGCCTCACTGCCGAACATTGCAGTTAGACACTGTAGCGTAACATAAAACAAAAGACTTAAGCGAGCAACTTGCAAAAGTTTCTTGCAAAGTCGATACCAACAATTTGTTGCTTTTTCCTTCGCCAACATGTTTCTGTTAATTCTTTACTAATTTTTTTTCTACACTCTTTATCTTCTCACTTCCTCCTTCTCTCTTTCTCACTCTCTAGCTATCACTCTCTTTCGCTCTCTTACTGTCTCTAACTCGCTCTATAGCACTCTGTTAGTTTGATTTGTTCGTTCAGTTCAACGAACTTAAGGCGCAAATCTAGGCTAAACATTCGCTCTGAGTTGCAATGAAAACGAAAAGTACCGCAAGTTTACCGCTATTTAAACTCCAGCATTAACGTCAGCGCTGTATGATTGTATGTGTGCGTGACTGTGTGCTTATGTGTTTGAATGGTTGGAAGTGTGTGACGCGTTGTTTAATAAACGATCGATGATTCTACTCTTCAATCTAAAGATCATGGCTTTTATTGTTGGTCATATCTTTGGCTCTGACTTTGGTTTTTATTAGTTGAATGTAGGCAGTGCACCTTGATTGAAAATGCATTTCTTATCTCTTCCTTACTCTAACTAGAGATATTCCTTATATTAGAGTAAGACTTCACCTTTCTAAATAGTTTTCCATTAAAATTGGCTTCAAATCAATCAACATCTTGCTTGTCCTTTACAAATCAGCCGTACAATTAATTCTTATTGGCTCTTGCCGTGGGGTTATTACTTTGCCTATTAGCTTTCGGACATAATCATGTTAAAAAGCAACAAAAGCTTCACTAATTTTAAATATTAAATTATAAAACTATTCAATTATCAAGCATCAATGCGTCAAAAGTATGACCAAGAAGGAGCCAAAAGTTCTCGAACCATCAAACACAGCAATAGCAACAATATCATCAATAACAACAACAGCAACAACAACAACAACGACAACCAGCCAACACAAGTCACCACAACAAATTGGTGAAAGTTTTGCGCATTTCTTGTTCGCGTTCTTATTTGCAACCTTAAAGTTCTTCACGTTGACAAACAATGAGAGGCTCTTTCGTTGTTGTTTTTACTGTTGTGGTTGTGTCCACATATTGAACGAGAAGCTATTCAAGCTCTGAGTTCCTATAATAAATGGCGCTTCTGCGAGGGCTTTGAACTCGCTACGACGGTGAATAAATTTTATGGTTGCCACATTTTGAAAGCAAGACCAGCAGAAAACAAAAATAAAAGCCAAAAAATTTAAAGAGTGTGAATGAAGTTGTTATCGTTTTATTTTGACAGAGTTTTTTTGACAGAGCACGATTTTATCTGCACGAGATTTTTTTTTTTTTCATTAGCTTATAGTATAACTGAAGGTGAAAATTTCAGGTGAATCAATTATGACGAATTTATTGTTAACTATTAACAATGAAAAATCTTAAAATAAAGACTGTTAAATTTGTCATAATAGAACTATAATAGATAAACGATTGTTTTGTTGTAGTCAACTGATGCAGAAGTGGAAAAAATATAATTTGGAATCTTCGTAAATTCGAAGAGGTCTTGAAATATTAAATTGGTTATGGTTATGGCTATCGTTATGGTTATTGTTATGGTTATGGTTATGGTTATGGTTATGGTTATGGTTATGGTTATGGTTATGGTTATGGTTATGGTTATGGTTGTGATTATGGTTATGGTTATGGTTATGGTTATGGTTATGGTTATGGTTATGGTTGTGGTTATGGTTATGGTTATGGTTATGGTTATGGTTATGATTATGGTTATGGTTATGGTTATGGTTATGGTTATGGTTGTAGTTATGGTTATGGTTATGATTATGGTTATGGTTATGGTTATGGTTATGGTTATGGTTATGGTTTTGGTTATGGTTATGGTTATGGTTATGGTTATGGTTATGGTTTTGGTTATGGTTATGGTTATGGTTATGGTTATGGTTATGGTTATGGTTATGGTTATGGTTATGGTTATGGTTATGTTATGGTTATGGTTATGGTTTTGGTTATGGTTATGGTTATGGTTATGGTTATGGTTATGGTTATGGTTATGGTTATGGTTATGGTTATGGTTATGGTTATGGTTATGGTTATGGTTATGGTTGTGGTTATGGCTATGGGTATGGTTTTGGTTATGGTTATGGTTATGGTTATGGTTATGGTTATGGTTATGGTTATGGTCATGGTTATGGTTATGGTTATGGTTATGGTTGCGGTTATATTTTCTTATGGTTATACTGAAAAACCTTCTCTGAGAATTTGCAGACCTTTTTAAAGGGGTGAATATTTACGATTTTCTTGTAATTTTCATGTTAGAAATTAAAACAATTTCTTTATGAATATACCCTTATTTTATTTAAAAAAGTGGTTTTATTTTAAAATTTAAAAATAATGAACTTGAGTTCAGATTGTTTTTTTTTTTAATAAAATTTTAAATAAATTTAATTTAAATTATTGTTATTTACAGACTGTTTATACTTCAGAAACAATTGAAACTTCTTTAACTACCACTCATGACTACATTCTGCAAATACTTAACCGGCCTCACATTTTCGCATTTCTCTTGCAGAGTAATAGTTTTCCAAGATATTATTTTCATAATTCTGGTTAAAACTTTCGCGAGCTCTTTTTCTCGAACTGCTTACATTTCTCCTGATACGATGAGTAATTCTGGAATTTTCGGACAACTCTAAATAACAGAGGGGACTTTTCAGTGGGTTTGTTTTGTGATAATAAACAACTTGTAGATACGCGCTATGAGCCACACAATCACGCCAAGTGCTGTTACTGCTGCTGCTGACGCTGCTGATTCCACAAAAGGTTCAACGTTGTCTTGACCCATTTTTTCGTGAGGTTCGTGCGTCAAACGTGCTGCCACTATTTCTGTCGACTTGAAAATTGAAGAAGCAAACAATCAAACAAATAAAGTTGCTCCAACGTATGTAAAATGCTTTCTTCTTAGGCAGCAAGAACAACCTCTGGCAAACACGAGATTGAAATGGTCTGCGCCATAAGCACGAATGCGACTGACAACTTTGCGACATAATGACTAAATCAGCATTAATTAGTATGCGGCCAACAGTTGAAATTTTTGGTAAGAGCAGTAGTCGTGAAAGAGCAGAAGCAGCAGATGAACTCTTTTGTCTGATCAATTCTATATTTTGATGGATGTTTCACTGGAGTTCATTGAACTCTGTTGCAAGCAACTGGCTGGTCAACACTGGCTTATTATAGGTTTCTGGGATATTAGTTGAAATTTGTTTTTTTTTAAATGCATCAAAAGAAAAATTCTTGACAGCACAAAATCGTTTACACTGCCTGACAAAAATTGAATGCAACACAAAGTTCATTGAACTTGAGTGAACTTTCAAGAGTTGCAAGAATTCTGCTACAATGAGCAGCAGTAGAACATTGTACGAACCAGTATGCGGACGAATGAACGCTTAACTCATGCCACATCGACGACTTTCGTTGCATTTCTTCACTTTATGACCAGTTTTGAAGCAAAGAGAAAGGCTTTCTCTGCCACCATTTGCGCCGAAGAACAGCGCATGCGCTCGACTATTCATGCAATTCGCATGCACACGAAGACGTTGCATTTAGTTTGTAGAAATGCTGAATTTTATAACAAAAAAAAAACCAAAACTAACCAATATTTGTGAAAGGTTCTGAAGCATAGTTATTGATTATATAAGCCTCTAAATAGCTGAATAATTTTGAGAAGTGATTTTTTAAGCTTATTTGGGACATGAATACATGGAGCATGTAGCTTAAGCAAGAAGCAAAAATAGTAAAAACATTTCATTTCAACTATTAAAATAGTTGACTTCTGGCAAATTTCCAATTTTTCCAAATGTTTCTTCTAAACTAATTTAGAAGTTGTTGAAAAGTAATTACATTGTACAACACAAAAAAACTATTATTTGTTGCCAGCATGATTCTCAAAAAAGAACAAAAAAAAAATGACAACAATTACCAAACAGTATTGGAGCAATTAAAGTAACACTCTTCAACACAAAGAACAGAAAAAAAAAACAAAAACAACGTTAAATAAAGGCAACAAGTTACGCATGCGTGCATGTGAACAAATGGAGAAAAGTATCAAAAAAGCTTTGAAACGAACAAAAAAAAAAAAAAAAAATGTAGTAACTTTTCATGAGGCTGCTGAACCCCAGGAAGCTTAATTACACAATCATTTGTTTGGGCCAAGCATAAAATGCTTAAAGCTTTGTTTACACGTAAGAATTCTTTTTAACATGCACTCAAAAAAAAAATTAATTTAAATTATTTGTCTTAACTATCACGATAAAATTTATTAAAACTTTTTAAATGATTTTCTATGATGATCCATGCATTGGTACTTTTCTGCATCGCAGCATGGGCAGGTTTGTGTCTTAAGTCTTTCGATTTGTTTGGTTATCAAACATATTTTATTGCCTGTTTTTCACTTATTAGCAACAAAAACTTGGCTTTTGCATTGGCACATCGTTAAGCCTTTTTTTCAGTGTACACCAATAACCTCAAATGACATGAACTATAGCACCGTTTGCTGCTGTTGTTGTTGTAGTTGTGGTTTAATTTGTCTGCAGACTGCTTAATTTTGGTTATGTTTGCGGTCAATGTACCTTTCTTTTGTGTGTTTCAGTTAAAGAGCGACCGTTTCTTCTTCTCCAGACGTTGATTAGTCGTGTTGTTTGCTGGTGGATAGTGATGGCGCTGGTAATGGTGATGTTGATGATGATGCTGATGAAGATCAAGTTGTTGATGTTGATGCGGGCACAAAGTGTAACGCATTCTATGCGTATTTAAACATAACATTGAGTGTATTTGTGTGTGTGTTGAAATCTTACAGTGTAAAAGTTGAGTGAACTCCACTTTTTGGTAGAGTCAAAAAACTTAAAATAGAAGAGTTCAAAGAACTTGGCATCATTTAATTTCACTTGCTTTGTTAGCTAGTTTGTGATGATTGAGTCAAATTTAGAAAGAATGAAAGATGACAACCAGTGAATTCTCTTTTAAGTTTTCAAAGATTTCAGTAGATGTTTGACACTTTCGTTCAAAATTATGGAATACGAAATATTTTAACGTCTGTATTAGAAATTGGTAGGTCTAATTTAATTTTCATTTATTAAAAATATCACTAGCATATTATTTAAGGCAGGAATGATTTTTTGGCTGTAAAATCAGAAGATCAGTCAAAACAATTTATTATGCACTACTTTTTAAGGAATTTTAAAATTGATTTTCTCGCGTTGGATACAGTTACTTGAGTAGTATTTGTATGTTAAAAAATGCTTAGGTTTGAATTGCAAAATGAAAGCACAAGCATTTAAATATCCTCAAGAACTACACTAAGGGAAATAACGCATATTATCGTTATCCACGCCTGAGTATAAATTTTATTTAAATATTTACGTGGATAAATCAAATGTTTTCCTTACAACTCGTTTTTTTCTCGAATTTGAATTCTATTTATACCACACACGTACACACATATTCCATACAAGCAAGCAGCAACAGCATCGCACACGTATACACATATTCCGACAAGCAGCAACAGCATCGCACTGTTCCTGCAGTTTATTTTTGCAGTTGCAGCTTTCTTATAGTTCTCATTTAGTTTTTGTTGCAAGGGTAATATAGCCTGGATTTTTGACAAAGACTAGTTTCGAGTGTGATTGATGATCGCACAATAAAATGGTGTAAGGTTTGAGTGACAACCGGACATTTTCTCACAAATGTGTTGCGCCGGTTGTCATTTGCCTGCATATTTTCCCCTGTCCCTTTATTTTCAATTTTTCTTTCTAAAATTTCTACTATTTTGACATTTGTTGTCATAACACTGTAATAACTGTCAAAAATAGTACAAATCAGAGAACTAAAAAAGAATATGAATTATACTACCAAATGCCATTTGATGGACGCATCTCCTGGGAAATATTCAAATATATTTTTTTTAATTTCAATATTTTTATATAAATTTTCTTTAAATGCAATAATTTTTTTTTTTAAATAATTGAAAGATATTTAAAAAAATTCGTGCATAATTTGAATATATTTTTTTTTAATTCTGTTTAAATATTTTAATATTTTATTTAATTCAAAAAGCATTTAAATAAATTTTAAATATTTACGGAGTCGATTTAAGCGAATGCGTTATTTTGTAAGTGTTTGGATAAATTTAATATTTTTTTCCCTAAGTGTATGAACTAAGTATTTACAAACAACAAATTGATGTCCTTTGAACATCAAATTCTTGGACGATGCCAAAACCGAACGACGGTTGTAAGCGCAACTAAGTAAAACCTCATTTGGTTCTGCGTTGTCGATACATTTTAAAACGACGTACAGTTGACTAGACTCATGGGTCTACGCTTAAAAATAAGCTCTTGGATCTGGCATCTACTCTAAAAATTCTATGTAGCATGACTATAATGTGATTATATCCTACGATTCTTGTCAATTTAGTGTATTTTAACTTCAGTGAAGGTGTCAAAAATATACTAGAATGATTCTACAACAAAGATGCTACGAAATAAGACTTGTGAAAAATAGGAAAAATTAATTCATATAGTTATAAGCAAAAAGCAGTCTCAATCATGACTTAATTTATTGCTACGCCCCATTCTACGACTTCGCACCAATTTCGTGCTTATTAAATGTTTTAACTAAATTGAAAACTTACTAGCTCAAAAGACTCACAACTCATAAAGAGAACACACACACTCACACCAACACGTACTCGAACAAATTAAAACTCACAAGCTATAAATAATTGGCATTAAAAATTCACTTTTATTTTTTTATTTATCTTTTATTATACTCTCTTTTAAATTTCTCTTTTCTCTTGCAAGTTTTAAATTTAAATTCTTTATAGCAACGAAACAACAAAATGAAAAGAACAAATAAAATTTTAATAAAAACCTCAACATAAGGGTCAATAAACTGCTTGTCTACTTTGCTTTGGTCTTGGCCAGCATTTCAGATTAAAATGCAGACTAAAAGAAAAACGAATAAAAATATATAAAAAATTTTGGCGTTCAATGACCTGCTGTGGCGTTGGATGTTGACTTTTGGTAAGTTTTGGTGGAAAAGCAGAAGTGCGTCAACAAACAGCCAGACAGACAGACACACAAGCAATCGCACTAAGTATAAACTTCAGCATAAATACGTTTCATTTTGAATTCATCTCTTTATTATTGGATGTCGAGTATTTAGGTTCGAGTTCGTGGCTTAAGTCTTTTGTTTGGCTTGCATTGGGCGCTTGATTACAGCATTGTTTACAAAATTATGGTTGCAGCAAGATTGAAAGGCTAGTGTAAGGTATTTCGTTGGCATATATTTCCACTAAAATTTTGTTTTTGTATTTTTCTTCATTCTGAATTCTGAAGCCACTTTTTGGAAATTGAAAGTTATGCATCTCATAACTTTATTAATTTCATGTTACTTCTTAACATTCGCTGCATAACACATGCATCTAAACATAGCTGAAAGTGGAAATTGAAAAAGTTCTTTTTGTTTCCTTCTCATTTACTCTATTTTAACTCAAATTTCCTAGAATTAGTTTAGAACCTTCTCTGCCAAAAAAAATAAAACAATAATAAAATTTAAATTAGTTCAGAGCTGCCGGAATTTTTGACCAAACAATGGACAAGGCAAAGGATTTGTCGAGAACCACCTCTTTTATTGCCTAAACTGGATTAACAAAGAGCCATTAAATCTGAAAAGGGTTGCATTTTATGACCTTGTGCTGCTGAAAAAAGGGTTTACTTCTTGGCTATTTTATTGTTTATTTGTAAAAGAAGAATTTATTTGTTTATTTTACGACCGACTCGACCTTGCTTTAATTTCGTCGCAGTCACTTTAATTTCTCTAAAATATGGTAGCAAACAGCAAATGAATAGAATTTATATTTCAATGTATGACTGAATTGTTGTTGTCAATTTATTTGCATACGCTGACCACCGTCGACGTTTTGAATGCCATGTGTAGGTCAAACAATGTGACTGTCCATGTCTAAGTGCGACGTAAGTTGAAAGACACTGCTTGTTGTTGTCTTTTTGTGCTGTATGTTATTCTTAGCTTAGAACATAGACTAAACACAATAATGGCGACTTTCTAAATTGGTCGATCCAGTCTGTTGAAAGATATTTTGTCTCAATATTGAGTACTTCTTTGTTTATTTGAGCTAATCAAGGAATTCCCAGTTCTGGACTTTGATGGCATATGTTAACTATTCCATTTTTGATAGTAATTTGTGTTGCCAACAATTTCTATCAATTGATATCATAAAAAATCTTATTCACCTTACACAATATGGGTAAAAAATAAACATTATTAATAAATATATTCTTCGTGTTCTTATTTTCATAAAACTTCTTCCAATATTATTCAATTTAACTTCATTTTTTTCTCTACCTTGTGCACCATATGCCGCTAACACTTGTTCAAATTCCGTTTTCCATTTCTTATTCTTGTGAGAATCCTTCCTGTGCGTGCCGCTAAGAATGAAATGAAAATTTTTTATTCAACTTTTTTTTTTAGTAAAAAACAGTTATTATGCCATAAAAAATGCTCAAAATTCATTAAAGGAACCCTTGCCCATTCATTTTTTAGCTATCCTTTTTCTATCTGTTTAATTTTCCCACAGGATGCTCTCAAACTGGTGGCACAATGAAGTGAGCGAGAGTGTGAAGAAATCTTATGATTAGAATTCAATACAAAAAGAACAGTTGTGTGGCAGCGTAAAAATAAGGAAAAGTGTTGTCAACCCACGCAGTGGTTGTAGAAGATAGGGACAAAATATTTATGGAGACTTTTTTCTAAGAAAGTACTACATGATACTTTAGATATTTGTATTCATAGGAGAAGTATATGGATAGTATTTTTATATCGTTCAAGCATTGATTACGTGCTTAATAAAGACAAATTTTTACCTTGTATCGTGTTTTATTTCAATTTCTGATATAAGCTCCTATAGAGTGATAGATATATTGACACAATGCTGTATATATTTGAAATTGTTAAAATACGAATTAATTATTCACTGTTCTATATATTACTTGTTATATTATAATTCAGTAAGTCATGATTCGATTCAATTCATTTTATATTGATTTTGTATACTGAACTTTACTTCCGAATAAAAACTCTTGCTAATAGGTTATGGGCCCAGCCTATTTGAATTTTTAATCAAATAAATTTCAAAAAGTGAAAATTTTCTTGTTTTAAAAAAAAAATAAATATTCAATGGCGACGTTAGGCAATTTGCATCAACTGGAAAAGTTGAAGGGACGCGAAAATTTCGCGCAATGGTCGTTTGGAATGCAGACAGTTCTCGAAATGGAGGAATTGTGGGACATTGTTCGAGTTTCGAAGAGTTACGAGGAACTAACGGCTACAGAGCGGAAGTCAACTGTGAAGGCTCGCGGACGAATCGTTTTGGCTCTAGGAGGAGACAATTATGTGCATATTCAAAGCACAAAAACAGCATATGAAGCCTGGGAGAAACTTAAGGTGATGTTTGAGGATAACGGATTAACGAGGAGATGTAGCTTGTTGGCGCAGCTTACTAATTACAAGTTGGAGAACTGTACATCAGTGTCTGATTACGTAAATGGCATTATCTCTACAGCGAATAAGCTGAACGCGATAAATTTTTGCGTTACGGATGAATGGGTTGGATCACTCCTGCTTGCTGGCTTGCCAGAAGAGTACAGACCCATGATAATGGGACTTCAAAGTTGCGGAATAGAGATAACCGGTGATTTCGTAAAGACGAAACTTCTTCAAGATATCCGTGAAGTCACGCCGGTAGACGGCGCAGCAGCCTTTTATGGAAAAAAGAGCGGCGGAAAAGGTCCGAGATGTTTCAACTGCAATGAAACTGGACATATCGCGAAGAATTGTCGTAAACGGAAGGACAATAAACATAAGAAAACTTCATATAACCGTAATTATTCTGCATTTGTGACAGGCTCAATCGACGAAGACTCTTGGTATGTCGACAGTGGAGCGTCTGCGCATATGTCAAGAAGATCTGATTGGTTTGTTGATATTAAGATAGATACTGAACGAAACGAGATTGTGATGGCTGATAACAAAATCGTAAATGCATCTGGAAGCGGAACAGTACGTCTAAATACGTCAGTGAACTCCGTAGATTGGCATATTGATGTTTGTAATGTGCTATATGCACCTGAATTGGCGACGAATCTTTTGTCAGTAAGCGAAATAGCAAAAAGAGGCCACAAGGTCGTGTTTGGTCCGGAAGGTTGTGAAATTTTCAATCAGCGCGGTGACAAGATGGCAACTGCGAAGAAATCTAATGGTATGTATAAATTAGATTGTAATTTCAGTTCTAAATTTGCACACGGAGCAATCGCTAAGTCAAAATCGGAAGATTACAATTTGTGGCATCAAAGGCTTGGTCATTTGCATGCCAATGCATTGAATTTGTTGAGGAATGGTTTGGCAACGGGAATAAATTTTCAGAGCACAGGCAAGATTGAATCATGCGTATCTTGTGCGAAAGGAAAACTAAAGCGTACAGTCTTTCCGAAAGAGGGTCACCACGTCGCAGAGAAACTGGCATTGATACACACCGATCTTTGTGGACCAATGGAAGTTGCATCTATTGGTGGCAGCAAATATTTTTTGACTTTTATTGATGATCACACTAAGATGGTATTCGTTTATTTTCTCAAATCGAAAGCTACAGTGAAGCAGCATTTTGAAGAGTTCATAGCATTTGCAGAGAAGCAAACTGGCTTGAAAATCAAAATTCTTCGCTCGGACAACGGCAAAGAGTACGTAAACAACGAAATGAAGTCTATCTTTAGAAGATTGGGTATTCAGCATCAAACAACAGTTGCGTACAACCCAGAACAAAATGGGGTTGCTGAACGCATGAATCGGACGTTGTCGGAGAAAGCAAGAAGCATGATGGCGCATGCAAATTTGCCGAAGCAGTACTGGGCTGAAGCAATCAATACGGCGGTTTACTTGGAGAATCGGTCCCCACACAAGAATCTGGCGCGCACCCCTGAGGAATTATGGCAAGGTAAGAAACCAAACTTATCACATTTAAAAGTGTTCGGTTGTCTTGCTCTTTGTCACATCCCCAAACAGAAACGCCAGAAGTGGGACTACAAAGCGGTAGAATGTATATTCATTGGATACGCAGAGAACACCAAGGGTTATCGAGTATACAATCCAAAATCGAAGAAGTTTGACATCAGCCGCAGTGTATTATTTAAAGAAGATACTTTTTATGGATTTGGAGAGAAAACCGATACAGAGTGGATTCAGTTTCCAATCAGTGAAGAACGCGCAGAGATTCTTACTAAAATGGGGGTTAGTAACGACGTCGAAACTAATTTTTCAAATCTAGAAGAAGATCCAGTAGTCGCTGAGGAATCATTCTCATCAGCTTGCGGTGATACGAATGAAGTGGGGGATAAGAGCAGCAGCGGTCCAGCAGTCATTGCGGATAAGAATAGTGGCTATGCAGAATTTGGTTTAGATGAGCGCAGCTGCGATTTACAAACATTTGATGAAGAGAGAGATGAGACAATAACTGAGATTGCTGAGCCACTCCTTCGTCGGTCAGAACGAATCAAGAATTTGCAACACAATTGCATGTGTAACATAGCTGAAGAAGACGACGATCCAGCTTCCGTCAACGAGGCCATGCAGCGAGACGATAAGGAATTGTGGCTGAAAGCAATGAAAGAAGAATTTAGTTCGTTGCAAGAAAATGAAACGTGGATTTTGGAAGATTTACCTGAAAATAGAAAAGCGATAAAGTGCAAGTGGATTTTCAAGACGAAAAAGGGAATAAATGGAAGTATTCGACACAAAGCTAGACTGGTTGTAAAAGGGTGTAGTCAACGAAAGGGATTTGATTATGAAGAAACATATTCTCCAGTAGTCAGGTACGCATCTATCCGTTACTTGCTTGGACTCTCCGTTCAATACGGCATGCAAATCGACCAAATGGATGCAGTCACAGCTTTTCTTCAAAGTGAGCTAAATGAGACGGTTTACATGACACAACCAGAAGCTTTTGAAGACTTGAAGCAACCCTTAAAGGTATGTAAACTTCGAAGAGCACTGTACGGGCTAAAACAAGCAAGTTTGGCTTGGAACTTAAAATTAGACTTTGAGCTTAAGAATTTTGGTTTAACGCGATCCAAAGTTGATCCATGCGTATATCACAAAAGTAATAGAAATTTGAAAACATATGTTGCTATTTACGTTGATGATGTGTTAATTTTTACCAACGATAATAATGAGAAGATCAAAATTAAGGAACATTTGGGTAAGAAATTTAAAATGAAAGATTTGGGAGAGGTTAAATTTTGTCTTGGAATAAAAATTGATAAGGCTTATGATAAAATTAGTATCAGTCAAGAAGATTACATTGAAAAGATTTTGAAACGATTTGGTATGGACAATTGCAATCCCGTCTTGACTCCTCTAGATCCAAATTCAAAAATAAATAAAACTATGTCGCCAAATACACAAAGCGAAGTTATTGAAATGTCTTCAGTTCCCTATAAAGAAGCTATAGGAAGTCTTATGTTCGCGGCGCAATGCACTCGACCGGATATTTGCCACGCAGTAAATCACTTAGCTAAGTTTTGCAACAATCCGGGTCAAGCGCACTGGAACGCGGTAAAGCGAGTATTTCGCTATCTCAAAGGTACAAAAGGCTTGAAGTTGGAATTTCACAAGGATGGGAATAAGGATATAATTGGCTACTCCGATGCGGATTGGGCAGCTGATGAAGACGAACGACGTTCCGTCACGGGATACGTCTTTATGTTTATGAATGGAGCTGTTTCTTGGAATAGCAAGAGACAACCAACAGTAGCCTTATCAACAACCGAGTCTGAGTACATGGCATTGTCAGCTGCAACACAAGAGGCTATGTGGTTGAAGTATCTTGACCAAGAAGTACGAGGTGTAACGAAAAATCCTATTGAAATTCTTTGTGATAATAGAAGTGCTGTACATTTGGCTCTTACCAATGGATACCATGCACGATCAAAACATATTGATGTGCGTCATCACTTCATCAGACAAAAATGTGAAAATCAAGATATTAGATTCGTTGGTATTAGAACTGACAACCAAACTGCGGACATACTCACCAAAGCATTATATCGAGTAAAGCATGAATACCATTGTAAGAACTTGGGATTAATTTAATTCGAGTGGGGGTGTTAAAATACGAATTAATTATTCACTGTTCTATATATTACTTGTTATATTATAATTCAGTAAGTCATGATTCGATTCAATTCATTTTATATTGATTTTGTATACTGAACTTTACTTCCGAATAAAAACTCTTGCTAATAGAAATTAATTTAGAAAATTGTTCCATTTCTTAATTCCCTTAAATTCTTAAGCAGCAAATATTTTTCTCTTAAGAAGCAACACTTTCACCCTTTTGCCGATGCTTACACCTGATGTCATCATTAGACGACCTGCTGTTATCTGTAAACAATAAACAACGCACACTCACACACGCACGCAAACTACACAACTACCTGTCGTCGTCTTCGCTACCGCTACAGCGAAATGAGGCACAACCCTTCAAAATTTAGATGCCAAGACCTCTTCAATTTAATCCTCTTCCGTTGTCAATCAGTCAGTCACGAAGATGCGCTGAATATTTTCTCAAGAGGATCAAAATCCTTAGCCTAAGAATAAGGAGAACAGGATGGATGAATGAGCAGGCTTTACTTACGCATAGTAGTTGAGGTGCAATAAAAAGGATTACGGTAAAATTTGAGGCATTGTTTTTATTGCGTGTTCGGCGCAACTTCAACGGCATGTGAGTGCCAGACGTGCCAGGATGAAGGATGTTGTTTTTATTTCTACATTCTGAGCTGGTAATCAATGTAGGAGTAAACATAGAAGCAGTAGAAAAGCAGTCAAAAGGTGTGCTCATGTTGTTATTGTTGGAAGCATACATCGTGGCTAGTATTTGTTTGCTTTTGTGTCAATCCTTTGATTTCCATCAACTAGCATTTGTTAAGAAGCCAACGGTACAAGCATGTTGCAGTATTTGTGCTGCTGCTGCTGCTGTTTGAGTTGTTGTTGGAACAGTTTTTCATTTGAATTTAAATATTTCCGCGTCATTTTGATGTCTTAAGCGGAAACGCGTTATTTGTAGTTTTTGATGCTCAAATTTTTTCCCCAACGATTATGAAAGGCTGCATATGTTACGACACGATAACGGTAAAACGACAGATTTTTTTTATAATTTCCTTACAATTTAAATATACCAAAAAAAAAAATGTTTTCTGTTTTTTAATTGTAGTGTTCACGAAATCATGTTAATAAATTTCTTTTGCTTGTAATCACAGCTGTTATAAACGATTGAATGTTCAAGCTGTTATGAATATTGTTGTGGTGGTGGCTGATGTTGTTGTTGTTGTCACTGAAAGAGTTTTAATTGTTTGATATAACTGTGAAGAACAGTTGCTTGGTATAAGAATTCGAAGCAACTAATTGTTATTCATTCCTTGTTGCATTTGTTGAGTATCAGGCTGTCATATTTATGCTGTTGTTGCTATTGTATTCATAATTATTTGAATGCTTTTAAAACTAACGGTAGATATTGAATGTACACTTTAAATATGTAGGTAAAAATAAAGCTGTCAGCAGCTTGTTGGACAAAAAAAGTATATAAATTAATTTGAAGCAAGTTTGTTTCTTAAGTCTTTCGTTTGCAAGAGGCAGCTTAATTCATATCAAGTAGTCAAAGATCTCCAGATGGTAAATTACTAAGGAATGCAAAGCAGTGATTTATGTAATGACCAATGTAATGCTCAGTGCAATGCTCATGCAATGCTCAATTCTGTACACAATGCAATTGGTATGTAATGTTATCCCTAATGCAATATAAAGCTTAATACTATGCTCATTGCAATGCTCAATGCAATGTTTAATGCAATGAATGAAATTGAAATGAACAAAATTAATTTTATTTAAATTTTATGAATTTATCGAATGAATTTAATAATATTTTTTTTTCTAAGTCAACGGAATGCCTTGTGCACAATTTTTACGAATTTATGAATTAATATGCGAAAATATTAAAAAAAAAAAAAAAAAAATAACTGGCCATTTCAGCCCTTGAAAGGACTTTAATCTAGCTTCTTATGATCAATTGTGTTGTGCGTGTTATTAAGTTTGTACACAATTGACCGAGAACCGGACCTTCATGTTTAACGCCGACTCCGAACGGCAATGAACGGAATACGCTCGTTCTCAAGAAGCTTTACATGGCATTTTGATTACTCTCTGAGGTTTGCCATTGTCTGCAGAGAGGTGGCGGCCGTACAGAAAAATTATTTTAATTCAAATAATTTTCTGTCGCTGCTGGGGTTCGAACTTGGGTCTCCAGGTTCGTTGACATAGCGGCCACGCACTTTAACCAACTACGCCACGGACCCCACAATATATTTCAAAGCTAACATTTAAATCTTAATCTTGAGATCTACATCTTATGTATTGAAAATTTTTATCTTTTAAGGTCAAAAGTTTTCATGCAAGCCTTGCTTGCTAAGAAAACAATTCCTAAAAATGTCTAATCATAAGTTACTCATTAAAAATTCTTTTAGAGAAAATTGTTGGCAGGATAGTCACCCAATATGCTTGTAACGCCCAGTCTCTTTGCTCTTCAATAAGACTTAAGAAATTTCAAAATCAAAAATCATTTGTCATTCTCAATGTAAGCCATTGATTTTGACCATGCCTTTCAAAGGCTAGTCAAACACAAAAAAAAAAAAAAAACACAGGCATAACTTCTGAGAATATTTGGGCAGCTACGATTTGCCATGCTTGTGCATTTAAATTTTTGCCATTTCAATATTAGCCAAATTTTGCAAGCAATGAAAATGTACAGGTATAAAAGGTCTCAAGGTTCAGCTATTTTTTTTTTTTTTTTTTTTGAGCCAACAAAAATGAAATATGGAATTTTTCTATAAAAAAGTGTATCCTTTTTATGTTGAACATTATATGATGACGTGCTGTGGTTGTCATAAAAGTATGATTTATTAGGTGGTTCGGTGAAAAAATAAGGCTCTTCCAGCAAATAGTTACGTAATTTAAGTTGCGCGGCTGTGACGTAAGAAATAGTCTTTGTTTTTGTCAAGTCCTTGTGAATCTGTTGCACACAGTTGCCTGCTGGATGTGGTTCAAGGATTATAGCTACTTTCTATTTTTTTACGGCATGACTTTTATTACATTTTGACACTGAAATGTGCGGCGCAAAATTTTTCAATTTCCATTTTTGGTTTTTGAGGAATGCACGCTTAGGATATAAAAAAATATTTTATGAAGGTCATGGACTTAAAGACATTTGACATAGATTTGATTGGTCAGTTATTTGACTTTAGAGAAGTTTGAAACTTTTGTTTTTTTATAACTTACTCTCAAATGACTTGCATCACAACAAAATATTCACCATAAATATTTTGATTTGAGTTTTTCTTGCTTTTTAGGTCACATAAACGGAAATGTACTCTATTTAAATGCACTTCCTTTGACCTAATTTTCAACAGCTTTACCTTTTGAAAACATATAGTAAGTCAGAGGATATCCTTTAAAAATACTTCCTACATCTGCTGAGTTGTCCTAGAAAACCTTTGTGAAAGCACATTACGTATAACAGCATAATTCAGTTCATATCATGATCCAGTTCCTAGTTGAACAAGAAAACATCCCCATCTCTAAGTTAGCATAACGTATGCCATAAATGCCCAACTGTAACTGCGTCATTTACAAAAGAAAACTATTTTGCTTGCAAATAGAATTTCATTCATTTTTCCCTACAATTCTCCACACACTTAAAACAGAGTCTTTTTTTGGGCTTGCCCCAATTTTGAGATTTTTTCAATATGCTGCTCTTTTCATTATCGGCTCAATTGAGCTCAGATTACAGCACAACAAAGGTATAAAGGATGCTATACAAGCAAAGCATTTTCCTTTATTTTCTCATAGAAAGCAAAGAGATTTTCTCGCGGATTTTTCCACATCGACAATAGAGCAGCAACAACAACAGCTGCAGTTACCGTTGAAAAGACGATTATCTTTTTTATCATGTTTTTTCTAGTAGTGACAAGCATATGCAATAGCATTATAAGAAAAGGATAACTGTTGATAGAATTTTATGTTTTTTTTTTTTCATTTGAATTTTGTCAGGTGGTTGGTTCAGAGTGCATCGAAACAATCTGAGAGAACTCTTACATCAACGTTTGTGCGCTGAATTTATTTACAGTTATAGAAGCATCCTGCACCTCTGTTGGTTTTTTTTGGCAATAATTGTGGATGTGTAGGAAAATTGCACCAACTATATTGGTGGATTTGATTACGAAATGTGACAGGATGTAACACCTCCGATGCGAGCATAGTTAGTGCAACATCTAACGGTTATATCTAAGTGATGGTGATGTCAGATGTTATGAATTGCAAGGATATGAAAAAATTGGATATTGTCTGAGTGCACTTTTGTGAGACAAAGCATTGAAATGTAGATGATTAGCTGCGGATTCATTTTTTTAATATATTTTAAAATTGTGGTGAATAAATTGTCAAAGCAAATTTTTCTAAGGACTCAGCTCCATAACATATAAGCATTGATTTTGCAAATCTTCCTTATTAATAGAAAAATAATTTGTTGTAAAATAAAAGTTGCAAAAAAAAAACAATAATTTTAAAGTGAAATTTTAAAACATCCGCAAATAAATTTCACGCAAGTTTGCTCCTTTAGTCTTTTGTTTGAAAATATCTTGCCTGCATGTGACGCATAAATGAATATGTTAATGGATTAAAAGTAATTAATTATTGAAACCCACAAGTATCTTAACGCTACTTACCACACAATTAAATTTTTGCTCAATACATATTGCTTAGTACTAAATATAAAAAACTTATGAGAAGAACCCAAGAAAAATTCTATGAAAATAATTTGAAAAAATTATCTTTGGGCTTACCACAAACTTACCATGAAAAAAAAGTACACACGCATACACTGACAACTGTGGCACATTCATGTTTAGAAAAAAAAACATACATAAACACATAGCAAAAAAATTACAGTTTGAACTTTTGTTCGCATTTTTAAACAACAGCAAAGCAATAACAAAATGAAAAACTCATCAAAACAAAAACCGCTGCAACTGCAACAAAGCCTAGAAAAGTAAAGAAAAAGTCTTCAAGAACTAGCAACACGGCAAGACTAGCTGAAAAATCTGCTAAGAGCTGCAGCAAAGAGAGTGCAAAAAACTGCAACACAAAGAAATAAAATAAAAAGGAATAAAACATAATAAAAAGTAACTGTTTCTTTCAAAAGCATGTCTTTAGAGACTGACTAAGTAACCACAGCAATAACAACAACAACAAAAACAACTTGGCGAAATTCACTCTCTTTAGTTGTTTCTGCTGCTGCTGCTGCATTGAAATGAAAAATGTGTGTTAAGCCAATGACCGATGTTGTTGTCAGCCGAGTCTGCAGCGAATTTGCGCAAAAGCAAAAATCATGAAACAACAACAACAACAGCAGCAGAATGTAACAACCGCGCACGCATACAACAGTTAGCCACGTTTATAAAGAGCCTTGTTGTGGCCTGCTGCGCATGCCCACGTCTCATGAAGGCTGCGCAGAAGTTTGCGTGGATGCAAAGCGGCTTGTTTGTTTGGAAAAAAAATATAAGCAATAACAAGCAATTCGTTTAAAAGCTGTGCATTGGCTAGCTTTTCTTTTCTCTTTATGTTATTTGCCTTATTGAGCATTTTGCTAGTTTTTTTTTTGTTTTTTTTTTCTAGCATATCTCACAACATTCCTGTAAAAGATTTGTGTTTTTGAGTAGAATTGTCTTTGAGGCCGATCAAGCTTTGCCTCTTGTTTGTTGTCTAATGTGAAACCTCGAACTCCTTGATTGATAGCTAATATTCGATTCTAAGCTAAATGTTGGGGTTTTTTGTTTATTTTGGATAATTCTGGCACATATTTTAAATGAGCTAATGAACGATTTGTGACAGCTAGCGTGGGTGTCAAATATTGCTATTAATTTTGCTTATGTACCAAAAGCTTAATTCTGACAGCATAGATGGGTGAAATTTATTATTTGAGCAACTTCAAAACGAGTTCGTATCTTAAGTCTTTTGTTTTTGTCTATAGACGCAGTATTTGCATGGAAACGACACATTAACTTATGAATATGAAATATTGGAATAAAGTAAAAAAAAAAAAATTTACAAAAAATAATTTTTTGATGAACTTCTTGCAACTCCGAACTGAATAAGAAACATTTATTTTTAATTGCAAATAAGAACTCAAAGATAAGAGCTGATCATGTAAAGAAGCGAATTAGTATGATTTTGTGTTGATTGTTTCTGTTATTCTTAACTTTGAATGTAAAAATGAAATTAATGTTTCCAATCAATATTCCTAACACTTCCGTCGGTCAATGTTTAGCAGTTCATTGATCTTAACCTATTTTTTTAATCAAATAGTACACATTAGCTGTCAACCAGCAGCACCCACTTAGAATAAAGTCTAGCAAATCCACCTATAGAGAAAATCTTGGTAGTCAAACGCATTCTAAGCCAGTTATCTTAACAAAAACACTTTCAAAACCGGCATTGCTATCATGCCAATCCATCATTATACAAAACAACCACCTTAAATAAAGAAAACAGATATCAACAAAATCTTTAAATAGCAAAGCATAAAGTAGAATAGAAAGAATAAAAAGTAATACAAAAGAATAATTAAAAGAATCGTTAGAAAGCCAGGCAGAAGAAATATTTTGCCAAATTATATATTCAAATAAATATTTAAGTAACCATTTAATGTCATTTCTTTGTTCAAAACGAAATTATATCATTTAAGCGTTTTTAATTGATTTGCATGAGAATGGATAAAGTAATCAACTGGTTCAATGAACTATTCGATTCTGTTGTAGCTATGTCACAAATTCAAAAGCCACAAATTCATTGTGTTTGAGATAGAAAGAATTGAAATTAAGTTCAAACACCGTTAGGTACACGAATCTATAAAAATATGCAAATTAGAAATTTATCATTTATTTACATTTTTATAAATGTAATGAAAATAAAGACATGATATTAATAAGATTTTTTTTAGTTTTTAAAACTGATATTTGATTTAAATTACTGTAAACAAATTATTTTCTTATTGCGTTTTTAATAAATTTGGAAATATTATTTTTCACATTAAAATAAATTAAAAAACCCCTCTATATAGAGTTATATAATGCCTGGATGTGGATATTTTTGCGAAGACTGCACAAGGTCAATAGCTCATAAGCTATCAAAAACATGTGAAAAAGCGCTCTCAGATTTCAAGGTAACTTGTCTTCCTTATACTAAGCATTTTTTGATTGTTTTGGTAAGGAAACTTATCTGACTCGCAAGGCAAGAAAATTAATGTTTTAATTCTGTTTTAATTTAAGGGCCTCCGGGAGTATTTAAAAAAAAGAAATTACACTTTTCTGAAATTGTGTTTTGAAGCCGTATTTTATTTTAGACCAATTTTTTACATTATTAAAGCATAACTATTCGAGATTTATCCCTGACATTTTGGTCCAAAAATATTCTTCAATAAGGTAGAAAAGTGCAATGCCGCGAAGGACCTTAAATTTGCAGTGAGCAAGATTGCTTAAAAACTACTCATCCGATTGCAACCAAATTTTCGACACTTACTTAAGGACTCGTTAAAGGGCATTTAATCGTTCGATTTATGTTTAGTATTCGTATTTTTTGATTTATAACCTAAAACGACCTCAATTGTGTGCACAAGAAATGAAAATTTTCTTTTTACGCCCGCCATTTTGTCAAAAATTAATATTTTTCAAAAATCAAGGATTAAGCGCCCAAAAACTCTTTACTAAACCGGACATTTTTTTTATTTTTTCAGATGAACCAGTCTCCAGATATCTTGCTCACCGCAAAATTGAAGCTCTTATGCGGCATTTTATTTTTCTGCGTTTTCGCCGAATATTTTTGGACCAAAATATAAGAGATAAATCTTGAATAGTTAAACTTTAATAATGTAAGAAAATTTGGTCTAAAATAAAACACAGATTCACAAAAAAAAAAAAAAAATTTCAAAAAAGTGTAATTTCTCTTTTTGAAATACTCCCGGAGGCCCTTAAAGCAATTCATGAGGTTCCATCCATGTCTTCTCATCTCATCTAACACACCCGTTCTCACGGGATGTGGAATCTCTCATACATATGTCTTGCTGGACTAACTACACGATGTCTGGACGGTAACTGGAGTTAAAGTCTTTCAATAAGAGATATGAGAAAATTGTATCACCACTTATCACCAAAATAAAATGGGTAGGATTGGGCAACAAAGAGTATCATAATATATAAATAAAAAAAAAAACATCGAATGTTCACATCTCATACATTACTCACTCATAAAATTCAACAACAGACCTGAGTGATGCACATTGGCCTAATATTAAAATAAAACGCTTAAGAAACAAACAAAACAAAAAAAAAAAAAAAAAAAAACACTTGCGCATATTTTTTACACAACAAATCTCCTCATTAGAGGTTGTCGAGATGTCAAAGTGCCACTTTTGCAAAGGTAATTTTTTAAAATTTATACCAAATATGGTCCCGAAGGAAATGTGGAAGTACCGGATATACCATGATACAAAGGAAATGTCGAAGTTTTCGGGGTCTGGTGCGAAAGCCAACTAAAAATTAATTAAAATACCTTCAGGTAACCTTAGTGGGTGGCAGTCGTTGCCGAGTGCATTTAAAAGTGCATGTACTATTCCATGCCAATCTTCAACCGGCGAGGTTCGTGGTTCGAACTACAACTGATGCAGAAGATTTTATAATAGGTGACCTTTGAGTTCAATAACATCTGAGAACATAAACTGCACTTTTTGAGAACTCCACCTGTTCTCACGAGCAGCACGTCCAAAGCCAGTTTAAAGAAGGATGGTCGCGGCAACGGGTTTGCCCTATCTTATGTAAATGTAGAGGGACTATCCAGATCCTGCAGTTGGCCGCCCAATCTTGGGAGTAGGTGGACTGTTTGACTAGTCGGTAGCGGTAGAGTATGCCTACGAAGTAATAGCAATGATCCTTAAAATTGGTTAGCACGGGAATAATCATAACGCTCGACAGACGTACTGTCATAATTTCCACCGGTACATTGGCATTAGTCTTATGGATATCTTAAAAAAGACAAAATAAAACGGTGCAAAATATGGTGCATAATTTGGAGAACAAGAGGTGTCAGTATTGGGTACTCTGAGGTGAAAAGTATATCTTAGTAGCCTCGGAGTACCAGTTTGCAAAGTTGCAAAATAGTGATGACCATGTGTCACACACAGTCAGAAGGGATGTGGTCTACTCTGTACCACGTCCAATAGTGGGTGGCTTTTGCAATCATAGTCATTAACGACGGTGCAGATATGTCGATGTGTGTTGGTGCGTGTTGAGGTTCCTTTTGCCCGGGGAGACTATCACAGGCCTGGCCCTTCGGGGAGTATCGTACTGGCTGTGGTAGTTCAATGCCGCAGACAGGTCTGTGATCGGCGTGGAGTTGCGCTAATCAACCAGGTGGGAATGCCCTCAAATTTTTAGAAATGTTTGATGGATCTCGATTTCCGCCAATAAATGTGGATGGTAACCCAACCAATCATCCATAATTGGTACTGTTGCGTTCCAACATTGGTTGCTATCCATACAGTGTATTTATTAATTTAAATATACAACTAAGTATGATGTGTAACCGGTGTTGAAACTACTAAGACAGGACGTTAGTTGCGTGATGGAAGTGACGCCCAGGTGATGATCGTTGTGTATCTGTTAGCATGGCACTAACGTCCTGAAGATTTATCTGCTGGTCATCAATTCCATGAACCTCGACCCCATTTCCATGGGGCATAGTGGCATTAAGCCTTTACGGCAGGTGTCCGCGTTTTCAAAAATAAGGAATATCAACCTGCACTTTTTGAGACCATTAAATTCTTAAAACTTTGATTTTTTTTTAAAGTAAAATAAATGTATCCATTAGGTATCTATTTATTTTTATTTCCATTTATTTTGTACACCTCCATTAGGTGGTGGAGTTTTCAAACCTTATTTTTTCGACCAACTCTAAATCTTTTACCGTCGGCTTACAAGTTAAACTTATCAACTGAGAAAGTTTCAATATTCACGAAAATTCGGCTTGTTAATTTTTGCTGCAGTATAATGTAGAAAGTCATTACAAAAATTTCTGAATATCTAATATTTCGGCTGAAAGTATCCCTTTGTTCATGGATCCAAATTTAAAAGGAAACACAATAAGCACAATGACTCATAATAATAAAAGCTTGTTTTGTTTTTTCTCCTGAACTATGTTATTCTAGGTTTTACTAGTAACCCGACAATGTTTATGTTCAGTCCAAATTTATTCATAGTATTTTTTTTTTCTGTAAAAGGAATAATTTTTTTTATTTATGCACTTAATGGCAAAAAGTGGAAAAGGCATATTTTATTAGATATATTATGAAATAGTCTTCTTAAAATTACTCCGTCAAACTCGTTACGTTTTAGAAACCGATAAAAAAATTTTATAATTATGGCATCACATCGGTTACATTGTCGCGGAAGACGAAACTATAACAGATTGTAAAAAAGAACTTATTTTTTTATAACTATTACAGCAATATTCCTGAGAAATGCTTTTAGTTTTTTTTTTGAAGCCTTTGTAATACAATCATGAGTATTAGAAAAGTATTCAATTTGTTCACTGTTACCTTCTTTTATTAAAAGAAGGTTCATCTCTTCAATTTTTTTTGCTTATTTTTATATTAAAGAAATATAAAAAATTACCTTTATTTCTTGATTATTTGATGAATCAGTTGATTAAATCAGTTTTTTTATAAAGAGAAAGAAGAACAAATAATCACAGGAAGTTTTTTTATGATGTTGAATGAATTTTTTGATATAAAAAGATAATTGAAATAAAGATTTTAAAGACAGTTTGCTTCAACACTGGAGGATCTAAATTTATTTCCATACCAGAACAAAACAGGCCACATTAAAAAATTACTGTTTTCTTTTTACATACATTTTT
This sequence comes from Pherbina coryleti, assembly GCA_943735915.1. Classification (NCBI taxonomy): domain Eukaryota; kingdom Metazoa; phylum Arthropoda; class Insecta; order Diptera; family Sciomyzidae; genus Pherbina; species Pherbina coryleti. The sequence goes on from OX030952.1 coordinate 132,514,144, forward strand.
AACAGGACAAATTGTTTTGAATAAATCTTTAGAAAACTAGGACTACTCATCACCAGTCTAGTTATTACACTGAAACCTGGAGAAGGTTGTGAAAAAGTAAAAAACATTAAATATAACAACAAACCTTATGAAGTCAAATTCAAAATAAATTATCACTTAGTTGCGACTTACTTATAATTCCGCATTGGTCTTGCCAAATGTTGCCTCATGTATCTTCTAAAATCTACTTTGTAGACTGCAAAAATTCCAGAAGACTGCGATTTGAGTTATTGTAGTGGCCAACGAAACAGCTGTCAGATCTGCTGGTGATTCTTGATAAAAGTATTTTGTGATGTGATTTTTTTTTAATATAATACAAACACATTTCCAGTTGAAATTTTAATCTTAAAAAAAAAGAAAAAATTGGAACATTAATAAAAATTTTTTATGAATTATTAGATAAAGTCATGAATACAAAAGGGTCATAAACAATGTAATAGCCATATTAAAGGTCAATATTACTCGTATATATGCTCTGAAATTGAATTTTGTACATTTTATATAATTTTTAGAAATATATACTAATTTATGTACCCCTTTATATAACATTATAAGGTTCCTAGTGCCGATGAACACCAAGAGCACTTTGAAAAGCTTCAATATTATAGATGATATTCGTTATTTTTTTTATTATTTAAATTCAAATTTACATACAAACAAAATTTCAAACATATGATTGTTGTAATTGAACGATAAGAACTTATAACGGTATTCGCACTTAACCAACTGAGAGCACCATAAGGCATTGGAGTTCCACTTCTGGTGAGACAGTGCAAAAAACGACAGACTACTTTAACAACAAAAACAGTAAAAACAACAACAACAACAACAACAGATAAAACACCAACTTTATAAACACTTGCAAAAAATCACATAAGTTTGCAAATTCTCGAGTGAGCAACTGAATTGAGTCTGGCGTTGGACAGAAATTGAGATGAATTGTTGTTATTGCTGTTGTTGTTAGCAACTCTTTTTCTTGTTTCTTTTTGTTTTTTCTATGATTATAGAGCCGCCGTGTGTTGAGTTAGGATTTTGTTGCTGTTGTTGCTTTTGCGGTTACTTGAGCAATGCCAAGGCAACAGCAGCAGCAACAACAACAGCAACAGCAAAATAAGTGGAAATTGTTGTTGCAAAATAAGGTTACTTGCGGCTATTGAACTAGTTACCTAGTGCCGACCGAACGACAGTCGAAGTTAACCGTTTGCCGATACGATGACGACAACGACGATGACGAAGTAAGTTGCCATGGAAAAAAAGAATAAAATAACAATAAAACGTCCAACTAGACAACGACAACAACAATAAGAGTGGCAGCAGCAACAACATTGCAGTGAATCAAGTGAGTCCACATCTGATGTTAGTGATAACTTTGCAATTTGCATTGACAAGTTGAAACATCTAGGAATTTCTTTTAACTGAAAAAAGAGACCTTTGTCTACTAAAAATAAATCTTGTTCTAAAGTAGTCATTTGAAGCTAAAGAAAAATTTAGCCAGCTAACTTTACTTCCCAGCTAGTTTTTATTCGAACAAATTTCTATTTCCGTTTAATTTTTCTATCTAAGTAGCTGTCATACCATGACGAGATATGCGAGTCAGCAGCTTTTTGTCTAGGCATGTCGATTAGTTGAGCGCACAGCCATCAACAACAATAATTTTTAACATAATTACCACGCATACAAAGCGCTCAAACACTTGTGGTGCCTAACAGTCGCCAAAGAACGGGTACAAAACAAATATGGCCAATGGCCAAATATAGCCAAAATAACTTTCCAATAGTTCAAGTCAAGTCAAGTGTGGACTGGTTTGACTCCGGCCACGCAGCTTGGGTGGCTTACAGCCCCTAACAATGAACACATCGCAAAGAACAACAAGCATTGTTCTCTAAATACAATAAAAAAAGAAAGAATTATTCAACAGGCTAGTTCGTTGCTTAAGTCTTTCGTTTGCTCTGGTGCTTTTTTGGTAGAAAACAAAAATTTCTATTTGCCAAACTTGTTGTTAAGCACTCATTACAATTACACCCAGATGATTGAAATTCTGGAGCTATGGAGTGAACGAATGCTCTTGTTAATGCTGGAGATGTTGCTGTAGCAACAGCTTCTGTTTATTGCTACCGATGATGACTTATTTGTTTTGACTGATTTATTGATTTACAGCTTGAACGTTTTGTATCTTTGCTATTGTTGTTGGTTCATTACATGCATACATATTGATTTTCCTTTTTGTAGGTAGTTTTTTGTTATTCTTATCTGATTTCATTATTTTTTTTTTTTTTTTCTCCTTGTGTTTTTTTGGGACAAGCACTATTTAAAACAATTTCGTTGCTGCTGTTCAATGAACTCTCAAGTGTTGCGATTCTATGACACAGAAAAATATCTTCTGTTGAAAAAGAGAAATTTGCACTCTTCGGAGCTTTATTTTTAATTGATTTACTATTAACTAGAGCTGACAATTGATAATGCAAATAAGACGCTTAACATAATTGTCGGAGAAAAAGCTTGAAAATTTTTGCATAATCTTCAACGGTTTCAGCAAACTTTTTGAAGTTTGGTTTAAAAAAATGGATGAACGTTTTATTTTCAGCTGAAAACTTTATGTGAATATATTTAATTCGTATTCTTAAATACAGAATGAAAAGCATATTTGAAATTATTTAATAATAAAAAAAAACATTTTCTGTTTAATTTATAACTGAGTTAAATATAAAAAAAATTATTTTGATACTTCCGTGGATTCTTTATCCTTTACCTTCATTTCTTTTAAATACCCTTTGGAGACTTTAGTTTTAATTTTCAATTTCTGAGATATCCAGACTTAATCATAATTTCGTTAAGAAATTTTTTTTTTATGAATTTAAGACAAACAATTACCACAAAATCGGCTATTGGGTCTTTCAGCACTAGGAGGATGAATCTTGGCACATAGGTCTGTAGGCGGCTTACAAAGACTGAATCAAAATAAAGAAGTTATACTCCCATTTATTGCATATGAAAGATGGGATCCCTACTGGTGATTACTAGTAATTTAGACAAAATAGGCAGAATAAAGTTAATTGTAGTTGTTTTAACGTGTATTTTGTTAAAAGTTCCCCACAGCATTAGTTCCCCATAGCTGTACTATCCAAGTTAATTCGACGTCTACAAAATAATGTTGAAGAATGGAAATAATGGTTGTCGAGGAATGGGTTTTCATTAAAAAAAATATTGTTTTCCCATGCGAAACATAGTTACAAGCGATTCTTTTTTTAACCCTCAAGGACCTAACAAAAGAAATTTTGATTTAGAATCCAAAATTTTAACATGTTTTATTAATGATGGTCTATTGTACGTATGCCATGAAAGTTTCATAATTATATGTTTAAAAATGAGAGAGATATAAATATTTCAACTTTTAAGCTTTTCCCACGATTTTCTTCAACAGAAAACCGATAGTAGCACTATCTAAATATAAAAAAAAAATTTTTTTTAATTCTGGTTTTCATATTTTGATGTAACCATCCCATTTTCCAACGAGCTCGGTTGATTTTCGAAAAAATTTTTTTTTGTTTTAATCACCCTAATGTACACTCATCAACCGATATTGAATTTTGAAAAATCGGAATTCCAGAATGATACTCTTGCAATGTTAAAATTAGTATTCAATATATAAACTAGGATGATAAAACATGGAATATTAGAAAATGGCTGATTTACAAAAGAAGTAGAAAATAAATATGAGAGTGAAACGTCACTCAGGCAAAAGTGGGCGTGAGGATATAAAAACGATATAATTTAAGAAGCGAACGCACTACGATGCGGAAATTTGATGCGGAAAAACTGAAAAGACCCTTTTAAGACTCATATAAATGAGTTCTTATCGTCATAATGCGCTCAAAAAAGACTCTTTTATGAGTAAATTTTCTTAGGTCAGGGCTTCAAAATATGATTCATAATAATGACTGCCTAATGTCTCATTTTGGACTCAAAATGAAGACTCTTTTGTGACTCATATTTAATACTCTTTTAAGACTCATAATAAAGACTTTTCAAAAATTTATAATAAATACACTCATATAAATTAGATTTTTGGGACTCAAAATGAAGACTCTTTTAATAGCCTTATTATATACTCTTTTAAGAATCATGCAATGGAATCTATAAGGACTCATAATGAAGACTCTTTCAGAACTCATAGAAGCAACAATGGTCCGTTTAGGTTGAAATATGATTTTAGATTAAAATTTTTTTAAAAAAATTTTATATATGAAAAATAGAAAGAAATGAAAAAATATTTTTTTTTCAAACATTTCAAATAAAAATTAATTGTAAAAAAATGAAAAGTTAAAAATTTCACTTTGCAATATTGGAATCAACTTCATTCCATTCTGCAAGCTCTTCAACTGCATGCTGAACGACTGAAAGATAAATTATGACGTATTGGAGTATTCACTTCGAAAAAACTATTCATATTTTCACAAATTATTATCACATTACAAATTACAGAGGATCAGCCTATGATGGTCATGCATACATATGTACCAACGTTTTTATATATAAAGAAGATAAGAATATAACTTTAAAGTTTATAAAATCCTCTCCGAACCAAATTGTCGAGTTCTCATAAAACACTCGTATATTAGACTTTTTTATGAGGCCTTTTTATACTTACTCATAAATCATGCAATGTAAGTATAATCCTTTTGTGAGACTTTGTTATGAAAAATCATAATACCGTCTTATTAAGGACTTATAAATGAGTTATTTTTATGAGAACTCATAAAGAAAGTCAATATTAGACTCTTTTAAGAGTCCTATTTTTGAGCAGTCATTTTACAATCATCCCAAGGTCTCACTTAGAAGTATTTCTATTGCGTACTTATAAAACATGCAAAACAAATACTCTTTTTAGAGTCTTATTTCTGAGCAATCATTTTACAACCATATCAAAGACTCCTTTAGGATTTTTTTTTAAGCACTCAGAAAATGTTTGCAGGGCTCTAATACACAAAAAGCGCTTCTACTTAAAACGATATAGCTTTGGTTTTGTCAGAGTCTTTCAAGGAAAATTTTTGATAAAAATTTTTAACAGAAATGAACTTGACACTTGCAGTAGAAACCCAGTCAAAATTCTCCAGTTTCCAAGTCAAGTTCCACTCATACAAAGCCTGCAGTTACAGATATATTTTCTTTAAATTTCTCATTACGTGTGATCCACAAGCTGCAAAATTCAAAAAGTTTGGTAACAAAATATAAGACCATAACCCTTAAAATATACTTTAAAAATTATACTTTAATAAATTATAGTGAATATATATTTGTGACCCGGTCTACGAAAAGGGACCTTCGGTGTAAAAACAAGTTTTCGAGAAAACAGCTGTTTGTAAACGTTTAATTGTCGCACACTGAATGGCGTCTTTGTATTTCTTAGTCAATTAATACGAGTTCTTTACGAGTTGGAAACTTCTGCTTTGCGCCATTAGAAAGAGCACACATTAGTCTATCCGAATCGCCAAAAAAGTGAAAAATGATATTTTCACACCGAAGGTCCCTTTTCGTAGACCGGGTCACATTTGTTTTTTTTTTCTTGAGTGGCGTTTTAGGAAATCTAATAAAAAACACGCCTTCCCAAAAAAAAACGTAGTCAAAATAATAAAACCCTCTTCAATTCTATACCAACAGAAGAATTGATTATAGGCTCCTGCACTAGCATTGGGCACGTTTATTGTAATTTGAAGATAGGTGATATTAAATTTAATACCTCGCCCATCGCTGACACAAATTCACTTCTTACGATTTTGAAATTTCACATTTTATTCTTTATTTTTTAAATTTCATCAGCCATGCTTTATATAATCCTTCAAATCTCTTCAAACGAGTGTGCAAACAAAAGACTTAAGACATATACTTGGCTTAGAGACAGAACTTGTGTGGGGAGTGAAGAAAATTGATAGAATGTTCAAGCTGAGCAAAAGAATGTAGTTGCTAAAGATAAGTAATGATGAAGTTATAATTTTTACTGGTCTGCTTTAAAATGGCTGCTGCTGACATTATTTAATTAAATAATGAATACAAAGCTTATCACAGTCGATTTTTTTTTCTAGCAAATATTTTAATTATAAAAAAAATAAATCGTAAAAAAATAAATATATTTATATTTCTTCCATCGTAAGGGGCGTAACACAGTAACTGCTTGTTATTCGATGTTTTCTGATCATCTTAGAATTTCTTTTAGTTAACATGTATTATTTACTTAAGACTCTCTTGAACTTCTATAATATTTTTTATTGGGTCAACATTTTGACGTTTTACTGCATGCGTGGTAGCCATGATACTGCTTTAAGTTATATGTATCATCGCTGCTAGAATCAAAATCAGGTCAAAAATACAAAATTATTTCATATGCATTTTTTCTCAGACAATTTTTATTATTATTACAACTCGTACAACTCATACGTTGCTGCAAATGAATTTATTCACATGCAGCGCATAAAAGAAGCAATTTCAAAGATCAAATTATGGCGATAAGTAACACTGTTACCAACAACAGCCAACTTAGCAACAAAGCATTGTCATTATTATACTTTGATCACCTCAGCAGCAGCAAAGTTAAACTTTATGTTCTGACTCTAAAAATTTCCAACAAGAGCAATTCGACCAGCCAAAGAAATGGCACAGTTTTAACAACTACTCCATTTTGGTCTTTTTTCATTTTTTTTTTTATAATTCTAATGGTATTTGCTCCAACTTTAGCAGAGGGATTTTACCATTGCTGCTGCCGTAGAAGACTCAAATTGTTTGAGCGCAAAAGTTCACTACATTTGCACAGCGCCAGCCAGGGTACTAATTGAAATTCTGCACGAGTTTAGTCTGCATTTTGTATGAAGTTCTTGTTACCGACTCAATGCGCTGTATGAATTTAGTCCAGTGCTATGCCCGGTTATGACCGTATTTTTTGTATTGGAAAAAGAATCTTGTTATTTATATGATAATTGTTCGACGACCTACTAAACTTAAGCGCAGTTAGCAAAGGATCAAGTTGTAGCATATATGTCATCGGTTCTTTTCAAGAGATGATTAAATTTGATCAACACATCCAAGCTTTCAAGGTTAAGCATAAACATCAATATCATGGTAACAATTAACTATTTGTTTCTTGATGAAAAACGATTAAAAAAATCTTCAAGCAGCTTAACCTTGAACACCAAAACTTCAGCCCATAACCAGGGAGTATGAGCTCATCAGCCAAGTATAAATTGCAAAGCCCATCATAGCCAAATAACTAAAATTAATGGTCTGTCAAGGTAGACAAACAAGGACTGAAGCTTCAAAGAAGAGGAATAAGAAGAAGAAGAATTCAGTATCTTAGGCTTAAAAGCGAAAAAAATCCCATTATAAAAGTTCATTAAACGCACAAACATAGAAAGCTCATCAATAACTATCATTTTCTATGCTTGTGTTTCTTACCTGCGTAGTTCGGCGAAGAAAAATATCATGAAAAAGAAATGAAACAAACAAATTAAGAGCCGAAAAAAGCCTGCTTGCACCCGTTGCGGAAACAGTGGGGTGTTTGCACGCACCAACAAGAACTTTCAATCGGTTGAGGTCAATAAATTTTTAGAGGCGGCGGGCTACAACAGCAACAAGCCATAATATAACAATATAAAAGGCAAACTAAAGACGCAAAAAGCTGTTAAGAACAACATTCATTCATTCTTTGTTCCATTCCTAGTGAAGTGGCAGAAGCCAACGAACTCTTTAATTTCATTTTTTTTAACTTAATTCTTCTTTTGACAGAGAAATAATAAATTTGAAATAAAAAAAAACGAAAAAATGCTTTATAGTGAAAAAAAGTAAAAACATTCTAAGCGCGGTTCAGCAAACAACCAAAAATTCTACACAAGTCAAACATAGAGATTAAGAAAAAAAAAATTGAAACAAACAACAAATTATTAGCCACATAGACTAAAAAGTAGCAGCAGCAAAAAAAAAAAAGGGAAGAAGATTTCTCAAACACGCTTAGGCGGGCACGCTGTAGCAAGAAGCGTTCTGAGAAACAACAAGAACAACATCAGCCACAGCAACAACAATAACGACCACGACTTTAACAACAAATTTCTACTTTTATTAACACGCAAACAATCAACGAATAATAATTGTTCGTACTTGGCTACAATTGAAAGCTTTGCTCCCTGCCTACCAAGCAAAGCAAATCAACTTAACTATACAACAGCATATGTAGAAACCATTTCGATTTTTTTTTTCCATTCTAAGTTTGGGTTTTATTTTTCTGCTACAGCTTCTGTCGGCTGTTGGCCATTGAACTTAGCAATGAAAACGAACTTACCAACGAAAAAGACAAAAACAACAGAATATATGCTGGCAGCGCGTTAAATAAATAAAAACAACAAAATGTAAAAAAAGACGCGCCATTAAAAAGCACTTCTTGCCCAAAAAAATTTACAAGAAGTCAACGAACTTGGCCAAAAGAAGAATATCTTTTTTATATGTTCATGTATGTGTAATTATTTATATATATATTGGGTTCATATATATAAAAAAAAACATTTCTTAGCATTAAATGAAAAATGAAATGTATTTTTTGTATCTGCTCTTCTTCATAAAAATTAAAACAAAAACAAAACTTAAAGCAACAGCAGCGGAAGCAAGAGTCACAGAATTGAAAAGCGCAAGAAGCCAGAGTGCTTGAGTGAAGAGAGTGAGTGTGTATGTGTGTGTGGGCTGGCAATGTTGGTGTTGGTATTACGCACTTATTTGCTTAAAGTGAGCAATAAATATAAATTTAATTGTCTTGTCTTGCCAATTACTTCATTTCACATACATATGTATTCTTCCTTCATCGACCGAGCACACAGCAAGTTTGTGTCTTAAATCTTTCGTTTTGTTGAGCTGAACTGCGATGGTAGAGCTTTTGAAGCCTTTGAAATGTGGCAACGGATTGAAAATCTTTGAAAATTTAGCAAAAAATTTAAGTTTTCAAAAATAAAAGTAATAAAAACTAATACAAATCAAGGTTTATTGCATAAATATTAAAAGCCACATGACAAAGGAAGTCAATATTTTTTCTGATATATATGTTATATATCTGTAATATCTGTTATATTACTTACTGCCTTCAGAGTTAAAACCGTTATAGTAATAATCCAATAATTTTTAGCTAAGTCTAAAAGTTGTCTTGTACAATTCCAGTTTCATTGACATATTTAGAGGCAATCAGTACTAAGATGACTTATTCAATATTTTTTTTTTTATTATATATATTGTTGCAAGCACAAAAAAGTGACGCTACAGAATGATGAGTCATGCATCATTGTCGATCGAACACAACGTTAATAATTTGGTTTTTGCTCATGTTTTCTACACTTCAAATCAACCAATTCGTCCAATTCAACAGAAAACCAGTCCAAATGCAAAAACAGATTTCACTTTGGCCAAAAGAAACATGCATTCTGAGTTATGAATCACATTTAATATCTTCTGAAGGTCATTTATGAATTCTTTTGAAGTTTATGAATTAAGCGTGGATATGATTGCTTTTTATTTCACTAACAATTCAAAAGTCTGCTTCAATGCTTAAATTATAACTTTGAAAAAGAAAAGTTGTCCTTTTTGACTTTAGGTTATTTGGTTAAAAATATAAAAAGTTGTTTTAGTTGTCTTTTTTGTTTTTTTGTACTTCTCATAATACATTTCCAAACTAACAGTCCAACCTAAATTGGTGCGCTTGCGTCTGTTAACTGTCAAAATTGGTTAATGCACATACATTTTGTATGAAGCTTACACAAGTAACATATGCAACGCACTAACTCAGCTCGGTTCGAGAGCAAAAAGAAAAAGAAGAACAAAGACAATGAATGTTGAAGTTGACGCAGGGTTTAGTATGAATAGCTCCTACAGATCATTTGCATGACGCTTGGAAACACAACGCAACATGCAAAAATATAAGTTGGACTACCAGAAATGGCTTCAAATATTGCAATGGTTCTGGTAATTATTGGTCCATATTACTTACACATTAAAAGATTCTTCTGAATTAACTCAAATGGGGCAGTCCATAAATATCGTGACGCTAAAAATGGACAAAATTAGCCCCCCTTACTCCCCTTAAACACATCGTAATGTTGTGAAAATCTTTCTGAGCGTCACGTAAAAAATTATCGAACTAAGTTGCATGTATTGAAAACTTTGATGAAGTCCTTTCTCTACTCTGTTAACCAGAAGTTAAGGTTTTATTGTTTATAATGTTCAAGAAAATGTAAGTCAGATTAATGAAGAACTTTTTGCAGAAGTTTATTAATTATATTACGTACTGTTTCTGAGTTGTACAAGTTATTGCTGACCTTTAAGAGGGATATATAGCTGAAAGGTACTTTCTTTATAATGATGTTCTCCCAAGTTATGGACATGATAAATAATTTTTTTTTAATTTAACATCCCTAGAATAGTTTCAGTGTTAAATAATGTTGCTCAATTTGGTACGTCAAAGAATTTGTCATAACCCCACTGAAGATTTCGGAACCAAATTTCACTAAGTTAAGAAGATAAAGAATGTAAAAGTGTTAATAAGTCATAAGCATTGACCTTAATACAAAAAGCACTTTAATTAGTCTACCCGGAAAATTCCTTGGGTGATTATGCTCTATGGTACAATGGCTAATAAAAAACGTTGAGAATTTGTAGTTATTTTTAAAGCACATAAAATGTTGAACATTTAATTTAACACCTAAAGAAAGATATTTACAATTTTCTGTTTTTAATCAGTTTTTTATCTACCAATTTCAATTTTAAATCGACCAATTGCTATGAATTTTGAATACTATGGGAGAGTATTAGAATCTATGGGAGACTTTTATACCCAAGCTGACTACCTTCTCCCCTTGGATACGGTGCATGTAGAAATGACTAGCAAAAATATAATTTGATCGAATTTTCATTTTATCCAAAGACACAAAATATTCATTTCAGACCAATGCATGAACCCGTATGTTTCGAATCGATCTCAAAATTTGATACATGGATTCAAGATATTTTTGGCTCGAGAATTGAATATTGTGCAAATATTTTGCAAATCGTGTTTCAAACTGAATGCATTTTACTATTTTTAAACTGAGACCTGGTAATGAATTCGGTTCATTGTATTATTAAATAATCAACAAACATTAAAAAAATGTTATTTCCTTGCAACATCATCAGCACAAGTTGCATCTTTCACTCAATTTATTAACAATAGTAAGCTGTTTGTTTATAAAATCAACACAGCAACATTGACGAGATAACTCTGAGCAGTGAAAGAGATTTAATTGATTGTAAGACAACATTTATAAGTTCAAAAGGAAAAAACTTACGCTCTAGACAACAGCGCATCATGAGCATCATGTCGAAGATATGATAGATATGCGGAGCAGTGCTTTACACAAAACAGCTAGCAGCAGGTAGCACTCGTTCTGTGATGAGTTTAAATCATGTCTATTCTAGGCTTGAACAAAAGACCAAACAACAACAACAACAACTCGACAAACACACGATCACTGTCAAGATCAATAACGAGGCCTCTTGCTTGCCGAGCTCAGCCAATCAAATTTGTTTGTTTTAAACAATTACAGTGAAAACACAGCAAAAAAAAAAAAACAACAAAAATAATAACAACAGCAACAACAGATTTGTGAGAACAATTTTACGCTCTTGCGCTCAATTTCAAATAACAACAATAAGAATCTGTTAGAACTTTATTGTTGTTGGTTTTTGTGTTGTTTTTGTCACCGCTTACCTTACAAACGATGTACAAACTAGTGAGAGAAGCGCAGCGAGCGGAAAGTTATCTGTCTGAGCGCCCAGAGAATTGCAGGAATCGTTCTAATATCGACTATATCCAACGAATAGCGGTGTATAGGTGTTAAGCCACAAATACACACTTGAATCAAGTCGCTCAAAATGCCAACTGCTGCCATTTGTTAAGCGTTCAGAAGAATTCTTGTAACGCTCTTACGAAAGAGATAATTTTTACCGATGTGCATCTGCAATTGGAAGAAGCAGCAGCAGAAAAAGACTTAGAAGAGACAAATGATGACTACCTGTAGAAGTGGCAGAGCGCCAAGAACACCTGAGCACGTATGTGTGAGATTCATTACTGTGAGTAGTTGTGTGTGTGTGTGTATACTGCCTATGCGTTTGTGTGCGTTCGATCGTTTGGAACATTTCAAAAATATATGTGATCGAGAAGTCTGACATTGAAGTTGAAACTCATCCGTGATTCAGTTTTCCGTAAGCAACTACACGATAAAGACACGGACACGCTAAGGCAGAAAAACTAAAAGACAAAAAAGAAAAAAAGTTCTAACTATAGCTTAGCCACTTTTTAGCTATCAAACAAAGTAGTAGCAAAGAACATGCTGAGCTAGTAGTCAAAGCCACAAAATAAAATATGAAGACGAACATTTAACAGAGTGTAGTAGAAGAACTTTTGAGCGCGAGTGTCATGCAAAGGAAAATCTTTGAACCCATAAGACTGCATTTAAACTAGTACTAAAAATAATAACTAATTCTATGGATTAAGCCGCTGTGAAGCAATGAAATTTTATCTTAAAATTAATTGATTAAAAAAAAAGTTAAAAAATTAAGTGAATAAATGGAATATTTTAATCTAATGGAGTGCATGAGTTTTATATGACAAATAAAAAAAAAAAAAAAATAAAAAAGAAAAACAAAAATTTTGAATGTATAAAGATAAATTATTAAATTGCAAATAAAGCTGTTTTTGCACCAACATAACCACAAGAACTTCAAAAATCATTGTTTTTTGGATTAGCCGCTAAAGCTGTTGCTGTTTTTGACTTTACATGGATAACTTGTGGAATAACCAAACATCGAGGTAAGTTTTGCTAAATTCAGTAAAAATTAAACAAAGCAACTTCATACTTTAAAGCTTTAAAATTTTAAATAAACAGACTAAAACACTTCTCTAACAATACTTTAATAAAGCTCAGCCAAGAGTTGAAGTTCTTAGCAATTTTAAAAATATCTTTCGATCTTTGTATTTACGTTTGAAAAACATATTAAAATTATTTGTTTTCAAAATAATTACAAAATTATACATTTTTAATAATAGTTAGCTATTAAAAACAAAAGACTTAAGCAACGAACCTGTCACCGCTGTTGCTTAACGCTAGAATTGCTTAAATTGCTTCAATGATGATGAATTCGTTGATGCTTGGATTTATTTATTATTATTATTTTTCTTACAATTAAGCTCAGCTACACTTAGAAAAAAATATGCTCAGTTAAAAAATAAATTCATTTAATTCTGAGATAAGCTTAAATGTTTGTGTCAGCTTTATGCCGTGGTCTCCAGCTGCATGGCTTTAGTGCAGCTTTCCAATTGTTGCTATTTGCACCTGCTGTGATACCATCCTCTGTCTCACTCATCTCTTGTCATCTCATTATGAACGTTTATAACCAAAGCGCAAATTTCATCAGTTTTGTCGTTGCATCAACAAAATCACGCTATAAAACACACCTTGTGTAAATGATATATTTGTCACATAATAAAACTGCATATTGCGCAATAAGTGAGAATGTGTGTTTCCGTGTGTGCGTGTGTGAGTATGTGTTAAAAAAGTTGCTTGGCTAATTTTGTGCTTTTGAAATTTTAGCATTTTAACAAAATAATTTGATTAATGGCTTAACTCTTCCCCACCTCGTTATCGCAATTTTAGAAGCTTCTTCTTAGCAAAAGCTCTCCTAAGCTCTCCTTAACAACAACTTTACAAATAATTAAATAATTAATTGATTTATTTAAAGATGCTTATGAATAATGTTAGAACTTTATTTATATTTTTTTTTTCTTAAACTAATAAGCGATTTTTAAAGATGCCTAGCTTAAGCTACAACAACAATTAAAACAACAACAAAAACAACAGCAAAACACACTTCAATAATTGCTGTGCTATGTATTCTGAGTATGATTAATTGACTTCAAGCTCTTTAAATGTTATTGTTGTGTGCTTACACAACACAAACAACAACAACAATGCAAATAACAACAACTACATTTATAATTAAAATATTATCTCACAGCCGTATTGTTTTTGTTTTGTTTTGTTTGTTTTTTTTTTTTTGCAGCTAGGGAGCTAACCACTTTCCGAAAAAGTAGAAAACGAACAACAAATCCAACACTTAGTTATTAACACGTTATGGCTTAGAACTGGTTTAAGCCGGGTTGTATAGGTATTAAAAGAAAAAAATAAAATAAAATAATAAGAAAAACCTAACTACTTTGTTAGAAATATTATTGCAAAAAAAAAAAGAAAAAAGTAGGGAGGAAAAAAACACAACCTTGACTTTGACTTTAAATGACTCCTAAACAGCTTTCAAGCTAATATAAACAAATATAGCAAGATTCATCCAACACGCTCGCGCAGCAAGCAAATCAAGCTCATTGATCAAAATCATACTCAGGGGAGGGTAGTCGAAACAAAAACAAAAAAAAAGCTGCTATTTAAACTTGCTATTTTACAATTGCTAATATAATTATAACAAGTACTCTGACAAGCTGCAACAATTGTAATTTATTTATAAAATTCAATTTCAATATCAAGGTTAACTTAACCCATAACTTCCTAATCGACTATATTAGCAACGATTGGCATTCATTTTGGTCCATTTTGGATGCTGATTTTAAATCTGTTGCACATTTTCAAATTCTAATAAAAAATTCTCAATAATCGGGGATTTTACTACTAAAAAAATAAATAATCGTTTGGATTTTTATTAATTTTATCAAATTAAGAAACTAAGAACTACAATATTCAATAAAAAATAAATTAGTATTAAAATAATCTGTTCAGTAGTAATGGGTTAATAACTTCGCTAATTGCATAAATGTTTTTAAATTTATTTTATAGCGCAATAATCGATAAAAGGTGCGAAAGCAAACAACTTATAAATGCTTATTTATATGAATATTATTTAAAGATGCTTTCAACAATAAAAAGCTAGCTTACAGGGTTTCGAACTGGTAATTATAGCTTGTACCAAAATTGTTGGTAATTTTACTTCTCCTCTTTTGATCAAGACATTTTCTGAAGATGAGGAGAAGAAGAAGAAAAAAAAGAAAACAGTAAATACACGCATTGACCAAGCAAAACAATCATTGTTTTGATTGAGAGAGAAATACTCTTTAATTTAATTTTCATTTTCGCTCTTTATAAAAAAATGTCGTTAAACTTTGAACCAACTTTTTGGTACAAGCTTTAACTGTTTGATGGGGCATAAAGAACTCCTATTAGAACAATAAAGAACTAACATAAATTTTGAAATTCAAGCAAAAGGTGACATCGATAAAGCTTAGGAGGGAATGTAAGCATAAGAGTCATAAATCGGGCTTCCTAATTCAGACATATTTTTAAAATTAAAAAAAAATTTTAAGAGCTTGTCAGGCCCGTAGCCAAGAAGGGGGTTGTTTTTTTGTTACAAGCAAAAATAATTTTATATACATAGGTATATGGCTAATACCCCAAAAACATTAAAAAGCGGCTGAGGGGTTGTTTTAACTTCAGCCTACCTGAAGAAATTTCCTTGGTTTAAGACAAAGAAAATTCATAAACTTTTTTTAACAAAAACTTTTTTTTGTGATGCAAGGAATGCTTTAAACGCTTTCCTTAATGCTGCTTCATAGCAACAATTATTAGAATGCGAAGCACAAACTTGTGCTCTAGCAATTTTCTGACAATTATTGCAATTATTTCTTTTCATACTTGTAGCCAAATTGAAATAGAATCTTATTTCTCACGTAGTGCGGCTAAAAACGAAAGGCTTAAGACACAAACTTGTTGCTGTTATTCCTCAACTGGCACGAGTATATGACTCACTTGCATTGGCCGTTCATGAATTACAAGCAATAGCTCTATTTAATAGATTTTTAGTACAACAATACAGAGGTATTTACACACACATACACAAACATTAAATCACATCTAGTACGTTTAACGCTTCTTTTTAGTCCTTTTGCATACAAATTTCAAAAATTCAAACAATTTTCTAATGAATTTTTTAGGCCCTTCTCTAAGGGCCTAAGCACAGAAAAATCCAGTTCAACTCTGTCCACATTGCAATTTTCTGAAAAAAGCTTTTAATTGGCATTTTTTGTTTAAATGTTGCAGCTCATTGGCATTTTCTACAAAAAAAAATGTTTCTTAATTTGTGAAATTTTTTCCAAATACACATATATTTGTTACTAACGTATCTATAACTAACATAAAGTTATAAGTTCTTAAAAAGAAAAACAAAACGACAAGTCTGCGCAATAATTAAAGTTCCTTTGTTGCAATTATTTAACGTAAATTGCATATTTTAGCCATCATCAATGCCATCAGACACGCCAACGTGCACTAAGCAACACACACCTATACACACACACACACACACTTAGCAACTAAATGAAAGCAAGAATAAAATACAACCTTATTTTTTTCTATTTCTGTTCTTGCTCTCTGTTGCTCTTGTTTTTTGTTGCAACTGCATCCATCCAGCCGCATCCTTGCCAATGCTAACCACAATGTGTGCGCGCGCGCGCAAATGCGAACGCCCTTCTGCGTTCGTTCATTCACTTTTTGACGCGAGTGCATTTACCCCACGACAAGTTCTTGTCATGCGGTGGCTGGCTTCGTTGTCCTCCTGCTCCAAGTCATGCCGCTGCGCCCTGCCAACATACTGTGGTACAGTGTTTTCCAAGTTTTCATTTTCATTTGAAAATCTTCAGCCGCACACGCTTACTCATCAGCAACTGCAGCGCGGATTTGACTGCAGCAGGGGACGAGTCGAAACTTCATGCAACGCGATTGTCTCAGAATCAAAACAAAAACAACAGCAGCAGCATGTTCAGATAAAAAAGCACACAAGCAAAGCAACAAAATCAAGGCATTAGAAGTAAAAACGTCCAGCTGCACAAATCTGTCCATAAAGCTGAATGCTGCTAAGCTATAGTGCTGGTCAGAAAAAGTTTAACAAAAACAACAAAAATAAAATTAACAACAACAACAACTGGAAGGGAATCTTAAAATGCAGGGGCACAAGCAATGCGAGTTTCCTCAGCGCAGCAGACAAATGCCATCATCATCATATGGCATGGCAGGAAAATGAAACCAGTTCACTTGCCTCGCTTGGACCGTGCCTTGCTTTATTTACAACCCACCGATGGCAACGTCATCTGCAATAGAATGGTAACGAAAAAGCAGAAGAACCCAACACACATACATACATGAATTTTATGGTTAAGAGAGGGAGTGTTGGGTAGTTGGGGGGGTGATGTTGATGTAGCGTCAAGAATCACTTGCCGTGAAAAGGGCGTTCAACTGCGCATGCCGGTCGACGGCTTTATTATTTTGAATGTTGTTTTTAATGTTGTTGTTCTTCTTGGCCATGGCAAAGCATAGCCAGTGTTGTCTGTGCGATGTATATAGGGGAGACGGGAGCATGCAAGCAAGCAACATTTAATGCGCCCGATACACTACTAGAGCATTATTTCTAAGGCTTAAAAGAAATAAAAATTCACTCTTACTCTTGCCACACGGTCAATGGCCTAAACACACACACACACACACGCACTCACGTACATAAATTAACCATATTATTTTTGTATTTGTTCATTTATTTAAGCCCTTTAAAAACACTTTGCTCTGACTTTGTTTGAGTTTGTTGCGCCATTTATGTTTGTATGTGTGCGTGTGTGCATGTGCGTGTGTCAGTAAATTGTCTCTTCTATTATACGCAGCAGCAAATAAAAGTTGCTTATGTTGGTTGTTGGTTGTTAGTTGATGCTTGATTGTTCTGCCACTAAATTAAAACGTTAAGACGATGTCTTTGACCTTAAGCTGACAAAGCTTGATATAATAACGTAATTAGTATGTGGCAAAGAAAAAAGAAGTAAATCTATTTATGAAAAAAAAAGAAGAATATGTCAGTCAACTTTGATATGTAAGACTAGCTAGATTTTGTAAGCGGATATAGCGCTAGGAGACAAAAAGTTAAGATGAGGCCGAATTCTAGAGAAAACTATATGAGGCACTTTTAACTTTTTCAGCAAAAAAATAAACACATATAGTCAGCGATTTTGGATACAATGCAAGGCTGTTTCTTTTAAAAGAAATTAATCCGAAAACAATCCATATCTGAATATATACAGGGTATGCTTAAAGAATTGTTATATTTCTATTTTTTGTTCACTAATGATGACCTGAAGAAAAGCAGTGAATCAACTGCTGGGCTTAATATCTAGTTCAAGAAATTTACAAATACTGCACATATCTAAAGAAACTTCTTAGAGTCGATAGAAGTATTAAAAAGGACTGTTAAGTAAGATAGTTTTTTTGTGAACTTTATATTAAAATTATTTTGATACGAGAAAAAAGGGTACTAAGAAATCAAAAATATTGGTAGGTCCAGCTCTCGATCAATTGTGTACAAGCATTTAATAACACGCACAACACAATTTTATCAAAAGAAGTTCGTTCAAAATCCTTTCAAGGACAGAAATGGCCAGTTTAGTTTTTTTTATTTTTATATATAGCTTTGGGTGAATTTTTTCTATCAAATACACCTAATTGCAATGTTTTCAAAGGTGACTTAAATTATTTCGAAGCTAAGCAAAATATGTTAGTAAAAATTTGTACGGAAGACGGTTTCAATTTAGACTTAATAAACAAAAAACTTGAGAAATAAACTCAGAGCAAAAATTCAATTAAATTGAAAAACAAAAAACTCAAGCAACAAACTCAAGACTTAAATCAACTCAAACTCATCGTTACTCAAAAACTTCCACACAATTGAATGAGTTAACAACTGAAAATCAAAAGACTTAAGACAAAAACTTACTTTTATTTACTCTAAAGACTAGGAAACCAACCAAGACTCATCGCAGAAAAGATTCAAACTTCCCAAATAATCTTAAGCCAAGAGCAAAGAAAGAACTCACTGAATTAATTATATATTTTGATATTTAACAAATTTCTTTTCTTTCCTGCTCAAGAACACATCATAGCTTATGTTATATCACTCTCAAAAAGCAACAATAGCACACTAATATAGCCCAAAATTACCGCTATAATTCTCATTATTCTCTCGCTTGTTGTCATTTGTAATGTGAACCAAATGGTTTTCATGCTATGTAGCAGAGCACCTTAATTCACACACACATACGCAAACACACTCTCGCATATCTAGAACTGGTGTAAATTGGAGTAGCATACAAAGTAGCAGAGCGAAGA
The DNA here is from genome assembly GCA_943735915.1 of Pherbina coryleti. Classification (NCBI taxonomy): domain Eukaryota; kingdom Metazoa; phylum Arthropoda; class Insecta; order Diptera; family Sciomyzidae; genus Pherbina; species Pherbina coryleti. The sequence goes on from OX030952.1 coordinate 132,533,439, forward strand.
ACAGCATTCGTTAATGATTCCCTACACTTGACACCGCCATCAACGGGCAATGACCTCGCATCTGACAATCTTTTCCCAAAAAAAAGAAAAAAACGTGTATACAGCGGCACTTAAGCAAACTACTTCTTCAGCATTCTGCTTCACAATGCAACGAAAAGATCGATCGTGCGATCGTTCGATTGGATAAAGCATCAAATTTCATTAGATTTACTTTTGTTTTTTTTTTTTGTTCTTGTTGACATTTGTGTTGCGCACAGTGCATTATGACATAACCATTTAAAGGCAGTTATAAACATGTCATCCTTGCGCTGTTTACATTTGCCGCGCACTTGTTTGGTCTCAAATGATTTTTATTTAAGTAACGCTAACTTTTCAGCTCACCTCAAAGTAAATATTTGTTATTCTGACAGATTTCATCAAATAAAAAAATTAATGCAACGGTAGTTATAAGAAGTATAACGGAAACTGCGTGATAAATACATGAAACGTGATATAAACACAAGCTTTCGTAACTTGTTGATAAAAAAATGTGTATTTTTGCTTGTGAACTTCTTTGATATTCACAAAATATTATAATCATGACGACATTTTCATATCGTCGCCTAAAATACAGGTTCAACTGTATTTCTTCATGTTACGGTATTAATCGCAAAATGCTGCAAGTTAGGAAAATTATATTAAAAATATCTCTAAAATGTGCTTGTCCGTCCATTTAAAGTTGGAAAATTAAATCATTCAAAGAATGATTCGGCCAATACTATACACGTCCGTGACCATCACCACCAAAGCTAGCGATTCAATATCAAGCTATCACAAACAAACGACCAGTCAAAGATGAAAATTTTAAAACAAGCCAAGAGTTCTCACAACATTTAGCAACGCATAGAGAGAAGAAGAGAGAAAAATTTTTACAAGTAAAACAAGTTTGTCAGTTCAATGACCGACCTACTCAGGCGCTGTGAGAGTCTGAAGAGTAAGCTTAAGAGCAAGTCTGAAGAGTGTTTTTTTGCAAGAGCAAACGAACAATGAGATGAGAACAATTTGTGCAGATTTCTGTGGGCGGAAATAATTGTGCACTGCTGAATGTCATGGACAACAAACGATATTAGCCATGGACTGTTTGTGCAATGACTGTGACTTTGTGCGAAAACAATTCACACTCACAGAAACACAACGCATGTCATAAAAAAGACGAGAGAGAGAGAGAGAGCGTGCAGTTCTCAAGCTGCTGGGAAAGCTACGCGAAGAGTAAGAGCAAAGAAGAGTGACAAAAAGCTTTGCGCTCGTGGCCTAAATAAAGTTCAATGTGGCAAACAGTTTCTAGAATGACGTAGAAATGCTTGTTGTAAGGAAAATTAGCCTACCTTACATGCATTCCAAAAAAAAAAAAAAAAAAAAAATAGTCAAAGAAGAAACCTCAAACTAGAAAAAGAACGAATTTAAAACACTACACAAAATAATGACTAGAAAAGAAAAAACCCTTTCAAACACGTTGAGCTGCCCAAAGGCCTGACCGGCATGCTTAATGAGCCTGTTTTAGCCATTCTTTTGGTAGCTACTAATTTCAAGTTACTGTAATGGCTGACTGCGGCTTAGTTCGCAGTTCTAACGGTGCTCGGTTGTTGGAGTTTACGTGCTTACCTAAAGGCAAATAAATTTAAATAAACTGCGCGTTCTTGTTGTTTTATTGTGCGTCAAACGCATGTGCCGCCGCATGCAATTGCATGGGCTTTCTGCATTTACACATGCGCTGTGAACGCCACAGTTGCAATGCGTTCGATGGTCGTTGGCATTTAATTGTGTCACACTCTGGCTCGCGTTATGCTGATGTCATAAGTTGGGTGGAAGGAAGTGACGGAAAGTTTACTTAAATGCTAGTCACGACATTAAGCGGTGGATTTTAGCTTTGCTAATTGATTTTCACATTCATAGGTGTTAGTCTGTGGAACAATATAGCAAGTCTGGGGATTTTCGAATTTCTAGCATGGCTATCAAGGCGCTTTAAAATTATTTTATGTATTTACTTAATTTTTTATATTAATTTTTATGTAAAATTGATTTTTTATTATGTTCGAATTTTCGAACATAATTTCGAAATCAGTTTTGAAATTTTAATTTAAGCTTGATTTTTAATGAACAATAAGAAATTAACTATCTTAGCATTTATTGCTTGTAAAACTTTTCGAACATAACTTCGAAACTGTGGGTTTTTCCAACATACAGAAAAAAGTGAAAATTTAGTTTGTTTTGCATTTGCGACATAGTTTCTAACATTATTTTCATAGCAAAAGTTAATCTTTTCTTCTCAAATCAATCAATGGTTTGTCAAAAGAAATTTTATTTGGTTTTTGGAACAACCTCAGTTTTTGCAACTGACCGAATATTAATAAAATGCGTTTATCGAGTCCGTACTGTATATATTTGCTTGGTTTCGAAAGAATTACTTAGACATATTTTGAGTACTTGTTCTGATAAAAACTAATAAAAACTTATTTCATAAAAGTTACCGCTTGTGAAAATTTCGCAAATAGAGCTTAAAAAATTAGCTTTATGTTTTAATATCAGCTTACCATGACGTAGTTTTTATTTAACCAGCATGTATGTGTTAGTTCTTTTTTAAAAGTAATATTTTTCATAAGTTCGAATTTTCGAACATTTTTTCGAACATAGTTTTTAAGTGCCTTATTGATATTAAGTAGTCTAGTTAGTTGAAAACAAAATTTTTGAGCGTATTCCTATCTTCGAAAATTCGAACATTATCCTAAAAATTCTTATTTTGCTTAAAATGTCCTTGAAAATAATCCCTAAAACAAATTAAATTGATCTAAATAGAAGAAATGTTTATTGCGTTTCCAAACTCAATTTTTCTATTAGATCTGAATTTATAATTAAATTGTAATTTATTGACAATTTCGAAAAAGTTTTCCATTTTTTTTCTTTATTTTGTGTTTTCCGATATAACATTTTTAATTTGAAAAAATCAACATTTATGAATTATAAAAGTTGTATTTAATTTATGCAATAAATGCTTTTGCAAAATTTCGAATTCAAATATTTTAGGGACTAATTCAATTCTACCCTTGCCTTGTCTGCAAAAGCTTTCATTACTTGCATACACACTTCACTTTATTTAAACTCTTTTGCCCCTTTTTACTCACTCTCCTTCTATCACTCTTTCTTTTCATCTCGCTTTCAAGTCTGATTGCTCACAAATCAATTGTCTTCAGCAACGCCTTTAATGCATGAGGCGTCTACAGCTGCTGCTTCTGCTGCTACTACTGCTGCTGCTGCTCCTGCAGTTCATTCACACCCAAGGACGTTTACTACGTCTGACAACAACAAGTTGCTTCAGTAGCATAGACAGAAGTTTTGCAGACAATGCGTGTTTGGGTGTGTGTGTGTGTGTGTGTATACGAGAGTACGGAAAAGTTTGCATCATATTTTGACAACTTTTTTAAAACTTTATTGAAAGTATTTTTTTCCTTTGAGCCACCCTTTTATTTTATTTTTTTTTTTAATATTTAGTTAGGCGGTCAAATAAGTTGTTAGATGCAGCTAGCCCAGCCTATGGTATGACATGGTTAAGGTTGTTGAACTCGTAGGCCAGACAAGAAAATAAACGGAATCAAAACGAAGCACCTTTACACTGCCTATCGTTAAACACTCTCTATCAAACACACATTTAATGCTGTCATTGCCAAAAATACTATCAACTGCAACTTCTGGCATTTTGCTTTGTTACCTTAAAGTATGCAGCTAAAAAGTAATAATAGCGAGACCAAAACTATTGCCGGCTTTGCGGCTATTGGACAAAAAATTTAAAAGATAAAAAAAACACACAAACAACGTATGAATCCAAACGAACATGAGACTATTGCATACTTTGCGGTGCTTTTGCAGCGTCATCTTTTAGGCGTAGAAAGAAACAGCAGACTTCAAAGCCGAGGGACCTCCAAGCAGACAGACTGACTGACACATACATATTCACTCAATGAGAGACAGACAGCGCTCCGCTTTGCAGACTATGTGCAGCACAAGCGTCGTCTCCATCGTCATCGCCTTCATCGTTGTCGTCACCAACCAACACTGTTCTCCTTGCTTCACTTGCAGTTCTTGTTGTTGTTTTTATATTCTATCCTGCCTGCTGTTTCTACTGTCGTCTACCCTCTGTTGGTAGCATGGCACGACGACAACGACGCAGCCAACACAGCCACTTCGTAGCAGCCAAATGAAATTTTAGTCCTATCCCGGGATGTTGACGCGTAAGGCAGGTCAGGTCTCAGGCCTCCGCAGACTGAAGTGAATATAACTAGATAATAATTTTTGCATATTTTTTATATAATTCTCTTAAAATATTTCTTGCTTAGTTAAATGTATTAAAGTCTTGTTGTTGTTGTGTTAGAATTAAGTGTGTAAATTATTATTGTCTCGACGTTCAGTTGACCAATCAACAAAATACCACACAATGTGTTCATGCAGAAAATTTGTGAAAAAGTATCCGCTATATTTTCACAACATATTCGAAACAGTGAATTTCTTTAAGTCACGCTTAAAAGTGAAAAACTAGCAGGGAGCTAAAACGAAAAAAAGAGATATTTGCAGAACTTCTAGCATTTAAGTGATAAATAATTAAGAAAATAATAGATATATAAAAAACTATTGTTAAAAAGTGTGAGAAAAAAAGTCTGAAAAACGTAGTAGAATTAGTATTAAAAGTATTACTTACAATTAATCTGTCTAAACTTAAAGTTATTGGAAAGAAGCGTTGAAAAGGAAAAAAAAAACACCAAAGGTAACTATAAGAACTTAAAAATTTCATCATTATGCTTTAAAACTTAGTTGTAGCTACCCTTAAATGAATGCCTTGCCAAGAGACAAAAACTAACCATCATCAATTTTGTGCAGCTTAGCGATTCGAAAGAACGAATATGCAAAATTTCCATTTCTATTTCTTTATTATACCAAAAATGTCGATAAAAAAATAACAGCCAAACTCCCTTTTTTGCCAATAACATGTTTGTAGCGCTGTTTGTTGGTGTTGTTGTCTGCAGTCATTGGCTCTTGTGAAAAGTTGTGCTGGTCTTGGTTGCTGTTCTTGTTGATGTTACTACTCTTGTTGTTGTTGTTGTTGATATATCCACATCGTCATCGTGCGGACTTCGTCCTGGTCGAGTTCAATAACCTTGCCTGAAAGCCACAACAACAAAAACAGCAACAACACTGCCAACAACAGCATTAAATTCGCACAGCCAGACACAAACATTGCATACTTTGAGGCTCCTAGTCAAGCTAACTGCTTATGAGGCAGGCCAGGATTCGATGCACTGCGCTAAGCTTCGTTCACCAGCTAGCCGTTCGTTCACCATTCGTTCGTTCGTAAGTTCGTTCGTTCGTGCGTTCCTCCATTCGTTCACTTGCTCGCTTACTTGTTCATCACAATGGTGGAAAAAAATTAAAAGTGAAATTTTCCCGAGTCTGCAAGAGGGCTTTGCCCTCAGCATCGACAATGGGCGACAACGTTGACGTCGCTGCTGGCGTCACAGACAGAATGACTGTCGCTTTTGCAGACGCAGCGCCTGGCATGGCATGGTAGGGCAAGTCAAGACCAAACCCAAGTGATTGAACTCTAGAATAAACCAAACACACAAACACTCACACATATACACCCTCTCACCCTTACACCCAGACAGCTGAAACCGAGCTTTGCAGGACCTTGTCGGTGCAACATAGTCTGGCGGTGCAGTGGTAGTGAGCCGTGTGCAAAAATGTTATGTTTCGCTTTTCATATTGTGTGTGTATTTGTGAAAAGTGCCGCTGGTGTGCGTGAATGAAAAGGCGACGACCGTACTCCAGAGTTCAATGAACTTGCGGAAAGTTTGCAACAAAGGCAAGACAGGGCGGATGCCGAGCGGCTAGAAAAATAATTGAAAATTTATTTTTCGTTTCAAATACATAAAATAATTAAAATTGTAAATTGAAAATAAAATGTAAATATTTAATCTTTTTAATTTTATTACTTTATAGTTCAATAACTTCGACTAGAGATATGGATGTGACATTGAGTTATTGGTCCTGGTCGGCTAAGTTTCTACAAAATTATGTTGCATATACTTAGGCTCAATGCAATGACATGGCTTACAGCACTAAAAAATACTGCTGACTGTAGCATATATTAAGGCGTACAAAGGTCGTTTGCCTTGTCTGTCGTCAACGTCCTCCGGGCACCAGCCAACCAGCCAACCCTCGAAGTTAATGTACAAGTTTTTCAGCTTGTCGTAGGTCGTGGTTGGCTACGTGGTTGCACAACAAAGCATATGTTGTCGACTAACTCAGTCAGGCATACAGACTGTCTAGAGTACTTGTACAGACTGAAAAAGGTGGTTGTTATTATGATTGTTGTTGTTGTAATTCCTGCTTTTGGCAAAATTATTGATTATTGCCCTCTTCACAACACTCGATGACTATTTTGCTAGATTACAGGCGATTATATCAAGACACTTAAACACTCTTCAAGATTTTTACCGAAATTTGTCAATTTTTGTTTATATCTAATAAAGTTGAATGGATATGTCAATCTAATGCTATATCGGTTCTTAGAAAAATATAGAATAATAGATTTTCAATCCAAGATGGCGGACAGAATTGAAAAAACATTATCAAGCATTGTCAAAAAATACGTCCTAAATTAAATCCTCATGTCCCAATTTACATTTTTTTTTTTTCTATTATATGGTATGTAATGAAAATTTAAGTTTAAATATCTTTTGCTCTTACGTCATGATCAGCTATGGGCAAAGATCGCTCTGGAAACGTTAAGAGCAAGAATTGAGAGAAAAGGCTTATGTAGCAATACAAAACTCAACAACAAATCAAACACAAAAGACAAACACAGAAGCTTTAAATGTAGTGGTGCCCATACCCGGTCATGATCAATGACACCATCAACTCATCTGAAGAAATCATTTTCATCTCGATAGTCAATTCTTGTATGGCGTCCGTGGCGTAGTTGGTTAAAGTGAGTGACCTCTATGTCAACGAACCTGGAGACCCGGGTTCGAACCCCAGCAGTGACAGAAAATTATTTGAATTAAAATAATTTTTCTGTACGGCCGCAACATCTGCAGACAATGACAATCAAAATGACATGTAAAGCTTCTTGAGAACAAGAACGTTTTGTTCATCGCCGTTCGGAGTCGGCGTTAAACCAGTAGGTCCGGTTCTCGGTAAAATGTGTAAAAACTTAATAACACGCACAACACAATTGATCATAAGAAGCTAGGTCAAATTCTTTTCAAGGGCTGAAATGGCCGGTTATTTATTTTTTTTTTTTTTTTTACTCAATTCTTGTGAGTAGATTTATTTTGTTGATCTGCTGCTTCTTTAAATTAGGGGCGTTTTATAGCTTGTACCAAAACGATTGGTAATTTTCGTGGTTTTGGTGATTTGCGCTTTGTGAACGATGGTAAAGTTAAGAATTTGGAAAAAAATTTACATTTCTCTCATCAGTGAAAATCTTTCACAAGCTAAGGAGAACAAAAAGCGTCCAATAATTTATTTTGTTGAACCAAAGCAATATGATCACCAAATTGTTACTATCAATTTCGCACAAAACTTTTATCTGAATCATTGATCGGCCTCGGAAGTCGAGTGTGTAGCGTACTTGACTGCAAAGCAATGTTTTCTGGGTTCGAATCTCTGCCCTACGCTCTTACATCCCCTCAAATATTTCCTTATTTCTATTCAACGGAACTGGAAAAATTCACAACTATTTTGTACGAAGTAGTAGATGTCGTGGCTGATAACCACTATTTAAAAACTTAATTAAAAGTAAAAGAGCATAACCATACAATTTCCTTATTCTTGTTCTCAGCGAGAAAAAGATTTCTCTTTTTAAGCTCTGTACAACTCGAAAAATGTTGTGCGCAAAGCTAACAGTGCACCCTAAACAAGTGCGCGTTGTGGTGCGTTCTCAAGCGCCCCGCTTACACTAAACAAGTGCGCTGCGGAAACAATCGAAAACTTATGAAACAACAACAACGCATTGCTCTTTGCTCTAATATTTTTGTTTTATACAGCCAACTTCACAGTTTAAAAAAGCACCGGAAAAAATTACCTAGAGAAATTTTTCAAATTAAACGAAAGGCATACAGGATGGGCCATCTAGTATTTAATAAAATTATTTTAAAAATATTTTATCTGTTTTTATTGTGACTTGACTTACTTTTGTAAAAACTTGAAAATTATTTTATGTCAGTTTTTTTGTGATTGATTATGAAAAATATCCATGAAGAACCTTGTTATGAGTTGTTTCGTAAGGTGTGTTTGAACTTCAGGTATATTTGTTTTTTTTTTTTTTTTGTTTTGAAGTGACATATTTACATATTTCATGCATTTTTTTCAATAGCATTAAAAGCTTGCTAAGCTCACTTTCAATAATTCCATTTTTCCAAACACGCTTTTCTGAACTTTCCCTTTAAGTGCAACATGATACCAAGACTCATATCTGTAATACTGGAAAATTTTCACACCGAATTGTAATAAAAATTTATGTGCATTAAGTTTCACTATCTGCTAGGATTTGACATCTAATCTAAAATATTTGCACAACACAACAATAACAAAACCCTTTAAGTAAAAAGCCGCGAATAACTTTCACTGCGTAATTGAATGGAATTAGAAATTCAACAAATAAATAAACCTCAACTGTTGATAAGCGCTGCTGATAGCCCATTCAAGGGCATTAAAGCACACTAGCCCTTCAAGTCTTTTTATTTTTTAAGCTTTTTTGCTGGAACTTATTGAAGCTAATGACCTACGTAAGGGGAAGGTGTTTATTTCAATGTAAAATCAACTCAATAGAAATGAAAATGAATATTTAGACGCTTAAGGGATTTTGCCTAAGGCTGAGTGAAGAAAATAATAACTTCATGGATGGGGGTAAAACTTTCACTTTTAACACACATTCAAAGAAATGTGCAAACACACCAACAAACAGTCACACAAGTAGCTGTTATGCAAATGACAAAGTGACAATGGACGCTGACTGCATAATTAACCCTTGGAGCTGAAGTTGTTGCAGTTGTGTTTAACGTATGAATGAATATGTTTGTATGAATGAATGCACGCATGCAACGCACAAACACAGGTACACACACACACACACACTGCAATGTCATTTATTCGTCAAAACTACAAGACAGCTAGAGAAGAAAAAAGTAAATAAATAGCAAGCAAAATAAATGCTAATCGACACAGACAAGAATGGCATCAACAACAACAACAACAGCATATTTACTTTTTCTACCTTCGTTATTGTTGCACCCCCCTCTCTACTTGCTACTCTTTGCAGTTTTCTTTCCCCCTCATATCATTAATATTTGCATTTATTGCAAGCGAAAGTAATGCGTGCAGTATAAACAGTAGCAACAACAACAACAGCTACAACAACAAAATCACAAAAAAAGCTTTTCTAATTTATCCAAGTTGCAATTATTGCAGGGGTTGTTGCTTAAGAGCTTTCAAAGCACAAAATACTCAGATGCTCTTTTCTCGCGCGTGCTTCGCTCTCTCCAGCGCTATTTTGCGCTCATTTCTTGGTCGTCAAAAAGTATTTTGCTTAATGCTGCATCTACAGCGTCTGTAAGCTGAAAATTGCAACAACAACAACAACAACAACAACAACAACAACAACAACAACAACAATAACAACTATATGCAATGTATTATTCAAGGTTAAAGTGCAACGAAACTGAAGTGTTGCATTCCATGCAGTGCCGGGCGTGTGGCGACTATGTTGTGGGCTAAGGTGAAAGTGCGGTGGTTTGAGGTGCTGCTTCTCTGCATTCTAAAGAAAGCGAAAAGCTTGCATGCGAGTTCAGCCAAAAAATTGCGATTTATTAAATAATCGTTGGCTATGTTTTTTTTTCTTTTTCATGCAAAGTTTCATTCATAATCCAACTTATATTAATTATTTTAATTAAGCATCAAAATTCTTAAAAACAATAAATATTTATTTTGCAAAGAAATATTAAAAAGCTTTTTTTTCAAGCTGCAAAAATCACAGCAGCTTGACGCAAATATTTGCATACAGCGCTCAAGGTCAGACTTGATGACAGCCCTACGAATTTGTTTCTCAACCAGTCCGACAGACAGCTGGAAATTTATTTAATTGTTTTTGTTGTTGTTTGTTTTTTTTGTTTTGTGTTTGCTGTAATGCAAGTTCTAATAAAATTTTAATGATAATAAATAAGCGAAAGCGTTTTAGTGCTTCACAGCTTTTGTCGTTTTTTTGTAGCTGTTAAGATGCAAACAGTGTTTATTGTTATGTAATGGTGGTGTTTCAAAAAAGTTTTTATTCTTTTCCCCTTTCCCCCTTTATAACATTTTTATTATTGCTGTTTAGAGGTGCTCAATAAATAAAATTATTTGTTATTGTATTTGTTGTGCTGTTATACGAGTACAATTATCTATACCATTCGAAAAAACTACTTCTTATGTGTTTCTTTCAATCAACATTTTTCTCAGATAACATGTTACTAAGGCAAAAGAGTCTACTTTGGAGAACTTGATAGCTTTTACATTAATTTCTTGCAAAAGCTTTTCAGATTTCCAAAGTGGTCTTAAATGAATTAGAGTTATTTTTTACTTTATTTTTTCTTCTTTTTTTTTTGTTAGCTTACATCTCATTTAGAAATGACAACTAATAATGATTGAACAATAAGAATTTAACACAACTAAAATTAATTAGTTAACACTGTTATGTCTCTCCTAAATATCGTTTGTACTAATGAGTACGAGCTTACGAGTTAACACTGTAATGTCTCTCCTTAATATCGCTTGTACTAATGAGTACGAACGTATGTTAAGCATTGGTAGCAATTAATACTAATTAACCCTCTAGCAGCCTTTTTTACTATTAAATTTTTTACAATGCTATTTGACGTATTTCATTGAATGGCATTTATTGGAGTCTGATATCAAAAATGAACTTATTCTTAAACATAAAATAGTCATATTCACTATGGCGAGCATTTATTTTTAAGAAAATTAGAAAATGGGGATGATAAGTATCAGTTAGGTGGTGATCAGTAGTGGTATAAGAGTGGCTTGATCTATAATCTTTCATGATATCTATATTTTATCTACATATTTCCAAATAAATAGTTTGGTATTTCGCAAAAAATCTCGAGTTATAATAAACTCTAACAAACATGAGTGGTAATCACGATATAGGGCAACCGGTCTGCCAGTTGCATACTTTTGAACTTGTACTTGAACTTGAACTTTTGAACAATGTGGCATCTCTGAAAGATGCTTTGAATATGCAGCAAATATAATTATGTGGATTGACTGCAACATAATTTGCACTATAAAGTATATTTACACTTACTTCTAAGTTTCCTTTTTGAATTATAAAATGCAAAATTTGCATTTGACCACTTTTTTAATGTTTTTCCAGTTTTCTTTCCTTTGCCAATATGCCGAGAGAGTAACCCGGAAGTTTATTTGACAGAGAAAACGCTTTTACATTACTTAGTAACTGAGTTCTTATCTACTTATGATGCACCCTGTATCAAGGTTTCGAAGATGCACATGAGTTAAGGCTATGCCTAAAAGTATGACACGATCGCGGTTAACCTTGACACAGGGCGCATCATTAGTAGATAAGAACTTAGTTACTAATGTTAAAGCGTTCTATCTGTCAAAATAAACTTCCGGGTAACTTTGTCTGCATATTAGCAGTATAAGTAGAACCTAAGTAGCTTGAGTGGATCACAGTGAAAAGTCATGCAAGCCTGCTGATGAGTTGGTGTAGTGGCCAACGAAACAGTCTGTCTAGTCTGCCGTGTGCTTTGCTGTATACAGAGGCGTTGTTATTGTTGCTGGTTGTTGCCTTCATGTTGTCTTGTTGTCAACACACTTTTCCTAAAGCTCAAATTTATTTTCAATACGAAATTTTTCTTTATTAAGAATTTCCATTGCTTTACAGATATGTGACAGCTTTCAAGGTCAAAATAATTTAATTTTAAAAATTTTTTAAATTAATGAAATGATTTTTTATCAACATAGCTTGAAGCCTTTTAGTTATTGAGAGAATGCTGCAATTGAGAATTTATTCTTAGAATTTTTATAGGATCGCCAAAATGATGATGAGGAGATATGAGATATGAGGACGCAGATAGGATTCTTAGTAGTCAACTAACGTGAACTAACGAACATTTTCTGTTTTTCAATTTATTATAGATAAGAAATTCAAAATATTAGCATATATTGTTAGGTGTTCCTTAGAGAACGGCAAATGCTGTTGAGCTCAATTTTCTAGATTGTCAGTGGTCAAAAATTCTTTCGTACTTTGCTTTATGTATCTCTTATTTTTAAGTCAGTTTTGATGAATCTAAGTTTACAGTTTTTTTAATAAGCTTTTTTTTTAAATGTTGATTTTATTTAAGGATTTAAGTGAGTTCTTATATGTGAGTACAGATTTAACGCTTAGTTAAATATATGCAAAGTTTTGGTAAAATCTATCCGGACTTGCATGATGTTACAACACACAGACAGACAAACAAAAATTTCACAAACTTTAGTTTTGAATTTTATCCTTTGCCAAATGAATTTCTTAAAAAAAATTATATCAAGTTAACATATCTTTCTGTTACAACTCTATTAAGTGCATAGATTGCCCTTTCTCATGACACTTATTTAAGTATATCTCTCATAACATAATAAACGCTTTATTTTATGACAATGGTTATTTTTTCACGGGTAAAAAAAACAACTTCTCTATTCATTTTGTACCATAGCCTCATTACTATAAAGTCTTCGAATTTGGAAACATTAAAGAACCATAACTTACCCGAAATTCTAATATTCTCTTCATATTCTGGGATATATCACGTTCAAATTCTCATTTTAACATTAAAACAAATTATGAATATATATTATATTTGGTGTAATAAAATAAGTTTCGAATAAACAAAATATTAAAAACAAATATAATATAATTCAAATATTATTTAGTAATAAAAGTTATTATTATTATTAGTATAGTATTCAAATATTAAGATTAATAATTTTATAATAATTTTATAATAATAATTTTATAATAATTAATAATAATTTTTTTAATAATTTTAAATAATTTTTTTAGGTACTTTGCTACATTATCAGCCAAAATAAATTTGCTGTTTAGACAAAACTTTATTATTTATGCATAATTTTCTTAAGTGTATCAATTATTCAAATGTTCAATTATTTAAATCTATGCGGAAAGCAAACATAAATAATTTTACTACAGAAAATGTCCTTGAGTGTTGGCTGCACTCAAAATAAAATCAAAACAACAAAAATGTTTACATTTTATCATACATACACACATATATGCACACAAATCATCACTTGCAGTGCATCAACGGCATTAATAACACACAAAACAACAACAACAACAACAACAACGTGAATAGCACTTAAATATATCTTACTTTTCCTATATACAGCTAGAAAATAACAAAAAAAAATAAAAAAAAATATCTAAATTAATTTACATTCAAGATGCACTCGAGTGCCTCCAATAAATGTGTGAAAATGTTTATATACATGCAGTTGTATCTATGAAAATACGAGGTGGAGGGAATTATTTTTTTTTTTTGCTTTGGCGCCATTACAAACATAAGCATAAAACTTAATGTGAAGACTGTGCAAAAAATAGTGAAAAATGCACAGTAAATAAAAAGCATTATTTTCATTATCAAGATTTTCTAGCTTGTACATAGCTAGCGAGCTATCACTTACTTGGGTAAATAGCTGAAATTGATAACGAGCAGTCAAGGTCAACCAAATAAGAATAAAAAAAAACAAAATTTAATGAAAATAATCTATTCTACGAGTATTGCTAGTTGCGCAGCTGCTGCTGAGCTGCAAAAGCGCAATGAAAGCTTGAAAGCAGTTCTTACAGATAAGCAGTGTTGCACTAGGGCGTTGTTGTTGTTGTTGGTGTTGTTGTTAGTGTTTTTGTGTTACACATCACTCGTCATTTACGCCTTCAACATAGCCACTAGTAATAGTGATGAGCGGAAAAACACGAACGTCGCCCATCATAGAATAAAAAATTAAAAAGCATTGTTTTATATTTCTTACAACTACTTTTTTCTTGTTAATTTTTATGAAATTTAGTCCAATTCAATTTATCAAACACTAGACAACATTGTCTTCAGTTTGTTAGAGTACAAGCAAAAACGTAAAAGTGCAATAAACTCAAAATATCTGCTAAGCATAGCGAACAATTAACAGGCGAAAACAAAAGTTTAAAAATCACTTAATTATCTTCATCAAAGACTATAGACCTTATTAACTACAATATTAAGGAGACAATATTAACGCAGTATAATCACTGTCGATATTGGTTAATAACTTCCTTATATAATCATCTTCATATTAAATTATTTGATTAGGCATGTATTCTCTATTTTCATAAATTATATACTTAAAACCATTAAATTCTTAAGTATTGTGTAAAGACTTAAACAAGCTTCAAATGAAACTCGTTACTTCAACAAGACTTAAGTCAATTAATGAAGTTTTTTCCCGTACTCAGCTGTTTTAGGTTTTTATAGAACTATCGAAAAAAAAAAAAATAAAAAAACTCAATGCTTATCAGCACAGCGTTAAAAAAAACTTCTATAATTTATTTGTTATATTATAGGTACATATATACTTGAATAGTTCAATGCATGTTTATAAACATTTCCTAAAGTAGGAAGCAAACGTGCGTTTTTGTTGCTTATCAGTTGTTATTTTTTATTCTAATTGTTGCCTGCTGCTTCTTTTGATAATAATTATGTTTATTTTTTAAGCGGATTTTTCTGGTGTGAAAAGTTTGCATTTATTTACCCATATTTTATGAAGCTTTAATATTTACAATTTGCGCGCTTTTTTTCACTCACTCTAGTACTAATGTCAACAACAACAACAACAACAACAACAACAACAACATCGGCAACGCAAACTACAGCGATTATGACTGCTCGGCAAATAAAATAATGTAAACAAAAGCAAAACACATGCATTTTCTGAAGGTCATGATGCACATTCATTTCTAAGCAAAACACACAATCACTCATACGCACACACACACACATATGCACACACTCAAACTTATCGATATGCTTAAATTAAAAAAGCTTTGCTTATCAGCAGCTTTGTTTGCTTTGTTTTGCTGCTCTTCTTGCTCTTTATAGCCACATTTGTTATAATTTGAATGTTCTTCATTTTTGGTTTTTCTCTGTTGGCTGTGCTTAATAATCAGCATGTTGCGTGAATATAATGTTGCTTGTAAAAAACTTTGCACAGCTGAAGCAAGTTGCAATAAAATGTTACTCATACGCCACGTTAAGGACAGAGTAGCAACATGGCGACAGCTAAGCTTAAAAGCTTTTGTTTTGAAAAAGAATTTTCAAGTTTTGATTTTTTTTTTCTCTCTTTTATACCGGCCTTAAATCCAGCTTTAATCAAGCTCTTACATAGCACGTCTTGTATCACATCTGTTTTTAATTTCCTGGCTGGCATGCTTTGTTGTTATATACTTACCACGTAACTTCTTTCCTAAACTAAAAATCAATCCACTTTAATTGCATTCTCTTTGGGTTTCTTTTAAATTGTTTATATATTTTTGTATCTGAAGAAGCAAATAAAAATAAAGAAATAAGTGCGTGCCAAAATATTCACTTTTTTCGTGCCAAAAATTAGCAGCGCCGATATGACCAGACAGCATAACATGAGATGAAAGCTATTGCTTAACTCTTTGACACAGATGGTGCACAAATGTTCCACCAAAATAAAAACAATGCGGACATTTTTTATTTTCACTTGCTTTCATTGCAAAAGAATAAAATTATCTGTTTAGGATGAAGCAGATGAAACTGGGGGTGACAAGGACTTGAAAGGCTTTTCTTGCGTCATATCTAAAAAAAAAGGCAAGTCCTCTATTACCTATACATCATAGTTTTTCCAGATTTCACATTATTACCCCAAAACGCTGCGGGTGTTAGCCATCATCTTCTCATAAAGTCGCTCTTTTGAACATACTCCTCATCAAATAACAATTTTTCAAAGGTCCATTTTACATACATATAAGTGATCGATGGCCACACTTTAATGTGTCATAACTGACATTTGATATATTTTTTGGAAACAAGAACATAATTCATAATATAAAAACTTTCTGGCAACTGAATTTGAGTCAGTTGAAAAATATAACATTACTATGGCGATGCAAAATACTTTTGAACTGATGCAAAAGACATTCAGCCCAGCACATTTTGATATCGTTTTACTTGTAAATTCGTATTTTTTATACTATCATGCAGCCAGTTTTGTGAGTATTTTAACAATTTATTTGACCAAGATCTTAAGCTTCTGATCATAAGTCAATAGAATACGACATTGTTTCATGAAGTTAGATGGTAAGTTTATTCATTAGATGCAATGAGAATGCAACCATTTCAACACTAGCTATTTAACTTTTAAATAGTTGAAAAGTAAGAAAGGTTGAAAGCCCGAATCAGATTAAATGATGTTTAAGGAAAAAGCGGGTAAAATGAAGTCAGACTTTAGATGTTTTCTAAAAAAGTTTATTAAATTTATAAAAATTCTTTTGCATGTTTAACCTATTTAACATCATCACTATATTAAGGAAAATTTTTTTTTTATTATTTTTTACTACTATTTTTTACTACTATTGTATGATAATGAAGTTTGTGTGTTAAAAAAAAGGTAAAAATTGGGCCACATCATAGCTCGGTTCCGGATCATCTGAAAAAGAAAAATATGATATTATTCGAAAATAGATCCTTGAATGCACATATATTACCAAAATGAAATGATCATATGAAATTTAAGGAAAATTATGAAACGCGAAAAAAACTTTAAAAATTGACGTTATCTTTGACCCTATTGTGGCGTGTAAAAACCAGGAAAACTTTCCGCTTATTTTGGTAAAAGAAATGTTGAATTCGAAAATCTATCGATTAGTTTTTCTACAGTAGTGTACCCCGTTTTGAAAAAGTATGTTTCGAGAAAAACTTGTTTAAAGTACAATTTACTCTTTACAAGTACTCTGGCGCCACGAATCTCAAGGGAAGGTATACATGTAATTCGAAATTTTTGGCCCAAAATTTTTTTTGCTTTAAAAAATAGTTTATCATATGGAGAATATGCTGTGAAAATTTAAATCCGAATTCAAACTCTAGGTGCTTCAAATCCAACATGTAAGCGAGGAACTAAAACTGACTTCGAGCGTAGAGCGAAGGTAAACGGAACACAACGAAAACTTTAAATAGCTTTTTCTCCACTTATAATTTTTGGGTTTTTTTTTTCTTGCTTACAAACAAGATTTACAAAAAAATATACAACATATCGGAATGATTCAAATTGCATTCTCTTTAGCATTAAATTCTCTTTGATGGGAAACTACATGTTTGTAAAAAGGTATTTTTTACCTATTTTTAAAGAGGGGGAAGTAAAATTTTCCCTCCTGTAAATGAACACCTTTAGTTTAAAACTGCCAGTCATTTTTATTTCATCATTTCTTCCGGATTTTTTTTAGTTCACATAAAAGGTGAACTTATAATTATAACAACAAATTTTTGGTTTTTTTATTTCATACACGAATTACGAGCTCCATCTTGTTTGAAACCGGGAAACTTGATGATCGAGGCGCTTCGACAAATACTCCATAAGTCCGTCATTTTGCACAATTTTTACATGAAAAAAATTGTGTAATATCTTCGATGCCACTTTTAAATATACCCAGAATACCACGATGCTTTTATTCTTTGCTTTAAAAACAAATCACAAATCACAAATCACAAATCAAAAGCACCTCAGTTTTTACTTTTTACATGTATATCTTCCTTTAAGCACTGTAGAATTTTTATTGTTAGTAGGATTGATTTAAAATTTTTTTTTAAATATTCTTAGTAGTTGCACAATAATAATTAATTAAAAGAAAAATCAATTTTCAAACAATTTTTTTTTCACTTAAAACCTCCCTTAAGTTCAATTCTGTGAAAATCTCAGTTTTGTGGTGGTCAATCTAAAAGAATCTGTAGGTCAATCTAAAATTCAAATTCAGGATAAAATATTAGCTAATTCTCTGTATAGCTTAAAGCCAAGGATTTCAGGTATTATATCTATTCAGTCAAGTCTGCCTTGGTTCTAAATTGGGAGACAGGTTGGTGGGAATGATCATCAACTACAAATTTTAAGTCATAAATATTGATGATTTTTTTATTGCAATTGAAAGAACTGAGGAAAAACTAAAGCAAGGTTAAAGTGCAGGATCATAGCCTGGCCGGGATTTGAACCCGTGATCCATGGGGAGGCAGTGAAGCACGCTGCCTACTCGACTAACGAGGTCATAGATTTTTTCACATGTGTTAAAAGTGGTGTAGTACGTTATAATTATTAAATTTTTTTTTATTAACATTCTTTATGGAAATCTATCAAATTATCAGAAAATTTTCAATAAAAGTCATCTTTGCTTTTTTAAATATTCTACATATTTTTTTCTGCTGTTGAAATATTGTTGGATTATTTCTTGAAATTTTTAAAGAATAAACAAGCAGAAAATCCAGTCGGTTGAAATTAGGTCACCATTCATTTTTTTATGCTTTTGAAATTTACATGGCATCAAAATTTATGAAAAAAAAAAAAAATATTTACGCCTTTTAACGTCAACAGATTTCAATGTAAAAAAATTTCAAAATTATCTCTTCTATCATATTCAATCAAAGAATATTTTTGTAATCTTCTGATGAAAATAAAATATATATTTTATTATGATTTAAATAAAATAACCAACTTAAATTTGTGGTGATGACTTTTGATTATTTTTGGCAGTTTTAGTTTCAGATTTTAAAATAATAAAACGATTATTTTCATTATATTTATTGTATGACTTTTATTGTTACACTACTTAAACAACCAATATCAGTTCTTTTGCTTAGAAAGAAACTTACGCAAAAACATTATTTGTATATATTGTTAAGATATTTGTTTTATAGTTTGAGCAACGCCAAAAAAAAACTATCTTCAAATCATATTTCCTGGTTGCATTAAGAGCCCCTATGCGCTGCCCACCCTTCATCAATAAACCCTTATCAGCGAATTCATTTTAATTCACCGCATACGCGCGCTCATTGCGCCACTTTGCACTACGAGACAGTTCAAGTTGAATGTCAAAGTATGTATTTAACAATTTTATTTTTAATATATATTTGATTTTGATTTCTTTTATATCACTTTAATTAAAAGCAGTTTCAGTTGCTTCTACTTTATCGTCTTTCGTCTCTATTCGCTTGCATTTTGCGCAATTCAAATGAATTGCTTGCGACGATGTCGACGAATGTCCTTCAAATAAAATCTAGCTGCGATTAGTTGCGAAACGTCGACTGCACCGGCACTAAAATAGCGTGCGCACACACGCACACGCACATACTCACACACAGACAGCTAGACATGAAGAAGTGCAACTATGCGCTATTTTGTTTTGCTATCAATTTTTTACTTTTTTGTTTTTCGTTTTGTTCATTCATTTTTATGCATTTTTACTTCCTTGTTCTCAATTGCAATCGCTTCTACGCTATTGTCTTAATGCTTAAATGCAGCAACATTCTGCTTGATAAGTGCTTAGCAACAATGTTTGATTTTTCTTTTTTTTAGAAATTTATATTAATAGAAAGAGCTAAACAAGGGAAAGGGAGAAAGCAACAAGGAATTATTTTAAAAATTTAAAGCAATCTGAAAACATAAGAAGTGATTTATTTCAATTCACCCATTAAGCAGGAAACATATGTTTCATGATGTCAATAATTAAATGTGACATATTTTAATTTATGTGTTAATAAAGCGATTAAGATCGAAAGTCCTGTTACGCAAAAATAGCTTTTCAACTCGCTTACTTCCCTTTCTGAAATTCTTTTTTGCAGCCTCACCAAAACAAATAATTGCAATCATTCGCACCGCTAAAACGCTCAGAACCAATTCGTCAACGAGTACTTTTGCTTGCTTTCTTCTTCACGCTTCTTGATTTTCTAAGTCGTTCGTTCAATTCGTGCTGCTTTTCTTTTCGAAATTACAAAATCAGGAAATTTTCGTTATTAAAACGCGTGATTTCTTTGAACAAGTGTTTTTTTATGACAACAACAAAAACAACAACAACAATATCCACTAAACTATTGCAACTTCTTATCGCCTCATGAAGGTTAAGTACAATTATCACAGCAACAATGATTATTTGTTTTATTAGAAAAATAAAATAAACAAAAAAAGGACTAGAAAAAAGTGCGCTCATAAATTTTCAATATTTTATTAACTTATAATTTTCGTCATTCGTTTTTGTGCTAACGTGTTTTTTACTAGAGGTTTTTACGTCAGACTGCGTAAAGGTGTTAATTTCGCTTAGTGTGGTAGCGCGTGTGGTTGCAGGAGCAGAAAGAATTTCAGCAGAGTGAAAAATAGGAGTTGTCCCGAGAAATCCTAAGGTGAAGTGTCTTCTGAAGGTTGTGCATTTTGTAAAATAAAAAGGATATTTTTTTAAAACACATGTCTATTCACTATATCAAATGATCAGATCAAAAAAAACAGTTCTGCTCAAATTAGTACAAATCAGTTAAAGAAGCAAATCGAGGGCTTTTCTGAGAACATAAAAAGTAATTTTTTTACATAAAGTTCCTGATGATATATAAGAGGTAATCACGATGTTGGATATGTGCGATAAAACACATCTTATCAGATTCAAAATTTTTTCCAAGTATACTGCCATCATAAGGAAAAGTGCGGCATCTACATATTTCAATATTCTGAGAATAACGACTTACAGTAATTTATCAAAAATTCACTGACTAGAGCTTACGAAAAAGCAATAAAACTGATTTTGATATTCATGCCAGATGCCGCACTCTTCCTTATGACGGCAGTATAGATGTAAAGAAAAATTGTATGTGTTGTAAAATTATTCCATAATTGTTATAAAATTATTTCTTTAATATAAAGTGTTATTTATATATCTATATTAATAAAAATCATTTTCTGTTTGTTTGACTACTATACAAATCTTAACGGCTGAACGGATTTAACTCACACTCAGCTCACATATTACTTGAATCCTAACTTAGGTTATGGCATACTAAGTTTTGACCACGCCTCTTCCGCCCCTTTACAAGTAACGCAAATCTAACTGCTAGCGTATTTTTTTCAAGCGAAAATGCTCGACTTATTAATTTTAAGAAAATCCTGTTATTTTGACATCAAAAACATTCACATATCTTAAAAATTGGACAAACTTTTGGTACAACGTCTTTTTCTAATAACATGGTTTCCTTAGAATAACAAAAAAACTATCAGAAATTCGTATATTTTAATTGCGATGCAAATAACTCCGTTGTTTTTGAATATATTTCATTCCAATTTTTTTCGTTGACAAACTCAATTCAAGCACTTAATAAAAACAATTTATAGGGTACTGTTATCTAAGCGGATATATTTTTAATATTTCTTTCAAAAAAGGTCCAAAATATTGACTTTTTACTCAACACATGACACAAAAGTTGTTTTTGTTGTTAAAATAATAAAAACTCAAATTTGAATTTTCAACTACCTTTCACATGACATGGCGTTTAATAGCAAAAATGCTTCCAATTTTACAAAAAAATTTATTACCTGTTTCTCTCATAAAAAAACATGACCACCCCCAGTGATTTTTTAAAGAAATTAATTTTTTTCAAAAGTTGTTTTTATTCTTTTTATATAATAGTTAAGCTCAAAGAATAATTTATGTGAAAAAATTATACCAATATCTCTTTCCGATCAAAAGTTATCGCGATAAATATATTTTTTTTTAGACACAAACCAAGCTGTTTTTCAGATGCTTATCTTCTATATTAATAAAAATCATTTTCTGTGAACATTAAAACTACTGGGAAACTGTAACGGGCAGTGGAAAATGACTGTGGTGTCAAACTATGAGTCTAAGAAAAGTTTTGAATACACCTATTATGTTCCCATATAGTTACAGGGTGCAGCAACGCGCGCCGGGAAAAGGCTAGTATATATATAAAATAATACTTTTAATAATAATAAAATCAAAACGAAACCAAAGTATAATGATACAATTTAACATTAATGCTGTATGAAATTTGAAAGCTCACTGGGGCATTTCGAGATCGCAACATTATGAACACCTATATTTTCTGATTTTTTTTACAGTTTTTAGACATTTGAAGCACTACTCTTCAAAAAGTAATAAAATTGTACATTTTAAATCATTCGAACTTTCCATCGAAAAATAACACATTTTGCACATCGTTTGCACATTATGCCAGGAGATCATGAATATCCCAATGAATATCCCAACTTTAATTCAATGAAAAATAAAACTGAATTGTTTTTTTTAATACTTTTCCACAGTTTTCATGACTTTTTTCTAAAAATCCCATAAGAATTTCTTTATGTTAATTATTCAGCTTTAGTTATTTTTATAAAAATTACATTTGCTTAATTCATATATTACATTTGTACATAGGCGTCCGCGGAAATTTTTCAAGGAGGTACCAAAAGCATGCATTGGTGTGCACTTATATGAAAACTTATGAGAAAATCATAATATGAAAATGTCACATATACACATAGGAAATCAAAATACACACAAATTTTTCCAGTCCAGTAAGGGGGCAAGTGTCCCCCTGCTTCCCCCTGTTGACGCCCTTGCATTTGTATAATTAAAAAATATTTTTATTGAAAAATGGCAGGAACAATAGTGCAAATTGTTGCATAGAGACATGATTCTTATGATTTTTTTTTTATGAAACAGATATAAGGACATTTCCAGATAATATTCTCCAGTAAATACAAAATGATATGAACCTGATATTTGTGCATATATATTTCCCATCCGTATTGTGAGGAAATGATGTCACCAGTTACATATATTAGAACCGTAATCTTTATAATTTTTTTTTTTTAAATCAAGAGCTTTTGAATATACTTCTTATAACGAGAGCTATTGCAGGTCAAAAAAAAATAGATTAACATTCACCATAGATATCACAAGGATTTCGTTTCTTAATTTATAATTTTATTTCTCACAAAGAATCAATGTCGCTGTAAATTACCGTTAAAGCGTCAACCTTTCATTTTTCAAATCAAGATAAATTAAACTATGAGTATCATAAGCGAATTAATTATTTTATTTAGATAGAGTTCTTATAGATTTTTTAATCGCTTTGCCTCAAATCCCTTGCATCAGTTTTAAACCCACATAATCAGACATAACTGAAGTAAATTTTAAAATATCTGCTGAAGTAAAGCATTATCACTAGTAAAGAACTATCGTTCAGAGATGAAAATGGAGACTATGAAAGCCTCTATGCAATTGCTGTTTCTGCAATTGTTGAAATTTCCGATACTAAGGACGTCATTTTTTTCAATTATCGAGTATCGCTTTATAGTTCCAAATATTTTTTTTGGTACAAAAATACAAGATTTGTTCTAACAATGTCTATTCAATTGGTAAAAAAATTAAAAAGATCTTATATTGTTCACAATAGAGCTGTGATAGAGTACTCCATCAATACATACTTCTTGCAATGGTCAAATCTAGTACTAGACTCATATGACGCGCAATGCAAAAATGGAGTACAAAAAATAAGGGCTTGAGAGCAGTTGGAAATATTCCAATCATAACAATGAAACATTCCAGGATACTATTTGTATAACTCTCTACTCTTTTATTAAGTTTTTATTTTTCATTTTCCCATAATTTTTTTAATTAAATTTAAAAAGCTACAATTCTCTGAACATCTTATAAAACTAATCGAAAGTCCAATCAAAATTATAAAAAACTTGAAAAAAATTTGAAAACATTGGGTCTAAGTAGTCCTTAAAGCTTATTTTTCTGCTCAAGTTGCATGCTATTTTTCACCACGATTTTCCGACCCTCAGACAACAAGTTCCTCATTGTGTGCTAGCGTTTATAAATATTCAACATATGCAACCCGAAGCCAACACGCATTGCCAACATTAAACAACAAAAGCTTTTATTTCGAAAGCAAAGCTTTTTTCCCCACAATGCATCAACTCAACTATAAAAAAACAAAAACAAACAAATGCAAGTCAAAAACTCACCCTCTCAGCAAGAACATGCAGTTAGAAACTCACACACAGACGGACACTCAAGCTTGCACTCTCCAACACAAACACACACACACTTTAGTTTTGTTACCCGCACACACACAAGCTCAATATTTGGGTCAGTAGTGGCTGTGAAAATTTGGTCAAATGCAAAATAGAATAAAACTACGCCGCTGCTCTTAGAATTCCGCTCACTCATACAACGGCACAAAATTTCGCATCACACACGCACACACACGAAACCTGACTGCGATGGAGGGAAAACTTTTAAACTTGATAGGTTGTTGGAAGAATTTTCGTACTTTGAGGATTCAGTAGTGGGGCTCAGTGCATTTTAGAATGCAGCAAAAAAGGGTGCCAGCGCACGGTATAAGCAATAAAATCGTAAGAAAAGAAGTATAAGTGGTGACAAGAAAAAAAAAAGCTCAACGAAAAGCCGATGGCAGCAAAGGATACGCAATTTTAGAAAGATTTGGCCGCGAATCGAAAAAAAGCCAACATATAAATAGTCCTGGCAGTCATCAATATCAAAATAATAAATATTGGAAATAATTTCCAAAAGCAACGCAAAAACAAAGAAAGCTAGCAACAAATACAACGAAAACAAATAGAGCTTTGATTGGATATGCAAGTCTTTTCGGTGGAAAAATTTTTCAAACTACATAACTACAAGCATACAAACAAACAATAGTTAAAATAGACTTTTTGATATCTTTAAAGTTAATTTTCAAGAAAAAAGAGACACAGCAAGAGAAGAAATCTTCATTGAATAGCATTTTTTAAAAGGAGAGAACCCACAAAGTTCCTGCAAACAAAAGCCGTGAATTTTGTGAAAGTAGTTTTTTAAGTGAATTTATTTAAATTTAAAGCCAAAAACAAAACAACAACAATTATGTACAAAACTATTGACTGGTAAGCCGAAAAGTGTTTTTTTTTTTTTGGAAAATATTTCAAATTGTTAAAAAGAAAAGTCAAAAAAACTTATCACCGAGTAGTTCTCCGATAGAGAGCTTTCAGTACATTCGTACAGACGTACTTTAAAACGCCCGTTTGTCGGTCTGTCTGTCCGTCTGAATGCTCTGTCTGCTCGTCTAACCGTTTCATTCACTTTCATTACCGCCGTTGCAACGCATGCATTGCTGACGCAAGCTATTTCACTCGCTTCACCTTCACCCGATCGTTCGCTTCGTATTTCGTACGCAAAAGTACGACATCCCCTAACCGCACAAAGACATCAGCACCAACACCACCCGCCGCCATGCTCCGCCACAGGCGCTGCTCGCATCCATGAACGTAACCTCCATTGAGGCCACAATCTTGAACTACACAACCAACGACTGAAAAGCGACAACAGTCGAGACATAACGAACTGCAACGAAGTGCAAAGCGCACCAACGAACGCTGCTAACGAATGTCGACGATTGTGTTAAAGATGGCGTCGCCATTGAAATTTTGCGAAATTCGAAAAACTTCGTTGTATTGGTGTCTGAGGCAAGCTGGAATGACAGCCGGCAAGACTATGCAAGAAAGGGGAAGCAATGTAAGAGCGTCAACAGAGTGTGAGAGCTTGAACTATAGAAGGGTGCATGCAGTGTGTTGGTGCAGTTGCTTTTTCTATTAATAAAATGCACTTTTTCCATATCACTTGTGTATTGTGGGCAGAAATAAAAAAAAAATGAATATTTAGAAAAATAGCTTTGCTCAGAATGCGCTCTCTCACATACACTCAAACACTTGCACTGAAAGCTCGCAGCTAAGCTTATTTATTGCATTTATTAATAGACCTCGAGACATTCAAATCGCGCCGATTTCTCGGACGTTGTCTCGGTTTAATTAGCAGACAGGCGAGTCTGAAGCAGAAAGTGAACGTTTTTTGCTTATTGTTGTTGGACAGCAACACCTACACACACCCACACACACACACACACACACATACAAATAAACAGCACATATGAAACATCTGAAATTACACCCTCTTATATGAAAATGTGCTAGCAGTGGCTTGCCTTAGAATAATAAAGAAAGCATCTGAATTCAAAGCAGAAAGTTTGACCTTGACTTAATGCTTTTTGGCTTCTTCACTTCTAGCATTTATTTGGTCGCACTCAAGCATCGACTCCATTTGGGGTTGGGACTTTTTGTTTCCAGCTTCACAGAATGACCTTTAAGCACAAATGATAGGAACTTATCTACGTATTTAACCTCAGAAAATTGGCTTAAAATATTCCTTTACCAATATTTTTCGTAATCAAAACTTTACCTTTTCTCTCTACTTTCAGAACAGCGCCTGCAAATACAAGCCAGCCACAAGAACCACTCTTCTTTCAACCTAACCTCCAACCTTTAGCGCATATAAACTACAGAAGCAAATTCGCGATAAACAACCAAAAAATAACCTTTATCTTACCGTCAAAATATTCAATTTGATTTGAAAATCGTAACAAACACAATCAGCAACATGAATGCATCAATAAATCACCAACAACAAACCGCCAGCAACATAAACACATCATCACTGTTGGCATCATCTACGATAGTAACAACAACAATAACAGCAAATACAACATCCGCATCCGCACAAACCAACACACAAACAACAAATACCGCCACATCAATGAGTCCCTCACCGCCACCGCCATTGCAGCAGCCAACACGTGTCGCCCGCAGCCCCTCACCGGATGGTACGCAGGACTACGATGTAACACGCATGCGTGAGGAAGACTTTGAACGGCTGGCCGTTTATATTGTTCCCGATGTACAGTGCGAACGGGGCGTACCAAATAGGGCGGACAAGACGCTGCCCCGCAGTTTGACACTTAAACCTTCGATGGTTCTGTCAACGCCAAATGTTAAGGTAAGTCGAGATGGCTCAGCGTGATCAATAGTAAAGAGTTCAATAGCTCAATAGGGAACCTCTAAGACAGCTCATGTCATCATACATTTTGTTCAGCAACTGAAGCAATGTTTAATGCCGGGTTAAATTTTCTGATAAAGCTTCATTAAACATTTTTGTGTAAGTAACTAATGATGTGCATTAAGAGTGCTCCAGGATTTTCTGATTTATAACTCAAATTGCATGTCCTATGTTGTGCTTGAATTTTGTGTCTATGGACAATATCTGTCTATAGGATATTATAGCACAACCTGAGCACATCAGAGCACAATGCTCAAATTTCTCCAAAAAGTTCGAGTCTAACTTCTTCAAGTTTCAACGTATGTTTATTCATTTTTGTTTTATGTAAATAAAATAGTTCGTAGCAACACTGGCACACAAACCAGTAGATGGGGCATCAATCAAACAACCCAAAACATGAACTTGCAGATATATTGATGAGCTCAAGTAGTAACTACAACAACGTGAGAAATTGAGTTCTAATATGAGTTGATAAAATCAGTTAATTCTGCGTATTTCTCTCTCAGTTAGCATGTAGCAACTGGTTCTCTTTCCATCTCTATCTATCTTCCTCATCTTACTCACCTTAATCTTAATCGAGAACCCAATTAATTTTTCTCGTTTTTTTATTTCTCTTTACAGACTGAAGGAGTTTGGAGCACCGGCGTTATACCGCGCGGCACTCGATTTGGTCCTTTCGAGGGCGTTCCAACTCCAAATTATCCCAACGATAAAAATACTGCGAGATATTTCTGGCGGGTAAGCATCATTTTATAATCACTACAAATAATACAAACTCACTCACTCAATCATTGCAACTTATGTCATATACTCAATATATCAATCAATCAATATCACTCAAAGCTTTTATTTAATTTTTTGATGCTGAGTTTGAACTTTTTTTCGTTCATTAGTTCAATCAGAATCGTTCATAATTATTTCATTCGATTAAGTTTTACGATCCATTGAAATCCAGCCTCAACCTCATCATCACTCAACACCAGTCAAAATTAACTAACAAAACCTCTCCATTCTCCATTTTATTTTCATGTAAATAATAAAATAAAAACCAAACCAAAAACAAACCAAAAAAATAACAATAAATCAGGTGCAGGGAACACGCCATATAACCTACGGGAATATTAAGGTATCTATCTTAAGCTTTTATAAACTGTTTCTCTCTGTCAGTGTGTGTCTCTCTCTCTCTCTCTCTCTCTCTCTTTATTTGCCACTTTTTCTCTCTTTATCTTTCTATGTTGATCTTATTAGTTTGTTTGTGTCTGTGTTTTTTTGTTTTGATTTTTTTCATTTTCCAAATTCTTCTTATTATCCTCTATTTTCTTAAATATTTTAACTTTTATTTCTTTGCTGTAACAAAAGAATACTTTCGTACTCGTAGTTGTCAAAAAGCTCTAAAATTATTGTTGTTCAAATACTCCCAACATATCCTCCATTACTAACCTCAAACCGTCTTTTGTTCTTTCTCTCTCTCTTACTTTGCTCTTTGGCACACTTTGCTCTCACAGATATTCAAGGATGACGATTTCTATTATCTGGATGGCTCAGAACGTGCTCATTCTAACTGGATGCGGTACGTGGCCTCCGCCTACAGTCTATCCGTCATGAATCTTGTAGCATGCCAGCACCAGGAGAACATCTATTTCTATACCACACGCGACATCATGCCCAATGAGGAGTTGATGGTGTGGTACTGCAAGGACTTTGCCAAGCGGCTGGGCTATGATGTCGATCCGGAACGCACAATCTTTGGAGCCTGCAAGGATGAAGTCGATGAAGAGGAAGATGAAGAGCTACTGGAGAAGAAGGATTCCATAAGCTCGCCATATTGCATGCCTGCGCCGGAAATTCCACCCGAGGTAGCGTACAATCACATCACCTACGTCATGGGACTACATATACCGCCGCCCAGCAACACCCGCCGTTCGTTAACACCGAGTCCATCGCCACCAATCACCAGCACAAGTCTGTTGCACCAACAGCACCAGCACCAGCAGCAACAC
Organism: Pherbina coryleti; assembly: GCA_943735915.1. Lineage (NCBI taxonomy): Eukaryota > Metazoa > Arthropoda > Insecta > Diptera > Sciomyzidae > Pherbina > Pherbina coryleti. Next base: position 132,562,536 of record OX030952.1, read on the forward strand.
TTGGCCCACCATAACCACTATAGCCAGCAGGCGCCAACTTTGCAACACCGCCATCATCTTCATCAACAGCAGCAACAACAGCAACAACAACAGCAAATTCCACTGCATCATCAACCCACCCATCAGAGCGTGCTGCACCTTAAGCAGGAGCCCACAGAGTCGCGCATTCAAGTCATCGTGCGCGATCGTTCGCCTTCGTTGGGTAGTAAAGAGAAAGATGCCTGCTCGCCCATGTCTTCTCATAAGGATGCAGTGCACTATGAGCACCAGCTGACACCCAACGACGGTTCAGTGCGTTCAGTTCGCTCTGATGAAGGTTATCACAGCAATGAATATCACGAGGACGGTCTAACGCCACCTGAGGACTCTAGTGATAGCGAGAGCGAGCACAACTACGTGCTCGACTGTTCAAAAAAGGCTATCGAACCCAAAGAAACCGTTATAACGCACCAAAAAGCTGCCGCTGCGGTCACCGTTGCAGTCGCCGCTACCACCACGCCCGTTGTAAGCAGCAACACAACCACCAGTGATAGTGATAAGAACGAGTACCGTAAGTTCAAAGTGAAGATGCCGCTAAAATACGAGTTCAAAAACAACAAATGCATTAAGACTGAGCCTTGCGTGGAACTACGGCCGCCACTTACACCGCCTCCACAAGACCCAACGATAGTAGGCAGTGGCGTTCTATCTTCTACCAGCTGCGATGAAGAGTTGCTGACCGCAGTTGGCCCAACTTCCTCAACCATGGATGCGGTGGAGCAAATGGACATCGAGCCAGAACAAGCGACGACGACAACGTCGAGCTCAGTAATTGTCATGGAGAGTAGCTCTGCTGGTAGCCATGCGCACAGTGATGTTCGCACGATAATGCCACTTAACAAACCCTACTACGAGCCCGAGTCCACATCGCCACCACTGCCACCACCTTCTAGTGGCTACATGCGTTTCACGCCGCCCTCATCAAGCATACTCGAGACAATTTTGACTGGTCAGCACCTAGCAGCAGCAGCTGCCCGCAGACAAGCAAATGCCGCCACACCACCACCCAGCTCACCCACTGAGATGGCGTACTCGTACAAGAAATCGCAGCGCTATGGTAACGCTGTTAGTCCCGACTCGAGCTCAAATCTGGCTCAAAGCCAAGAACTTGCCGCTGCATCTGCTGCTGGTGCTGCTTCTGCTCAACACGACAGTGAGATGCTTGTCATCTCATCACGTGCCAATCTAAAGGACAATGGTTCACCCGTGCCACCGCCACACCATATGCATCATGTAGTCTACTCGCCGCAACATGCAGCCTATGTTAATGACGGTCATCAGACGCCACCCTATTCCAACTACTCCAGCTACTCCAACGGTAGCGCCAATGGACATCCTCTACACGCGCCTACTTCAACCTTCCACTCACCGCCACATAGTCACTCGCCCTTTGACCGCCAGTCTAATGGCAGTGGTTCGACACCCAACTTGCATTTGCTACAAAGTAGCTCCCAGATGTTGAACCATCCACTAATGCAGCCGCTGGCACCACTACAGCGCTTATCTCCACTCCGCATCTCTCCACCCAGCAGTCTCAGCCCAGACGGCAACTCTTGCCCACGCAGCGGTAGCCCATTGAGCCCGAATTCGATGGCTTCGCGTGGCTACCGTTCGCTGCCTTATCCACTCAAGAAGAAGGACGGAAAGATGCACTATGAATGCAACGTCTGCTGCAAGACCTTCGGCCAGCTGTCAAACCTCAAGGTCCACTTGCGCACGCACTCCGGTGAGCGTCCATTTAAGTGCAACGTCTGCACCAAAAGCTTCACGCAGTTGGCCCATCTGCAGAAACACCATCTCGTACACACCGGCGAAAAGCCGCACCAGTGTGATATTTGCAAGAAGCGTTTCTCCTCCACGTCCAACTTGAAGACGCATCTACGTTTGCACAGTGGTCAGAAACCGTACGCCTGCGATTTGTGCCCACAGAAATTCACGCAGTTCGTGCATCTGAAGCTGCACAAGCGGTTGCACACGAACGATCGACCGTACGTGTGCCAAGGCTGCGACAAGAAGTACATCAGTGCCTCCGGACTGCGGACGCATTGGAAGACGACGAGCTGCAAGCCGAACAATCTTGAGGAGGAGTTGGCCATGGCAGCGGCAGCAACTTCAGAGTGTTTGGGTGAGTTTTTCAAGAAAAACCAACTCATAGAACATAGCTAATTTTTCAACTTCCCCTCTCTCTCTTCCTCTCTTTTTTACTCAGATAAAGATCATCCCGAGCCAGACTCACGTGAGGCCTACGAGCAGATCCAGCAGCTACACGCCCAGGCGACACATCCACACCTACGACACATCGGCGGCCACCATTCACCACCGCGATTGATCGCACTACACTCACAAGCTGCGTCACCGGCACTGCATCTGCAACAACAGCAACAACAACAGCAGCAGGTGGCCTTATTGCAGCAACAAGCTACACAGCAGCAGCAGCAGCCACAGCACTTGCCCTCAGCAACAATGTTGCTCGCAACAGCCAGTCAAATGCAACAGCAGCAACATCACCAGCAACAGCAGCTACAACATCAACATCATCATCAACAAACACACCAAAATCATCATCATCAACTGCAACCACAACAACAGCAACAACAACAGCAACTCTTGCAGCACCAGCAGTCACTGAAGATAACGAAACAGCAGCAACAACAACAGCTGCATGTTGTGCAATCAACCACCAATGAACAATATATGACGGTATCGCATGCGCACGCGGCAGCGGCAGCAGCCCACGCAGCAGCTGCAGCGGCGGCAGCCCACGCGGCAGCAGCAGCGCATCAGCACGCGCAGACGCAGGAAAGCCGACCTTCAGTAATTGAGTCGAGTCAGCCGATGATTATTGAGTGTACGTAGAAAGGAGGAGATCAGCAGCAGCAAGAAGTTGAGGAAAAACATTTTCGTTAAGATTTCTTTCGAACAAGCTTCATTTATAGGCGCGCCTAAATTCGAAATTATAAACTTTGAGTGGAACTCGAGTAAAAATAAAGCCTTAATGCAAGGAGAGCTTGTAACTGTATGTACAGAGAAAGGAAGAGAGATAGAGTCAACGAGATGTGGCAAAGAGAGAGCTATTGAGTAAAATTCTCTAGAAATCACAACTTAAGCTGCTTAAAACAGAAATGCTGCTAACGCGCTCTCTCTCTGTCATGTGCTCGCTTGCTCTGACAAATTAATTGAGTGCAATATTTGTTACAGTGAAGTGGCTTTTGAGCTATTGTGCTGCATTTGAGCTTACAACTGCTGTACTCAACTCAAAAGTGTGAGATTAAAATTATTTTAAAAAACTTTCCTCTTCGCAAAACAATAACAAACTACACCAACGGTATTATTATGAGTAATTTAAGTGAAACCTCTTAAGTGAAAAATTTGTATTAAATTTGTATAAAAAAAAAAAAAAACAAAACACAAAACAACAAAACAACTACTTTTTCTATTTGGAAAGATCTCAAAATTGGCAACCAATTAAAATTTATTTTTGGAAAAATATTTTAACAAAAATACTTGTAACATATACTTTATTGAAAAAATTTTTGAGTCGCGAGTTTTAATCGTGCTTGATTATAAAAAAAAAACAATAAATTCGAATTTAAGTTAGAAAATTTTAGAAAAATGTGCATTTAATTAAGATAACGCAGAAAAGCTTTTGCAGCAGCAAAAGAGTTGTTAAAAGAACTCACTCATATTAAAATTAAGAAAGGAAAAACAAAAACAAAAATCAAATTTGAGTCTTGAGTTGAGTGAAACAATTCAAATTGCCTTATGTTTCGATCTATTTTTTTTTTCGATGTAAAAGCTTTCTTTTTCTTGAGCCTATAGCTAGAAGAGCTCAAGCAACAACATGTTTGTTTGTTTGTTTGTTTGTTTGTTCTTTACATGGCTGCTAATTTATGTAATTCATTGCAAAAATTTCAACACAACAACAAAATTTCCTAAAAAACCAAGAAAATCAAAAACCTGTAAATAGCCTGTAACTCAACTAATGTCTTATTATTAAGCTATAAATAGTGCATTAAATAAATAAATAAATAACTTTTACGTATTTAGTATATCATTTAATAAATAATAAATATATATATATATGTATGTATATATATTTATGTAGCTGTTAAGCTTTTTCTACCTAAGCTTAAAGATTAGACTTAAATTTATGATTAACTGAAATTAGTTTGAAAAAAAAACAAAGTATAATTAAATTTTATATGCACAGTTATATAGTATTTAGTAAATACAGACATTTAAATATACATATATATATATATACATACATACATATATTAGCATTAGTAAAAACAAAAAACTTAGCTGAAGATCGGTGCTTTTGACCTGTTTCTATTTGTACGTTTGTATTAATAAACAATTACAATTTTTACAACAACAACTACAACAAAACAAAAAGAAACAATTACAATCTATTACACACATGCATACATACATATTACATACTATACATAAAATACATATGAATACAAATTAAAAAAAAAAGTTATGCAGAAAACAAGAAAAAACTTATGGAAAAAAATCAAAATTAAAAATAATTTTCAAAAAAGCTCAAACTGTTAAAATTTTATTATTTATTTTTTTTTTGTGTCTGTTTTATTGGTTTCCCCCTTCCATCATAGCTTTCCATTGGCTTTGCTGATCGATAGTTTTCTCGGAATAGCTGGACAGATTCAATTTCATCTTTCGGTTCCTCACTCCATTTTGACTCTTAAATTGAACTGTCTTAACCATTTCGTATTAAGACTAATTCTTGAGATCGAGGTCAAGTATGTTGGGATTCATTAGATTTTTGATATTTTGAGAAATTTTACTTTTGCTTATATTTTTTTTAAGATTTTTGAGTACAGTTGGAAAATTATTCTTATGATTTATACGAAAAAAAAGTCAGGTTCTAATATTTACAAATAAAAAAGGTTCCATATAATTATCTTTTCTTCAAAAAGGACCTGTTATGGTAACTTATTTTTATGCTTATGGTGCTTAAGACCTATATAATGTCCTAAGAGAACCAGTGGCGGATCTAGGATTCGCCAAAGGGGGCTGAAACTATACTTTTGTATGCCAATGGGGGGCTGAAACGTCTTTTTGGACTTTTTTTCGTTTTTTCCCACACAAAAAATTCTCCAACGGGGGCTAAAGCCCTTTGAGCCCGTATGTAGATCCGCCACTGAAGAGAACCTAACCTTTAATGTTTTATAAACGGCTTTAAGGAACAAGAAGAATAGCTTTACTACTTTTCTTGCTAACCTTGACCTTGACCTTTACTACTTTTCTTGGTAAGGGGAATTATTTTGGTCTTACTAGTCTATACTGGTCTTTCAATTCCAATCTTTTTTATTAATTCACCAACTGAGACGTCATCAATTCTTCTAGTAAAATCATTTTTTCTGAATTTAAAATTAAAGTTTTCTAAAAAAACAAATTTTTGAATTATAATCCAGTTAGCTGAATAATCCATCATATAATAATTTCGTACTGATTTTTTTTTTTTTTTATTTAATTCTATTGAAATTATAACTATTGTGAATTTTGTCAGAACTAAGATTATAAACGAGTACGTGTAGTACAATTTTTTCGAGTTTCTTTACATTGCCTTTTATTCAATTGACTTTTTCTCTTTTACTTACTACTGAATTTGCAAAGTTTTTCTGTCCGACTCTCTCCACCTAGGCTCCGGATGAAAAATTGTGTAATTATCAATGACCACAAAGTTACGGATGCATGCGAATTAAATAAATTTTCCAATGTATACTATATAAAAAAACATACCCATCTACAAACATACAGAACATACGAACATTCATCTTTATAATCATACATTAATACATAAATAAAAATATCAACTACCTACTACCTAAGATATCAGTAACTATAGAAAAATCATTTCATTAAAAAAAAAAAATACCCCCCACTCAATATAATCGGATAAAAGAATAAATAACAGATTTATCAGCAAATTGAAATCGAAACTAAATTCACAGAGATTTTATCAACTAACTACAACAGTAAAAAAAGTATTGTTAACGTACAGTGGCCAAATAAAGCAGGTAATCATTACAGAGGAAATGAGTAGAAATCTTTTTTCTAAAATTTTATGAGATAAGAATAATCAAAAAAAAAAAAAAAAAAAAAAAAACAAAAAGAACTGCAGCATCAGGCTGTATAAGCTTAAGAGTGTCCATGAAAAAGTTGCAAGACAAACAGAAAAAGAAAAGACTTGATAAGATTATGTAAATTTTGAAATTGCGATATTTTCTAAAGAAACACAAACATTTTCTTATCGATAACAAACCAGATTTCTTAACTATATTTTCTTACTGTAAACAAATGCTAAGAATTTTCCAACAACCGTCAAGTTGTCAACCCAACCCCATAATGACCATTGATATTCTGTGCCCAAAGCAAAAAGCATGTTTATAAAGGCCAAAGACATTAATTTTGGACTTGGTACATGATCTTTTATAATGAAGATTGTTCTAGAAATTATTTAGTTTTTAATTTAATTTCTATAATTTTCAAAATATTTCCATTATTTTGGTTTTAAATTCCACGAAGGCTCTTTCAACCTTAACGACTTTCTTCAAAATTTAAATATTATTTAGAAATATCTTTGTACATCCCTTGTTTGACGCCTGACTGAGTTATCGCAATTATTTTGAATATGTGTGTAAAAATGAGTGTAACGTAAAATTAAGCATAAAATTACGCAATAATTAATGTTTAAGCTTATTTATGAGGCTGATTAATCTAAGTGTTTTTTATAAGCATAACCATTATACATATAAATATACTAATATAAATATAATATAATAAACATACAAACATACATACATCCCTGCATACATAGATACATATACCTGCATATATAGATTTACATGTAAGTTTAACTGCATATGTAAGCATATAAATAAAAGCAGTAAGCGATTAAAACTGTAATACAAACACCAACACACACAAACTAAATAACAATTAAAAAAAAGAAAAAATAAACCCTATACATACATATTTTGATATCTTATTTGATTACTGCAGATACTCTTGGAGTGTTAAGGATGTATTTGAGTAACTTACTTATGGCTATTAATGAAATCTACAACTGTTAAAATTTATATGTTTGTGTGTATGTTAGACATTAAGTGATGTATTTAATAAATTCAAATAGATTTATTTACAAGTATTTGTTTGTTTTTTTTTTTATTTTTCAATTTCGAATAATTTCTGAGTTGTTTTTAATTGTGTTTCCTTAGTTCCTCCAATCAAGAGGATTTTTTTTTCATTATTTGTTGTTTGTTTTTTTTTTTTTGCTTTGTAAAACCATCTCTTCTTAGCTCTTGACAATACGATCAAAAACCATCCAGTGATTTTTCTAAATTTAAGTAGTTCTTCTAAAAATATGGCAGATATTATTTGCCTCGCATCATAGGTCACCGACTTTGGGCTGTTTGTGTACCTTCTGGACGTGATAGTTTTGATTTAAATTAAATACGGTTAAATTTACTTTTAAGAAGAAAAAAAAAATAAATTCAAAAACGTGTTTTTGATAGATGTTTAAAGACAAGATTATAATTTATCCAAGAAAAAGAAAAAAGTATAATTTTTTGCATTTTTTAATATATTTTTGCAGTAACAATTTGCTTTCAACAGTTATATTGTGTCAGATTGGAGTTCATATAGAGCGTGTTAGTATAAAACTAGTAAGAAATGATCTTCGACTGGGACGAAGTTAAAATACCTCCACGGCCAAACCAAAGTATATTCAAAATCTTAAGCAGTTAATAAAATATTTATCTGTAAAAACATTTTCGTCATAGTTTTAACAGAAAATATTCGTTTTTGTTTTTTGATAAAGTCACTTTGTATGGGAGGTGGGTGTGGTTTTCACTCGATTTGGTTGAATTTCATACACGTAGTATATATTATATATCTTAGTTAATATGCAAAATTGCACGTCCATATGTTAATTTTTGTGGAATTTAAAGAGAATTTACCATTTTGAAAAAGTCACTTTCGATGGGAGGTAGGCGTGGTTTTCATCCGATTTGTTTGGCTTTCATACGAAGAGTGTGTATTAAATAGCAAAGCTCATATGCACAATTTCAAGTCCATAAATTAAGTTTTGTGGAATTCCAAGATATTTTACCGTTTTGATAAAGTCACTTTGTATGGGAGGTAGGCGTGGTTTCATCCGATTTGGCTCATTTTCGAACTTGACCTTTATTTTTTAGATACAAGCTTAAATATCGAGTTTCGTGATGATAGCTTGAAAATTACGGCTGTAATCGTGATCACAGACAGACAGACTGACGGACAGACAGACGGACATGGCTAAATCGACTCGGGTGGTGATGCTGATCAAGAATATATAAACTTTCCTATACCTACCACGCCTCCTTATGGGCGTTACAAACGGAGTGACAAATTAATATACCCCCATTTACGTTTTTTAAAAGTGGGGGTATAAAAAACTATTTGCTATTTTTTAAAAGAATTGGGAAAAAACTTTTTAATCTAGAAAGTTTTAAATTAAAAAAAAAAACAAAAAACAATGGTTTCGAGAAAAACACGTTTGAAGATGTTTAAAGATGAATCACAGTAGTAATGAATTTATATAAGCTACTCACTGGTTATTCAGCGATTCCAGCATTATATATCAATTTTTTTTTCTTCTTCTTCATATCCTTTGCATTGAGTTTGTAATTCTCCTTTTCACGCTTCCTTAGTCTCCAAGGCGCTGCATCGATTTTGTAGGTCTACACGTCGATTATCTATTTCTTGTTCCTTGCTGCAATATTCAGCTCGTTCATCAATATTCATAGGAAAATTCTTTCACATTTTGCCTTTAATACATTCCTAAATATATTAATTGCTGCCTTCCAAGCACATACACGACTACCTGCATGACCGCTCCGTTTAACAAGCCACGCGGTCCAGCACTTAAAGAGAGACGCTCAATTAATCGTTCATAAAATTAGAACGAATTGAAATTTTTATTTGAAACTTTGGGAAAACTTGGTAGCATATGAGAGTCGGCAACTACGGTTTTAGCATCAGAATTACAAAATTCAAAACAGCGGATTTTTTTTTTTTTTTTTTGGTTTTAATCATTAGACATTGAACTGTATTTCCAGGAGTTTTTAGAGGTTGTTGATTAAGACCTGATTACTTTTCTGATGCCAGAATTATGAAAATCCAAATTCCGAATCTAATCTTTATTTTTTACTTATTACTAATTCTTATAATTTTTTGGATATTTTAAAAAGTTTAATCCATATATCTTATGTCTTCATTAGTATATAAACCCGTCCTAAGACAGGTCGTAACCATTGTTCGCTTTATGCATATCACTTTGCATAAAATAAATTTTGTTTACATACTTTCAGGCTGAAATTTAAAAAAGCCACTGTTATATCAGGAAATAATTTTAGTTTGGTGATGTTGGGTGGGGAGTAGCACGCTTGCCTTTTATGTATTAAGATTATAGTTTTTTTTTTCCTAATTTTAAAAGGCTTTATTTACAAAAAATCAGCAACCACTTACAAAGTCCTACATTACTCATAAACCTTATATATCCGTAAAGACCTCTGTTGGGTCACCAAATAAGGACCACCCTAATGCATTGACAGTTTTTGCATTTTCTTTTGTTTCATTTTAAATTGAATCTCTCTTTTGTACGTATTGAATATTGAAATATATTTTAGTCTTGGATTGGCCTCTAACTTGAAGAATAAAAAAAAATTTAAAATAAACACAAAAGTTAGCTTTTTCGTTTCAGTTTTATTGCGGTCAGAAAAAAGCTTCTGATCCTACAACCTCTTTAAGCGCCCATTAAAGTTTTTTAAGCAAAAATGAAAAAACACTTTATTAAAAGTTGTATTTTTAAGCAACTGCTAATTTTAGGTAATTTTTTCCCATTATAATTGTCATTCATTTAAAAAAAAATTATTTATTTTTGATATTTTTCAAAAGTTATATTTAGTATAATGAAAAAATATCTAAAATAAACAGTTACTTAAAAATAACTGTTTTCTTACATTTTTTTTTTCGTTTTTTTGTTTTTTTTTTTTTTTTTTTGATTAAAAAACTTGAGTGGTCCCTTAAGACCTTCATAAATGAAAACAGTTCAAAAATTTTTGAAACCTCCCGTACGCCCTTAAGTAAAAAAAATTTTACTAAGCAATTTAAAAATATTATTTTGTTCTCTTCTGAGCACAAATCGTTGCAATTAATAAAAAAAAAAAAAAATAATTGCTTACAATAAGATTCACAAAATATTGATTGAGAATCATATTGACATTTCTGTAACCCATTCGTTAATAAATATTTATTAAAATACTTTACAAAATAACAAAATAACAAAATGAATATTTACAAAATAACAAAACTTAAATGACTATTGCTTCAGTGCTGAGGATTGTTTTCAAAAGCTTTCTAATGTTTAAATTTCAATATCGTAAAAATTAATAATAAGTATTGTGCAATAAAAAAAAAAAAAAACATTGAATTTATCAAAATCATAAATCATACTTTTCCCACTTCTGATCAGAAATGTTTCTTTTGTAACTACAAAGCATCTACAGCAAGTTTATGAATAACAGATTCTTATAAGACCTTTTAACATTGAAAAGTTCATAACTTTTAAACGATTTAAGGTTTTTTTAAAATGTTGAAAACAAATTTCAGCTTTAGGCCAAGTATGTTGACAACAAGACAACATGAAGACAAAGAAGGCCTTTGTATACCTTTTAGACTAGTATTTGATATTTTTCCTTATCTAACAACTTCTATCTTGGTTGATTCTAATTTTATTATGTTCTGTGAAATCCAAATTATTTCGCTTTGTGCTACTTTTCGAAGCCATTACTTTTTGGGATGAATTCGAATGGAATATTGGAATGAAATTTGTGTGCGCTTTTGGACACAAACATTTCTTCTACGCAACTCATAAGCTTTTTTTTTATTTTTTCCTCATCCCAACAACTTTGGTTTTTAGATATGCCTTTTCAAAATATGCATTTATGTGCAAACAAAATCTAATTTAGAATATTTACCTTATCACCCTAAAAGGTTTTGTAAAATATGAATTTTTTTCATATTATTCCAAGATAGCATTTATTTAGCTGCTAAAGGAACATAAAACAATATCAATTTAAGCCGACCTTTATTTTTATGAAAAAAATAAAAAATAAAAATAAAAGTACAAATTGATTGTTTATTAGAGAGGTGCTAGTAAAATTTGAAAAACTTCTTATCAAAAGGTTGCGGCATTCACTGAATAAATGTATGCCTGAATGTATGCCAAGGAAAATTGTTAGCTTATTTACCTCGAGACTCACCAAGACTATTTTTCGCGAAACACAGTTGGTGACAAGTTAAAGGTCAATGCTGCTAAAACCCTATAAGTTTATATTTTCTGTTTAGGTGGAAGTCAAATAAAAAACAAGGGGTATTCAAGAACTGAAGAAATGTATTTTTATTTAGATATGAGCAGAGATATGAGCTTAAAATTATGAAATTTAATTTATTTTTTTTTTTTATTTAATAAATTTTGAACAGCTACTGTAATCTCAAACATTTCTCTAAACATTCTTTTGGAGTAAAGATATTCCGTGATTCTACTGTTTTAATTATTTGTTTTTTTCAAAATTATGATAGTTTCTGAAACGGTTATTTTCTACAAATAAAATCCGAGCAAATAGTCATGAAGGGAAGAAGAGGTTTTATAACAAGAGTTTTATTACATAAGAAGCAAATTGATAAATAGGGGAGAGTTTAAAACACAAAAATGGTGGTTTTAATAACGCTTAACGACATTGCTAAAGACGTTTAGTTTGTATCTCTAAATTCTTTATTTCTTGAATATTCCTTTTTTTTAATTTCAATACGATCCAACAATCCACATATTTAATGATAGAACTGGAGCTTAAAACAGCCACTTAAGAGCTTTGAAGAGGCTAAATTCAAAACTAAATAGGCACTAATGATTAATGCTTTGATTGTGTTTTTATACATTTATTTGCTTAATATATAAATCTTGTTTTTTGTTTGTCTATTTTTTTTTAAGAATATAACTTAAATTTGTAAATTTGACAAAATAAAAGAACTAAATAACTTTTAAGGAGAATAAATGACTGCTTTTTAGATATTAAGTAAAAAATTCAAGTAATCCAACTAACTACACAGAATAATTCGTAATTATTTAATATTATAATATATATATATCAAATATGTATATATATAAGCCCAAATAAATGCATAAGTAATTTAAATTTATATATTTAATATATGTACTATTTATTATTATAACCTCTACGTATTCCGTATTTTGTAAATTACTCAAAGAACATAAAACTTAATAAAAAATATCTCATTTGCAATTTTGTTTTTATATGTTTATTACTCAATTTCTTAACCTAATTGATATATATATATATATATGCAATATTTTCCAATTGTGTAAATTTAACGACAAAAAAAAAAAATTCCCTTCAAACTATTAACATCATTTGGTATTCTAACAATTAGATACTCAAAGAAATTACTCTTATCTTACTATTCCATACTGTACAAAATTAAGTACTTTTTCTTTATTTGTAAATATGTATTTGAAATTTAATATATTATTATCATAGGCATACTTTTTTCTAGATTTATTCGCTATTAAAAAGTTTATGATATATATTATAATGAAGGTTAGAATTTTCAATCTAAAGTTTCAATTAATAGCTTTTGTATATAAATGAATTTATTTACATAATTATTAATAGTATTCAACATTTCCTTATTTCTATTTTTATGTAGTTTTTGTAAAATATTTACTTTCAAACCAATTATTTATAATATATACTTAGAATAAAACAAAACCAATATATTAATAAAAATAACAATTTAATACTCCGAAAATGTCTGACTTTTTAAAAAAATTACGAAGATATTCAAGCCAAGCTGATGTTTTTCATATATTAACTTATAAAACAATCAGTTAATAAAAAACAAAAACGGTAACACAAGACAAAAATTTTAAGATATCGGTGAAACACTCAGTTGCTTTGCTATACTGAGGTATTTTTCAACAAAATTTTCTGGGACCACAAACTTCAACTCTTCTGACTCTAATTAATTTGAGTAACTCTTCAGTAGATATTTAAAAAAGTAAGAGCTTTGGAGGTCGTGACTTAAATTCCTCATTAACACTGTGACAGCATGTCCTTCCAGTCTCAAAATAAGTCATTTGTCATATGCCCTTTAAAATAAGCAGAATTAAGTATATAACGCCAGTCTGGCAATGCTAAAAAGAATAACCCAAGCAATTTGCAGGATGAATTCACCTCTGTAAGAATTGTGGTGGCTTACACTGCGGTGGTTGATGACATGGTTAGTTTTAATAATTTTAAGACAATACTATTTCAGACAACAACTAACACCAAGTGAATTCTGATTCATAGATGGCGCCACATATACTTTTAATGTGGCAGTACCTCTGATGATGGATGTACACCAAAAATAATAGAAATCAGATTACGCCATCAGACGTAGAAAAAGTTGCACCGCTCTGCGCAATACGTTAGGTCTTTCGTGACGTAGATAGGAAAAGACACTTTCTCTGTTCTTCTCACTGATTTTCTGTTCGTGCAAGAAAAGACGAAATATAGTGCGAAATAGTTCTGTGCGATTTTTTTTTTCAGCTACAGTTGTTTTTTTATGTTTTGCTCAGTGAAAAACAGCTGATAAATAAAATAAAATAAATAAAATAAATGACGTAGGCAGACATGCGCATGGCATAATCTTGTATTTATTATTTTTGGACATGGTATAATAATACAAGGTAGCATTGACAATAGCTTATTTTCTCTTCCACAAGAAAACATCTCCTGTCAGAAACAGCTTTTTGTGAAAATGCATCTGCAGCTGCTGAGGTTGTTGTTTTTTTTTCACTTCAACGTTATCAACATTGTTTGTGTTTTCATTGGCCGATTGTGAGCGCTCTCTATTTGAGTATATTTTTTGACAGGAGATGTTTTCCCAAGCAACTGTCAATGCTACCTTGTATTATTATACCATGGATGTACACCATGATATAATAATACATGGTAGCATTGACAACTGCTTATTTTCTCTTCAACAGGAAAACATAAACTGTCAAAAACAGCTTTTTGTGGAAATACATCAGCAGCTGCTGTGGTTGTTGTTTTTTTTTCACTTCAACGTTTTCAACATTGTGTTTTCAATGGCGGATTGTGAGCGCTCTCTTTTTGAGTATATTTTTTGACAGTAGATGATTTCCCAAGCAACTGTCAATGCTACCTTGTATTATTATACCATGGATGTACACGACATATATTTTCTAACTTCACTTACAGTGAAACCTAAACAAGAGCGTCGGCGTTGTTTATCTGTCAAAAAATCGTCATGCTAATATGAATTGTATGAAGCAAACCATAATAACGCGACGGCAACGCTGAGCGGTTGGAAAATCCAATTTGACAGAGCGTTAGGAAGTAAAGTTGGCTGCATACTTCGAAAATATTGATATTTCTGTGAAAAATTTGTTGGCTGCCTGCGCATCTGACATAAAGCCGCCGCTTTTATTTAGGGATGACAATTCAGCGTTAACGCAAAGCGGCTGGTAACGCGCCGCTCAACGCTTTTATTTAGGTTTCACAGTTAGTTAGAAAGTACTTTCGGTTCCAGGTTAAATAAAAACCTAATTTTTTAGATGGGTCGTTACATCCCCAGCAGTTATTTTGGAGTCAATTGAAAAAGTGAACTAGTTCATTTCTAACGCAGTTCCAAGTAGCTCTGAAAGAGTACAAAAGGCGTTCAGTGTAGAACAGTTCATTTTGCTTTTGTAATCAAAAGTATTGCTGAAAAAAATAAACGCGTTCTGGCTTTTTGTAAATTTGCTGTGCACTAGAGAAAATAATAAAAAACAAAAAAATGGTTATAAGCATTTATAAATAAAATTTCTTCAAAATTGTGGATGGAAAAGATCGTACAAATCAGGTCTTTAGTTTAAAACTTTAAAACTAGTGAGAACTAGTGTTCACTTAAAACTAAAAAAGAACCATTTTTAGGCTAATGCGAAAGCAACTAGTTTAAAAATGTTCCTAATGCTACTAGTTCAAATATGGAGAAAAAGGAGTGTTTATGGGGACAATTGTCTTTTGCTATGACATCAACCCGCAAAAAGCGTCAGTTCGTTCAATGTTAAAGGGTATTGTAGTGGAACTAGTACTGGTTCTTTTTGGAACTAGTTCAGAACTATTTCAAATTTGGTCCACTTTTCTGCTGGGTCTCTATAGACGACTGCAAGCCTCGGAGAGTAAAGAATGGCATGTAAAGCTTCTTGAGGTAGTCGTCATCAGATTTGAAACGAGCTGCTTATTTGAGACGCAGTGGCTCGATATTCTACCAAAGTATTATGCTGCTGGAGTATGCTGATGATATCGATATCATTGGCCATAATACGCGTGAAGTCAGTGCAGCATTCTCCAGGTTAGAGAAATAGTCGAGTCGAATGGGTCTTGTAGTGAACGCAGATAAGACGAAATACCATGTGTCAACAAATAAACAATCCCAGCGTCTTTGAAACCACATCACTGTTGACAACATCTCCTTCGAGGTTGTTAAAAACTTCGTATACCTGCGATCCAGCGTAAACTCTATCAACGATGTCAGTATTGAGATAAAGCGAAGGATAACTCTTGCCAACAAGTCTTACTTTGGGCTGAGTGGGGAATTAAGAAGCAGAACCCTCTCTCGACGAACAAAACTCACGCTCTATAAGTCACTTATCATGCCCGTCCTATTATATGCAGCACAAACCTGGACGTTGAGCAGTTCTGATGAAAAGACTTGGGAGCCTTCGAGAGAAAGATCCTTCCTAAGATCTTCGGTCCAATCTGCGTCAATGACGAGTACCGAATTTGATGGAACCACGAGCTGTATGAGCTGTACGCTGACATCGACATAGTTAAGCGTATTAAAATCGAGCGGCTCCGCTGGCTAGGTCATGTTGAGCGAATGGAAACGACGCTCCAGCGAAAAAAATATTCGATTCGGTGCCCGGTGGTGGTCAACGCAGAAGAGGACGCCCACATCTTCGTTGGAAGGATCAGGTGTTGGATAATCTGACTACGCTTGGTGTTTCCAACTGGTGGCAGCAAGCTCAAAACAGAAATGACTGGCGCAATTTCTTATACGAGGCCAAAACCGACCTTCGGTTGTAAGCGCCAGATAAGTAAGTAAGTAAGTAAGTAAGTAAGTAAAGCTTCTTGAGAAAGTGCACACATTAGCCTAGCCATTCTAAATCAGCATAAAACTGCTAACATAGGTTTCACTGTGTTTCCAATTTCATTTGTGTGCAAACATTTAATAACACGCACAACACACAATTTGATTAAAAGGAGCTCAGTTAAAGTCCTCTCAATGGCTTAAATGGTCATTTGGTTTTTTTTTAAATGGTCATAAAAGTTAATTTCTTTGAAAAGAGTTAAAAATGAGAGCAAGTGTATGAATAAAATACCTATATTTGATTTCCTTAAGAAGCTTTTTTTTCGTGACTCTGGTTTTCTAACGACCAGCCTATTTTTCTGTAGTCTCTGAAGACCAGATTGTCAGAAAAAACTTCACACTTGTGATCAAGGATTTGCAGTGACCTTCATTTACCTGTTAATCTTTTCAGCTACACTAGTTTTTATCAACAAAGTAATGTAAAATGGTCCAAACAAAAATTGTTGGATTTTTGTGATCTCTGAATTACGAAATTGAAGTCCAAAACTTAAATATTTTGTCCATTCTTCATATTTTTTTCCCAATATCTCAAAGTTATTGGGAAGAAGACTTAACATAATTTCTCAAATTTGTGTTCTTTATATAGGGCTTATCCACAAGACTTGTAGGATTTAGATGTTTCTTAAATTTTTATTGTTTTTTTTTTCTTTTTTGTGGTGATAGATTAGTGAGGAGGAAGAGACAATCAAATGAAAGATATTCTAATTCTCAGCGTGGCGCAAAACTGAAGTACAACACCCAGAAACCCCGAAATATGAATTTGTAGTTTGGTTGATGGCTTAACCGTTAAATGTAGGTAAAAAATAGTCTATTGCCGCAGTACCAACTTTCTTAAAGCTTATTTCAATAGAAATTATTGTAATTTTAAAATTATAATGTATACATTATAATATATATTTAAGCCCAAATGACTAATATCTGCTTGAACATTGAATATTACGTTAGACTAGATAGAAATTTTGTTTCTAAAAAGCAATTTATTCACATACAAATCAATTTCCATCCAAAATATAAGCAAACATTTCTTGATTAAAAAGCGAAAATGCGCCCCCCTCATTAAATCCCCCTTGTTTGCATAACTGTCACTTTGCATTAAATTAACACTTGATTTGCTTCGTACAATTGAGATGTCAATCAGATGTCCGTCAACTGGACGACAAACAGCTACTCGTTCCAACACCAATGCAAGGCTGCATGACACTAAATTTGACGGTGCTCGAGCCGTTAGAATGGAACCTTTTAACGATGCGGGACGCATGCAAATTTTTTTTTCCAGTTTGTTTTTTATAAAGATCACAATTTTATGCATTTTTACTGCAATTCGGGGCTAGTTTTTTGCTACACAACAACAAAAGGGATTATCGCACATGGTGCGCAATTGCTGTTGTTGTTGTTTTTGTCGTGTGGGCTAATTGGAGTGCAACAACATGATCAGCAACAATGAAGAAGTAGAAGTAATGCGTTGAAAACCTTTGAAGGAGGTCAAAGCAGCTGGACTCTCGGCCACGCAACATGGCACGCGTGTGTTGGTGCCTGAGCATGCGCTCTCATTCCACTATTTTTGGGAACCTTTTTTCCCAATTTTAGTTCTATTTTGCATTCAAAGCGGATTATTTTTATGTTGCCATTATTTTCGCTGTCGTTTTGATTTTATAGGGCCTACCTTTCCATTATCAGCTGGACAATGAATTTCATCCGGTTCTCGCTGTGTTGCTATGATTACAAAAAAGTGTACTTAATCCGAGTGCAATCATCGATTGACGGTCGATGCCAATATTATATGTTTTTAAGGACATCCGGCTTGTTTTGCGGATTTAATCGAGAAGTGAAATTAAATAAGCAATTATGCAAAAAAATATTGATTTCATACAAAAGTTATAGAAAGTATCGACTCTTTGTAGGTACTGCTATATTGTTGTTCTTCTGCTGACAGAGTTGAGTAACAACAAGTGACCCCTGATTGATCCTTGCTTAATCTACGATGCAAAGATTTTTTATGTTGGCAGTCAGCTTCCAGTCTTTGTCAGTTTTTACCCCTGAATGATCCTTGCTGAGTCTGCTATGCACAGATTTTTTTATGTTGGCAGTTAGTTTGTTGGTTCTTATTCAAAAGGATATGATCTTAAATTCTAAGAAAGGCAGAAAGAATGTTAAAGTGCACAATTCGGGTCAAATCCTTCAAGAAATATATCACACAAATTATTTTATTATCATAAGTTATCTGAATATTAAAAGATGAATTTGAAATTTCCTGTTCGCCACAAGTTTTTTTTTCAGAAGAATTTCTCGTAATTTTAAGTACGAGAAATTTCTACTGCCAAAAATCGCGAAAGTGTGAAATGCTTGAAATCAACATTTTTTAAGTAAAAAATTTAACAGAATTGAAAGCAAAGGCAGTTATTAAAATGCAAATTAAAATCATTAGGAATAATAAAAACGGAAGCTGGAAACAAGGATAACTTCTGTGCAATTGTGTTAATTGTATAAAATTGTAATAGTGTAAAAAAATTAATTTAGATGACAGAGGCGTTTGTCTGTAAGTAAGAACAATAGATCCAAAAAAGTACCATTAGTTAAAAAATTAGTATATTTTTGGGGATTGTTAATTTCTTTTATCTTATGTCCTATTATTTATATCTTTTTGTAAAATACTGAAATTTTATAAAAATTGCTCTTGGGTTTTTTGTATAAAAATGCTTTTGATTGACATTTTACCAATTTTGCAATTGTAAGACCGAAAAGTGTTCCCGTACTTTATCATGTTTTCGTTTCTTTTTTTCTCACTTCTGACAGTTTTACAATTTTTAGCTCAAAAATTACAGGAATAGACATTTTATTTAGTCATTTGATTGGAATTTCAATCAAAGAAGACTTGAATGAAATTTATTGTAAAATAACAGAGATTTTTAGTTTTAAAGTCTAGACTTTACCTGAGATATTTTATATCGTTTTTATTTTTTTTTTTTTCTTTTATTTCTCAGGTTATGGAAACGGTTTTTCATGGGAATGGTTTTTCATTAAAAACTCATTATGCTTAGCATAGCTTTGAAGATACGTGTATTTTTCTGTCGTCAAAATTAAAAAGTGTTTGAGGGTAGGGAAAATTGCATATTATTTGTTGGCCACAATTATACAAATAATTTTTTTTTTTTCATTTAAATCGGATCAGCCATTTACGCCTTATGGTTTTTTTTTAAATATAATGGGTATTGCAGGTCGTCGTAGTAGTCAACCATATGACCATGTCATCTATATAACTATGTCATCTAAATACAGAACTACTCGTATTCGATTTCTATTTCTTTCGAAGAGATTAATCCGTTCTCGTCACATTATGACTTTCCATATAATAGTCCCAAAAGAAAGTGTGGCAGCTTAAATTTATTCTTATTCATCTAAATGTAGCACAAATGTGGCGGTCCATGTTTTGAATCATCCAACAGACACAGAAAAGTTTTCCCACTGAAATTAATTTTACTTAGAAGAAGGACCTCAGAGAGTAAAAATGCCATGTAATGCTAATTGAAAACATGCACATGAGACGTTCGGAGTCGGCATAGAACTAGTAGGTCCAGTTCAGGCAGGCCCGATCATTTGTGAACATATATTTGATACCACGTCCAACACAATTAAGAAGCTCGGATAAAGTCTAGATCGTTTTTTTTAATGAAACGCCACTAAAAGTTACTTAGTTACCTTTTCATTTAAACCGCTTGAGCCGTCGTTACGATATTATGTTTTTCTATAGAGAGGGCGTGGCAGGTAATTGTGATCAATTTCTAATCGTTCCTAGAAATAGCGCTTTTTATGCGCATTTTTGGTATGCTTTGAGGATGTGCTTTTCAGAGTTCAGAGTTGTGGAGCTCATATTTTTATACACATTTTGTTCATAATGAAAACAGCGGGGAAATAGCACAGCAGAAGACATTTTTGTTTTTTTAAAGAGCTTTTCTATTTGTTTGTTAAGAAGCGCTTTCATCCTAGGATATCCAACATAAATTTTAATATGAATTTGGTTTACTTAAAAAGCGCTTCAGATGTGTGAAGCGCTATGGCAGAAGCGCTTGTTTAGTGCTTTTGAAGCGCTCCGATTACCGCTGGGTGGCAAAAGCCGCAGATTGTGTGCTGATTGCGTTCTATGTGTGGTAGACATGGGGGTTGCCATGAATCGGGTAGAAGAGAGAAAGATTCAGCGAAGCAGAAGTGAATAAGAGAGTTGCCCTGAGCGCATTATGATTTTCGCAAAGTAGACTCTCATACTAGGGCTGCCATGCCAATATTTTTTTAGAATACCAACGTTGGTATATCTTTAATTCAATATATTAATATAACCTTTATGGATTTTGGAAGAAGAAGTTTGACTTCTTTACTGTATACACGGTATACTGTATCTTTTTTTTTCATATATAAGACGTGGCAAGTGAGTTTTGTGAATTTTAAACAGCCCATTCTAATTTGGTTAAAATAACAAATCGAAACAATCAAATCAGCTCAGTAGTTTCTGTGTAATAGTGGAACATACAGCGATCGTCACCAGGCTTTTATACATAAGTGTAGATCTTCCCTTAAGGGGAGATACGCAGTCAGAACTTTTTTTTTTCAAAAATTTTTTTTGCATTTTCTTAAAGCCTTAAGTTTCAAGAATATTTGGTGAAAATTTCAAGTTAATATCTCAAAAAATTACAAAGTTATAGCCTACTGAGTGAACCGCCTTCTAGAGCGCGCAGTGCTGGCGCTTATTTTCAAACGTGTTTTTCTCGAAACCATGTTTTCAAAGTCGGTGACCAAGATTTCTCAAAGCTCAGTGAAGCGATCGTTTTGATTTTTTTGCAGGCTTATTGTACACATAATAATCTCGTACTTGTCATAGGATTTTTTTTTTTTAGCTTCGTTCATTTTTTATAGGCAAAACTATGACGAATTTTTGGTCGAAAATCGTTTTTTTACGTTTGAAAGTCCGCCATTTTGTGAAAAATCAATATTTTCAAAAACGGCTATGACAAGTTCGAGTTTTAAGTATCTACTTTAATAATATATTTCATTTTTTTGTTTCAGATCAATTAAGGAGGAGCAATCTTGGTCACCGCATTTCACCTTATTTTCAGAGCGCTCTACAAAAACTGCTGTATCGACCTTAATATTAAATTTTTTTTAATAAAAAAAAAACTAAAAATACTCTTGAATGTGTATATTTTTAGGTATAAAAACCCTCATTCAAAAATATCTCATAGGTTTCCTTAAAAAAATTCACAAACATGACCTTTTTTTTCGGCCTCTGGCTGCGTTGCTCCCCTTAATTAACCTAAGATTAGTTCTGTCAAATAGATAAATGCGACGGTGAGCTAATGAATATTATTAATCTTACTCTCAACATTAACAAACAAAAAAAAATGTTGACAGAATTTTATTTGATTGTCTTCTCAACAATTGTATTATTATTCATAAGTGCATTATTCATATTTTTGCTGACAGTTCTTTCGGAGTTTAAAGAAAAATTTCTACCTCATTCATAACTTCTTTAATGATCATTAAAAAAAATTTTATTTGCAAAAAAAAAAAAACTCAAAATTTATTTCTTTCGAAAATGCATTTTGTGGTTATTGAAGCATTTTACCCACATAGCTTAAAAGTTATAGAATTTCTCGCCCTAGCCAATGCACCATTAATCAAAAAAATTGATTTCCACACAAGGGTGTGTTTTCTGCAAAAGAATGAATTAAAATACTAAATGATGTGGACCTTTAGACGTGTTACCGCTGAGGGTGTTCAAATGTTGACACGTGCTCATGCATTATTTTGGCTTCTATGGGTACATTTTAGCCTTAGTTGCAGTGCAAATTGCAATGCAAAACCTTCCCCTATAAACAAAAAGTTTCCCATTTGGTGTTGGAATTGATCGGGGTGGTTTTGCATTTCTGCAACTCGTCAATAAAAGTAAGCCCAATTTTTGCAGAGGGTTGCAAATGCGTTTTTTTTTATAATTTTTTACAGAGGATGGCATAATTTTTAAGTCAGTTTTTTATGATAGGTTGTTGGAAGCGACCAATCAGAAGTTGATGAATAAAAAAGAAACAAAATAAAAATGACGACAATCATAACAGCATAATATTAATCGAAGATTTAAATAATCATAGCATTAAAACCGTTAAATGTGGATATTAAAAATCAAAAATGGGTTTGTGGACTCACTATAAAAAGATGCCGCCTAATTTTTGAAAAAAAAAAACTAATTCCAAGAGGTTGTTAAGCGCTAAACATAAATTATGCTCAAATTTATATTCAATAATTTCCAATTAAGTACCGAATGTTGGGTACCGTAGCGCACCGAAGAAACGAGTATAACGCTTCTTACAACATGCTGAGGAGCTGTGAACACGTTGTTGGTCTATGTTGCTTTATTATTTTTATTGCGTTTCTGTTTTTCTTATAGCAAACATTCTGGGTTTTGTTTTCATTCTCAACTTCGTACGTTTACATGTTTATTTGTTAGATTCTTTATGGGCTGCAGCGTATTTCTACTTCAAGGGGTCCGTCGTCGTATCTTTCGGTCTGTTGACTATTGACTTGTTGGTGTATCTGTTTGTGTATTTGTGACCTTATTATTTACAATTTTGTTTTTGTGTATTTGACATTCTTGGAATGTCATTTTGAATGGTTTCGTGGAAACACTTAAAGTGGAAAAATTATTTCTTAATGAAAACGACTACAAAACGAGGCTATAAAAATTTTTGGAATTCTTGATTGTTTCTTTTGAAACATTTGTTTAGAAAGTGCGTGAGAGATGAAATGAAAAAAGATACACACTTTAAGAGTTGAAATGAAGTCGAATTAGAAATAGACGGATAGCAAGTAGAATAAGGTTGACGTACTGTAAAGTAGACTGAATGAGCTTTTAGTAAGTAGATTTGATAAGAAATGAACAGATTAATGAATGTGAACTTTTAAAACGAAATCTTTAATTTCGGTTCTTCATCAAAATAAAACCCCTATATACTTTGAGAGCTTTAAAAAATACCTTACTGAGAAATTAATAGCTGGGATGTGATCGTTCATGTAATAACTAGATCATCTGGCATCACGTTTTACTCTATCAATAATGAACTCATCATAAATATTTTGATTCTTATTGAGTCCTTCAAAAATAAATATTCTTAGCCAACTACATATTTTCACCTTGTCACAGCTAATATGACCTTATCATCGCATATACTCCCATTAGTAAAACTTGATTATAACCATGATATAATAATTATCAAAAGGAATGGAGACCACCTTGTTTGAATGACTTCCGAGAATCATTCTTGATACTATCAACTCCTTCTTGAAATTATCAAGTCTTTCTTCCCATCAAAGTTTTTATCTTTCACTTTGCATCTAACGGCGCATTATTGGAAAAACCAATCAAAGCCGCACCCTTGACGGTAACCTTTACTTCCTTCTATTCTACTTCTACTTCTTCTTCTCTAGTCGCTAGTCTTCTGCTGTTCCGCGAAAATCTCAAGTGTTCCGCTTATGACTTACACGATAGACCCTATCAGCGAGGATTATTACAAAATCAAGCTATAAATATACACACACTCTCATGCTTAGATACACACACACACACACACAACAGAGGTTTCTTTGTTCGAAAGAGCATGTAATGCCAAATCAAGGGTTGCTTCATTCAACTTAAATCGTTCGTCGATCGTTGCTCTCACTGTTCTTTGCTCTCACTATCTATCGGATAGTTTGTTAATATGACGTTGGTTAGTTGATGAATGAATAGATATTTGACTAGGCTAGAAATGTGTTCCAAACACTCGCGTGTTCCAGCACGTCCCACCGTTCAAATGTTCCCCCATCAATGATTGCGTCGTGCTACGCATGTGGTTTTGGTGCACTGTGGATAGAGTTGGTATAGTTGCTGCTTTTGTTGCTGTTGTTGTTGTATTCCAATTTCGATTCGTGTGTTGTATTTGTTTGGCTTGTTTTGTTTTTTTTTTCTATTTGGTATTTTTCGGGTTTAGTTATTTGTGTTATTTTTTTTTTTTTTTTTTTTGGGAAAAGAATTTCGGGGTTCCTGGAAAACGTAAAACGCAACTAATCGTCAGTGCGTCAGTGTGCGTCATTGATGTTGTATCGTCGTTAGTGCATATATGCACGTGCGTTATCTACAAAGTGTACAAAGTTAAAATTTTCATAATTTTTCTAGTACTTTTCCGATATATAAAAAAAAAACACACAAAATTACCACGAGTGCATTTTTAAGGGAATTTACAAGACTTGAACTTCTTTAGAAGTCAAAATAAATAGTTTTTTAAGCAATTCACAAAAGTAAAAGAAAGAAAAAAGTGCTGCAGCATGTCCAGCAATACAAGTGCAAGTGGCAACAATAACACATCTCAACCGGATGTACACATGCGTGCTGAATATTCATCTGTGGTAACAACAACAACAACAACAACAACATCTACAATAGCCACGACAAGTAGTGGCAGTCGGCAAAGCAGTCCCAACATTACAACCGATGTTGTTGATTCAGCTATTCCATCGAGCTCAAATAATAACAACAGCCGCAGAGGTAGTCAAAAAGGTAAATATTTCTTAGATGCCCACAAACTTTGCTTTTGTCCCACATCGGCCAGAACAACAACGAGAAATTGGTTTTTAGTTCAACTGATTGGCTTGTCCAACATCCAATCAGAGCATTGTTCTTCGTTTACAAATCAAGTTCTTCATTTTTTATACATCATCAAAACATTGCATCCCTCATGGCAAATTCGCAACAACCGGAAACGTTGTTTGTGGGTAGGGTGATGTGTAGATGCTAGTGTATGGCAGAGTGTTTTGTCCATATCATTAAAACATGAACTATCAGGAAATATCATTTATAGTTTACTTTTCTTGATGCCTAAGATAGTTTTTTAATAAGCATTGACAATGTCGACAAAGTCTACGCCACTCTTCTCTGCTAGCAACTTCATAATGTTACTTCTCTAATGTGGGTCAGGAGAACTAGAATACGCTGTTAGGGATTTATTTATCATAAAACTTGAAGGGATAAATATTAAATTTTAACTTATAAAAGAATATGGAAAAATATTTATTTAATAATAATACAGTACATCAAAATATTTAGTACCTGAAATTTGCAATGTCTTTACTTTATTTTTGGGGCGCTTATCGTGACTCCAAAGTCCATTTTTCTTTATCACATCTAGTTTTCCCACAATCTTTGCTTGAAATTAAAAAGATGTCTTCAATAATTCTTTATTTTAAGAGATACTGATGATACAACCAAGTTGTAAAGTATAATAAGTAATTATATATAATATAATAAGTATAATATACTAAAGTATAATAAGTATAAAAAAAATTAACAATTTTATTTTTAACAACTTTCTCCTTTAAACACTCTCCTAAAAAAAACTTTATTGGTCCCTTCTTGAAAAATTAGCCATAAAAGAACAACCATTGAAACTAAAAAATAAAAAAATAAATAACTGGCCATTTCAGCCCTTAAAAGGACTTTGACCTAGCTTCTTATGATCAATTGTGTTGTGCGTGTTATTAAGTTTGTACACAATTGACCGAGAAATGGACCTACAGGCTTAACGCCGACTCCGAACGGCGATGAACGGAATGTTCTTATTCTCAAGAAGCTTTACATGGCATTTTGATTACTCTCTGAGGTTTGCCATTGTCTGCAGAGAGGTGGCGGCCGTACAGAAAAATTATTTTTATTCAATTAATTTTCTGTCGCTGCTGGGGTTCGAACCTGGGTCTCCAAGGTTCTTTGACATAGCGGCCAAGCACTTTAACCAACTACGCCACGGACGCCACACAACCATTGAAACTACTGTGATCATATTTTAAAATTAATGTAGCTAAAAAATGGGGTATGTCAAGGATCATAAATAACCTCTGCTCCCCAAGTAATCAAAGTAAAAATAAGTATTTGCAAAATTTTGAATTTTGAAATTTTCGTTGAGTTTATAAATTATCTATCATGTTTTAAAGATGAATGATCTACAAAGGTGATTCTGAGTTGAGCACCCCTACCAGAGATCTGCAATGAGTACTAATGAAATTATTATACTTAAGTCATGAGCAGCTATGGGCAGAGAGCGCTCTGGGAGCGCTGAGAGCAAGAATTGAGAACAAAAGGTTATGTAGCAACACCAAACGCAACAACAAATCAAAGACAAAAGACAAACACAGAAACAATACAGAAGCTTTAAATGTAGTGGTGCCCATACCCGGTCATGAGCCATGACTATTGGTGCAAGTATGTACTTATACCAACTCAACAAAATACTTTGACTCATCCAAAACCCAAAAATACTCATAGCATGAGTACACATGAGTACACATGTGTGTCGACAAATTATTACTCTTTTGGTTCCAAGAATGATAGAAACAAGATTACGCATTCTGCAGTCCCGTTATCTAATGCTCTCTTTCTCAACTGAGTACATGATGTCACACAGTACTTTTACTTGATAAAAACGTATGCAAATGTGCGATCTCATAGGCAAATTGACGAAATTGAAAATAAATTCTTTCGAAAAAGTAAAGTAAAAATATCTACTCTACTGTATAAAAATATGAATATTTTCGTATAAGAAAAATATGAATTTTTTAAACTTTCAAGATTTTTATCTCCTAAACTATTCGAGACTGACAAAATTGTATTGTAGCAATGGAATAAGGAGGTCCATATACATATTATACAAATAAAAAGAAAAATATTTAGGCGTGGGTGTGGGAGTAAAATTATTCCAAAGTCTGACCATATCGCTTGTGACGTCATGCTCTCTCTCTCTCTCTCTCTCTCTCATTTGCGGAATGCGTAATCTGGTTTCTATCATTCTTGTATTGGTTCTGGGTTAATCATCTTATGTGACTCACTTGTTCATGTGAGAGGAAAATAAGTCTGAGTGAGTTGAGTATTATTTTGTGTTTTACCTTTGCTTATTCTTTTTGCTGATTTGTTAACTTTTTCGTGTGAGAAAATGAATGAGTTGAGTATTATTTTGTATTGTTAAGTTGAGTATTATTATACTTTTTTGTAAAACAATTAAAGTTTGTTTCATAAAAACTCAAATAACAAGAAAGCTGAACTAAAAATGATTCTGTGTACTTAAGTCATTCCACTGAACTCATGGTGTTTATTGGTATTGTGAGTCATAACGGTATGCAAAATAAATACATTGAGCCAATGAGAGAGTTGGGCACTGCAACGGTTCATATCAGCAGATAACTTATCCTTTGTTACTTTGTGTGAAGTGAGCGAACGAGTATGAGTGGATATGAGTGGAAATTCTTCTTTGATTTAAATCCACTAACACTCATTCTTGTGCTAGTCAACCAATGACTTAAAAACAAGAATAATTGCAGGTCTCTGACCCCTACCTAATTTTTTACAAAGGATCCTTTCCAAACAAACTCTGTTTGATAATTTTTTTGGGCGGTTCATCTTAAATAGATAATTTTTGAATATGATGATATATGACGAAATATCCTTTTTTTATGCAATGTTCATGGACATAAGAAGGTATTCAACAAAACAAAATGGTTGATTTTATTAGTAAGATTATAAGATAAAGTGCAGAAAAATGATATAAGATTCGTGATTATCGCTCTCAAATTTTAGTAAAACCGTTGCAAATTTCGAATACGTCGCCAACATATGATATTTACCAACGTTGTATATTAGAAAAAAATTTTGGAAATTTCGTAAAGAATCTAGTCTGAGACCAAAAAAGGTGCTAGTGATTTTGATAGTCAATGATTGGTTGGGGGATCATATAAGTGTGTGATGGGACCAATTATCTCGACAACAAGTATGACACCTTGAAATAGGTATTTTAAAAACTCACTTAAATGTTACAATGTGGTCGTTACGACAGAAGTCCTTAGACGAAATTATTTGCAGCTAATTGAGAAAAAAAAAACACTAAAACCGTTTAAGAAATTAATTTTAACATATTACCATCTTGAAAATTATACATCAACTTCATTTCAATATGCACATTGGCCGATGGAGTCGGCATAAAACTAGTATGTAGGTCCAGTCATCAAGCATTTGTGTACAAAACATTTAATAACACGCACAATACGATTTGATTATAAGAAGCTTGGACAAAGTCCTTTCAAAAGTTGAAATGGCGAAATCGTTTTTTCGCTTGTGGTGCGTTTTATCACTTGTGATTAAAATGGGCTAGACACATTTTTCAAGTCGTCAATATAATATCTCTCCTGGGTGAATTTGCAGTAGTTATTTATCGAATGGTTGTTCTCCTATACAAAGTTAAAATAAGTATTGTTAGCTAAGATTATATTGAAATTTTCAAACAAAATCTAAGCTCCTGAACATTTCGAATATTTCACTTATCATAAATATTTGTGTCCAGAGAACTTTATTATTATATTTGTATGTCTGACATTTATAAATTTTAATTTTTTTTTTTATTTCACAAGTGTATCAATCAAATAGCCAAGATCTGTAAAGACAAAAAATTAGAATTCTGATAAAAATATTTTACAATGAAATTTCTTCTTAAATTGCACTTGTTTGCATTAAATTGTTGAAAAAAAAATTAAATTAATAAAGAAAGATTTGATAGTAGCTTCATAAATTGTTTTCAAGTATAGTTAGTCTCCATATAGCCCTTATATCAGTACCTGTCAATGTGCACAGGTTCCACTATAGTAGAAATTTATTTATGAGATATTTAAAATTTCGTATAAATGTGTTTTTCTATAAAATGAAAAATCACTTTTATTTCTTATGTAAGATATTTGTACACTAATTTGTCTTTCCCATTTAATTTCGAGAGACAGTCATATTATGTCTTATTATTAAGTCATGTAAAAAGAACGAATTTCAGATATTTTGATAAGATACAACTATATCCATCCACCTATAAAAACTGTCATCTGATAAAAACTATCATTACTTCCTTCTTTGACTCTTAGAATTAGATCAATATTTCTATTTTCGTCTTAGTGGTGATTAAATTTTTTAAATTGAAAAACAAAACATGAATTTTCTAACATTATTATCATTATTTTACACACACACATGCGTTTTATTTTGTTAATATATATTTTTCGAAGAATTCCCAAAGCCTTAGAATCCCATCAAAACATTGAGAAATTTAGTGATGCAACAAGATACAGCTGTAAAGTTGCCTTCGAGGCTGTTCAACCGGTTTCAATAAAATGCGTTGAATGGACAAAACATTTACGCTTAATGTAACAATTTTACAACGTATGCATGAATCGAAGATACTTTGCAAGCATTAAGAATAATTTTTGTTTTTTTGTGGTCAAACGAAGATGTTTATTTCTTAATGTTTTCACTAAAAAAAAAGCTTTTTAGAAGACCGCTATTCGAAGTTGTTGTTTTTTGTTGTAATCTATTTTATGCAAATTATTTGTAATGAAGGGATTAAGCATGATTCAGTGAATTATAAGATAACCTGGGAACCAAAACCAGTTCTGATGAAATTTCAATAACAAAGAATAGGAAGATAAATAAGAAGAGGAATAAGAAGTAGTAAAAGGAGCATTTTGTCTGTGTAAGACAAGGAAACCTCTTAACATTCTAACGGGATATCAATTGCTAAGATGAAAGATGACACCACCTACTACAACACAAAAAAAAAAACAAAAACTGTTCTATTCAGATATGTACTACGAACATGCAATTCAAAGCGTTACAAGATAAAAAGCAAAAAATGAGTTATAAGAAAATAGAAAATACACACACATTCAAATGACAACAGTCTACAGAGCAACTCCTACACCGTGCTGCATTATCAAATAACTTAAAATTATCTTTCAAGATACTCACTCATTCAAACGCGTAGATTGAAAGCAAGATAATTGATTGTATGTATTTTGTAGATAAACAAAAAAAAGCTCCAAAAACTCAAGCGTAAAAAACAACTAATACGCATTTACTGATTATTGATAACAATTATCAACAAGTATTTCAGCTGTGTTGGTGCATGTGTGTGAGTTGGTTGTTTATGTCAACACAGAATGAGTAGGTAAAAAAATATAAGTAAACAAACAATAGAAAGACAACCCACTGAACCGCAAGCAAAGCTTTGGTGAAAAGTAAGAGTTTTAAGAACATTCTGGAAATATCAAGTTAATCTTTCTTAAGCTTGTCCGTTCAATACGTTGTAAAAAAATAAATAAAAAAATAAATATATTTTACAAATAAAAAAAAAACAACAATTTTTCTTTTTTTGTAATATTCAGTCTAGTTTTGTGTATTTGTGATATATCCTATATTTATAGTATATAGTTATGAGTTCAAAAGTCACGTCTTTATTATTTGACATCAGCTCACAAACTGAGAACTTACATACTAGGTCACATCATAAATAACAAGATTAGAAATTAACAAAGTTTAAAAAGAGCTTAAGACTAGGAATCAGAATGGATAAGCAATAGATGAGCAATAATAATAAACAACTAATAATACTTATAACTAAATAATTAAGGAGTAGTTCAATAAAGAGAGAGATTAATATTAAGAGAAAGTAAATACGAAAGAGAAAGTAAATATATATATAAGTAAGTATAGATAAGTTAAGATAAAGTAGAGGTCAATATGTGACTATATTGATGACATTCAGAAAAACAATATACACTGAGTATCAGTACAAACTTTATCAAATATACTATGCAACAAAAAAACTATTTAAGTGTATATTTGTGGTATATTTTGTTGTATTGGAATAAAATTCGAATACAGCCTAGAATATATGTTCATCATTTTTCAAAAAATATACCACAAATACAATTGTGAATACCCCTATTAGCATTCGTTATATGATTATTTAAAAAAAAAATAATATTTTTTATAAAATGAATGAGCGTAGACACTTATCTTAAATGAGTTTATAACTGAATTCTAATTGAGCTTTTTCTGTTAAAAAATATGTTTAGATATGAAAAATTAATGGTCTTGGTGCTCAAAAGGAAACAATTATGAAACTTTTCTTAATACTGTTTTGGATTTATAAATAAGAGTTTTTCCATTATTAATTTCAACAACTGAAATGGTCAAGTAATGGGAATAAAAAGACATGATGTTAATCCGCAGCGGTCGCAAATTAAATTTTATTTGTAATGCTTTTTTAGAGATATTTAGCTATATATTTATGTTTGTATTCATATCACCTTCTGATAGTTTTAAAGAATAACATTTAAGAAAACACTTTACTTAAAAGTATCTTTTTTACTCTGTTGCGCACAAAAATCGTTGGATATAACCAAAAGTACGACCTAATGTCTACTTCATGCATATTTCAATTTCATAGAAATCTAAAAATGAAATGGTTTTTTGCTTGCTACATCCACCTTTGTCAGAAAAAACTATATTTTCGAAACAATGTTTGTGAGAAATGGTTTTTTGCTTGCTACATCCACCTTTGTCAGAAAAAACTATATTTTCGAAACAATGTTTGTGAGAAGCCCCAAAGCTCTCATTTCAATTTTTATTTTTATTTTATTATTCCAAGCTAGGACATAGCATTATTAGATTTTACTTTCGCTCTTGTTCCGATCACAATATATCAAGTCCTTAAAGCATCGAATAAATCAAGCCTACTTCAACGTTAGTGGTTGTATCAGGCACCTTTCTGAGAACAATTTTTCTTGCAAGATTTCGGCGCAAGTATTTAGATTATCTTCATTAGTTCGTGCAGAACTACAATTACATCTATATTGCGCCCACTTTTTTATTAAGCGTGTGAATTTTACTGTGGGAAAATTTTCATTGTATTTACTTAACTTTCATTCCCTTAGTGTATATAAAACTCTTATTAAAGCGTTTTTTAGATTTCTCATCGGTTACTTTATGGTAATGCTGAATATGACCACTTTATCCAAAATATTCCTGCACTAAATTTCATTATTCTAGACTCAAAGTATACCGACAAGTAGTCTTCTTATAAACGAATTTTCTGTAACTGTCCGTCCTTAAAACAATGGGCTGGACTTGATGGGCAATACATGTAACTTTAACTTAATTTTATAAAATTGGTGTTGAGATAACTTATCCAAAAGCCAAAAAAGTTTTGTCCAAATCGGTCTATTTCATCATATCGGAGTTATTTTTTATGTAAATAGTTTATTTTCTTCGACCTTCATTTTGTATGGTTTCTTGTATTTTTTGGGCTCTAGGTCTTCCTAGATCTACCTAAACCATACGAAATTATTTTTGTTTTTACTTTGAGACAAGAAGTTCAGATGTTGACTTATTTAGTCAAGTCAGCCTTGGTTCGAAATGTGGTGATATATAAGTGCGAAAGAAGAGGCAAATAAGTGAAACTCGTAAAGGTACTTCTAAGCGTGGCGTAAAGCACTTGTAACATGTGAAAGAGAATCTGAGGCAGGTTATGCCTTTATCTCAGTCAATTCTACTTATACGATAATCCCATCCACAAACTTCTCTACAATCAAATAAAATTTTAAACAATTCATTTAGTATTGAATGATGAATTTTCAATTTCAGCTGATCTGAAATGACGAATGAAATGCAGACAGATTAAAGCGCAGTCAAGCGCACTACCAATATAAATAAAATAGGTCGTTATAAAAGAAATTTCATTCTAATCGAAGAATAATTGAAAAATGTTTCAATATCAAGTGGCTTTCTACTTGGAAAGGTGCATAAATCAATTCTAAAGGAATTCCAGTACTATTTGGTTCACTGGGAAATCTTCGACTTCATTCATGAATGTTTGGCAAATTCACAACTTGCCTTCTTCTTTTTATGAATGAAATGCAATGGTTTTCACGCTTCACAGCTATCTGTGTTCATGTTTATCAAAGATTAAGCCTTATATTATGTTAGATTTTTTTTTGTATTGCAACAAAAATGTTAAAATTGTCACAAAATGTTATACCGATGTCTTGTTGTTGACTAGTGTAAGAATTTCAATTTTTATCTTGAAGTTATAAAAATCTATTAATATTAATAAACTTTATAGAAATAAGTTTTATACAGTTTTGAAGAATTTTAAACGGCTCTTTAACATAAGATCGAAAAAAAAAACTTCGAATTTTTCAATTATTAAAATGAATCAATATTTTGGATTAACCAGCAAATTTTAAAAATTTAATTAGAAATATGCTGTTAAAAAAGCATCAAAGTATATTTGAACTTCAATTCTTATAAAGAATAAGATGTCTGCCTTATATATTGGTTGGAAAACCTGATTAGTACGAAACTATCCTGCAAATGAATACGCACCCTTTTCTCTGTCGATTATAAAAACTAGTTCAGTACAACTATGAAATAAAAAAAAAAAACAATACAACCGTAAAAGAAGGTGCAGAGTTTTCTCTTGTCTTGTATGGGACAAGGGCTTGGTTCACTTTTGTCTGGCAAGGATAATGAATATGATATGGAGAAGGTTGTCAACTTTTTTTTTGCATACATAATTGGAATATTATAAGCCGAAGAAAAGAAATTAAATAGCATAAAAATAACAATAACAACAACGACAACTACAACATATATAAAAAAGAATTCACGTGATTTTGAATTAATTGAAAGAAAATAATGCGCACCGGGCATGGGAATGTAGGGTGTCAAAATGTATCAGCATTTTTTGAGCCTTTGATTGGCAAGAATATACAAACTGAAAGATTGTTGACTGTGATTGTAACTGTAGCAAGTTTTTACACAATCCAACTTGTTTCTGTAGCCTGAGGTGGATGGTCTTTTTTTGTGTTTATCAATGAAAAATAGGCAATAGTTCAGAACTGGACTGTCTTTGTAAGAAAAAAAAAAAGCCCAGAGCGTTTAAATAATTCATTGTCATTAGATTTCAGTAAGATTACCTGAAATGATATTATGTTTAAATTCAAATTTTTCTATATAATAAAGAAGTTTGATAACTTCGTTTGATGTATTTTAAACTTTAAATATCGCAAATATTTGAAAATCGACAAAGCCATTGTTAAAAATAAATTATATTAGAACGAATTTCTAAAATTTCCATATTTTACTAACGCGGTTTTTTAGAAGAATGTACAATTTTCTGTGGGTTTTTCTTTAC
Organism: Pherbina coryleti; assembly: GCA_943735915.1. Lineage (NCBI taxonomy): Eukaryota > Metazoa > Arthropoda > Insecta > Diptera > Sciomyzidae > Pherbina > Pherbina coryleti. Next base: position 132,596,942 of record OX030952.1, read on the forward strand.
GCTTAAAAAAAAAATGAAAAGTCTGATGTTTTATTGAAATTCTTTTACTTTTTCTCTCTTTGCAGAAAATAGCCCATCGCATCCTAAGCCCGAGGTGCGCCATGGTAAATGTAAGTGGTTCAACGTGGCTAAGGGCTGGGGCTTTTTAACACCGAACGATGGAGGAGTGGAGGTGTTTGTGCATCAGGTATGTTAAAAAAAAATATTCATCGTTCTTGACTTCTGTACTCTAAACTGAAATTCTAAAGTTGAGTAATTATAATACTATTTTGAGCCAATTTCAGTTTTAATATCTTTTTTAATTTTTTTTTTTTACATTAATTGAAATTAATGCAATTTTTGGATGTAAAAAATAAAAATTTAGTTGTTTCTCGACTTTTCGTCACTTTCTTGGCGACATCTTCAGGGGAGATATTTTATTTTTGCTTTACATTAGTGGACATATTAAATAATTTTTTTCAATAAAACGTAACTTTAAATTACAATAAACGTTGTATTACATGAAATATTTAAAAAACCAGAAAAATTGTTTAAACACATTTAAAATTAAGTATTGTGGCCTACACGTCAATTGCTTATGCAGTTCAATTCACGATGTAGTCCAATAGTCCGATGACATCTGGCAAAATATATGTGATATAGGGAAAAGTAGAGCAAGTGTTATCAATAGGATTTATTTTTCTATAACCCTGCCTTTCTGATAATTTTTGAGTTTTCAATATAACGAAAATATAGATATGTTGGAAAAACTTCAGGCATTTTCTATATATTGTTAAAACAAAAACAAAAAACAAAAACTATGAGACAAAATCACAAAAATAATTAAGAAAATCTGTGAATCATTGTAAAATGTAAAGAAAACTTGGGACTTATGGTTAAAGTTGTTGAAACTTTTGAAATCAATTCTTTATTGTTTCCTTAGAAGATTCTTAATTTGGTTTTTAATTTTCTTTTTTTTTTTAATTATGAGAATCGATGCCATTTCCTAACACATTTTCAAATAAGTTTGAGGCATAATTTCTTTGATATAGTCCCGGAACCATACCACCATCTTATTTTATAGTTTTAACTGCGTGTTTCGGATTGTGTCTAGTATTTCTTGGGTATCATACATGAGGCATTACATCGGATCCGAACAAATTCACCATTATTTTGTCTGGTCAAAACACGTTTTTCCAATTTTTTTCGCGTCAGATGCTGTCTTGCAAAAGGTACTCTGTTGCGAATTTTCTTTTTTGCTCAAGTATATCACTATTTTGTGGAATGTGCTTTAAAATTATTTTCTATTGATCTATTCCGTATTGTGTTACTAGTTACTGGTACTTTTAACTCTTGTGGGTTCTTCCGATCAAAGAAATGGATTTTTTTAGTTTGTCGAACCAACAATATTTCAAACTTTGCATAGGTTGCTCGGTTTATGTCTAGTTTTTCCTTCTTTAGTTCAAAATTCATAGCAGAATACATTTTTTTTTTTCTTTGAACACTTCAATAACTCTATAATTTCACTTTCACTTTCTCTTTATTTTGTATTTATTTCTTATTTTTCGAATGAATTGGCGCTTATCTGTTCAATGCACTCCGCTTCCAATTCTGAATAAAACAAGGTGCGACAGGTAGAATATCACAAATAATTTTAATTTTTTGCAATACTTGCTTAACACTTTCTAAACGGTATTTGAATGCAATTATTTAATAGTATATTCCTTATTATTAACAAAAGTAGATTGCATTTCTATTATTTTTTCCAATACGAAATCGAGTTCACTGATTTAAGGGTTTGCATTTTTACCGAATTATGCGCAAAAGCGTAAACAAAATAGAGTAAATAGAGTACCGATATCCCACTTTTGTGAACAGTGGGTAACATTCATATAGTTTGCTTTTAAACTTAATAACCATTCTTCGAAATGCCAAAGTGCTTGCCGTTTCTATTATTTTTTCCATCACTGTATAACTTTTTTTTTTTAATAAAAAACCCACTTAATTTAAATCATTCAAACACTTTTAAAAGCAAAAATAAAATGTATCGCATTTAGAAGTAAATGAGTTTTCGAAATTTCGAGTAAGAATAAACTGTATCAAATCTAGCAACTAATGCTTAAACTTAATACTTTTCTCAAGTCGATGTACGAGTAATTCTTTTGTAATATCAAAAACGTTGCACGGGAGAGGATTAATTTCCTAACTAATGTCTATCAAAAAATGTGTAGATGAAGCTATTTAAAAATTGTTTTTTTTTTCGATTCTTGTAAAACCATATTTTGATTATCATTATTCAAGAAAATCAAAGGAAAAGTTGAATTTTTCAATTTTCCCCCTTACCCCTTTTCGATTTACCATGAACAACTTATTATTTCAATGAAGATTTTCTTATTACCTTTCTTTTATCATCATCCTCAGAGCGTTATTCAAATGAATGGATTTCGATCGCTTGCGGAACAGGAAGACGTAGAATTTGAATCCGAAGTCACGCCACGTGGTGTCGAGGCCACACGCGTTGCCGGTCGCGAAGGTTTCGATTGTGTTGGCAGCAATTTCCGGCCGCGACTGCATGGAAATCGCTTTGTTCGCCGTGTTCGCTGCTATAACTGCAACAAATTTAATCACATCGCCGCCGATTGCCGATTAGAACCACAACCGAGACGTTGCTATCTCTGCCAACAAGAGGACCACCTAATTGCCGATTGCCCACGAAATACGGTGAGTTTTTTGCTTCCATGCTTGCGGTGCATGTAAAGACTAAACTGCTACATATATTACAGACACAAACCAGCGCAAGCAACATTGGTGGTTCAGTGGCGCCGGCAGAGGGCGACTTGAGTTCGACGTGAATTCAACACACCAACCTCATCATCCACCACCAGGAGACGTTATCAAACACTAATGACACTTTGCACAAGAATATTTTAGGGTTTTGAACCTTAAACTAAGTTTGCAAGAAGAGTACAAATTAATGAATTTTTTATACAATTTTACTTAAAATAGAGGAAGAGAGTGAGAGAGAAAGAGAGAACTATCTCGAGGTAGACAGACCTAAGCTACTTATTTAGCTGTAAATTTTTTATATAAATAAAATTAAGCCACGTAATCTTTAAAATAAGTTGGAGCATTCAAAGTTAAGAGAATTATTGCATTATTTTAAATTATAATGAAATTTTTTAAAAAAATAATAAAATTTGGAGTTATGCTATAAAAGGAAATAAACTTATTTTTCATACAAAAAATCATGAATTTTATATATATTTATAATTATTAATATATAAGTATAACATTATGCAAAATATATTTTTCCACAAACTTAGCTCAGTATTATTACTATTTATTTTAATTTTTACATGGTCAATAAGACTTAGAATAAACTCTTAGATATTCTTCGAATATCACGGTGATCATTTTCGCATATAAAGTGAAGTAACGTCACATTTTTTTCCATTAACTTGGCGCAACATGAACGAAAAGCATCTGTTGCTGGTTTCGCAATTATTTACATATTAAGACAACGACAAAATAATTTTACTCTAGAGAAAGGTCAGATTAGTTTCACCCTAGAAAATATAAGTCGTGCTTATGTTCGTACGTAACACACACACAAACACACATTTTCAACCAAAATCAAATAAGATAGGCAACCCAAGTGTTGTGACAAAGCAGGTTAAGAGATAAGCAATTTTCTTCCTGCCCATAGGGATCCACATTTTCCGACAAGTGAAAATTATGCAGAATGTGGTGATGATTATTAAAGCAGCATGAAAATTAATGCAAATTATATAGAGAAGATAAGCATTATTGGAATAACAGGTAAACAGTTTATTTATTAGAATAATATCTAATTGAAAAGGGTTGGGATAAGCAGCTGGATGTAGAAAAATTAATAAATATGGATTTTTAAGTTATGATTATTAGAGCCATTTAACAAAAATAATAATACAATTATTTTAGAAAAAAATAATTTAAGTCCAGTGAATGAAAAGGAAATAAACTTAATTCTCTATAACAATATCTGCATATTAAATTGTAATAAATATAATATTCGATTTGTACGCACGAGATGATTTCAATAATGTTTTCAATAATGAACGTGATAAATCTATTTAAAAGGAAAGTGGATGTGTTTTACTAAAACCAATATAAACACAAGTTCCTAAATTCCAGCGGGAAAAGACGAAACATTTACTCACATCGTAAAATAATCGGAAAAGAATTTGTTGCGTTATTTGCTTAATTTAGTTTATTTTGGTGTTTTGGTTGGGCTTAATTTTGTATATTTGGAGAGGGAAATTTCGCTCAATTTTATTTGTTTTCTGTTTTTTTAACGTCGTTAGCAGCATACCTACTCCTATGCCCGCTTACTTCGTAATGCAGATGTTTTCAGTGTTTTACCGGTTTTGAGCCTGAACAGAATCAAAAATCGTTGCGGCGCCCGATCTTTGTTGTTGGAAAATACATGCAAAATGTAGAAAAAAACGCAGCTCTTTTTCCGCAACGATAAATCGCACAATTAGAATCTATTCTATTTCTTCTCTTGCGACCGACGATTCTCTCTCTGAGTGCCATTTGTGTTGCCATATTTTTGCTAAGAATTGGCTGTGTTTCATGAAATTTGCTTGGTTTTTTGTTATCTTCTGACATTTCTTGTTTGTGTGTGTTGTATTCACACAATTGAAGAGACCAATACATTGAAATGAAATAGAAAAAATAAATAAAAAAATACTAAATAAAAGCAACTTTGAATCGTTTATCGCAATCGCATCATTCTGGACACATTCTCTGCGTTCGACGACCAGAGAGGAACGTTGGTCGCAACGATTTTTGATTCTGTTCAGGCTCTTTATCCAAATAAATGTAACAGAGATTTCTTTGAGTTGTAGGAAGCCTGCCCAGCTACATGATGGTTAAAAATATCTGTTACGTTATGTGTCTATGAATTATTGGCTTGTTAAGTTCATAAGATACCGAGTTCCATAAAGTCCGGGAAGAAGAAATTTAATATGATGTTTGAGACTTATTTTCTCCCATAACAAATTGGAATAAAAAATTCCAAACATACATATTCTGCTATTTTTGGAGTCGCTCTTTCGATTGGTGCAGTCAGATTTGCATAAAATCAATATGGAGCATTATAATTAAAACATTAACGAAATTTTTTTGCGTTTTTTTTTTAATCTTTTTCGCATCAATCTTTTTCTAAATCGATGCCAAGTTACAACCAAAAGTGCGCAAAATATCTAAAGTATAACTAGGAATATTTTTTTTGCTTTGAATCAACCTAACATCTTCAAAATATCAATGTGTAAAAAATGAACGTTATTTGATAAATTATGAATATTATTAATAAAATAAACATCTCTTATGGTATAATTGTCCCAAAAATAAATAAACAAAAGGTTTTTGAGATCGCTGATCACGAATTTGAGGTTAGATTTTTAAAATTTAAGATGTCGGATTCAATATGGCCGACTTAATTTCATAAAATGCTTCAAAATTACAAAAAAAACAACCAATTTTTTATTGTAAAAACCCCGTTTATTAAACATTATGGCATTAGTTTCGATCATTTCATGAAATTTAATCGGTTATAGATCCACCATCTTGAATTTTGAAAATCTAACTTTGAATTCGTCATCAACGGAATCCCCCTTATACACATTTACAAATATCGAAGCATTTTATGAAATTTGGTCGGTCATATTGAATCCTCCAATAATATATGAACTGCGGCGTCATCTTCCCCTAATTCTAAACATCACTTTATGAAAAACCCCCCTAATCACAAATTTCGATGATGCAGAATTAAAGCTCTTAAGAAATTATTAGACTGTTTTAAAAAAGTATTAAGTTCTATTCAAAATCAAAGAAGTTATGTTGGTTTTAAATTTCAGTACATATGAGCTCTCTGTCGGCAAAAACGCAAAAAGTGTATGCCCGCGTTAGGCAACAACAACAACATACCGCCCTATTCTGCGTTTTCTTGATAAGTGGTTTATCAATAAAATTTGTAAAGAATTTTATCAAGCGAAAGCTTTTTTAGTATTCTACAGCAACCTTGATAAATAAAAAGTTTTCGAAATTCACCAGAGGAGGTGAATTCCTGTTAACAGCTAATTGTTCTCATTAATAGCATAACACAGAGAGCAGAGCGTGAGAAGCAGCTTGACGTATATGAAAAGCAAAGAGAGGAGTGTGAAAAGCAGCAACACTCGATATACGAACAACAACAGCAGCAATAATTAAAACGATTTCTGCTTTCATTTTCCTTATGTTCCACAAAAGTGTATTAATTTGTAGAAAATAATTATTATTATTAATATTATTATGTTAATATTAACCTTGATATTGCCTGCTACGAGCAACCACAACACTCTTGATAATTTTATCAATAGCAAATGAGATATTGACAGATTTATCAATTAAAGAGCTTTTTTTTCTATCACAGAATACCAAATCTTTATAAATAGTCAATACTTGATAAATATTCCATAAGGTGAATTTATCAAGTACGCAGAATAGGGCTGATAAGTAACCAACGAGCTATTCTAAACACACCGGACAACTACAACAACAACGATGCTTAAGGAAGTATTAAGCAATGTGATGCGATAAAGAAACATTTTTTACATTAGTTTTTCTTGACACTTTAAATGTTATTTATTCAATTTTATTCTTGTACTTTCTTCAATTTTATTATTTTTCCAATATATCTTGCATGTCTCTAATAACCCTTTCGGAGATTTTTTTAATTCTTTCCGAGCAAAATTTTCCTTACGCAAAGCAAAATACTGTCGTATGGCAAAAGGTTAAATACTATTTTCTCTGTTAAAAAACGGAACATTTACTTATGTTGCTCTTTTCAAAACATTCGCTATTTTAACGATTTTTTAACCCCCCGGCATATTTTATCTTTAGTAGAAATAAAACAAACTTATTTTAGATAAACGTTTATGGACAAAATATCAAGTCAATAACTTTGTTTGGAATTTATAATGATTTATAAATAACATGCCTTTTTTTCATTTAATTTTGTCCCAAAATCGTTCTAAACGTTAAGCTAGTACACTTCAACTGTAAAAGTAATTTCTTCTTCACCAATTCATTGTTATTTACTTATAATCTCGAAAAATGCATTAGTATTTGATTTTTATTTCATTTATTTTTTTTTATTTTCTTTTTTTTTATTGGAAATATGAATCTGACTTTATATCTCGAGTAAGTAAATTTTATGTTTATCAATCTTATAAAATTTATAAAGAAACATTATATAATATATATCATTGAATTTGTGATTCGAATCCGTCATCTGACAGAAAATTTGTCAATTGTAAATTATTTTTCTGACCTGCCTCAAAGAGTTAATCAACTTCAAAGATTTAATAAATGCCATGTAAAACTTCTTTAGAATGTGCACATTAGCCGTCCAGAGTCAGTATAATTAGTACATGCAAAGAAAAAAAAAACGTTTATCGTCAGTTTGCCGCAAACGAACTTCTTCGTTTCAACAGTTGTCATAATAACAGTTCAGTTGCTAGAAACGCGTCATATAGTTGCAGGAAATTAATTTCGTTTGTCATAAACGCGAGTGATTTTTAAATTGCAGCAATTAAAAACTTCGTTTTTCCCAACTGAAAATTTTGTTCATTTTTCCCTTTGTTGTATATACATAACGCTTATAGTTTAGAGCAGGGGTGCCCAAAACTTTCTTATGGAAGTGCAATCACGAATACATATAAAATCCTACAAACTTTCGTAAACGAAAGCATACTACGTTAGACAACAACAAAATCTAGGTAGAAGATCGCTGTCACCAAAATTTACCAACAAAACATACGAAAGTGTTGTTGCTTGCACTTCGGTATAAGCAACGAAAAAAGATCAAAAACAAAAAAGACAAATTTGTTTGTGTATTTTGTATTGCTTAGTGCGGAGTGCTGTGTGTGTATATTAGAATACACAGCCTATGCCTAAGTGCTTTTACAAAAACAAATGTGCACCAAGTGTATAGGGCTTGGGCACCTCTGGTTTAGAGTTACTTTTTGGACAAATTGTTACTAGTATATAAGGAAATTGGTAGTTTGCTTAATACGCGGACGGAGAAAGCAACGGAGGTGCAATCCATAAGAAGACGGATGGACATAATGAGAGAGATTATTAATATAGTAAATAATAATGACCGAAATAGCTTTTATATTTTTAAGTTGTGACAACTGAATATTCGTTTGCGGCAAATACAGCTCGCAAACGAAGTATAGTTGGTGAATTTTTCAGTTGTGGTAAACGAAAAATTTCTTTGCGTGTAGGTCTAGTAGGTAAGCTAGTAGGTTTAGTTCTCGATATTTTGTGTAAAAAAAATAAAAAAATAAATAACTGGTCATTTCAGCCCTTTAAAGGACTTTGACCTAGCTTCTTATGATCAATTGTGTTGTGCGTGTTATAAAGTTTGTACACAATTGACCGTGAACCGGACCTACGGATTTAATGCCGACTCTGAACAGCGATGAACAGAATATTCTTGTTCTCAAGAAGCTTTACATGGCATTTTGATTACTCCCTGAGGTTTGCCATTGTCTGCAGAGAGGTGGCGGCCGTACAGAAAAATCATTTTAATTCAAATGATTTTCTGTCGCTGCTGGGGTTCGAACCTGGGTCTCCAGGTTCATTGACATAGAGGCCACGCACTATTAACCAACTATGCTACGGACGCCACCGATATTTTGTGTAAAAACATTTAATTACACGCACAACACAATTTAATCGAAAAAAGTTAGGTCAAAGTCCTTTTAATGGTTGAAGTAGCCAATTCATTTTTGTATTTGTTTTTTTTTTTTTATTTAAAATTTTCTATGTATTTCTACAAGAATACACAAGGTATACACATTATTTTGTGATAACCTGTATGCGAGTCAAACAAGCTGATTGGAAATCTATGGCATCTTCCATATGTTTCTATGATTCTTTGATGCTATTTATGCAAAGAAATCAAACCAATTTTCAATTAAATTATACAAGATTTTCCTTTACCGGACGTTATTTCTCGAAGACACAGACAAATACACACACACACACACACACAGGCGTCTTCAGACATATTCCGCACTGGCAGACGACGAGACTCGCGCCGCCACCAATACCAACAACGCTCTGTGCAGAACCATCAGCATAGCCACAATAAGTTTCAAAACTTTAATAAAATCATCAAATGTGCAGATTTATAACATCGATGAAATTGATTTCAGTTTCCGAATTCGTAGCAAGTCAAGCGTGGAATATAAAAGCTTGGAGTACTAGCTATGAGGATTGAACATTTAAAGTCTGCTCGAGTAACATATAATCAGCAGGAAAAGCATGTTCCTTTTTATACATTTTTAGAATTTCTCATAAAGTGCTCAAAGCACAAGGCAGTCAAAATAAATAAATAAAAAATCAAACTTTTCTTGCAAAATAAAAGTTTCTATTCGTAACTAAGTGTAAATAATGTGCCAAAGGAAATTTTTCAAAGATTCTAACACGTGCGATTGCAGCTTAATGCATTTCGTAAAGAAAGCATGGAATACTTCAGTAGTTAGCGGTAATTGATTTGTAATCTCGAAAAAAAGAAAATATATAAAAATGGCATTCATTTTCTTAGAAAGCTAAGATTAGAATTAAAAGCCAACTAAGATAAAAATATTTGGTTAGTTGAATATCATCAGCCACACTACGTTGGAGCAGTTATTTGCCCCAAGAATATTAAGAACAAGTAAGGGACAAGTAAGTCAGCGGATATTGAAGCCGATATGACTAGCCACGACCTACAACTAAATTCATCGTTGAAGTTCAGAAAACTATTTGTAGAAACTTATTCTGTTTTGCGCAATAAAATCTTTTATATGCCTCATCGCAAAAAAAAAACAATGCAGCTTTCAGTTGTTGCTGTAGTAAAATGTTTTATAGTGCTGATGGCTGGGCTTCGCATATATCTTTGAGTGCATATATATTTAAGTGCATATGTGCGTATGTCGTATGTAGTTATGTACAGTTATGCCTTTACTTATCTTAAATTGTATGTTTGTCTATCTATCTGCCTTTGATAAACTCTCCTAGAATTAAGCTTGAGTACGTATAGCAGCACCATGTTGGCCTAGAAAGGTTTACCTTCTGTTTTTCCTTGGCTAAGAAACTATTTCAGCTAAAGTAAGGATGGATACAATTTTTTATTATGCTTCAAAGACTGAGAGATGCATGTGTCTGTGTGTAGAGATAAACATAAAAGAAAATCAAAAGCAGAACGAAAGTTAGAGTGGCACAGAAGTGGTGGAAACATTGAAAGCCAAAAATCGGCAGAATCATAAAATCTCGATAAATAAATGGACGGACAATCAATCCTATAAAACTCTAGAGGCCTAATTTGGTCTACGTGAAAGAATGTTAGAAACAAGATTACGCATTCCGCAGTCCCGTTATCTAATGTTATCTTTCTTAATTGATTACATGACGTCACAAAGCACTTCTGCATGACAAAATGAGTGCAAATTTGCGATCACTTTGGAAAATTGAGGAAATTGAAAATAAATACCAGCGGAAAAATAAAGTAAAAATAACTGCTCTTCTCTATAAAAAAAAATTGATATTTTTGTGTTCGAAATAAATTTTTCAAACTTTCACGATTTTTATCTACTAAAACATTCGAGATCGATAAAATTATATTATACCAATAGGCTTAGAAGGTCCATATAAATATTGCAAAAATAAGAAAAATAAAATATTTAGTTATAGAACATAAATGCATGCAGTTGATGTAAAAAAAAGTGCTGTGTGACGTCATGCCCTTCGCTCTCTCTCTCTCTCTCTCTCTCATTTGCGGAACGCGTAATCTTGTTTCAATCATTCTTGTTCTACGTGTAGAAAATTGAGAGAAAAAGAGAGAGAGAGGGAGAGACCAATGAGACTATTAAAAATATAAAGAACTTTAATCAAGTGAAATTTCGTTCTGAAACATTTCTAAAAGTTGTGCGAAACTATTATATCTACGAAATTAACCAACATTGGGGGAATTAAATTATGCTAAGGGAGTAAAATACCCCCTTAATGTTTGAAAATTAATATAATTTTTAAACAGTGATATCAGTTCCATGATATAAATAAATAAATTTTTTAGCGTTATGACTATAACTTTGTAGGACATCACATTCAGAAACGTTTCCATCCTTAGGGGAGGGGGGGGGGGGGGGGGATTTGCAATGAAATGTCATAAGCTGAGCAGAAACTGAAACTTTAAGGATTCTTTTGCACATTTAAGGTGAAAAAACAGGAATTACTCATTATAACATTTTTTTTTTGTTATTTTACTTTAAAAAAAAACCTTCGATACACAGTAATCTTAATTTAACAAAAAAAAAAACAAAAACAGTAAAAAAAAATAATATGTATTTTTAATATTGTCTTTGTTCTGGAAAGGACGTGGTCGACAAGATTTCTTGGAATCTATACGGCCGACTAGATAAAACTTTGCTTACACTGTCTGCTATAACCTTGTTAGTGGTTTTTCAAAATTTATCCAAAAAAATGCAAAATTCGCCAACAAACATAATTTATACTTAAAAATTCCGAAAGCCCGCTTTTTTTCTTGTTTTACGTTTACTACAAAAAATATATTATTTCAAAACTTCTGGTACGGCCACCAAGAGACTCGAAAATAAACAAAATGTGATGATTTATCACATTTTGGCGCATGGCTCCCGGGAAATAGTGTCATACATTTTAAAAAAACTTCATTTCGAGAAAAACATAAAAGAAGCTTTAACTATTGGAGAATTTTGATTTTGTTTTGTTCTGTTTTGGATATGTTATACTTGTGACCCTAATACAAAGTTTTTGTTGTCTCCGAAGTTTACCGATTTATGGGGCTCCTTAATCAACGTAGGGCCTTTTTCGAAGACACTTTAGTACCTTAATTTTTATTGATTGCCAACTTCAAGTTAAATGCCTGTATATATATTTTCTTCTATTTTTTGGAATACCGTTAGTCTAAGGTCGTTATTCTTGAGGCAAACCACCATTTCGAAAGAAAAATCGAAAAATATACTTTAAGTATTTCAAAATTGTATTTAAAAAATTTTTAATGAAGTATTCAAGTATTTAATGATGATAAGATTTTAACTGAATTAATTCAAAAAATAGAAAAAAACTCGTTAGAAATGATCTTCGACTGGGCCGAAGATAAAATACCCCCACGGCCGAACCAAAGTGTATTCAAAGTCTTATGCAGCCAATGAAATGTTTATCTGTAAAAGGATTTTCGTCATAGTTTTAAAGTAAAATATTCCTATTATTTTTTGATAAAGTCACTTTATATCGGAGGTATCCTCAGAGTGTATATAAAATATCAAAGTTTATAGTCAAAATTTCTAGTCAAGATATTAATTTTTGTGGAACTCTTAGAGATTTTACCATTGACGATTTAGGTAATTTTTTAACTTGATCATTATTTTTAAGATGATAGAAGCTTAACAGCTCTATTCTAACAAAGTCACAAAAGCCACCTCAGTCTCAATTGATACAGAAGTCACAATTGATACAAATTTCTATTCTGAGCACTTTTTAAAAGCTCTTTTTGTATCAATAGTGATTAAAATAGTGACAAGCAGCTAAGAAGGTCACAAGCAAAAAATTCATACAAATAAAATTTTTTAAAAAACAATAAACAAAAAGAAGGGAATATCTTAAGAAGACGGCTTCTAGGACACCGAAATCGTTTTTGCAAATTAATTTCGACTGCCAAATACAGTGTGTTTGGAATTTAATTGAGGAACTCCAACCACATGATGAGCGAAGGTCGTCCATACCATTTGCCTTGAGGTTTTTGGCAACTATTTATTTTTATACTAATGGCTCTTATCTTAACTATGTCGGCAATCATTTTTCGACTTCCATGAGCCAATCATCGGTATCGCGGTCAATTCAGCATATCTCACTGCTCATTGTTACAGAAAAATGTATGGACATTTATTTTCCAGTGACAACTGATGAGCAAGTTGATATAAAAAGAAGGTGACCAATTCAAAAAGCTTTACAACATGATGTGGTGAATTTTTAAAGCTTTTTGCTTGTGACAGTTCAACCCATGGTGCAATTAAAAAGGTGATCGTGAATTTTTAGCTTATCTCAAAAAAATTTTACCCACCCTTGTCAAAAACAGCTGTTCGTAAATTCCAAGCAAAAGTTGCAAAACAATCTATTACAATTTTTTATTCAGTGCAAGCGATTTGACACTTTTCCGCAGCTTATCTCTTTTTTTCTTAATTTCTTAACATTTTTTGACAACCTTAGGGAAATTAGTAAACGTCACGATCCCTTTGTTAATTACACCATGGTTCAACCTGAATACGAATTAATAGAGACCGAATCAAAATGATACCAATTTTTCAGTATCAATTGATTGTGACGATTATGCCAGAATAGGGCTGTAAATATCAAATTTCGTTATGATAGCTTGAAAATTACGACTGTAATCGTAGTTACGTAATTACGCAGACGGATAGACAGACGGTCAGACAGACATGAATAAATCGACTTGGGTGGTGATGCTGATCAAGAATAAAAATACTTTTCTATACCTACCACGCCTCCTTATGGGCGTTACAAACGGAGTAACAAAATTTACGTAAGTCTTTTACGTTTTGTAAACCTGGGGGTAAAAAAATAAATAAAAAGGCTTAAATTCAATCCATTGCTAAAGCTCTGATAAAGTTTTTGCAACTTTTCTCAGCTTTGCACTGATTTGTTTATTTATTCTATTTCCATCTCACCTTCTCTTCTCCCGTCTCTCCCTCTCTCTTCTACTTCACAAAAAAAAAACTTATGACGTTCGCAGCATTACAGCGCCTCCTTGCCGCCATCAGTGAAGCCGCCCCGCCCCGCCTTCTCGCCTGCTGAGCAGATTGCTTTAATAACAGCATGTAAAACCATGCAATTGCAGCACTTTAGCTGCTTTGTAAGGATAACAAAAATGCTTTCAATCGTCTCACTTCAACTCAACTTGGCACAGATCAGCATTTTTGCATTGCCGTCTAAACAAGCTTCCTTCGGTAGTACCTGCACCCGCAACCAACGGCTGCGTCTTGATTTTTCACACCACCTGCTTTTCACTTTTATACGTAAGTGATTTTTCGACGCAAGGATTTAAAGCTCTTTCAATGCTGGTTGAAGTTTTCAACATTGAGGAAGCTTCTTAGCACTCTGCTCTGCTCTGCTTTGCTGGCGTAGAGCTTGCGAGGCGGAAGTTAGTCGAGGGAAGTCGGAAACGGAAGTTGAAGTGGATGTGGATAAGTGTTACTTTTTTTTTCTATCCCTTTTTCATTTTGGATTCCTTTATTTTTGTATGTTTGCTTTTTTATAATTTTGTTGGCCACTTCATTGCATGCTGACCACGTACTGAGTGGGCCACTACCACCTCAAAAGCGGTTCAACGCTGAGTCTTGCTTAAGCAGATAATTTCCCTCATTTTATTTGATAAAAAAATTTCATTTTCAATTTTTAGTTTTATTTTAAGAAGCTTACTTCTCGTTCACACTAGTTTTCCTTTTTTAAGTTTCTCTCGTTTCTTGTTCATCTTCATCTTCTTGATATAAAGTGCTTTTAATTTGATGGTGGTGCTTCTTATTTAAGCCTTTTTTTACCCAGCAGCAGCGGGCAGTACACCAAAATCTTTAACCTCTATTTATATGGTAATTTACTGTGCCGCATACACCCACACACACACACAACAAAGAAAATGGTGAAAAAGTGTTACATGCTTGCGAATCACTGACAATGAAGATGGTGCTGCTTCCGCCTGCGCTGCGGAAAACTACTTTAAAAGTAATTTAAAAATTTTAATTGCTTTTTTTTGCGCACTTCATGAAGTAGTCGGTACAAAAAGTGGGACCAAAAAACTCACTTCGACTTCCTCATCTCTTGAAAGTTACTTTCAGCTGTGACGTTGTCACTTTGCATTCAAGCAATTACGAATTGGCTTATGCCGGCAAGAGGCAGAAGTTAATGTTTACAACAAAAATAAATTAATTTAGAATATATATAGTATAGAGCAGAAGTCAAAAAAATACGCCTCTGCGAAATGCGCTATGCTGTAAAGTCGAAAAAGTTACGCAAACAATCGAGCAAAGTAAGTGAAAGAATTTATGACGTTCACTGCTTACCAAGGATGACGTCCAAGTTCGCTGTCAACGCGTTGAGTGCAGCGACATTGATAAAGCTAATGAATGAATGAATGAATGATGTTTCAGCGCAGCTTGGCCAACATCATGGTTTGGGTGTCTCGCAGGACACTTTTTTATACTCCGGCCATGTCATCACGTATGCGCTTAAGTAGAAGTACGTGGGTTGATGATGAGGGAAATCTGAGGTTCGTTGAGCTCCAAGCACTGAAGCATTCAGCAAAATGCAGTAAACTTAAAGTCACGACGGCAATTACTGCTGGTTGAGTGAAGTGTTTTAGCACCAGCGTGTGTAAAGATTTAATTTTATTTATGTATGGCCGTTACTTCAGTTGGTTAAAGATGCAGCTATATAACAGAATAAAATGTTTTCAGTTAATATAGTCAGCTACTTTGACTTTACGAGAAAACAAGACTTATAGCATTCGAAAAAAATGCAAGAGTATTTTGACTATGAATTTGCACTTTTTTAATTGTTCATGTAGGGCCGGGCTTAAGACCAGTGGCGTTCCTAGGGGGTAGGGGTGGGGGGACGGGGGCGGTCCGCCCTGGGTACCACCATTTCGTTTTTTTTTTTTATTTCTCAAACAGAAAGAAAAAGGTACAAATACATTACGTTAAAAATGTGTGTCCCATTTTGTCGCATTGAAATTATTTCTAACAATTTGTGTATCAGTAGCTTCATGCGAAAGGAGTTTTTCAAAGCAAAAATTAATTAAGACTTATTTAAGGTCTTCCATGGGACAGGCAAGGCTTTCCGCTATTTTATCCATTGAAAACGAGCTTGCAAGTAATAGGGTCAATTGCATACAAAATCCTCTTTTTTTGTCCCCGCTCTTTTAACTCTGTTTTTAGGTAAAAACAAAAAAAAAAAAACAAATAAAACATGAGAAAGTGATCACTGAAGAATATTTATTGACAAAATATATTTTTCAGAATCCTAGAATTGTCTGCATATTTGTTTTGAAGAATATTATATTGCTTTCTCGTATTCGTTTAGTAAAAAAACAATTGTCCCCAGTTACACTTTTTGATGAAAAACATGAAAAAAAGTTGAAAACAATGCAAAAATTTAACAAATCATAACTGTTTTTTAATAATACCATTTATTTCTTATGTTTTATTTTGTTGTTATTCTCAGAACATTGTCATCGCGAATTTGGCTTTCGATTTACATTTAGTCCCCACGCATTGTATTAAACGTCACATTTTTTTAAGCTTAGTTAGTTTTAAGTTAGGTGTGGTATAGATGACAAGAAAGTTAAATTAAGAAAGTGCGGAGATTAGTTCTCACGAAATTCTAAAAATTATGACGATTAAATAATATTAAAGTACATTTTTTTGTGTTATCTCAGTTCATCATGATAAGTACGTGTAAAAATGTATTGAACGTCACGCGGAGTTTTATTAGAGCAAAAATAGTAAATCAAAAAATCAAAGTTTAAAATCATTGTTTCATAGGTTTTGATTAAATTCCTTGTTTTAGTATATTTGCAAAATAAGATTCCTAAGAAAAAAAAAAACTAAAATGTGGCAAATGTATTGAATGTCACTTTTAAGATATGTCACACCACCGGCTGAAGTATTAATTTTGTATTTCGTTTTTGTATATTTAAGAGTAAAATAGCAAAGTTAACGCCTGCTGAAAGAGCACGAAGATATCGGGAAAAAGTAAAGCTAGATAAGGAACGAAATGAAAAATATAAACGAAAGCAAAAATAATGGTACCTATGTATGACTTTGACCTCATTTTTGCTTTTTGTTTTTACTACTGGACATCGCCCATTTCACATTGAAGTGATCAGTTGCACTGGCCATCTCCGATTTCTCTCAAATATTTTTCTTTTATTGATTTATTGATTTGAAAACCAAATTTGAAGTTATAAATTTTTAGAATAATTGTTCGCGGCCAAAATAGGAGACTATTTGGAGACAACGTAGCTCAATAAACTTAAGACCGATTACCGGTAATATAGTATCATTGGAAAAGTTATTTCATCTATTTTGAGGAAAAGTACAAAATTTTTGAAAATATTGTAATAAGTTGACTCATTCTTAATTTGTTAAGTTCAATACCATACCATACCAATACACGAGCTATAATTTTTTTTGTTTATAATTTTAATTTTTTTACGTTTTTACGTTAGGTTATACCTTTCTAATGATATCAAATGAAGATGTGGTTTAACGGGTTTAGAAGTTATATTGTAAAAAGTGAAGTCTTAATAAATTTTCAATACAAATTACACTAGCTATTGAATTTTTTAATTTTTTGTAAAAAAATAAAGAAAAAAAATTTAGTAAATCACGAATTCCACCAAAAAGTCAACCTCATAGGTCAAAAATCAAATTGTAAAAAGAGAAGAGAAACTATATAGAATATATTCTATCGAATTCGGACAACACGTTTTAAGTTGAATTTTTTAAGATAACGGTAGTTTTTCTGTGTTTTTTTTTACTTTCGCGTGGTGAATAAGTTGAGCGAAAATTTTGCAGTTTTATTTTGATATTTGCCGTGAGGGCGTGCGCTGTTTATTACAACAATTAAAAAAAAAAATATTTGCTTCAAATTTTTTAATATTTTCCTAATAATCATACATATATATGAATAAATAATTATCAACGACATACCGTGGTAAGAGCAGTTAAATAAATTAAGAAAATATGTAGCAAGTGCGTGACAATATTGATATAAGTTTCAATGCAGACTCTAATATAAGAAATTTTTTGCGGAAAATGCTGTTATGTGTGGATATTGAGATGGCAAACCAGATTGAAAAACATTTTTTTTACTATTTCCATTCAAAAAATTCCACGCGTTTCGCACATGTTACACTTTTTTCTATACAAAAATGTAATTTTTACACACTACAGGGTCGTTTATAAATTACGTTACCAATTTAGATGGGAGGAGGGGCATTAAAATGTATTACGATTAGTAATTATATGGGGGGTCTCATATATAGTAAAGTGACCAAAAATAAAACAACTCGAAAAAATTGAAATTAATACACGCTTAATTTAAAAAAATGTCCATCCTTACATCTGCATTAGACGGTCAAACGTCTAAATTGACGGTTAACTATTGACAAGTGTCAATATGAATTCTCATAAGTTGGTTTTATTTACTTTAACCCTTAAATGCCCAGTGTATCTTTTTGGCTACAAACGAGAAAATAAGCTAATTACTTTAAAATATTGCAAAAATTAAAATGCTGGATATGTAGTTTCACTCAGAAAATTGTAAATATAAAACAAAAATTTAATTATTGGCATAACTTTGTTGGTTTGGGAAATATTGACCGTCAAATTAAAAAACAGTTTTTTTAATTTTTACGGAAAATTCGCTTTTTGACATGAAATACCTTTTAAACTATTAACAATTTTAGAGTATCATTTAACAAACAAATTAAGAGTTATCATAAAAAGAATCGTTTTTCACGTTTTTGCCTTGAACTCCTACAGCCAAGCTGATTGATGGTATAAGTCAGAATGACCACTGTATCTTTTTGGATACAACCATGTTTTCTTTAAACAAAATTTTTTTCCAAAAAAAAAAATAAAAACGGGGTCGTGTTCAGGGGATCATTTAACACAACATAATTTTAATGATATCGGTGTTGTTGGGCATTTAAGGGTAAAAATAAATCGGAATATAAATTATTATTCCAATAAATCCATTTTAAGAAATCATATTCACAAAAACACTGAACTTGGTGGTACGGGTGCAGCCTTTACGGGTACTCTCTCAAAGGCCAGGCGAATTTCTTTACATAAGAAATGAGAATACACCTGAATAGGTCCACATGGAATCTGTTGAAGAATTTGAAGAGTCTCCAAAGTTCCAGCTCCTTCAATTCCAGTGATTGAGAGCATCGACTTTTGGATCGAATGGAATAGAATAGTTTTTATCGATCAAAACAATTGATTTTCAAATTTTTTTTCTTAAGTGTATCTAGTCATGACATAAAAGAGTTTAAAAAAAAAATAAGAAATTTTTAATCCTTTTGTTTTGTATTTCAGTTTTTAGTAAATATGGTCGAAGGTAAGAGTAATATGAACGTACGGTGTAATTGTGCGTGACGAATGTAACATGTGCGTGACGGTGTTTAAAGTTGAAAAAATTGTTTTATAATTTTTTTTTCTCAAATAACTTAGCTACTAATATAATCTAGGATAACCTCTTATTGCTGTAAAAAAATATGAAAATTCTATCTGAAGTCAATTCGCAGAAATTTCAGATAGAAGCTGACATCAAGTTTTTAAAGGGAAAATTTTGTAGCACGTGCGTACACTACATTTTGCTTAATATCACCGAAATTCATAAGTGGATTCATTAAACCTTTACACATTTTAAATAGACCGAAAAATTAATTAATAAAAATTGCAAACTAGTTTTCGCAAAAATTTCTTCTTATGTAAATCAGTTGAAATTATTCGCAAGCTGTAACAGTGCGTGACATGGAATTCATGAAATACTTTATATTTACTTTTTTTTTGTAAAAGAATAAACCTGTTTTTTGTTATACTCCCAATTTGATTTAAATTATTTGATTAAGCGCAACAAAATGTATTGAACGTCACAAAATGTATTGAACGTCACTCTGTTGTTTTTTCTGAAATTGCTTATTATATAACAGTTTTTTATTCTATGTTGCTGCAAGTCTACTACTTTGAAAATAAGCTCTATGTTGATGTCTTTTTGGAGAAAAATTTTAATTTTTTCCCGTTAAAATTTTAAAATATGTAGGGATTTTTGGTAAAAAATTATTATTTCTGTAACTGAAATGGCGATTTTTGAAAAATTTAATTTAACTGATTAAATAACTTCATAAACATCACAGTAAGCTTTAATTTAAAACATTTTTAAAATTTTTAGTGATTTTTCCCGTATATCTGCTGTGTGACGTTCAATACAAAAATCGTATAAAAACCATAGAAAAAAATTATTTTTTGCAGGGCCTAAAAACAACTTCAAATTCTCCATTAGCTTTCACTTAATTTGACTACTCTAACGGGAAAATTTAAAAATCATTAAAAACAAACCTCTTTGTGTACGGTTTTTTTTGCAATTGACCCAATATTGATTTCGATAAGGTCATTTCAAATTTTGGAGCTCTTAAAGTAAGAAAAGTTAGTTTTTAAGACGACGCCATCAATAAGATTTCTTTGTTTAACCTTATACCTACATATACAAATATGTACCTGAAAATGTAATGTTTTTGTTTCGTCAGTTTTTAAGACTGCGAAGTTATTAAGTTTTCTTTTTTACCTTAATATCTAAATATGTAGACACCTGAAAATGTAATATATTTGTTCTGTTTTTTACAAATTCTTATTGTTTGTCATATGGTGTTTTTTTTTTCGTAAAACATAAAGATAATAATAAAAACACTTAATCTCATCGAATTGGTTTCTTTTTGCATTTAGAAATTTTTTTATAGGGGTGACACCATGAGTATCCGCCCCGGGTGTCACCAAGCCTAGGAACGCCACTGTTAAAGACCCAAATTTAAAATTGTTGCCTCTAAAGACGAAAGTTTCAGGTGAAGCCTGAAGCCTTCTCGATAGTCGATTGGTAGCGCTTGACCGTCACTCCAGAGGTCAGGGGTTGGAATTCGGTTAGGCTATTGTCCTACGTTTTAACCCTTCTTCATTTCTTACCTCATATCTAATTAACTTAAATTGATAATTCATCATTATTGATGAACGACGCAAAAGTTGAAGTTGGTGTTATATAATGTTTGTGGAGAGGGTCACTTAATAACTTGAATTGACTGAGATAAAGTCATAACACTTGTCTCAGATTCAAAGTGCACAAGTTTCTACGGCTTACCGCCACATTTAAAACATCCTACAGATGTTATACTTGATTGCACCTTCCTTCCAACATATTTATCACCCCATTTTCGAACCAATGATAGATTAGTGGAAGATAAGGGGCATTCGAGTGAAATATGTGAAGGATGTTCTTACCGTGCCGGGAAACCGTAGAAACATCTGAACTAGAATCTAAAGGGTTATTCCATACACTTCATAACTTTTAAATTGTAAGTATTGAAGAACTTTCAATATTAGTTGATTACAAATGGGAGAAAGGTTAAAAATTGGGACTATAGCCTATCCGGCATTCAAACCCGCGACCTCTGGAGTTTAAGTGTAACGCGCTACCAAATTAACTTCCAACACCGGAACTTAATTTGGATTTAGAATACTACTACTACTTAGAATTTCAATATCTTGTCCCAAATTTTTGTACTCAAATGTTTTCGGGATCTGTGATCATGAATTCGTTATCAATATTGAGAAATGCAGGAATGAAAACTAGGTAAAAAAAAATAAATAATAAACTGATAAACTTATTGTTCGAAGGTCTTTGGAGTAGTTTCATATCAAAATGTTATCCAAATTTTGTAGTTCTGGCATCAGAATCGAAGAAATACAGTTTGTTATCTAACGAGAAGAAAATCGCTTCTTCAACCCAAAAAGTAGCCAAATTAGTTCCACTTCTTTCAGAATTCAGAAAGATGTACAATTTCCCCCAATGTTAAATTGTGTTCTTCTTTTGTTCACTCTATGCTTAGAATGAAGGTCGGAGTAGGCCAAGTGGAAGTACACTTCTCTACAACGCCTAAGGTATTGGATTCGAATTCCGGTTCCGACTATGGTGCTGGACTTTATTCTTTGATTGTGAAGAGATTTTTGAGGAACCTAAATTGGCTATGTAAAGGCTCCTACATATTATGTCAATTCAGTCTACAAATACTATAGATTTCCAATAAATGAAAATTTTCTCTATTCATGCTTTACTTCATTTCTCTTTCTTTCACTCTGATCTACTTTTCAATTTTCAAAACAATTTGTAGCTTGCTGCAATGTTAACTTTGGGAAAATGAACATGTCAACCGGCATCATAACAGGTGAGATATGGTCATAAAGGGTGGTTAAATTTTAAGGGCCGATGTTGGTTTTAAATAAAACACAAATTATTAAGGAAATTATTGTCATTTCTTTTTATTATGATAATATTGGTATGGTTCAATTATGTATGGAACAAAATATCGGCCAAATGGCCGCCGCAACCTCGGCGGCACACCTCCATCCGATGGTCCAAATTTTCGATGACGCTGAGGCATAAATGAGGTTCTATGCCGTTAATGTGTCGAATTTTCCCATCCTTTAGCTCTTGAATTGTTGCTGGCTTATCAACGTACACCTGTTCTTTCAAATAACCCCAAACAAACAAGTCCAACGGTGTCAAATCACATGATCTTGGCGGCCAATTGATATCGCCACCAAGTGAGATAATATGGCCATTGAATTTTTCGCGCAAAAGAGCCATTGTTTCGTTAGCTGTGTGGCAAGTGGCACCGTCCTGTTGAAACCACACATCGTCCACATCCATATCTTCAAATTCGTTATCATTTCACAATAGCGAACACCATTCACAGTAGCTTCCTGACCGTCCTCATTTTGGAAAAAATACGGCCCGATGATGCCGCCAGCCCATAAACCGCACCAAACAGTCACTCTTTGTGGGTGCATTGGTTTTTCGACAATCACTCTTGGATTATCATTCGCCCAAATGCGGCGATTCTGCTTATTGACGAATCCACTGAGGTAAAAATGTGTCTCATCACTGAAGATGATTTTCTTCGATATGCATTTTGATTTGAAAGCCCAATTTCATAATAAGCCTGAATAACTTTAACGCATTGCTCGATTGTGTATTTTTCCATGGTTCAAATTGAGTTAGTCTTAAATTGAGAAGTGTTAAATGAAATGCAGAAAAAAACTTGACGTTTAGGTGTGGTTTACATTCAACGTCGGCTCTTAAAATTTAACAACCCTTCATATTCATGTCCCGAGAATAAATGTTAAGATTGAAATAAGAAATTAACATTTTCAACTTAGATGCAATAAAAATTACACCTATTTATTACAAATTGTCTATTGCTCGGAATAAGGAAAGGCAATTGCTTTTGAATAATTTGGCTCATGACCTATTTAATTTTTTTATATCATGATGTTTGTAACAAAATTAAAAATAAAATGCAGTAAATAATGTTATTAAATTTAAATAAATTCTTTGTATTTTTGGGTTTTTAGTTATGCATTTGTATGACCGAGCAATTGTTTTTACACTCTCTTATACGGGTTCAAAAAGCAATGGCGGCTTCCTCAAATAGAAAATCTCGTTTCTTTATGCAACACATGTTGTTAGTTCAAATCATAGCGCAGCTTTAAAGCTTGTGTAGCTTCAAAACCTACAGCTACTCCTCCAGTCAGTCAGTCAGTCAGTCGGTTCGGTTGTTAAATTGATTTTTTGACATGGCTTTTTCTCAGCGCATTTTCATGTCTCTTGTTTGCATAGTTATGAGTTTAACGGTAACTGTGTTTTCTTTTATTGCTTCTTCTGAGTCTTCTTCATCATGTACTTCTTCTTCCTCTTTTGCTGCGCTCACGTCACTTGAACTTTATTAACTTCAAGTTCTAACATTTGCTTGTTTGTTTATTAAATTGTTGTTGTTGTTGCTCTTGCTGTCGCTATTGCTATTCTTGTTGTTGGCATATTCACATGCAAATATTTAAGTTGCTTGCAAGTCAAGATGCTTGCATGCATACATGTTTAATTATAATTGCAAATGTATGCGCTCATTTGTTAACTGTATTTGTATTTGTGTTGGTGAGTGTGTTGGTGTGTATTTTTGTCTGTTTGCATGCATTAGTTCGTGTCTGCTTTGATGACTGGCTGCTAGCAAATTTAACGAAATAAATAGTTTAACTGCAGATGTTCACACTAGACTGTCAAAAGCTCACACTGTGAATGAAAGCTTTTGTTTATATCTTCTGAGTAAATAAGTGAAAATTATATTATTAATTTATCCTACAGCTATATGATTTATGCGACGGAATAAAATATTGGTTAAAACTTTTGGGCAGCATAGAAGCTTTACCATTAGCTGTATTAGCAATACATACTCTTTGTAACAATTTTTGAAGAAACCATTTAAAGTTGCTTAAGCTGTGTCCAAGGAAAACTGACACGAAAAGTTTTTTCCTTAGCAGCTCATCAAACTTCTTTACAACTTTCTTCGCAGCGTTGTCAATAACAACAAAATGATCAGCATCAGCATCAGCATTAGCATCATCATTATCACTATCACTATCATCGTCTTCAACAGCAGCTAAGCAGCATCATCAACGTCCGCAACAACATCAACATCAACATCATTGCTAAAAATCTTTGGGAAAATTTGCCAGCACCAAGTTGGTAAAAGTTTTTAATGAAATTCATGGCGATGGTGTTAAAACTTGGACCTTAACTTTGGCTCAAATAGCATCAACTTGGCTATTATTGATAATAATGCTAAACGAAGGCATTCAGCAAATATTGATGCTTAAGCTAAAAGCTCCATAGCTGCAATCCTTAACAAGTTTGTCGGAAGTAAAAACAAGACATAAGAAAAATAAAAAAAAAAAACACAAAAAAAAGCAAAACCAAATGACGTGGATTTCTTTAGACTTACTCCACCATAATTTATGTTCTTGGTCTCAAAAGTTCTTTGTTCAGAGTCACGAAATGTTGTAAGATTCTTTTAACTTAACTTATGTCCTTTCAAGACAACTCCGATGCCTTTTTGGAATGCAAGGCGACTTCAATAACTACAGCTCTACAATTTGCGTAAAATATTTTATTTTATCTGCTGGATTTTATTTAACTGCCTGCCATCCCGCACAGATTGATTGCATTCTGTGTCGTTTTTATTGCTTTTCCCGTAGCTGCATTTCTGGGCCAAGCTGGAATTAACCTCAACCCTGCCACGTCACTAACATGTACCACACACACACATACACACATTTTTGCACACATTTTTACTGAGATATTTGTTAATACATATAAGTAGTGTTGTTGTTGTTGGTATTATTATATATAACAGCGATTTTATGCGCTAGTCATGCCTAAAGTTCACATCTTGTTGAAAAATTTCAGAAAATATTCTGTTACGTTTAATGCTCAGCATGAATTTGTTACAGAGCAATTGTAGGCTATGAAGTAATGTATGATTTCTGTGTGTGTGTGTGAAGGCGTTCATTCTATAGTCATACTATCACAACGACCCAGCTGAATATTTTTTTTGTAAATTCCCTTCAACACAACCAAAAAAAAAAAAAACAACAACAACAGCAGTTTCACCTTCGCAGCAACTATCGCTGTGTGTCCTGTTCATAGCTTGCCAAGGGTTACATATTATGACACATTCACATAGATATAAAATATCACACGTTTGCGAACGTGTTTGACATAATAATTTTCTACCGTGGTGTTGAGTTACTATAGAGAGTGAGGAGTGTAACACTTTAAGTTCAGCCGAAAAAACGAACAGTCTAAACTTTAGTCTTTAAGATATACAAAAGTTTGTTTGAATACTATTCGAAAATTCTTGAAAATTTTTCCAAAATGTTTTCAAAACTGTTTTCAGCAATTCGAAAAAAATATATTCAAAAGACTGCATTTTTAATTTTCAAAAAAATTAGTGAAAGATAAAATTTAAAATATAAATGCTCTTTTGTCCATATTGTAAAATCACTTATGAAATTTCTAATACACTTTTTTATACACTTAATAATGTCTATATTAATAATTAAAGATAAATGAAAACTCGTCTCGTTTGCAAACCTTTTAATTCGAAGTCATTTCAAGGACACTTTTTATCCTCACTTACGAAGTGAAATTTCTTGCTAAGTCATCTCGACTTCGTTTAATCCTTCGAAAAAAACTTTTTTGTATCGTAACGAAGCAAACAATTATTTAGGTTTTTTAAAAAAACAACAACAAATCAAATCAATGTCTTGTATTGTATCGAATAGAACACAAAACAACAAAACAATGAAGAAGCAATGATAAAATAAATCCAATAAAATCAATAGAGGCTAGAAAAACAAACACAAGTTTTAAGAGCCAACAGTTTTTTTTAGTTCCAAGAAAAAAAAAACCGGACACACAATCAACTCAATTTAAGACAAAAGCTAAAAGGAAAAAAGTTCGGAAGTAGCAGAAAAAAAAAATGTAAGCGAACCCAAGCCTTTGAAACTTAAATTGAATTGCGAATTTGTAGTTGCAAAGTCGAGAACTAGTTTTGTGATGCATAAACCTACTAAAATATAACTGGAGCACTACTATTTTAATCTTCATACCAGAAGTCGAGAAGCGGAGCGATTTGGTAATTAAGGACTTCAGACCAATAGACCTGTAATTTCTCAAGAGTTCGGGAATTTTAGTATGCATCTCAGGTATATCCTACGAAAACATCCTTATTCACAATTTAACAGGTATGACTAGTTGTATAGGGGAATATTCAACAGTTTTGAGGTTATCACACACATAGAAAGATCTCTTAAGATACAACCCAGTGGTGAGTTCAAGCAGAATAAAACTGACTATTTCATTAATACAACGCATTTCTTAGGTCTCTAAAGTTTATAGAATTCGTTATAATATCTGTTCTAGCATGGCCGCTTAAGCACTGATGACATCTAAATTACACAGTAAGCGATCACTAGAGTACCTGAGCTGCTTACGAGACACAAGAAAGATAGGAACACGCGCAATTTTACGTCTTTTAAATATCAAACACAACAATAACAAAAGAGAAAACATCGAAGCGAAGACCTATTCATGACTCTCTCCCCGTTCTGAGTTCTGAAATTCTTGTTAGAAACTGGATTGTCTCAGAGGCAGAAGAGATTCAAGAAAACACTAACAGAACAAAGCAATCGACGATTGTCGAAATATTCAACGTTGTTGTTTCTATTGGACATGTTACAATTTTCATTTGAGGTTTAGAATAGCACGTTAACAAAAGTCGGAAATGCCAAAGTCTGAGTTGGTGAATGTTCATCGCATTTGTCGGCAGACGATTTCATTCTGCAAAAATAAATTAATTAAAATATATTTATTTATACACATGAACATTTTCGTGCGCTTATTTTTTTACAACTTTCGACGTGAATTATCTCAACAAAAGTGCATTTGTTGATGAACTCATTTCGACTTTTGACAATAAAGCACCATCAAAAACCTCTGTTTATCGTTAGTATTACACTTAATAAAAGCGGGGTCGTACTACGCGCATTGACGAATTCCGTCAAGAGCATTCAAAAACATTGATGCTGTGCGCGAACTGATATTACTTGATCGTCATGTGTCTTACCTTTAGATTGAGGCATCTCTGGGCATTCCTTCCACCAGCTACATACCATTTTACATGAACTGTGAACAGAATTGTTGAAATTTTTGAAAACTGTGAATGAATGAATTGTGAAAACATTTGTTCACGTTGGATTGCATATAATATGACAATCACTTAAAAATAAGGCTCGTGTCGCATTTTGAAGCAAATACAATCACGGTGCTTCACGAAAGACGTATATAAAATCGTGACCGGTGACGAAGAATTATCACCGAAGAATTATTTTTCATCAAGACAATACGAGTTCCCACACTAAGGGACATAACGCATATTAACATTATCCACGCCTGAGTATAAATTTTATTTAAATATTTATGGGGATAATTCAAATATTTTCCTTACAACTCATTTTTTTCCCGTATTTAAATTTTATTTATACCACACACCTACACACATATTATACACAGCTGAAATAGCCGACAAGCAGCAACAGCATCGCACTCTGTTCCTGCAGTTTATTTCTTGCATTTGTAGATTTCTTACAGTTCTCGTTTAGTTTTTCTTGCAAGGGTAATATAGCCTGGATGTTTGGCCAAGATGATTTGTGAGTGCGATGGGTGATCGCTTGATGAAATAATGTAGGGTGGAGTGACAACTCGATATTTTCTGACGGGGGCTTGCACAGGTTGTCATTTACCTGCATATTTTGCTTGTATCATATTTGGTGCAATATGAAGAAAATAATACTATAAAACCATTTATACCATATTGGATTTAAATGTGTCGTTTTTTAAATTCAAAATTTTTATATAAATTTTCTTTAAATGCGATAGTTTTATTTTCAAATATTAAATATTTGAAAATTATTTTAAAAAAATTCGTGAATAATTTTAATATATTTTTATTAATTCTGTTTTAATATTTAAACTTTTTATTTAATTAAAAAAGTATTTTAATAAATTTTAAATATTTACATAGACCATTTATGCAATTTATGTTATTGGTGGAAAATTGACTCGATTTTTGGATAAATTAAAAAAGTTTTTGGATAAATTTAATATTTTTTTCTCTGAGTGCACTTATCAGCTCAAACAAATACATTTTTGAGCACTCAAAACATTGAAATAATGAGTCTTCCACCGTATAGTCCTGATTTTTGAACGCATGTTAAAAAATGTATTAATAATAGACACACAAAACACACACACACACACACACATGAAAAATGAGTGCAATATTTTGTTGTACGATACTGTTGCCTCGACTCAGAATCCAGTTAGAAAATCATCATCAATAATTGCGTCTTTATCAATAATTGCGGGACCCAAAGGTTCCAGATTCGTATCCCGGCCAAGTTATGGTTCTATGCATTAACCATTCTTCATTTATTTCCTCATTTCTAATCAACTGAAAATGAAAATTCACGACTCAAAAGTTGAAGTTGGTGGTAGATAATGTTGGTGGAAGAGGATCGCTTAATAACTTGAATAGACTGAAATAAACACTTATCTCAGATATAAATTCACATGTTTCTTAAATTTTCCGCCATGCTTAAAACATCCTATACATTTTTCATTTGATACCACCTATCAAATGATTCGGTGACCCATAGTTTACCGTTCATGATCAAATTCACAAAATTTAAAAAAACTAAACTAGCTATCAACAAAAATCCGTTCTTCCAGATGATCTTGCCTCATTTTAAAAAAAGAAACACAAAAACATCCAACAATATTAGCCTTACAACACCGAACCTTAGAACACATTTTGCATTCCAATGATCTCTAATTAACCCGTACTTGCCAGTTATTTTAATTTCTCCAAAGCATTACAAGAATTTGTTGTATTCCCAGGCACAGTTTAACAACAACTAATATTACACATTTACATTAACACACAACCAAGAAAATAACCGTTAAAGTACAAGGGAGATAGGAATGAAATAAAAATCAAACAACAACAAATCGCTTATAAATGAAAAAAAAAACTCACACTCTTCCGCTTGGATGTTTTTCCACTAGATTTAATTAACTTTCTTTCCAAGAATAACATCCTTATAGAACTAAAAAACGAAAATAAACACACACACAAATAAAAATAACTTCATCTTGGCATTTTCTGCTTCTGTTTTCGTTTCCGTTTTGACCAATCATCATATTATAAAATACTAAATAAACAGCATCGCCAAAGAAGAGAAAATAAAACATTTTAAGAAATCGATTTACTCGTGATTGTTGTGATTGTGTAAAAACCACAACAACATTAAATCCTTTTGTATGATACAGCTTTCGAAAAGGTGAATTTTTGGGTCGAGACAGACGCACTCACCAAGCACTTGATGTTCTTCAAACCAAACAGCAAAATTTTCCAATTCAGCTGTATTAGTTTTAGTTTTTTTTTTTTTTCTTCAAGCCAAGGCAATGTGCTCCATTGTAAGCAGAGTTACCTCTTAAAAAGGTCAAATGCTTGGAGTTGCGCCTAAATTTTTAACAGATTTTCGAAACTAATTAGTTAAATTATGACAAAAGCAGCGCAAATTTTCGCAGAAATTTATAAACGGCTTTTGTCTTAGCTGCGGTTGGGTTGCGTGGTAGCGTGGTAGCATGGAAGCGTCCTTTGTGTGGTGTGAGAATAAGGTCTGGCTAAATATAAATCGATATTCATATCATCTCGTGCTAAGTTGGCTTATAACCATAACCATAACCATAATTATTTTGGGTTAAAGCTCTTTAGATGTTGGATAATGGCGGATGATGAGCTTTAATAATCTTGTAAAGAAAGGTTAAGCTTTGAAAAATTTTGTTTGTTTTTTTTCTTGAAAACTTTACAGAAAATGAGAAAATGTTTGAAAATGAATGTTCTTGTGACTGTGTCATCATCACTTGTGTCCTTGGTACCTGATTTTTGTGTTTTTAATCACAACAGGATTTTGAGATATTTGAGGTTATACACCCGGAGACTGTCCACGCGACTGATATTCG
Organism: Pherbina coryleti; assembly: GCA_943735915.1. Lineage (NCBI taxonomy): Eukaryota > Metazoa > Arthropoda > Insecta > Diptera > Sciomyzidae > Pherbina > Pherbina coryleti. Next base: position 132,627,302 of record OX030952.1, read on the forward strand.
ATCAAATCGTAGATGATCATGCGAAAGCTAATTTTAAAGAATCATAATTTATAATTTTATCATACTCATAATGATACATAATTGTTGTGTCCTGTAAAAAACCTAAAAATTAAGGACTCGATTTGTTAAAGTGCAGTTATTAGAGCAGCTCTTTCTCAATTTAGCTTGAAAAATGTTGAAACTGTAAGATTTAACTGGTTCTAAAACATTTTTTATGGAGTCACTGAGTTGTAACTCTGTAAGCAACGCCATTTTGTTTGTTTATTTAACATGCTACACTCAATAACTATAAAAATAAATCCATTTTACGCATATCTTAGTATTTTCCACAGCCGAAGACAAATTTTTTTTTCCCTACAGCGTATTTTTCTTATATTTTTGCACTTTTGTCCTATGTTGACAGAGAAGGGGGCAAAAATGTTAGTGAGCACTAAAAGTGATTCCAATAAAAATCTTTGCTGTCATGGAATGGAATTGAAGAAAGCATTTTTCTCAAAGTAAAAATGAAATAAATCCAAGTATAAAAAAAAAGAACACGGAACAAAACATGAAAAACGACGTTGAATTGTGGAGACGCTTAATAAAAATGAAAGGAAATCCTTTTTAGCGAATGTGGGTTAAAAAAGCAAATAGGTTAATGCACAGCCTACGAGTAGACATGGAGAACGAAAATAAAAAATAATAAAAAAAGAAGAATGAACAAAGAAGTCTACGAAGCGTTGAAGTTTAAAGTATACAGCGCATTTAAATGGCGGGTGTTTGTTTGGCGCTTAAAAAAAAAACATTTTTAAACTAGCACGAAGACGCCATTATTAACAACAACAAAAAGAACAACAACAAGGAATTATGCGTGGAGGGCACAAGAAACGTCTTAAAAGCATTTGGCAACAACACAAAAGTATTGAGATGTCGATAAAGTGGTTTCTGACATTTTGTATTAAACAGCAGTTACGGAGTGTTCTCCGCTTGAAATCCGCCTCAAGACCATTGAAGAAGTTGTGTGGCAGAATTTACGAATATAATCAAAATATTTTATTTTATTTTGTTGATTTTTTTTTTTTTTTGTTTTTGCCTTTAATTTTGTTTTGCCAAGACTTTGGCAAACTGCAATAACGACTTTTTGCCATTTTTCAAATCAAGTTTCAAACTGCTTATATTTTTGCAATATTTTTGTTGAGTTGTTGTTGTTGTTGCTTGGTGTTTTGTTAGTGTGCGCGATAGTGTGTGCTTGTGTGTGTGTGTTTGTGTTTTACAGCTACCAAACAGCAGCATCGCATCCAAATGTAACGCGTTTTCTGCCTTGTATCCTGTTGTCCTTCCGTCTGTCAGTGTGCCAGTTTTTCGATTTTTTTTCTCTTCTCTCCATCTATTTTTGGTATTATTACTGTTGTTGTTCTTGTTGTTGTTATTATCGTTGTTATTGTTGTTGTTGCTGTATTGCAGGGTGTGGCTCGAATATTAATGCTTATGTTCAAATGTAGATTCACAGCTCGGCGAATGAGTGAATGACTGAATGTATGAACGTCTAACTATCTGTACTAACTGACTGCCTGCCTGACTGGCTGTATGTGTGACTGCAAATATTTCTCACCAGGATGCATCCAACAAAAACTACGCCGGGTATGACACACTTGGCAGAGGACGTCAGGATCTGGTTGGCGATACTATGTGTGTTTTTGCTTGTGTTTGCAGTTCAGTGGTTAAGGATATGAAAAATTTTCACAGAGATTTTCTTATTTCATTCACCGCCTTCCCCCTCAACTATAAAGTTGTTGGAAAAGCAACATATTAAAAATCGTTTGATAAATCGAAGGGGCTTGAGTCAGTAAAACGCATACTCAATGGCTTAGTTATAATTTTTTTTTTCAAGTTTCTTTGCCTAAGTAGTGCTCATGAAAAAGAATTTCTTTTATGTTTGGCGTTAGACTTATTTAGTCTAAAAAAAAAAACAACTCACGATAGACACACACACTCACATAGTTGTTTTTTGTGCCAAAGTCTGCAGGCCATGGTTTTTTAGCAACGTGCTCAATTTGGTCAAACAGTTTGTTGCCTAGTGTTATTAGTCGTCCTACTCTTCATGGCAGTTTGTGATTGACAACAATGTGAGTGCTACTGCATTGTTATATCGAGACACTTTTGATTCCTTTTTCTACTCTTGGACACTATTTTCAGTTGCTTAGCTTTGAGTTAGTAAACTTTCATTTATCAAAACGTAACTGTGTGTGTGTGTCAGTGTCCCTTCAAGCGGCTTTTGTGCGCTCAAATTCAATTAATTCTTACAATTTATCAAATTTTGGATTATCCTTAATGGCAACAAATTGTCTCAAATTTAAACGACATCAAAAAGATTAACTTTGACTTTTTTCCAACTCACTAATTCACACCCACCCACCCACACACCCACCCACACACACACACGCGCAAATGGCAAAGCGGGCGCTGAGAAACATGTTTTGACAGGCTGCAAGCACTTCAAAATCCACCTCCTTAATATCCTGCACCAGAAGGCTTCACAAATCAAGTCTTGTCACAACTCTCGCTATAGTCGACCGGGTTGTCAGCATAATCTACACCTTTTGTGTTTGTTGTTGCTGTCTGTTTCGCTTTTTATTGTTGCGACGGATGTGTTTGTTTTTGTTTTTGTTGTCGTCACTTGCACAGGATTAAAATTTAATTTCGTAGCGCTCGTAGACATCGACATTCTTGTTGTTGATGATGGTGGATGATGTTTTGTGCCCATAATGAGTAGGTTTCGAGTAAGAGTGCTCCTGAGTATGAGTGTATGAGTGTACGAGTGTAAGTGTGTGTGTGTGTGTGTGTTGAGTGTGTTGTGTGCTTGCGGAATGTAATGTAAGGGCATATTTTTAAGTGAAAGCTTTTGACTTCTTGGTCACCTGAAAAATTCACAACACGCACTGACGACAACTTTGCAACTGATTGGGTTGGCAACATTGTTGACTTTTTCAATATGTTGCTATGAATATTTGAATATGCAAAAGAGGAAAATAGGGGATATAAATACTAATATGAGTATCCTAGGGATGTTGTGAATTGACTGAAAATATATAAGTACCCAGGAAATGCAAACCAGCTACTTATTAGAAAAGTATAACGGAATGAAAATTATGCTGAGAAAATTAAAAATGTTTGCGCATTTATATAACCATGCAGTTTTAATTTATTTTCATCTATCTAACCCATAGATGAAAAACATAAACATATACTTATTATATCCTGTGTTACTTGAAAGGTTTTTAAGACTAGATACAATTAGTGGGACCAAATTCGCTGAATATCCTTTAGTGTTTTATATGAGAAAGTTTTATAAGACATGTGACAATTCCTGTTTCCAAATCGAGACAATATTTTTTCTCGAGTTTAAATTCTACAAATAGTCACAACCATCTAAAAGACTCTGCTGCGCTTCAACTCCAGCAACATTTGCATAAATGACAGAACATCACGTTTTTACTTATAATAAACAGATAATATTTTTAGTAAGCATTATTTATCATAAAATAATAACTATACCTATATATATCTAAAAAATAATACTAACAACATAGAAATAGGAGTTAATTTACTATTCTTTCCGATTTTTCAACCACAGTGCGTGGCCTACCATAATGATGATGACGATTCTTCTTTGAATAATAAATATTTTTACAAAAAATTTTTTCATAAGAGTTAATGGTAGTAATTGATGTTCGAGTTATATGAGAACGAATAAAGCAACTCCACCATCCTACCAACACCATTTCTATGGAATGGTGCTATACTTTCAGTGAAGAATGTTTCCTTAATTTCATGATTGTGTTAAATAATATTTCAAATATTAACAAAAGTTAGAGCTCTATTCGATAGGCATGCTAAAGTCTCGAGCATCTTCAACGCATTTACTAATTGGATCTCTTTGATTTATGTGTTTCTTATGTGTAGGTTTTTGAACTGTGGAGTTGTGTTAAAAATAATCGCTTCCTGGTTGTCCACTTACTTTAATACTATTAGCAACATTTTTCTTAGAAACACAAACACAATCGTCAAATTATCACATTTTCAAAATTGGCAACATTTTTCTTAGCAGCAGGAACTATCGCAAAAAATTGCAACATGCGCCAAACGCGCAGCTTTTTCACTCAAACAATTCAAAGCTTTCGCTCTTTCGCTTTCTGTCTCTCTCAGCATTGCTTAGCATTGCCCAGCAGTATTTGTCTCACTGTCTGCTAGTAGCCAACTTTCACTGATAACAATGTTGCTACACCAAGTCACGTGCTTCAGGCTACGCGCCCAAAAATAATAACAACAATACGACACGAGCGACTGTTATGCGTCGTTTTTTTCATTCGTTCGAGTGTTCGTTGCTGCGACTCAATTCGCAGAATCCTTGTAACGTGCACGTTTTAGCCAGACTCTCGCTAGTTCTTTACGCGTTGCTCGGATAAACATCCTAGAGAGATATCCTCACACAATGTATGTTGTTGTTGTTATTGTTGTTTTTATTATTGCAGCACACTTTTTGGTTATCTCCGCAAGTTTTTACAACATCCTACGAAATGAGGCGAAAGGATGCAACGCCAAGTTGAGCAGAAACATTTACAGGCAGTTGTAGTTTGACTTCGCTCGGGACTTCTTCGTCTTTGAATTCCAAGCAGAAAATAAAAACGCTAAAAAATTAGAGAAAAAAAGGACTCAATATATTTGTATAGTATAAAAGGCGTTATTCAATTTTTGACTGCTACGTTTAGTAAGAGCGTGCGAAATTAAGTATATGTGTGTGTGTGTGTGTGAGTAGTGTTAAGTGTTAATATAAAAAAACGTGCTAAATAAAAAAATAAAAAAAATATGCTAAAAAAGTGTGAATAGGGTGCATTATTAAACTACTTTAAATAAGCTTTTAAGCTTAAAATTATAACAATGATAATAATATTAACAAATTGAAAATTTTAAAATTTCAAATAAAAAAGCTTTAAAGCAATTTCCTATGAACAACGTTATGAAAATGATAAAATTGCCAGCTTTTGAGGTGTTGAGTAAGTAACGGTTCAAGGTCGTTATTGTTCAATAAGCTGGAAGCATTCATAACAACTAAAAAAAACAACAACAACAACAAAAGCACACATAAACATACAATGTAACAACCAACAGTCTGACCTCCAAAGGCAAAAAGGCTGACGCGTGTGCGCTGGCTTCAAGCAGCTACAGCTAACTTCATACTATAAAAGAGGGTCTTTTATATGCTTATTTTTATTTTTAACAGTCATGTTTCACCTTCCAAAGTTAAAAGCTTAAATTTGTCTATTAATTTAGAGCTTAAGAGTTTATATGAATTTCATTTATATTTTCCAAATTTTTTTGTTTTTTGCAAATGTTCCTTGCTTATTTGCTACCAGGTTTTCATAAAGAATTTTCTAAATTTTGTTTTTGTTTTTGTCATTGTTGTTGCTCTCATGTCTTTTGTCTTACCCACAAATGAACTTACCGCATAAGAATAAATATACGTGTTGTGGTTTTTAATGAGATCTTCCTGTACTTCCAATGCATACCAATACTTCTTCCTCAGACCATGTCCGTATCCATTACCGACGTGATACTAGCCATGAACATGAATATTATGACAGGCAAGTAAATGTTCCCCAAACAGATGCTGAACCATGACCAGCGGAGCACCAATTTCGCGTTTCATTTGACGAAACATCATTTGGAACGTGCATTTTTTTTTTCTTTTGGTTTTTTATTGTTCATCTTTGTTTTTTTCGTTTCTTCCGTCATTTTTTTGTTTTTTTTTTTTCTTTTACGCCGCCAAAGAGATTTTTATTTTAAGCCAATTTTAATTAACACAGCTTAGTTTCTCTGTCTCTCTCTCTCTATCTGGATAAATTCATTAATCAGCTGTCGTGATAAGATGATAATAATAATTACGGCTATTTTCTGCAGCGTCTGCTTTTGATTTAATAATAGAAACTGTTTATCTGCTATCAGCTAAAATTGGATATTTAGCATTGAGACCACTAATAATATAAAAAAACAAATATTTTGCCACGGAAAATTTGAAGTACAAGTTATGAACGAAAATGAAATAAACAAAAATGTTACAGGACAAAGTTATTTTACAATTAATTTATATTATTTGAATAACACGCCCACTTTTCGACAACCAACAGTGTTTGATATAATCCTTGTCAGGCGTATTAATACTATATTTACTTTAAAAACATCATGAATTTGAATTAATTTTTTTTATAACATCTAGTCTTTCACAAATTGGTCAAAGAGTCGAACTTATGGGGTTCTCATGAATTAAAAAAGAATGCAAGAGATGATAAGTATATCAATCAAACGGTTGCACGGAGGTTCGACTAAATAAGCAGTAAAATTGTTGGGCCACGAGTCTAAAGCTCGTCAATTTTTAAATTCGAACATTTTGTTGAATTTTTCGTTTTTTATTTTTATTTTTTATTCGAATTATTCGATTTAAGAATTGGACGTGGTGAGTATTGGACTTACAGGGAACTTATATAATGATATGTAATCTTGTTGTCTTAAGGGGGACTATATACCCAGAGGCCGAAAAAAAGGTAAATTTTGAGATTTTGCTTAAGGAAACCTAAGGAATATTTTTAAATGCGGGTTTTAACACCTTTAAATATACACATTCCAGAGTATTTTTAGTTTTTTTTTTTTGAAAGGTAGATACAGCATTTTTTGTAGAGCGATCTGAAAAAAAGGTGAAATGCGGTGACCAAGATTGCTCCCCCTAAATTCATCTGAAACAAAAAAAAAATTAAATATATTATTAAACTAGATTAAACTATTAAACTCATACTTTTCATAACCGATTTTGAGACTATTTATTTTTTACAAAATGGCGGATTTCCGAACGTAAATTAACGATTTTCGACCAGAAATTCGTCATTATTTTGCCTATAACTAATGAACGAAGCTATAAAAAAAAATCCTATGACAAGTACGAGATTATCATGAGTAAAATAAGCCTGTAAAAAAATCAAAACGATCGGTTCACTGAGTTTCGAGAAATCTTGCTCACCAACTTTGAAAACATGGTTTCGAGAAAAACGCGTTTGAAAATAAGGGCCAGCACTGCGCGCTCTAAAAGGCTGTTCACTCACTAGGCAATAACTTTGTTGTTTTTGGAGATATCGACTTGAAATTTTCACCACTCAAGAAAATTCAAGCTTTAAGAAAATCCAAAAAATATTTTGAAAAAAGTTCTGGGTATGTAACCCCCCTTAAGAATTGATGTATTATAACGACACTACATATGTTCAAAAGGTGAAAAATTTACTGCGATTACCATGGGAAATGTGAGACAAAACTTCAGGTTTAAAAAATTTAAAAAAATTTCATAAACAGAGTCCAAAAAAAGTACGCTACAAGAAAGACTCATTCAAGGTCTTTAAGATATATCTCAAATGTTTTTATTTACAACTTACGGTTTCGAAGTTACAGATGTTTGAAAACATGCACCAATTGTATTTTTTAAGATATTTTGAAATTTTTTACAGTGTATATCTCTAAAAAGAAAATAAAAAATAAAAAAAAATTGCAGATATAATTACTTTCAGGAGAACTATCCACCCAGAGAGTTCCAAAATTTTCAAAAATAGTAATGTCAGAAACGTGGGTGTTTTCACATAGAATCACCGATATACAAATTTTGCAAATCCACTTTGTGTATAAATACGCACTCTTAGTTTGAAGTTTGTCAAAATTGAGTGAAAACTTGATCTTCTATTCAGGGTGACGTCATCACTCAAAAGTCTAAAATTTTATCTAAAAATTGCAAAAAAAAAAACACACAAAAATTATCCTATACAAAGTGTCGTCATCAAAATGAAATAATCAAACGGCTGTAGGAAAATATAAAACTAAAAGTCTGACCAAAATAGACGAAATGAGACGATTTCAACTTGCCGAACGTTTGCAATCGTTACGTCTGTTTTGACATTTAACCTAAAATGAAACGAATTCCTCCCATCGTCTGAAAAAAGAAGAACACTACTCTGCACAGCTGTTGATGAGTTCAGACGCTAAAAGTTCGGTTGTTACGGAACGGAACGTCTCATCGCAATGTTTCGTTCAGTTTCGATCAGTTACGTATGTGCATTTTGGTTTTTAACATTGGCTTCCATTTGCTCGAACTTACTCGTTACGCCTCGTCTCGTCTATTTTGGTTAAGCCTTAAGATAATTCTTTTCTGCTTTTATACGATTCCTTTTTTTTGTGACAAAAAGGAGGTATGTTAAAATTTTAAAATAAAAGTAAAGACTTAAGAAGTGCATGATAGTTTTCTTTTTTATGTGAAAAGCGGTTAACCTACTTGGTCTGGCCAGACTACAACAATTTTTTAGCTCTCAAAAAAAGATATTTCAACCAAAACATTTGCGATTAAAACAAGTTTGTTGTTTCTTTTTTCTTATCTTCTTTGATCTAATTCTGCTGTTGTTAATTTCAATAGTTATTCATTAAAGGGGTTATATTCTTTTTTTATGTTTGATCTTTATAATTTTTTATTTCATGAACAAAAAAGTAAGAATCGACCAACTAAGATCTAGAATCAATATAAAGTATCAGCCATGAAATTCAAAGTTTTACATAGAAAGACTAAGATTAATAGAATAACATAATTAGAAACCCACTTTATTTCAAAAGTTGACCTCTTGAATGAAGAATGGGCACGAGAGAAATGTTCTCACTTTGAAAATATGATAAACTTTGAAATGATGGCTTAATTTAAAACACATGACTCTTCACTTAATTGCTTTAAAAGCTAAAAATATTAATGAAGAATTGTGAACTATTAAAATGCATTAAAAAATATAAAATTCATGGAAGTTTTTCAATTTCAAGCACTTGACTGTCATGTATGATTGAAGTGAAGTCTTAATGATTTTTGAAAAATCAACAAACATTGTGACAATAGAGCATATCGCTTACAGCTCTTTCGAGTGTCAATTAATTGTTAACTGTTCTTAAAATAGCAACAATATAAGAACAGCAAAAAGCAAAGAAGCAAAAAATACCGCTTGTTAATGGTTTTAAGGATTCGTTTGCTTAGTTATTAAATATATTTTAATTATTTTCACGAACTTGTAATTTATTGTGCTAACATTGCAAACTTCATCAACAACAACATTAAAAACAACAACAACAACAACAACAACAACAACAACAGAAGCAGCAACAGCAATAGCAACTAAACAACAACTAACTAGAACAAATAACAAAAAGTCATCATTAACAACAACATGCGCAGCTTAGCTTCCGTTGCTTTGCTTCCGCTTCCGACGCAATTCACCAAAGCTTCTCGCGCTGTTTGCTGTACAAGTACTCATTATTGTTTGCTGTGAGTGTTCTGAGTGTGTGTGTGTGTGTCTGTGTGTGTGTATTTTGGAGTGAATGTTGTGCGTGTGCCTATTTCTGCTTTCATTTAATCCATTTTAAGCCATCCGCACAACGAAGCAAAAATAATATTATTATCGAATAAACGAAACATTTTTAAGTCAGTTAAAAATTTCAACACGAAAATAGTATATTTTCGGAAAATTTAAAATAAAACAACCAAATTGCAAGCAAAAGGTTGAAAACAAAAACATGCAGCAAAAAAAATTGTGTCAACAAAAGCAGGCCTGAAGCAACCTTTAAGCGTAGCAAATAATAATTATAATTTACAAAATTAATTGTAAAAAGAATAGTAATATATAGAAAAAAATTGTCTTTGGTTTGGCCGAAGTTAAACTAAACCCAAGTCCATGTTATATTATATTCGCTTCATTATTTAGATCAGTTCATTATTTTGATGACGTCACTTTGCACTGGCATTGGGTGTGGTTTTCATTGAAATCTACCTAATTTCAAACCCAGAATATGTTTTAATCATCAACGTATATGTATAAAATATGAACGCAATAACTACATTAGTTTTTGTATAATTTATGAAGGTTTTAACGTTTTGGTGACGTCACTTTGCAAAGGTGGTAAATGAAGTTTCATTCCATTCGATTTCAAATTTCAAACACAGGTGTGGATTTATTTACAATTAAGGCTTTTGTCAAAAATTTCAAGTCATTTGATAATTTTTTGTATAATTTGAAAAGAATCTATTGATGATGTCACTTTGCGTGAAAGGTTGTGAAGTTTTTATTAAATTCAAGTACAGAGTGCATATTTATAAAATGAACGTAAGTGCAAAATTTCAAGTCAGTATAATTTTTGACGTAGAATACGTCATTCTCGGAGGTAAGTAGGGTGGTTGATAGTGATCAGGTGTCGGTATTTATATAACTTTTTGAGCCTTTGGTGGGCCTAAAGTACTGATCGTACAATGTTGATGTTAGCACTTGTTGGTCTGCTTGATCCTCAATGCGACAAAAATTCATGTTAGAACTCTCTAACTTATATAAATTATACACAATTGCATGAAATATAAAGCCAACATTTGAAGTTTTTGTTTGCTTAAACTTGCTACCTATTTATCGACAGTTTCCGGTTTTATCGACAAAACCATAAAATTTGTATGGGAGCCCCCCTAAGGAGTGGTCGGAGGAAAAAGGTGTTAAAGGCAAAAATGTTACTTTTACAAAAGTTGGTAATGGTTGCTTTTAATGGGGGTTGGTCATATATATTAACCCTCTCTGGCACTCTCTTGAAGGTCATATGCTCAGGTGTATGGAATAAATATACAAAAACCATAAAATTTGTATGGGAGCCCCCCTAAGGAGTGGTCGGAGGGAATAGGTGTCAAAGGCAAAAATTTTCCTTTTGCAAAACTAATGGGGGTCGGTGATACATATTAACCCTTTCCGGCACAAACACAATAAAATTTGTATGGGAGCTCCCCTAAGGAGTGGTCGGAGGGAATAGGTGTCAAAGGCAAAAATTTTCCTTTTGCAAAAATAATGGGGGTCAGTGATACATATTAACCCTTTCCAGCACGAAAACCATAAAATTTTAATGGGAGCCCCCCTAAGGAGTGGTCGGAGGGAAAAGGTGTCAGGCAAAAATGTTGCTTTTACAAAAGTAAGGGGGGTTGGTCATATATATTAACCCTCTCCGGCACTCTCTTGAAGGTCATATGCTCAGGTGTATGGAATAAATATACAAAAACCATAAAATTTGTATGGGAGCCACCCTAAGGAGTGGTCGGAGAGAATATGTGTCAAAGGAAAAAATGTTCCTTTTGCAAAAGTAATGGGGGTCAGTCATACATATTAACCCTCTCCGGTACTCTTTTTAAGGTCATATGCTCAGGTGTATGGAATAAATATTTTGCTAAATAGTTTTTAAAAAAGATGTCATCAAAAGCGAATTGACTAATTCTACGTCTTGTGTTACGACATAGTCGAAACTACTGTATCATTTTTTTTTTTTTTTTTTGCAATTTACACTTTGTATCGAAGGAAGATGTAGTTTTTACGTGGTTAATCACTAATAATGGAAGGTGAGTACAGTTTCCATCCGACTTTCGCACTTGACCTTCCTTTTTTTATACTTTTTTTTTAGCAGACTTAACTGCCTTTGTTCGAAATAGGGTGATAGATTAATGGGAAGTAAGGGGCAATCAAGCGAAAGGTGTGGAGGATGCTTTATGCGTTCTACAAATCCGTAGAAACACGCATTTTAATCTGAAGCAGCAAGTGTTATGCCTTTATCGTAGTCAATTCTCATCCACAAACTTCCCTACCACCAACTACCCTGATAAGTTTATTAGAAATGAGGGTAGAAATGAAGAAATTTGAAAGCGAAGGTCCATGACTTGGTCGGGATTCGAACCCCAGACCTCTGGGGCTGACAGTCAAGCATACTACCTACTCAACTACCGATTCCGTCTCAACCTGCCGTGCCTACAAATATGCGTTACAAGCATTGCGACAAAGCTAATATACCTCTTGGCTGCAGTACATCCGGATGTCATACCAACAAACACACTCTAGCAGCTCCACTCTCATTCATGTCTGTCGACCTATACAGATTTCTAATGTTTCGAGAATACAAAATAATGTGGCATATTTTTTGGAGCATTGCAGCATCTGACAACTTTTTTGACACTTCAATTGTATCTACTCATTAGCATACACTGCAAAAAAATGTATAGTTCAACATCTGCAGCTAAACATACATTTTTTTCACATCATCTCTTTATTGTACTAAGTATTTAACTGACATACCTCAGATAATCAACAGAAATTTCACAAATAAATTCACTGAATTTTTAAAGTTAAGCTTAGGTCTGAGAAAAAAACAACTTGACAGTGTATCTTATCTCTTTATCGATATTGCCTTCCTTAAAAAATATTCCATTGATAATAAGGAAAATGTTTAACTAAAGACTGTTAAATTTGTTTTTGTTATTTTTCTTTTGTTTTTTTTTTTTTTTTTTTTGTTATTTTCATCCTTCGGATAACTTTGACTGTAAAGCTTATACCTCATTTGTTTTGTTGCGTGGCTGTGTGTGTTGTTTGTGTGAATGTGTGTTTTCTTTTTTCACTGCTTTCACACGCACATCCGCGTTGTTGACACCACCCATGCTATTGATTACGTGATTATGTGACTGAAACAATGTAACGTTATGTTTAACACGAATTACATTGATAGATTACGTTGGGAATTGTTCAGGGCAAGTTTTTGTTGTTTTTCTTGTCTTTTTATTGTAGCTTAACTGATAGTCAGCAACATACGGAATCCTTATTTGCAGATTGGTATCGTAAATTATTTATGAGATGCTGAAGATAACAAAAGAAACAAAACGGAGAAAGATGAGGAGGAATATGTAACGAGAAGCGCGATATGAGTATCAACAGAAATTGCAAATGAATAATGATTGAAAAGATGCTCAGAGCTTAAAGCTATTTTAATTAGAATAAGTTATTCACAATTGGTACGAAATGGGCGCCGTTCCGGAAAATATTCACATTTAAATTAAAAATGTTAAATTGTTGTTGCTGTTGTTGAACCCCCAACTAACAGTTGAACATTTTCCCTCTCTTGTAAACATTTGTGCGCAGCTCATTTGGATCATTTTGCAGGTTCGCTCTCGTATGACAACCCCGCTCTCTGTTTATGTACTGAACTTCGAAAAAGTGGCACAAAAGAAGCACACTAACGATGATTCGCTCTAGCAACAGCAGTTTTGCTCCCATATGCAAATATTAAACTGATTGACAGAAAACAAAATAAAATTTTTTGGAAATTTCCCAGTTTATCACAAGCATAATTCAATTACAAGGTAAGCTCATTTTAAGATGGCTGCTCAAATGAGAAATGTTGCAACAACAAAGCTCTAGGAGCTACAAACGTCAAACAACAAAAATAACAACAACTATTAGAGAAACCTAAAATTACCAGTTAATTTTGACAACTAGCTCCTCCTGCTTTCCAATATGAGCCTACCTTGTGGTTTTATCATGGTCAAAAGCACATTTTGATTAATTTGCAAAAATACGAATGCATTTTGATAATTTCGCATACGAAAGGTGTTGAAAAGAAGTTAAGAATTACTTTCCATAACAGTGGGATTTGAAAACAGGCTTCACTGCACTCCGATCCTATACGATATTCACTGGGTAAATCTATTTTACACTTTCTTTATAGTATTGAATGCGTATCAATTCATAATGGAAATAACCTCCAGAACTAACCTAAAATGCTTCGGACAAACTTCTAGCGAAACAAGCAATATAAGCTTACTCACTCTACCTTGGAAGTATTCTCGGAGAAGAAAAATATTTTCACCTACAAGTAAGGAGAAGCTTCTCTGCTCACCTTAGCCTCGGAAGAATTTTTGAGACTTTTCTCACAACTTGAATAGATTCCCAGCAGAAAAGTGGACTTAATTTTAAATAGTTCTGAACTAGTTCCAAAAAGGACCAGTACTAGTTCCACTACAATACCCTTTAATATTGAACGAACTAACGCTTTTTGCGGGTTGATGTCATAGGAAAAGACAATTGCCCCAGAAACACTCCTTTTTTCCCTATATTTGAACTAGTTGCATTAGGAACATTTTTAAACTGGTTGCTTTCGCAGTAGCCTGAAAGTGGTTTTTTTTTAACTAGTTTTAAAGTGAAGAAAGAATTTAGTGCAATAGAAAAGTCCTAAATTTCTCATTTGTACCATCTTTTCCATCCACAATCCAGAAAACATTTTGTCTATAACCATTTTTTTTTATTATTTTTTCTTGTGCGCAGCAAATTTTAAAAAGTAGCCAGAACGCGTTTTTTTTTGTCAGCAATACTTTTGAAAACAAAAGCAAAGATAACTGTTCTATACTGAACGCCTTTTGTACTTTTTCAGAGCTACTGCGAACTGCGCTAGAAATGAACTAGTTCACTTTTTCAATTGACTCCAAAATAACTGCTGGGTTACTTTGCAAGAATTTTTCGCTCATCAAAATTTTAACCTGCCTTTGAAAGAACTTACGAAGTATTATCGAGGGAGAACATTTTCAGCTTGTGTTGACAATTCTTTTAGAAGTAGGAGTAGAATATATTGGAGTAGAATTATATCGGAGTAGAAACCTCTTAGAATCTCTAAATCAATTATTAGTTAGGATTTACAATGATTCTGATAAACAAAAAAAAAGTTTTTTAAGGTATTTTCAGATGGGATTTTATCAAATGAATGTTAAAAACTACCCGACACTGCTTAATGGCTCTGTTTTTTTTTTTATGTGTACTACTCCATGGTATAATAATACAAGGTAGCATTGACAACTGCTTTTTTTTCTCTTCAACAAGAAAACAACTCCTCTCAAAAACAGTTTTTTGTGAAAATGCATCTGCAGTTGCTGAGGTTGTTGTTTTTTCACTTCAACATTTTCAACACTGTTTGTTTTTTCAATGGCGGACTGTGAGCGCTCTTTTTTTGAGTATATTTTTTGACAGGAGATGGTTTTCCAAGCAACTGTCAATGCTACCTTGTATTATTATACCATGTACTACTCAAAATTAATGAAAAAAGAGCTTGAAACGCTTAAATATCTGAAAGCTGTAGAAGTTATGTTAAAGGTGTATGGGCTGTAAAGCAGTGCGGGGCGGTAAATGATGCACGATGTAGACTGCATTATTGTCGATAATGTCGTTTTGGCAATACATCATCCATAAATAAAAATGAAATTCCAACTTTGATCTCAGTGGCTGCCAACTAATTTTTCCAACATTTCCGACAGCAAAGCAATGCAATTGTCACCAGCAATGCTGCCATTGTCACCAGCAATGCTGCCATTGTCGACAGCAATACTGCCATTGTTGACATTCTCTACATCATTATCGACATTGTCTGTGTTGTCAACATGTGTCTCTACATTGTTGACACACAAATATCGCCAAATAAAATTGACACGTAGAGAAATATACCTATTGATAAATTTCACTATTAAATGAAGTATTTTCACAAAAGCTCATTAAAAGATTATTTCGTAGCTTATTTCGTAGCTTAAAATCCTTTGAATTTATATTTTATTGTAATATTATATTTATATAATTGAGGTTATATTTTCCAAAAACCTCTCCTTAGGTTTAATTGAAAAATGAATTTGCTTAAGAAATGTAATTCCTGGGCATTTTTTTAAAAGCACCGATAATATTTATAAAAAAAAAAAATCAAGAAAATCCAGCCCCATTATCTATGTTAAAACATCAATTAGCTCTATAAAAAGCGCAACAAATAACATAAAGTATCTAAGGCAAGCGCTGTCAAAATTGCAATGAAATTAAAAATTATTTCAATAACAAAAACTTTTCACTTTGCCGCAAAAAAGAAAAGCTATGTGGCAAAGAAATACAATAGACGGAAATTACTTTTTGCAGCTGTAATATATTCTTGTTTTTTTTTCTTCTTCTTCTTGTGGTTGCTCGTAGATATTAATTTTTGATTTTTTTTTGTGATCTTTTTGTGTTCATTTCCTTATGTAGGTTTTTGCGCTTACTTTGTTCTCTGCTCTTAACTGATTTCACTGCCACTGCTAGGAGTCGCTGTTAAAGATTTCAATATGACCATTTCTATGGATGAATTGGTGGTATGGATGGGGAGAGAGAGGTTGCGTTATGGTTTGTGGGAAATTACATTTTGGCATACAAATTGAGAAATTATTTCCGCTTAAAGTTGAATGCTATTCGCTGGAGATACTTGCCGCAGCTATTCAAATTTAAGTGATTGGATATTTACAAACGTTTTACAAATATGAGTCTGCAGATGTATTAACAATAATTTGAGAATATATGGTGGGGCTTTAAGTTATAAGTTCTGATTATTAACATTGCTATTTTCAGTAAAATACAAGAAAAATTTTTAAACTTTGAATTTAAATGTGATGTTGAGAGTGAAAAATGTGAGAGAACTTCCAGAGCCTTGGAGTGTTTTTTTAGTTTTAAGCATTATATGTACATAAATTCTGTCTTATGAAGTTGATATATTCATGTGTGTTATATGTAAGAAATATTCATCCTTATTGAACACGAATTAATTTCAACAAATTTTTTGGCAACTATTTATTTTACGGAATCAAAATCTTGACCGAAAAAATATAATAAAATTTTTGATAAATCAGTTCCTCCCGTATTGAAGATAACTGTTATCTTCAGTTTGATTTTAATTAATATTGCATAAAATTGAAGATATTTTTTAAAATGTGTCTCAAAACAGAGATATATACGACCATGCTAAAAACATCCTTAACATGTTTCAATCGATTGATCCTTTTTTCCTAAGAATCCTTCTTTCTAATCCTCCGTTTTACCTACCAATCTATCACCCCCGTTTCAAACGAAAGCCGACTTGAATAAATAGGTATAACACCTAAAATCCTTGATTCAATGACATCGACCAAATGTTTGTCTCTGTTTAGAATTTTGATTTAAGAAAAAAACAGGAAGAAAAAATGCTTTCAATCAGCCTTATCATGAAAAATTTTCTCCCGGCAATTGTAAAAGGGAGTTTCCGTTTTTAAGATAAAGCTCGAAAACTTTTTAGAAATTTTGAATGTAAATTTGTTCATCGACCTTTAATATTCATGAGTGTAAAAGAAAAAAAACTTATTTCTTTATCTGCTATCTAAAACCCGGAAACTCCCTTTTACAATTCCCTGTAGAAAATTTTTCATGATAGGGCTACATAAATATGTCTACATAAATATTTTTATTAGCGAAACATTTCTCCTTTTTATCGATTTTTTAAGGATAATACTTTTCGAATTAGAAATTCTTAACTATTTTCACAGAGGAAATTCAGAGAAAAACAAAATTAGAATAAAATGAAAATTCTCAAATACATATAAAATAACGATCAAACTCAAATAACGATGATCAAAGCTTCAGTGTTCAGGCTAACATTAAGTGAACAATATTTGCACTGCTCTGTTTCTAAGTTGCATGCCCTTGTTCAATGAGCTTTTAAAAGCTCTTTAAAACTAGCTTAAAATGAAATTGCATAGGGGTACTAAGCTACCAATCAAGAATTTAGAGCAGCGTCGGCTATTGAGTACGCGGGCATTCGAACTTTTGTGCTTCAAAGCTTTTCTGAAGATGTCGGAGAACAATATGAGTGCTGTTATTACTAAAAACCACGTTTGCCTTTGTATAGGTACAAGCCTTGAGTGTGTTTCATACAAATTAAAAACTTCCACAAACTGCTACAATTGACAACAATACACGTGGCTTGTGAGTGCTTTTGTGTATTGCTCTGTGCTTTTGGCGAGTGTTTCATGCTTTATCGTGACCACTCACACTAGCAAGCAACTTGTATTGTTGCCACTCATTTTTGAGAGAGTCTAGTCCTATTTGCATGTTGTGTGCAAGCATCAAAGTTAAAAAAGCCGTGCAGAGCACGAATTGCTTGGGAGTAGAGGCACCTAGTTGCAGATCGCTGGTGCATATCCACCAGAGATCTACATGAATGTATTCATTTGCTGTTTCAAGTTCCTTTAATTTTTCAACTCCCTGCAAGTCGAGGCAGGCAAACAACAAGTTTGCTCGAATTATAGGCAGCAAAAATCAAGTCACCAAATGTAGAAAACTTGAAATGTAGAAACTTGATATCTAGAAAGCTTGAAATGTAGAAACTTGAAATGTAGGAAAAAGGAATTATTTGTCCTACAAATCGTTTATTTTTAAGTGTTTTAAGTGTTTTAAGTGTTTCGTCAGTGCAAACTTTCCCAGCAGGAAAATAAAAAGCGCTCCTAGAAATAGCGCATCTTATGCGCATTTTTGAAGCGCTTGAGGATGCGCTTTTCAGAGTTCAGAGTTGTGGAGCTCATATTTTTATATACATTTTGATCACAAATAATCAAACAAAGAAATATCAGAGCGTTAAGACATTTGACTGTAATGCCAGCAGTCCGAGTTCAATCCTCGCATGTGACAAAAAATAAAATTTTGTCGCTTTGTTTTTAGCTGCTCGGTTCTCGCTACGTTTTGTTATTTACTACAATGAGAGCGAAGCGCCTACATCTGATGACATGAGAATGTTAAAAAAGGCTCTATCCACAAGGAGAACAAAGCGCTCTACTGCTTTTTAGGAGCGCTTCAAATGCGCTAATGAAGCGCTCGGTTTCCTGCTGGGTTGTTTCTCGAGTTGAGAAAACAGTTTAACTTTTAAAACAGTATCGACCACAGGAATGGCATTTGTCTCATTTTCTCTTTCGTGTATACGCAAAAAGACGAAGTGTTGCTCCACACTCGTGTGTACTACGCGACACTGCTTTAAAGCATTGGATTGAAGTATGTTTGTTTGTTTTTGTTGTTGTTATTGTTGTTGTTTATTTTTTATGTTGTCACTTTGTATAGAAAAGTTTAAATAGACACTCGTCAGTGGCTTTCTGCTGCAGCGCAGTCGCATAGACTTGAAAGCAGACTTGAAAAGAAGAAAGTTTGATTTTTTCTTCCAATTAATGTAGGGTAGGAACAAAATAGAATCAAGTCTGACTTATGATTCGTTTTTCAAAAGCAAGTCGTGGCTTGTAGGGTAGAAACATATCAGGTTTCTACAAGTCAAATCGAAACTTGATTATTTTCAAGTTACTTGATTTTCAATTAACTTGTTGCAGATCTCTGATATCCACTAAAGAGCTGCATAAAACCTTCTACTCGTAAGACTTCACAACTGTACAGTATATCGATGCAGTGTACTGCAATGTAGCCATATTATTGAATAAAAATATTTTGTATGAAGCAAAACCAATAAGACAAGCATTGCATCTTTTGAAAACTATTGTTTATTTTTTCAAATCATGCTTAATTTTATTTTATGAAGTAAAATATTTAACCATAAAATGGCAATTTAGTAAAACCAACGGGAAATCATAGCGAGCAGCGATTGTTCTCATATTTTAAAAGTGACACCTGTTTGAGAACTATTTACACTTGCCGCGACACTGTGCAAGCACCTTTACTAACTCCTGTCGAACACCGTATGTCAACGCCTTTACTTTACATTTCTTTATTTCTTTTTCTATTCATATTCTTGACTTCTTGTTATACATATTTTTACTGCATTGAAACAGACAAAATCGTATTTCTTGAACTTTCGGTGCGCATGGTCGCACAGTTTTTTGTTTGATACATCATCAGTATCAGATCAGTTTTTTTAATAAAGAAGCGTTGAGCCTTCAACGTAAACTATCTTGGAATCATCAGATTCGTTTTCTTCTACATATTTTTGGTGCCTCCTGTGAGGACTGACGACCGTGGAACAGAAGTCGGCGCTTCGCGGACACAGCAGCCAGCAAGCAGCGACGCTTCGCGGACACAGCAGCCAGCGGGCAGCGACGCTTCGTTTGCTGTCTGCAAATAGAACAAGCAACTTATAACACTTGCGCATACTTTGAGGTTAACATTCGAGGAGATACACGTTTGCTGATTGCACTGCTAAATCTTTGCTATAAATTGGATATGGCAGAATTGAAATTGCGCACCTCTTCAATAACTACAATTCGGCGCATATGTGAACGTGTGCGTTCAGCCAAGCCAGAAATGTACGACATATTCCAGTTGGAACAAGAGCTCAAGTCGCTCTCTGCACACTTTGACCGATTTGAGACAAATCATCACCGCTTAGTTGCCGAATCAAAAAATGATGAAATGGCTTCACATGATTCACTGTGGCAAGAAGTAGAGGACGTTTACAACAACACGTGCGTGATGCTTCGAAGATTGATAGCTGGTACCAAAACGCTACCAGCGGTTGAAACATCGCAGCGAACATTTGATCTTAAGTTGGACCCTTTGGCTATTCCATCCTTTGATGGCACATTACATACTTGGTTGGCATTCAAGGATGCCTTTGAAACGCTGGTCGACAAACCCGACTTCCCAGAAGCGTATAAGCTGGGAAAATTACGTCAGGCGGTACATGTTAGTGTGGTGCCGCTCATTGGTGGCGTTTATTCTGGTGGCTACGCAGACGTTTGGAAGGCTCTTAAAGATCGCTTCGACAACAAGAAGCAGTTAGCTGATATTCACGTCACTCGTTTTATTAACCTTCAGCCTTCAATAGAAGAGACGTCGAGCTCTTTGTTAATTATTGTCGATACAGTGCGTGAGTCTTTACGTGCCCTACGCGTTATGGGACTACCCGTTGACCAGTGGGATGCATTGGCAGTACCAATTGTAGTATCGAAGCTCCCGGCGATAACGCAACGAGAGTGGTCTTTGAACAGTTCAACATGTGAGATACCTAGTTTGGAAGATTTGTTACTGTTTGTTGAGAAGCGGTCACAGAGTCTTAATATTGAAACTATATCATGGACAAACAGCTCTGGATCATCAAAGCAGGTCTTTCGTCCTGCAGCGCGACTAGCTCCTCGTCTAACCAAGTCAAATGTGGCTACTGTTGACGAAACCAGGTGCGCTCACTGTCAAGGCCCACATCGCATTACGAGATGCTCGTCTTTGATGGCTCTCAAGGCCGAGCAGCGGTTTGAGGCATTGAAGAACTCAAGGCTGTGCTACAATTGTTTGAAGAGTGGGCATACATCCAAGCAGTGCTCATCAGGAGGATGTCGACAATGCGGCCGCAAGCACAACACAATCTTCTGTCGAAGTGCATCGGCATATGTTTCTAGCTCAGCCACAACACAGCTTGCAAAATCGACAAACGTATCGCAGCCAACCACTCAGTTGGCAATCATCGCTCAGCCGACCAGCAGTGTAGAGCAATCATCTTTGTGACTATCACATTCGACGGTCACCTGCCTAGCCCAAGGGCAACAAGTCGTCTTATTGGCCACGGCGCAGGTCTATGTATCTGGTGACTCATCTATTCAGCAGCGCTTGGCTCGTGCTCTCTGCGATCCTGGGTCGCAGGTAAGCTTTATAACTGAACGTTTGGCTAACTATTTACATCTTTACAGATGCAAATCTGAAGTACAGGTAGAGGGAATCGGTGCACATATCCATACCCGAACAAGCAGCAGCGCAATGCTCACAATCAACTCTATACATTCTCGGTTTTCATTGAAATTTAACGCCATGATTATCCCGTCAATAACCTCAAACATTCCAACGGTGCACGTTGACGTTACACAGTGGCAGCATTTATTGAACATTGAACTGGCAGATACACAGTTTGGTACACCTGGCGGTATCGACATGCTCATCGGTGCGGACATATGGGGTCTCATCGTTGAAAATGAGGTGGTCAAAGGAAGACCTGAAGAGCCGACAGCGCAACTCAACCTAACCAAACAACAACTTCTGTGCTGGGCTTACGATGGGATCCATTAACTGATGAGCTTTCTTTTAACTTGTCACTCGAGCAAACTTCTAAGGCGTATACGAAGCGGTTGGTAATCAGTGAGGTAGCGCGTCTATTTGATCCGACTGGCTTGGTGGCTCCAGTAGTTATTGCTGGGAAAATATTCATCCAAACTCTTTGGGTAGCTGGTGTTACTTGGGATGCACCACTGTCGAATGAGCTGCAAGACGCATGGCAGAAACTGCGCACTGGGCTACACCCAATCAATCGCATAAGAGTTCCAAGATGGTTAGGTATGGTGAGTGGTAGAGTTACTACGCTTCATGGCTTCTGTGACGCCAGCCAACATGCTTATGCAGCAGTGATCTACACTAAAACTTTGGACCAATTCGGTAACATACGAGTATCGTTGTTAACAGCGCGCACCAAGGTAGCTCCACTTAAGGGTGCCACAATTCCGCGACTTGAACTCTGCGCGGCACACTTGCTTGCTGTTACACTCGAGAACGTACGCTTTGCTTTGGGATTGGTAGATTCTCTCTATTATTTGTGGTCGGATTCTAGTATTGTGCTGTGCTGGATCCGCAAGAGGCCTTCTACACTGAAACAGTATATTTCAAATCGCGTTCGTCAAATACAAGAGCTAACTTTGCTAGACAGCTGGCATCACGTCCGGTCCGCGGAAAATCCCGCCGACTGTGCCAGTCGTGGTATGAGTGGTGCTGAACTTCTAAAACATCGATTATGGTGGTCTGGTCCAGACTGGTTAAGAGAAGAACCATTGCCTGCAGGAGATGAAAAGCTCAATCAAGAGGATATAATGGTTATGCAAGGGGAGGAAAAGGTAACTTCCATGACAATTATCGCGGCTTCGACGCTGTCACTCACAACGCGCCGTCTGGATGGTGTAATTATCATGCTCACCGAGCGCTTTAGTTCATTGAATCGCCTGCTTCACACAGTGGCTTATATATTACGTTGGTCACCCAGGACGAAACTACTACAACCTTGTATCACTGCTCCAGAATTAGACAACGCTTTAGAGACTCTCATCCGCATTGAGCAGAGCAATGCTTTCGCTATTGAAGTCAATCACCTTCGGAAGGGTTCCATACTACCGCGCTCAAGTAAGTTGATCACTCTTAATCCTTATTTTGATGAAAAAGGTATCTTACGAGTTGGAGGTCGAATTGGGAAAGCCACAGTGGCCTATAATCAACGATATCCAATCATTCTTCCTAAGTCTGGCGCTCTTGTTCAACTGGTGATCCAGCAGACGCATCTCGCCACTCTCCATGGCGGAACCCAACTTATGCTACATACTTTACGTGGGCGTTATTGGATTTTAAATGGAAGACAAACAGTTAAGAGTTTCTTACACAATTGCGTCGTCTGTCGCCGATTTCGTGGTGCTTCTTTGCGACAGCAGATGGCACCGCTACCGATGCCTCGCGTTACTGCGTCACGACCTTTTCAGGCCTCGGGTGTGGATTATTGTGGACCTTTTTCGCTGCGAATTGGTACTAAGCGATCTCGCACTACAGTTAAAACTTACCTGGCAATTTTCGTGTGCATGTCAACCAAAGCGGTACACATTGAGGTGGTGGATGACCTTTCATCACAGGCGTTTTTAGATGCATATACCCGTTTTATTAGCCGGCGCGGGTTATGCAAAGACTTATACAGTGACAACGGAACTGCTTTTGTTGGTGCAAACCGCTTACTACAGGAAGACCTTGCGCAGTGGCACACCGAAAACAATCAACAATCTGTGGCTAACATGGGTACGCATTGGCATTTTATCACACCCAGTGCTCCACATCAAGGTGGCTTATGGGAGGCTGCGGTCAAGTCAGCCAAACACCATCTGGTTCGTATAATCGGCACGCAGTCTATGTGGCATAGCCAAATGCGGACATTGGCTGCACGAATTGAAGCATGCCTTAATTCTCGACCACTCACTCCATTATATGACGATCCCGATGATAAATTTGCCTTGTCACCAGGAGACTTCCTCATCGGAACCCCACTTGTTGCTGTACCAGAGCCTTCTGTTATTGATGTACCAGTTAATCGTCTTAAGCAGTGGCAATGGATACGTCATATTCATCAAGAATTCTGGCAAAGATGGAGTGACGAATATTTATCGACCCTGCAAGCTCGGGGTAAATGGCTGAAGCGGACTAACGATATCGTCGTTGGAGACATCGTCCTCGTCCGGCACGAGAATTTACCACCAACACTCTGGCGCTTAGGGCGTGTGACTGCGGTTCATCCGGGAATCGATGGATTGGTCCGTAATGCTACACTTAAGACTACTAACGGATCTTGCACCCGGGCAGTTCAGAAGTTATGCCGCCTCGTGGACTTCGACTATTTAGAGTCAAATGACTCAACCGGGCAGGATGTTTGAGAACTATTTACACTTGCCGCGACACTGTGCAAGCACCTTTACTAACTCCTGTCGAACACCGTATGTCAACGCCTTTACTTTACATTTCTTTATTTCTTTTTCTATTCATATTCTTGACTTCTTGTTATACATATTTTTACTGCATTGAAACAGACAAAATCGTATTTCTTGAACTTTCGGTGCGCATGGTCGCACAGTTTTTTGTTTGATACATCATCAGTATCAGATCAGTTTTTTTAATAAAGAAGCGTTGAGCCTTCAACGTAAACTATCTTGGAATCATCAGATTCGTTTTCTTCTACAACACCCAAATTCAGGACGCACAAGTAGAAGGAGCGGTCGATATGACCACATAACCTCAAAAAATTAGAAAAAAGCTTTAGCTCGAAAAATTAGCAATGTAGGTAACTAAATTCTCACCAGTAGATCGGTCGGTCGATATTACCACTTAACCTCAAAAAATAGAAAAAAGCACTTTATCACGAAAATTAAGCAAGATAGACGTAGAAATAACGATTTTTACGTGTGTCGTAAAGGCAACCCAGAGGGGCGGGTCGGTATGGTAACATTTCTTAAAAAATTAAAAAACCGTATATCTCAAAAAATAGGCCGAACTTAAAAATATCGATTTTTACGGTTTTTCTCAAGGGGATACCAAAATCGGGGCATACACGTAGAGAAACCTCTACGTACCTTCATATCGGTCATATCCAGCTATGGGCAGAGAGCGCTCTTGGAGCGCTGAGAGCAGGAATTGAGATCAAAGGCTTATGAAGCAACACAAAACGCAACAACAATTAAAAGGCAAAAGACAAACACAGAAGCTTTAAATGTAGTGGTGCCCATACCCGGTCATATCGGTTGATATAGTTATGAGTTAAAAAGTCACGTCTTTATTATTTGACATCAGCTTACAAACTGAGAACTTACATACTAGGTCACATCATAAGTAAAAAGATTAGAAATTAACAAAGTTTAAAAAGAGCTTTAGACTAGGAATAAGAACGAATAAGCAATATATGAGCAATAATTATAAACAACTAATAATACTTATTACTAAATAATTAAAGAGTAGTTCAATAAAGAGAGAGATTAATATTAAGAGAAAGTAAATATGAAAGAGAGAGTAAATATATAAGTTAGTAAAGATGAAGTAGAGGTCAATATGTGACTATATAGAATCTATGAAAACAAAATCAAATCATATAGAATGCATATCGGTGAAGTGCATGTATTTTTTTCTATCTTCTAATTCAGTTTGAGTTTAGTTAGTTCTTTATTTATTTATTTCATTTTTTTATGTTTTTTTTTTTGTTTTTGCAGTATTTGAATGCATATCAAACTAAAACTAAACTAAACTAAACTTAAACATCTCTTACTACACAGCCTGGTTTAGAATGCGTCTGTAGAAGACACGCAGTACTTAAAAGCACGGCAAACGACTTGGCAAGTAATTTTTCTGATGCTAACGCAGCACTTTAGTGTCCACTCACCAATGATCAATAAACTGTTTTAGTCTACGTAAAATGTTTTATCTTTACATTTTATATCCAAAGTTCGAGCATCTATATTTGTCTAAGGTACTTAAAATCATACTGAAGAATATAAACTTATCGCAGCTGTTCACAATCTTTAAAAGAAATACATAAATTAAAATTTTTCAAATTTAAAAACAAAACCATTCAAGTGTTTCAATCTTAAAATTTCTTTCAGACACTCGTATGCGAGTCTGTCTTGCCAATCGTATGTGAACAAAGGATCTTTGCGAATATGCCACTTTAAAATGTTTAGCATCGTTTTCCAGAGCATAAAATTAAATTAACTGAAATAATTTCGCCCGTGGCCTGGGGATAATTTTATAAATTTGTATTTACTCTTCTGATCTGAAAATTATTGCCTCTCTATAAAACAAATGCAACTTCTAGATATAAATGAAACCAGATAAAACTCAGAAGTAATATTTATGGTTGGTTTTTTTTTTTAAATTTTAATTAAACGTAACAGCTTGGCATCAGTAAACTGCATATTTTTCAAAATAAAAATCCTTACTGATGACACATATGCCATCATGTCCTATTCTTGCATCTTAAGCAGTGAAAAGAAGAGAGCAAATAAAATCTTGAACACTTTAAACAGCTGTCTAAAGCAATAGTTCCATGTTGCATTTTTTTATAGAAAGTGAAAAAAAAAACTCACGAAACATTATTTACACAGTGCAGCTGCATTTACTAGTAATGCAATTATTTCAATCACTTTAAAAAGCACTCAGCCGTCAGCTGAAGTTACGCAAAAGCAAAGAGTATCATTCAAGAGTAAATTTGAGTGAATTTACTTCACAATTACATATTTAATAAATGTTACAGTGCAGTGCTGAAGAAGGTCACGAAAGGAACTTAAATGCAATTAAATTAAAAAAAAAATCTTGCCATCCTACATATTTAATTGAATATAAAATTATTTATTAACACTATTAACAAGCAAAATAGAAATGTATGGCTAGTTTGCTTTTTTAATATGACAAACTTTTATCGTGATACATGTCGCAGATTTAGATTTACTCTGCCTCTGAGGATAGAAGTTCGAATCAGGTAGCTGAATATGCTGGTCAACTCATACAGAAATTTGCAAAGATAAGGACCTATAAATATGTAATCAGTAAAACATGCACGCACACATAAACAGCTGCGCCTAAAGTTTATCAAACTTTTTTTTTTGCATGTTGTTTCCTTGCTGAAATTCAAACAAAATTAAGAACAAAAAAAAAAACCGAAAACTTTGTCGAATAATTTAAGCTAATTTTTAGCTTAGCTTGAGAAAAAAATTTAAAAAAGTTTTCGTTACACTTTATTTATTTGTATGTATTTACAAATCAATATTGAATCATACACGCACACACAGACAGAGGTTCTTAGTTTGTTCCCTTTTGCTTCATGTGAATGTGATTTGTTTTTTTTTTTTTGTTTTTTTGTTTTTTGTTGTGTGCTTGTGTGAAACACATATTTACACATGGAAAGGAGCAAATTTTTATTTAAGTCCAACAATTTTTTGTTTCATCCTTTGTTGGCATGGGCGCTCAGAAAAATTTATGCATGTATGCGATGGTATCTAGAGCAATATTTGGAACTAACATCCTTTTGTGCTTCCGTAACGACAAGCAAGAAATCTCTGCAGTAGCAGTTTTTCTGCCCATGTTTACATGGATGTGTATCAGTGTGTGTGCGTGCGTGTGTCTGTTTGTGGCTTGTAAGCGTTACCCTTTGTTTTTGCTGTCGTTGTTGCTGTTGGCGTAATTCTTTGGCAACACAATTTTGCAAATCTAGGCATTCGAAAAATGCTCAATTTTGGCTTCAGCAATTGTGGATGCCTGCTGCCATGCCTGTGCTCCTGATGAGCTATGATAAGAGTTTTTTCTAATATTATTTCACTCTATGTATGAACTGTATATTTTTATAATAAATAAGCAAAATGTTGGCCAACATTTTCTCAAATTGGCATTTTCTAAGGAAGAATTAAATAACTTTTCAACTCGAACACCGCGTGGTATGAGTAACATTGACTATTTATTTTAATTCCATAGAATGTAGAGCAGCTAGTTCATACAAAAGAGCTTTAAAGCTCAATTTTACGGAAAATAGAGCACTCCAGATGAACAAATTGAAAATGTGTCTATTCTTAAATCTTGCAGCCAGATAAAAAGGATGTTCGAAGTTCTTGAAAATATATCTTTTCGGTTTCACAAAATAATTGTTTTGATTTGATTGTTTAGAGAATCATTACGTTAAATAAAAGGATAAATTTTCATTAAAACCAATGACTGAATAAATTTACATTATTTAGTGAGAATTCTGATTTCACTCTTTGCTATTTTTAGTTGAATTATCAACTCTAGCTCCGTTGGAAATTTCCGTGAACCATTAAAACATACAAAATATTAACAAATGTATTAACTATAAAGCAGCCAAGCAATGAAGCATTGAAGTAAATCACTTCAGTTGGTCTCCTCCTTTTTGAGTGCTTTGTTATCTTCTCCATGAACCTTGGTACTGCGTGTGCGCATCCTGCTATTAATTATAAATTTTGTGCTTGCATCATTTGATGTGCGCGCATACGAAGACACACATTTATATACACGCAAATATGTATATGGATGAAAGTTTTTGGCAACTACAACAACAAAGACAACTATTCATGGTAAACGTTTAAACGTGACTTTTTGTCCTCTCGTTTCCCCAAAAATAGCGACAACTATTGTGCAGCTGCTATGATGAATGAGCTCCGCAATTCAAAGCGACGCATGAATGTGTGTGTATTTGTGTATGTGGGTGTGTGTGTCTGTTGAATGAGCATATGCAATTTAGCAAAAATGCATGCTTGCAATAAGCACAAAAATCTGTCAGGTCAGGACATGCAAATAATTGTGGTCAGTATTTGGAGCATTGAGCGCATATTTCCTTTACATGCACCTTGATTCTTTTATTATTTTTTGTAATTGTGTGTCCTTCTCTTTGCATACACACACATTCAACTACATATGTTTTACTTTTATTCTTGTTTTCTTTTTTGGATATTTTTATACTTATTTCTGAACGTCTGCAACATGCAAAGCTTTGAAACCAAGTGTCCTTCAGGCTTTGATAGTAACAACGTCGGGTAATTTACTTTGATTTAGTTGTTGTTATTGTAGTTCATAGTTACTCCTCTCATAAGAGCAACGTAGTTTAGATACAGTTATCATTCAAGCTTAACGTTTTCAGTGAATGGCTAGTGAATAAATATCAATGTTGCCAACAACTTCAAATCGAAAGACACCAACTCACACAGAAAAAGCACACGTCGTTTTGACAAAAAATCAATTATAACAAAATTGCAAAAGTTATGACTTCACATTTTGTGAATTTCTTGCATATAGAAAAAAATCTTAATCTTGTTTGACCTTTAATTCTTAACATAGAAATTCTTGAGTTTTTTATTTTTTCTAATTTAATCTTATTTAATCCTATCTAATCTTCTGCTTAAACATATTAACATTAATTGCAAATATATAGTGTGTCGGAAAAAAAGCAAAGTTAACAGCTGACATATGCTTTTAGAAGCTTTTAACTGCTTTTGCCAGCAGTCATCAGCTTGAAGATATGCCACAAAAAGCTTAGTTATGCTTTATTTTAAATTTATGTGTATGAGGCTAAAGCTCCCTCAGCAGTTTCGATAAGTTTTAAACAGTTTTCACCAGCTTCAACAATCTTCCAATGACCTCAAAATGTGGGTTGCATTTCTTCATTTCTGTAATCCTTAAAGTCTTTATAGATAAAGAAACGTAGACTACACTCAATGTAAGAAGAATAAATACTCCTTTTAATCTAAAGGCTCGTGCAATTCCGCATTGGCTTTGTGTATAAACAAAAATCAAGGTGAACAACTTTTTATAAGCTTCCATCAGCTTACACAAGCTTGAACCAGCTTGAACCAGCACTCATAAGCTGACACCAGGAAAAATCGCGTTACACGCTTTTTATTTAAATTAGAACAAACATTTTTTTTTTAGCCCACGCAGAAGCTTATGATTGCATGACTAAAGTTGCCTGATCTTGTCACTTCCGTGCATTGCAGCACCTTGAATCTTTACCTTTTAACATTTTTTTTTTAACATTTTTGTGTTTCTGGCTGGTTTTATGCCATCCCACGACTCGAGTAAATAAGCAAATATGTGGAAAATGTGAAAATAAGTGCTTTTATGCTCTTATCTAGTCTTAAATGTGTATGTGTGTTGTGCGTGTTTGTGGATATGTCTGTGGGTTTGTGAGTTTCCGTTTTTCTGTGTATGACTTCTTGAGAATGCGTGTCACAACCTTTTTGCTCTCTCGCACTGGCATTCCTCCTTGTTATGTTTTTGGCATTTCTGGCAAACTTCAAAACATTGTTGCTGTTGTTGTTGCTGTTATTGTTGTGATTAACATTTTCACTGCTTTTGTGAATTTTTATGCTCCATATTCAGTTGATATTGTTGTTGTTGTTCTGTGTGAAGGTATTTTTATTGCTTCATATAAAATGTTTTGCTTCAGTCCTCCACATGATGACATGGATTCTTATTTTATTCTATTTTATTTTACTCTATTTTTCTTCCAACAAACTGCTTCTTCATTTGTTTGTTATGGTGATGGTGATGTGCATTTTGCTATCAGTGCTGCTGCTTTTATTAAATGCTCAAGTCTTTGCTGCTCCTGTGCTTTTCTTTATTTCTTTATGCCATTGTTTGTTTATTTTTGTATTTTATTTTTTTTATTTTCTATGCTGGTTATCATCTACCACAATTTTTGTAGAACAAATAGTGGCATAAAAAAGCAAAACAACAACAACAACAGCTAAAACCAAAATGCTAACAAAAACAGATTCCATAGAAAAAATTCCTATACAAATACCACAAAAATCGAGCTTGCAAGAGCTTTAGGTAAACAAAGCAAGCTCGACATTGACATCGTTTGAGGCGAAGAAACGAAACGAAATGCAAAAAGGACAGCAAAACAACAACAAGCAACATAAGTTGAAAATTTTATTCAAATTTTTTGTTTTATGTAACTATTTTGTAATCTTAGCATTTTTTTTTTGTTTTTTTTTTTGTTTTTGTTAGATATGAGACAGCCTTGTTAAGTAGCTAGCAGCAGAGCTTTTCGAAGAGTTCTCTCAGTTTGCAAAATAAAGCATCTGCTTCTGCTTAACTAAATTTTAAACGTTATTCAATGTTTCTGCAAGCATATTGAAAATAAATAAATATGTTTGAGTAACCATAAGAAAAATACGGAAAAAATATCCTTGACCCTGAAGGTTTGAAAGGGTTTCTTCAAATTCTATTTTGAAACACATAATTTTTCAATTTTATTTTTCAAATTAAATTTTTGAAAATGAAATTGATCTGTATGTATTGATTGTATGAAACGCAAGTCCTTAAGATAAAGTTTGCTAAAGCTTCAAAAAAAATGGTAAAGCGTTTCGCGCTATTTTAACCACCGTACGGAGATATCCGCTCATGCACGCACTCGAGTCCGTACAAAGCTCATTTTGGTTCATGCTCGTGTACCTTTAAAAATGACTCATGCCCACGTTCAAGAGTCCAATTTTAAAAGCAATCGTACTTGCACATGTACGAGAACGGAAAAAAATATTTGTTGCGTGCGTACCCACGAGCTTATGCGTAAATGAGACAATTAACGTTCATGAGACAGTTCATAAGCTGTAAATGCAATGAATAACTAAAATAAAAAGGGGACGTAATATAGCTTCCAGATATGTCACAGTGACTTTTATGGGCTTAATGAACTCCTTGCATACAAACCTATTCTATGACCAAAATTATACGCTTGGACGATAGATTGTTCTTTTGAACAATTTTGGATTTTAAGGACTTCTTGGGCATAAAATCATTGATTATTTGGCAATTTGATCCATTGGAATTATATATGGACCTAAATTATTATATACAAGAAGGCAAGAGAGTCTTAAAAAGTTCCAATGATACATTTGACGATACATTATGCCAGTAAAATGTTTTGGCCAAAGAATCATCGATATTTTTCGTAAGAGTCAAGTCTTCCGCGAGCGCATACTAGTTCTTGTGCATCCTTTTAAATCATACGCTCAAAGGGTACGCGAGCAGACTATTCCGTTTCAACAAGCTGTTGTTGAGTTTTTCTTGAAAGCTGTGTTATGTTTAAAAAAAGAACTTTTGAAAAATAGAGCCTTTTAAATAGTGTTAAAAATAATGATGTGATTAAATTAATTAATCTTTAGAAAACATTTTTGAAAAAGCTCACATAAAGACACCAAATTTGAATTTAAAGAGTTAATTTTAATTTTTACTCTTAACTGATATTTTATTCTTGAGAGCTTTATTAGTTTTTAAAGAAAGCTTTTTAGTTTCATCGTTGTTGAGCTTTTACATTTTTTTGATTGAGTGATTTTACCAAACTTAAAAGTTAATATGCCAACTTTTCTTTCATTAGGATCAAAGTTTAAAGCTCTGTAAAAGTGTTAAAAACAATTTTTCAACATTAAATGATTTATATGCTTGCAAAGAACTTTTAGATAACTGCTTAAATATTTTTTATTCGATATAGTTTTCTAAAACTTACTGATTTTAACAAGTTTGAAAGCTCATTTCTAGGTAAAATTTTTAACATATAGCATAACGCTTACAAAAGATATTTGTGGCTACTTGAATTTTTTAAGTTCACTTAATTGTTCAACATAAAAGGATTATGACTTCTTTTACCTTTATGAAATCATTACAGTAGCTTCTTTTGAATTCACGTTACTTTTACAAGTTTTAAAGTTAACAAAGACATTTTTTATATAAAAGTCAAAGCTTAAAGCTTTTGTTCCTGAAGATATATTTTTCAATATGCGTGCTTACATATTTTTCCGAGCTTCATTTAAATTCATTAGAGATATATGCGGGTTACAAATATTTTCTATTTTACATTTTTTGTTTTTTAAATCTGAAGATTATTAAATAGATTCTTTATAAATAAATTCTTATTCAATGTTTTTTGAAATTTTTTTAAATATTTATAAATATTTCTTTTAATTGAAATTATATGTAATTCAATATAATTTTATTTTAAGTAAAACGCCAAGACAACAAATTTTTTATCTTTGAATAAATTGAAATTGAACCTTGAAAATATTAAAATTATATCTTTTTTCTTAACAAAAAAAAAAGAATAAAACTAAAAATATCTTTTAAATCTTGTGATCAGAAGAGTTTCTTGAGAAGATTTCTTAAGAAATCTTTTTTTACAAAAATAAATTTAAATTAGCTTTTAAGGCTAACTTTTTAAAGATACTGCTAAGAAAGCTCTTTAAAAAGCTTGAAAACTTCCCTGGGGTTTTTTAATTTAAAACATTTTCAACGAAATTCCTGTTCTGATTAAAATTATGAAGGCGATATTGATATTTCTTTAATCTGAGCTTTTGGAGAGCTATTTATAGTAAAGTTCCTTTATCATTCACTTAAGCTGGATTTACTGATCACCTTCAGCATGTTTTTTGCGAAAGATCTATTGCTCTCAACAAGAGAATGTGGCAATTTTGATTCACTGACACTCTAAAGTTTTGTAAAACATTCTACAAGTTTGTTTTTTTTTTCATTGTCATTCAGCATTGCCAGATGCAATGTTCCTTTATTATAAAGACATAAAAAATAAAATATGCCTATTTCAACTTGACAAACTCCATTCTGGCAGTTCCGCTCAAAATCATTCTGCAAGAAAATTAAAATAAAGTTAATCAAGTTCAAGAGATGCAGCAAGTTTTTGTTACTCTCTCATTGAGTGTGGAAAAAATAGAGCGCATAAACTCCATATAAAAAAAACTTTAGCTTTAGCTGATAATTAAACTGGAAACATATTTTACAAGCTGTTCGAAAATTATAATTCTCTAAACTTTTTTAAGCTTTCGACCAAGACTTTTAATGCACAACCAAGTTATGCGCAATAAATACAAAAGCAAGAGAGGAACGGAACAATCTTGTTCATCATTGTGTGTAGTAGGGTGGGTCGCTAAAAAAAATGTTAAATTTCAGTGTTCAAAAAATGTAAAATTTCTGCAAAATTTTCTATGCCGATAGTAATCATTTTTAAAGCTTTAGTTTGGGTTTTTTTTTTTGTTTTTGAAAATACAGCGTTACAAAAAACTTTTCCATACAAAAAGTGGGTTTTTGACCAAAAAGGGAACTTTTTTAAAAAAATTCCAGGAAGCCTAAGGGTTAACATATCGCGAAATCCTTTTGAGGAGGGTAGCACAATGAACCAAGGTCAATTTTAGCATTTTAGACCGAGTTTTTTTTTTTTATGGAGACCGACCCGCCCTAGTGTGTAGTAACCCAGGACTTACATAAGCATTCCTCATGTTCAGTTGTCCAATATTCGTTAACTTTTACTGAAAATCTTTTTATTGTAAAAAAAAAAAAAAATAAGACAAATATCGCGAGTTTTCTCTGCAAAATTCAGCACATTTAGTGATATGTGATATGTGTTAATAGGGCAACCCCTATTAACTAAAAAAACTTTTTTTAATTTAATTTGTATAGATTGAATTTTTATACTTACTTTGTGTTTTTTGTTGAGAATGGAGAGGGTTTTTCCGTGAGTAGTTTGAACTTAACCCTTGATAACCAATCATATTTCTAAGGTGGTATATAAAATACGTTCAAGGGGACATATATGTTACAAATTTTAAAAAAAAATTTTTTTTCATAGAAGGAAAAAGATATCGTTTTCAAATTTTGCACATATATTTATTAACATTTAAAGAATACAATAAATTTTTTTCAGAACTTTTGAAACGGTTTTGACGTTATTTGATTTTTTTTAAAAAAATGACAAAAAATTGACGGTGTGCGGGATATCACCAGTCTGGAACATCTGAGGAAAAAATAAAAAAAAAATTAATCCTTGTTTGGATTGGCCACCGTCTGAACTAGGATAATTTTAATCCGCCGAAAAAAAACAAAATGGCGGCCATTTGAAAAAAATCGATTTTTGAAGTTACAAAATCGGTCGCCATTTTGTTTTTCTTCGGCGGATAAAAATTATCCTAGTTCAGGCGGTGGCCACTTAACCTTAATCGGTCCCTTGTGTAAATTTTACACACACTTTTCAACTTCAAGCTGTTATTTTTTTAATATAATTTCAGCAAATCGACCGTGTTATAATTCTGGCTGGTTTTTTAAAAATCTTTTTTTTAAATAAATAAAATAATGAATAATAAATAACTTTTAACGACTAGATCGCATTAATTTCATTCATCGATAAAAATATGGCAAGGAACTTATTCGTTTCTAGAAATTAGGGACCGATGAAGGTTAAACAAGGATTAATTTGTTTTCTTTTTTTTTCCTCAGATGTTCCAGACTGGTGATATCCTGCACACCGTCAATTTTTTGACATTTTTTTAAAAAAAATGAAATAACGTCAAAAACCGCTTAAAAATTCTGAAAAAAAATTTTTGTATTCTTTAAATGTTAATAAATATATGTGCAAAATTTTAAAACGATATCTTTTTTCCTTCTATGAAAAAATTTTCCCGAAAAAAAATTTCTTTTTAAAAATTTGTAACCTATATGTGCCCTTAATTTAATTTGAAGAGATTGACTTTTTATGCTACTTTGTGTTTTTGTTGAGAGTGAAGAAAGGTTTTTCACTGAGTTGTTTGAACTTAACCCTGGATAACTAATCATATTTCTAAGGTGGTATATAAAATACGTTTAAAGCTGTTAAAAATTAAAAACAATAAAAAATTTCACTAGAAATCAAAAAACATAAATATTGGTCTTTGATTTTTATTTAATTGCTGACATATTTCGATAAGCTACTTGAGATAGAAAAAAGATAACAATGTTAATTGAAACGACTAACATTGGTTGTCCAGGGTTAAGCATACTTTTCGGTAACTGCTCTCTGATACTTTGTCCGCATACGCCATCCTTGGTGGGGCCTTTATTTTTCAATATAAAGATTAACCTATTTTGCAACGAACTCTGGTATATTGTGACGAAACTTTTATGAGATTATAAAAATGAGCTTTTCAAAAATTAGTTTCAAAAGCGTTCAAACTCAATAAATCACTATAAAACATATTTATTTTTTTTCATAAATTTATATAAAATCTTTAGGTGATTGAAATCACTTAGCAAAGAATATTCGGTTATCGCAAAAAATTGACTTATTCTTAAAACCACTCCCATCATCAATATTCCTATATTTATTGCCACATTCATTAGCTTAAAAG
Organism: Pherbina coryleti; assembly: GCA_943735915.1. Classification (NCBI taxonomy): domain Eukaryota; kingdom Metazoa; phylum Arthropoda; class Insecta; order Diptera; family Sciomyzidae; genus Pherbina; species Pherbina coryleti. The sequence continues at coordinate 132,663,204 of OX030952.1, forward strand.
CTTTTAATGCTGCTTAATTCAGCTTTTAATCACTTGCATCTCGCTAGTATCACTTAATCATTGCGAACCAAGCCTATTTTTTGCATGTCTAAAGCAATGCTTGGAAAATATTTTATAGCACTTCAAAGTTTCTTCTCTTGTATGCGTATCCGTTTCCCTAGATCGTTATATGTTGGTTTTTTTTCTACTCCTACCCCTATCCTACTTCCTCTTCTCTACTACCTCGCTAACTTCTTCTCATTCTCCATCTTTCTCATTTCCATGCGTTCACTGCTTAAGGCAAAGTTATAAATTTTCATCAAACTCATTTTATTGAAAGGATATGCGTTGTATTACGGCATGTGGCAGAATATATGGCAGGCGCTCGTATTTTATGGGGCTTACAAGGAGTATCCTTGCAGGACGCATGAAGTGTCGCATATCTTAATAAAACTCTCGGTTTCGTTGCGCATAAAATTAGGATTATAAAGCATGGAGTGTGCGTGAAAATGTTGGTTTCATGCTTAACCAAGATGAAATTATTGCTTAATTTAAAGTCATTCGACTTAAAGTGAGTGGAAAGAAGTTTAACTTGAAGTTGAGGCTGCAGAAACAGTTTGAAGCGAAGAAATTTTTTCAAGGATTATTGACTTTTAATTTGCTGGCTTAGGATGAGGGATGAGAATATAATAAAACTTAACACTTCCACCAGCACGAGCTTAAAAGCCTTCAAAACTTTTAATTAATGAAGCAAAATAAGTGCTTTTGTCAATTTCGAAAATTGTTAAGGTGGAGTTATTTTTTTTTTTTAATTAATAAAATTATTTTTTTTATAGCTAATCAACACAACAACAACTTAACACAAAAAAGCTGCAATCACAATATAAACATAACATAATAAAAGCAACAATTAAATAATTTAGTAAAAAGTGAAACTGCGAATAATAAATTTGGAAATGCACAAAAAAAAATGTTATTAAATACAAACTTCACCATAATAAAAATAAAATTTGAGCTTTTTTGTACAACTCAAGGCTAATAAATTAAAAAAAAAATCTTCTAAATCTGATAAAATGCAAAGCTAAAATAAAAGCGCAGAACCAGTGGCAGCGGAAGTGCAGCCATTTTGCACTGCATTGTTTTACGCAGCGCCGAACTTTTTTTCTCTCACTAACAAAAGCTATTCATTAAAAAGTTCTTAACAAGTTACCAAAAAGAAAGCGATAAAAAGTTAACAAAGTTCACAAGCAAAAAGGATAAAAAAGATTATCAACTAAGAAGCTTATTAAAAAACAATTAAGCTGTAATTCAAGCCAGAGCAAGAGATGATGAAATAGCAGAAAATCTCAAATAAATGAAGTTATAAAAACTACAACTCACCCGAACAGCCACAGCAACAGAAAAAACTGTGCGTCAGGCATAAAAAGGATATCTTGTAGCAAACTCACTCAGCAGAAAACTAAGGTAAGTGTTGTAACAAATAAAATTATTTTCATATCTAACTAAAAAGGTCATTTTGGGACACAAACAACAAATAAACATTTATTAGTTTTGAAGTCCTTTAACAGAGACACAAACGTGGAGAAGCAACTCAACCTTAACATGGCTGCGGCTATTGATTTGTGCCACATTCTGCAGAGGAGCAGGAGCACAACAAGAATTTGTGTTTGCTTACTCACAACCTTTAAGTGCTGGCTGTCAACTTATTGGCCCATTTGGCACACACAACCAACTGCAGTAAAAACAAAATCCCTTCAATATATCGAATACCATATGATGCTGTGTCTAGTGCTTTCTACTTTATTTTTTTTTCATACTGCATCAGCAGCTTCTTGTTTTTTCCTTCAACATTTGTTTACGTTTAAATTTTTTTTATTTAATTCATTTTGAAGTCTTTCTACTTTATTTAATCCATGTTCTGTTTTTTTTTTCTATTTTCTGTGCTTTTTTCAACTTCTTGGCTGCTTGTGAAAGCTTTGCAAAAGCGACAGCTACCGCTGAACAGGATAAAAATCCATTATCCTTTAACTGCGCTCATTTCGATGATAAATTGTTAGCTACGCTATGGCAGCTGCGGCTACGACTGATTATTGTTTGTGCCAAATGTTAATGGTTGTGTGTGTGTATGTGTGTGTGAGTGCCTGTTTTCCCTGCAGTCTTCTTATTTCTTAGTCCTTAAAGCAGGTTGTTTCTTTTAGTTTTTATGTTTCATTTTTCGCTTTGCTTCAACTACAATCACTTTGCTGCTAGAGAAAGTCAGTTTAGGCTATTTTCCCTCGTATCTTCCCTTTTAAGCATAAGCTTGGGAAAATTTTATGCTCGAATTCCTAAGACTTAATTAAAACATCAAAGAACTGCACAACAGAAATTTGTTTTTTTTTTGCAAATTTTTACAAAATATATGATAGTTAAATGGTAGCAAAATAGAAATTCTTAAGTGAAGTGTTCTTTGACCGTTAATTGAAAATTATATTTTCACAGCAGTTTTAAACATTTTGGAAAAGTTTTTGGCTTAATTCAACCACGTTAGAGGCATTAAAACCTTTGCACATTGTTTCCACAGTTTTTTTGAAGTTCCACCAAGTTCCACTAAGTGAATTATGGGCTACTTAATCTAGACAACTGACCAACATGATGTCTTAATTTCATAGTTTTATAAATCTTAATAAATATATTTTTTAATTAATATATTTGACCTTTATGCTAAAGCTTCAAATATAGGCATAAAGCTCAAAATAAAATTGCGTGTGAGCTCAAAATATAATTCTTCTACTTATAACAGCTGTTGTCTTCAAACCGTGCAAGCGATACGTTTAAATTTTTTTCATTGTGATGTGTTTAATATATGTTGAAATAAGTGTAAATAATTTTAAATGCATTTATAAGCGCATAATTGAATTAAATAAAAAAATCCCCTAAAGAAGTCGCCAAATAAAAAGACGAAACGTTGGGAATAAAAATTGAATCGAACATTCTGATTGCAATTTAAAAAGCACTGGCCATAAACTATTCATCGACTATTATATAAGAGTAATTATATTAGAGATATTATATAAGAGTTCTTTATGAAAACTAAGCAAAATGTTTCCTAAGAATAATTTTTCATAGCAGTTATATACGGAGTGAAAACGCATAAAAAGAAAATCTGTAAAGAAATAGAAATTTATAGATATCGATGGCGTTCCGCCAAAAGGGCCAATCTGCTTTTCTCAAGTTAATCTTTAAGATTTAAATGATTCAATCATGTAGAAATTTTGGAAAAAATTGCCTTTCCGATACTTCAATTTCCAAAATACTAGGGCTTAAACTAATTAATTTAAAAAAAATTTGCACGAATTATTAATAATTTTGATTGAGAAATGTACATTGCAAGAATGCACATTTGCCCTTTTGTCTGGACACAGATTTGCAGGTTATGTAATGAAAAAGGGCCTATGTGGTAGATTAACCCTTTTTAGACTTAAATCTGTATTGTCAAAGTACTTTTTATCATGGACAATCTTGAATTTCTACCAAATAATAATTCCAACTAGGCGACAGTTACAGTTTTTTAAATGCAGTTGTTTATAAAGTTCTTATTGTAATAAATTATAATAATTGTTGTCATCTGACTCTATCAGCACATCTGGTACTTTTTCTTAACTTTGTAGGGCAAAATACTCTGCATGGTATCGCTCTGGTATTGCCCCATTGTTGCAGAGATTCATCAAGAATTTTTTTTTGTCAGAGGTAAATCTTGGATGTATGAAAGAGGAGCCGCAGATAAGTCCCAGCACATCTGTTGTTTCTTTCTCTTTGCTATTCACTACAGTTTTTTTTTTTCTTTTTTTTGTTTTTTTATTTGTTCCCTCTTAGTTATTGTATTATTTTGATTATTTCTACATCTTCGTCTTTATTTTTTCCGTACAAAATAAATCATCGAGATTTCATCCGAAGCTTTTCGGAATAACTTAATAGTTCCATCCCAAATAACAGCATTTTTGGACCAATATCCGCGTTGTACTGATGCCACTTTTAACTTATCACTTTCACCAGACTCAATTTTAAAGTTCATAGAAAAAAGTTTCCAGTCTCTCATTTATTTTTAAAATTATTATCTTATAAGGGAATGGATTAATTCGGAAGTTGGTTAATACAGTGGACCACTCACTTGGAGCATACACGGCTGTTTTCCTTTCCACTTTTTCTATTACTCCATGCACTGAGTCTACAGTCATCATGGAGTATCCAGCAAGCAAAAAATTTAGCGAAATTTGGCGGTGTTTATTCATAGAAATAAATTTATCAAGCAGATTGGTCCTTTTCACACTGTGCAAGATACAGATTAGCCCAAATCCCATAATGCAGATAGGCCCTTTGTTGTTCGACCTTGATTGGAAAAATTAAATTGGCCCTTCCGAAAAAATGGCACATTGGCCCTTTTGGAGGAACGCCATCGATATATGTATACTTAAAAATTTTCTTAAGAACTAAGAGAAAACCCTACAGTTATTTATGAAAAATTTGAATAAGCATTAGTGTACTTTTTTGATTGAAACTGATATTGATTGAGAGAAAAAGAAATAGATTTTCGAATTGGAATTGGAATACTTTGCAAAAAAATGTAAAAACAATTATCTTGTTAAAACCAAAGCTTGGTTAACGGGTAGAATTTCATAGCATAGGCATTTAAGCAAATACTTACCTCAATGGGTGTCCCAAAAGCACAAGAAACGAAGAATGTGAGTAAAACTTTTCACCAAAACTGGACAATTTAATTGTGGTAAGCCGTCAACAGGTTAATCAACTGCAGCATAACGCGCCTCAATTTTCATATTTTCTATTTTTTATCCTTTTGATTTAAAATAAAACACGGAAAGTTTCTATTCATTTTATAGCAACAAAAATATAAAAAAAAAAAACACAAAAAACTGTATTTGTCGTACTCATCACGATCTTCCTATCCATTACTGCCATATAACCTGAAAGAAAAAACATAAGCAATCTTACCTAAGTTGCTTAGGTAATCATACAAAACATGATTAATTTTGTATGAAATCTTTAAAAACTTGTATAATTGTTGGCGACGTGGCGCAGTAGTCCAGTGATGGACAAAAAAACTTTGAAAAAAAGGACGCAATATTTTCTGCATTACATGCAGAAGCTTTTGTCTGTATGTAGAGCAGAGTTGGATAGTTTAACTCGAAAAACTACTCCGCAGATTAAGTAAAAATTTTAAAAGCCAGCATTTTATTCTTGAGTTCACTATTCCTCAAAGATTTCATTATTCTGGATGGAGTGAATAGTGAACTCTTTGTGCTATATATTTTGAATTGTAGTCCACATTCTTTCTAATAATATTCTCAATTTCTGAAAAAATAAAACGATTTCAAAAGCAGAGCTTTAAGTCAATAAAATGCTTTAATTATTTCAAGGCTGCTCACTGCCTGGCTTTTAACTTTTAACAATGCCACAAATACATCATTATAATAACAATAATAATCCTTTTTTTTTGCTCTTTCAACAAAATAAAAAAGTCCTTTTTGGCCGCATGGCTACCAACAAAATTATATCCACTTAATTCTATAGATTTCAACTTTTTGTATGACATTCTTCACATTTTTGGGATGTCAAATAAGAATAGCAAAAAAAAAACCGCACACAAAACAAGGACAAAATCTTGGCCGCTGAATAGAAAGAGAACCGGATGCTGCGTACCGTAAAGGAAATAGCGGAAACTTTCAATCGTTCTGCAAACAATGCAATCTAAATACACTAAATTACTTTTTAAAATAAAATATCTTTGAGAGATAAACACAGAATATATATGTGTGTGTGTGTGTCCGTGTGTGTGTGTGTTTGTAAAATATGTATATTATTTTATGAAAAATGAAAAAGCCTTCTTTAAATAGAAAAAAGTCCAGCTATCATACTCTGTGAGTCCACCAAAAGTTGTCCCACCAAAAGGTTTGAAACAATATATCAAGCCTTCAGGCGAAAAGTTGCCAGGCAACACACATTCACGCTCACTCACACAGTACAAGCACATAGCGAGCAAAAGCAACACAATTCCATGTTTGGCATGAGTTATGGTGAATTTTTACGCGACATCCTTTAAGCGCGGTTGCACCACACAAAAAAAAATCGAAAAAAAAAGACTAAACAATGACATTAAGGCAACAAAAACTAACGCTTTAACCCCAGCTTCAATGACCAACGCAGCGTGTGCCAAGTGCCACTTGCAGTTTTATCCAGGATATAAACCAGAATGTACCAGGATATGAATTTCATTGCTGAAAACGAGCAATGGGAAAAAAAAAATTAGAGTAACGCGTAACTTAAACAACTCAACGCGTTTAAATTTCCTGCTATGAAATAGTAGGTTGCAGCTGCAGTGACACTGCCAGTAAAATGATCATAAATAAGCGAACTCTTATGTTGCTCTATTTAAGAAGCGAAAAAAAGAATATTTGGAAGAGCTTTTGAAAAAAAAAAGTTTACTTTCTAAGCAACTTTATAAATGCCATTTGCACTATACTAATGTCCAGATCGGATACATCACATATTTAATTATTTCTTATTAAAATTTACTGAATACCTCCAAAACACCCTTTTTCAAAAATATTCAGGGTTTTCCTTGTTACTTGTTAATTTTTAATTAGTAAAAACACCCATTTTGATAAGAAAAAACTATAAAAGTATTAATTTCAATAAGTTATGTATGTACGTATTAACTAATAATGAAAATTTTAGATATTTTTTAAGACACATTTTCTTCAACCTGTACCAAAAGGTGCATTCTCATAGAATTTCCATGTTAGAATGTTGTTAGAAAGGTAGAAACACACAAACACTCTGTACGAAATTTCGCAGAATAAAGATAGAACCGTACACCCAAGTTTTGTGCGCTATAATGAGAGACCGTCCCTAAGTCTATCTGCGTTCACAGATTCTCTGTGCTCTTTAAGCGATCATCATTCCGTGTTATACGAGTAAGATCTTAATATATCTATATAACGTCATAATAATTTCCCAACTTTGCAATTCTTTACAGTTTTTTTAACTTATATTTTTTTTAGTTCTGCCAAGCTTACAGATATGCTGACATGAACAGATATGCGAACATGATTAAAATAATATTTTATACCTGAAAATTATACTCGATTTTTGACGTAGAATACGTCGTTCTCGGAGGTAAGTAGGGTGGTTGATAGTGATCAGGTGTCGGTATTTACATTACTTTTTGAGCCTTTGGTGGGCCTAAAGTACTAATCGTACAATGTTGATCTTAGCACTTGTTGGTCTGCTTGATCCTCAATGCGACAAAAATTCATGTTAGAACTGTCTAACTTATATCAATTTTACACAATTACATGAAATATAAAGCCAACATTTGATGTTTTTGTTTGCTTAAACTTGCTACCTATTTATCGACGGCTTCCGGTTTTTTCGACGGCGAAGACAGCGCCATCTAGCGTGAAGACATAAATCTTATAATTAAAAAAAAGCATACTTTTGGGGGCATGTTGTTTCTAACAGACTCGCGTAGTCCAGTAATACTGAGTAATTTTGAGGGGCATGCTTTTTTAACAGAATCTGTTATTGAAATGTCAAACGCAGCCAATTAAATATCCGGGCATATTATCGACAGTGAAATTTTGACACATGAGTTGTTGAACTTGATAGCACAGTTGGATGATGGACAGTTTCCGGTTTTATCGACAAAAGCATAAAATTTGTATGGGAGCGCCCCTAAGGAGTGGTCGGAGGGAATAGGTGTCAAAGGCAAAAATGTTCCTTTTGCAAAAGTAATGGGGGTTGGTGATACATATTAACCCTCTCCGGCACTCTCTTAAAGGTCATATCCTCAGGTGTATGGAATAAATATTTTTAAAAAAGATGTCATCAAAAGCGAATTGAATAATTCTACGTCTTGTGTTACGACATAGTCGAAACTACTGTATCTTTTTTATATTTTCTTTATAAGCAAAAATAGAACAACTCATCGTTTGAGCCACATTCTGAACATTGAAAAACACTTTAGTTTTAAGGGCTATACGCAGTCAAAAGGCAAAAATAAAAATCCACTTTTGAAATAATTTTTCTAAAAAAAGACTATTTAATTTATAACCGTTAAAATGTATAAATAAATAAAGGTAACTTTTAACTTTACTTTCATAGTTTCATTCGTAAAAATAATTATTAATAATAATTAATTAAAAGCTCCTTTAAAAAAGGCATTTTATGTTGAGAATGATATCTCTGAACTGGATTTTCTTATATGAAAGCCCAACAATAATTTTTTAAACATTTATAGTTTTTAATGGATGGGAAAATATTAATTTTTGACAAAATGGCGGCTTTTCAGCAAAATAAAATTCAATAATAAACTTAAATATAGATTTTAAATTGTTTATAAAATAGAAAATATTTATCTGTTACAAACACCTTCGATTAATTACTTAAAAGTTAGTATAAAAAATTTGAGAATGATCTCAACCGACTTCAAAAATATAGTTTTTAGAAAATCGCGCTAAAGTTTCAAAAAGACTTTAAACATTATTAAACAAAAAAAAAATAAACCAATGAACTTGAGAACCTCCTCCTTTTTGAAGTCGGTAAAAAAACGTGCAATTTTTTATAAGGGTTTGGCGTATAACCTCTATGGGAGCGTATAACCTCTTAACTTAAAATGACTGCTTCTGACATTTATCAACTAGAGTTACGTTCAATATACATATTATAAATCAAATTTTAGTGCATACTTTTAGACTCTTTATTTAATGAGTTAATCACACATCTTTAGTCATTTAGCCACGGCTACCATTATTTTTTAGTTAAAAGAGTCCTTTGTTCTAATGATGTTTATGGAAACAAAAAAAAGCACAGTTATATGATGATTTGGAAGACTTTTTTTATTTTCCTACTGGGTCATTTGTAACACCCAACTCATTATCCAATCCGCTTATGCATGAACAAGTAACCAATTTCAGGCGCTTAATCTAAAGTGTCACGCTAATTTGTTGGAATAACAACAAAAAATATCACTCAAATACGGCCTGGCCTCACCAAGCCAGTAAAACTTCATGATAATGACTGTTACACTGGCCTACAAGGTTTTAGTTTTGGGGATAACTGGGGGTTATTTCGGAAGCACTTTCCTGCGAAAAATTCAACTCTGAGATCAAAATTTGCCCATCACGGAAGGGTTTTCAAATATTTGAAGAGAAATATCTGGAAAATGGCTTCTTTTAAGGTTATTTAAAGAATGCACAAAGTTTCTTTTACTCTTCTATTAGTAACTGCACCTTTTATTATTACTATTTCCATTCAAAATGAGCTATGGAAGGGCTGAACACTATTGTTCTAAAAAAAACTCATAAAAAAATTGGAAAATATATATTTCTCACTCGGAGTGGCTTGAATAAATCTATAAATATATTTTTGATTTTTGTGCAAATAACTTTTTAAATTCCAGGGTTGCCAACACACCGTTCTTCCATTCCACTTTTTTTAGGTTTGATTTAAGTAGTTTACGAAAAAATACCAAACGTTAAAAAATTCAAATTTTCAGAAAATTTACTTATTTTGGAAAATCCTTAAAGTGCCAAAGTCGCCTTGATTTTCTATCCGTCGGTGTTTAGCATGACAATTGACGATTGAGAAATATATGTTTTCGGATTTTTATGTTTTGTTTTTTTTTTTCTTTTTTGTTTGATGAACCACAAAAATATACTTTTGGGATTTTCCAAAATAAAACGGTAACTTCAGTATCCGAATGTATTTTTCATTTTCTATACAAAATAGGTATGCTTAATGCATTTTTAATCAAAAGGTATGTTTGGTTAATTTTGCATTTTCGGAATTTTGGGAATTTTTTTCTTGAAAGTCGTACTTCCAACAAAAAATGTAATAATGATAAAATATAACGTAATCGCACTATTTTTTGTATCAATATTAGTGTAAGAAAATATTTCACCATATTTTATTGAAATTTTAGCTGATTTTTGCAATTTTTTCAAAAATTTCTATTTTTTTTTTCGAAGAATGAAAAATCATAACTCTGGTAGGTTTTGTCGAATTTGCATGTTTGCTGCCTCTATTCATCACAAACTTAATCGAATACAATATGTATGCACATCTCTTTGTTGCAAATTAACGTCTTAAAAATATTTGGGTTATATTAGGTTTGTTCACGTACTTTACTTGTAAAAACTTGCAGGGAGAGAGTAAAAGAAGAATTGAGATAAAAATATTTACAAAGAGAAAAATAGCAGAAAAAGTACGTGAACAGAAAACTAGTAGAAACTTGCAAGTTAACAGCTAATCAAACGAATTGACATCATATGTGACCCGGTCTACGAAAAGGGACCTTCGGTGTGAAAATATCATTTTTCACTTTTTTGGCGATTCGGATAGACTAATGTGTGCTCTTTCTAATGGCGCAAAGCAGAAGTTTCCAACTCGTAAAGACATTGCAATAAATCTTCATAAGTATCGATGTTGCTAAGAGCATACTTTGCTTTGAAAATCCCGAAGAGCTGTTTTCTCGAAAACTTGTTTTTACACCGAAGGTCCCTTTTCGTAGACCGGGTCACATATGCTGTTTTCTCTGCTATAATAAATGGTTATAAATTATTGAAATCATTTCTTGGGTCTCACCAACATTAAAATTATACTTACATTTTCCTCAGCATCACAAATGTTTCTTTTTCCATCCATTTAAATACGAAATCAACAAGAAATAACTTTTGACAGCTTGTTTTTTTTTTGACAAACAGTTTTTTTCGGTAGTTGCAAGTTCTTGCAAGTAGAAATTTTGCTAGCAGAAACTTGTAGCTACTTTTTTCTCTCTCACTATTTTACGCTCTCGTTGTTCTCTCTCGTTGCAAGTTTTTCGAGTACGTGAACGCTTTACTGGTAAAAACTTGTAACAATTTGTACAAATTTTTTGTTAGTGAACAAACCTATTGCAAAATATTCATTTTCCCTTATAAAACCCTTTGACCAACAAAAGATTGTTGCGGCACTACTCTTCTTTGATCGATTCGTTCTAGATTCATCTAAGATTCATAACTGAAGTAGTGGAAAGTTTTTAGGGTGTGCCCCGAATCAAATTGGTAAGTATGCACCATTAAATATCTCAAATTTCTGATGAAAAGAGGAAACCCCAAAACCCCCAGATCAACTATATAATCCGAAAATGAAAAAATTTCCAATTTGTAGGCCTGTGTTCCTTTTTGAAAAGTAATCCAAAAATGTTTTTTAAAATTCATTACATCCTTAAAGCGCTACGTTCTTTCAATTAAGAAAAAAGAAAAATAAATCGAAGTATAATGAAAAAATTCTGAAGAATCAATTAATCTTACTTCTGCATAGCATTGATTGAACTACGTTGAGGCTGCAGCATTTCGATGAATTACATAAAGTGACGAAATTTTTTTTGTTATTGATGTTGATGTTGTTGTTGTTGTGTGTTACATCAATGAAGTACATGTCGTAAATTTAACATGTTGCCAAAAATAACTGAAGATGGCCATGCAAAGTTTCGGGTTTCACTGAATGAATGAGTGTCACCCCGACCGTTCCACAAAATGGCCGCAGGTCCTTTGTTAAACACTTCATTATGGCCATTAAATTTAAAGCTGGCTCCAGCGGAATGTTGCAATAAATATCAACCGCCGCATGAGCAGCAGATAAATTTAATTTCTGGCTGCTTTATGTGGTTGTTATTGTTGCTGCTGTTGGTGCTTTTGTTTTTGTTGTTGGTTGCAACAATTTGCGTTGGCTGGTTGATTGAGGTGGAGTGGAAAATAATAATTTGTGGTTTAGTCATAACTTGCGTTTATGGACACGACTCAGACGGCTGTTGCACCAGCTGATGATAATGATGGCGTTGAGCTGAGCTTAGATATGTGCGCATGTGTGTGTGTATGAATGAGTGCAGTGTCCATCAAGGGCGTCCACAGGGGAGAGCAGGGGGCCCGTTCCCTCCCTGGAGTGGAAAAATTCTATATATTTTTATTTTCTATGTATATATGTTACATTTTCATATATAGGGCAAACCAAGCATATCTTTTTCCACGCCCCCTTGAAAAACTCCTGCGGACGCCTATGCTGTACATTATAAATATGCTAGTGTTGCCGGAAGTAAGTGGAGCTCCAAACTTTTTTAAAAGACAGTAGGAAGACATTAAAATAAAACACAAATTTTTAATAAAACTCCTTCGCAATATAAAAATGTTGAAATCTTAAGAGGAAACTTTCTATCTTTAACTATTTTTTTTTTTATTTGATTTTCATGTCATTCAATAGAATATATTTCAAAAGTTCAAATAAGCACACACACACTTGCAATGTCAGGCAGCAACAACAACAGAAGCAACTTCGACATTGTCTGCTTCTTGCAGGACATTACAAAAGACAACCAAAACAATAGCAGCAACAAAAATGTTGAAATGTTTTTTCCATTCTCATAAATTCCTCTTGAAACCGCCAGAAAGAACTACAAAGTCAAGTGCGGATAATTCATTAGCGTTTTGCTGTTTTGCATAATTGCAGCAAAGGATGTTAGCTATACAGACGATAAAAGGATAACACAGATAGAAGAAGCGAACGTTAGCCGCAGAATAGAAACGAAGAAGCAATAAAAGTTTCCCAACCATGATAAGTTGCTGGGGCTTAGAAAACAGCACTAAAAACTTTGTTGCTTTTTATCCTTTTATTATTTGCTACACTCAACGGAAAAATATTTGTTTACTTTAAACTTTTGCGGTTAGGACACATTTTACTTAGAAATTGCTTCTTATTCAAACCTTTTTATGTTTTTGTTTTTTAAACAAATTCTATTACTTTGTTAAGAAAAAGTTTCCGAAAGAAACCTTTCTAGAGTTTTTATTTCAACTAAGAAAATTCAAGATGGCGAATTTAGGAAAGTTTAATTCAGCAAGAAGGAAACCTTTTAGATAAGATGATAGCCTAAGCTCTGTGTACAACAATTTTGAACTTTTTCCAAAATTATTGATTTCTATCAATTGATTCTGGTAGACAAGTTTGCAAAAATACATGTTTTTAAAGTTTTATGTCTGGGTAATATTTCACTTGGGCCCTAAATTTTTATTAAATCTAGCAATTTTCTAAAATAAAATTCAAGAAAACTTTTTACTTTAATGTCCCACTGGTTACCGACAGGAACCAACCGAAAAAAATGAAAGCTTCGTTTAAAGGATTTTTCTTTTCAAATTTCCCTCCGTCACTCTCAAAATGTTACTTGATCTAAGCGCCACTGTCTGCCACGGGTGCAGATTGAAACTAACTGCGTTTGTTTGGGGTAGTTCAGTAGGCGAAGTTTAAAAAAAAAATTTGGAATTTGTGTTATATCGATATATTACTTTTCGGTGAATTTGTCGAAATCGAAGCTGAATATTTTCGGTGTTGTCTACATAGAAGTTTTTATGAGTGCTTGGAAAAAAAAAGTGTTATTTTTGTACATTTTTTCGAATTTTTGAGTGGTTCTTTACAAAACTATTAGGTACTGGCGACGAATTCAAAATCAGAACATGATCAGAACATTTTTTAGCTCAAAAAAAAAAAACAGATTTTAAGGGTTATATTAATGAATTTGTCGAAGTTAACAGATCTATAGTAAAAGTTTATGATTTTTTTTTTTAAATATTTTAACCTTCTAGCGTCCTTTTTACGAGTCTTGTTTACCCTTTTCATGAAAATGCTAAAAAACTAAAAAACACCTATATTAGAAGCCGTAGATTTTAAATTTCATTATAAGTAACTTCGAATAAAATTTGTCTACATCTTACTTCAAAAGGGAAAACTGTAAGTTTTTAATGTCCATCTGAAGAAATGTTCATTGCATACTTTTGGGAACTGTATTTCTTCAGTTGATTAACTTTTTACAGTGATTTTCGGTTAGAAATCCTACAGAAAATCTACAAAATTTTTGGCGATTTTTAAATCCTGTGGCGTTTACAAGTACGTTTTTTCCTTTATACCAGAAAAATAATAGAAACATACCATATTTTTACTGTAAATTTTATTTTATAATTATTTCAGTTCATATAACTGATTAGTTACATTTTTATCAAACTCCAATACAGAGCTTTTTATAGTATCTCGTAGTTTAAAGCAGTTATTTGTCTTCTTTTGTAAAAAATATGACAGGCGTTAAGGCGTCTGGTTACAAATTTTCAAAAAATCAAGAATATTTCTTTTTAAAAAGGTTCATACCAAGCAATTAAAAAATTAACTTTCGATTATTTTGTTTTTTTTTTCGTTTTTGTTTTAATCAGTAAAAACTTTAATTTAAATTAAAACGATAAATTACTGAAAAAACTTGTTTTTAAAATTATCACTTAAAAATTTTAAATTATCTCTTAATATTTATGTTTAAACGATTTTTAAGTAAGTACATCTACAAACAATGCTTTTTAAATGGTTTGTACCATATATTCAACATAGGCAAGTTATTCTTTTACAAAATATTTGCCATAAGTAGAGGTTCTAGTTGATTTTATGCGATTGCAAAAATCTCTATAAATTAGAATAAAAGCACTTAAAATAAATTTTTTGCATTACCAATGCCATAAATATTCAGTTCTACCCATTGCGGCAGAGCGGAAGAAGGACGCAGGAAAACAAATGCTCTCAACACATATAAACACACAAGTAAGCAACGCACATGGCAACCAGAACAACCATTTTCCGTGTCAGTAGTTGTTGTGTTAAACACAGTTGTTGCTACATTTCCGTCCAACAAACAGTTTTCATATCTGGTCGAACATTGAAAATTGGTTAAAACACTCAAATTTCGCAGTTCCAAAAATGTTGAGTGCGGCGATCCCTTAAATTATTGATGTATACATTTAGGCTTTGGCATGAACTTAAGCAGTGATTTTGTATGGTTCAGCTGTATAGTGGGTGTGTTGGTGAATAGGTGACGGAGGATTTAAACTAATAGGAATGTAATGGAGTGCCGGGACTGAGCTTGATTTAAAAATAGTTTTTTTTTTCGTTTTTTGTTTGGGTCAAGAGTTCATAGCATTCGAACTTTAACGAGATGTAAATATATATCGATGGATATTTTGTTTTTTAAGCAAAAAGTACTTTTAATTTAAACTTTTTTAATATGCCTCTCAGGTTCACAAGCTTACAAACACACGCTCGAAGCAAATTGTTGTAGGAATCAGTGTAATTGTTTTCATTTAAATTAATTGTTGAAAAATTGCTGAAATGCGGTTGATAAAAAAAAATGTTTGCCCATGTGCACACACACTCACATAAGTCGGTACTTTTAATTGGAAAATTAAACGTACGCTGCCAACAAAATTTTTCACAACACCCACATGTGCAGAAATTTTCGATTATGGGAGCACTTTTTAAAGCTTGTCACATTAAATTCACAACTAAATGACATTATTTAAGAATATTTTTCATATTTAAGTTGGAAGTTTACTTCACGACAAATTTGTGGCTTTAAATTTTAATCAGGATCGAATCTGTGATCAATTCGGTGATAAAATTATTTTTCCGTTATATTACTGATGACTAAGAAAACGTATTTAAAAGCATTTTTAATTCAGTTTAATTTATAGAGATTAGAAACGTAATAATAAGTCCCCTTAGCGAACTCTGTTGATGAAACAGAGTGTGATGAAACTCTGCAATGTTTAAAATTATCAAAACCATCATTTAAAAACGCACAATTTTGGACGCGTATACATTGAAACTAATTGGCCGATGCCCGTTTGTCTGTCTGTGTTTTTGTTTGGTTGCTGTTTAAACCATCATCAATCAATGAAATTAATCTTGTTTTTGTTTGGATAAAAAATTTAATTAATTGCTATTTTGTAGTACATAAAACGATTAAATTATAACCTCCAAGTAAAATATTTGTATACAATTATAAAGAGCTGTTAAAAAAAATAAAAAAAGATAATGCAGACCCACAAATAAACACTTTTGTATGGAATTTAAAAAAAAAAACAAAAAAAAAAAAAAAATAAGCACAGTCCCACAAATAAGAAATGTTGGTATGGCAAAGAGAAACCATAATATATTTTTTTTAAAAGCGGATATCATGCCGACTATTTCTACTGAACTAAATTATAGTGATCGAGGCGAATCTAGGAATCTGAAAGAACTTTTAGTGCATATTTTACTTTTTTCCCATACAAAAAATTCTCCAAAAAGGGGGGGGAGGGGGGGGAGGGGGAGGGGGGTTAAAGCCCTTTAAACAATCTAGATTCGCCACTGTATAGTGATAATTTTACAGTGCGCAGTACAATCATATCTGTGTTCTGCCTGATCCAAGATCGAGCAATGCGATGTTCAGTTGATGTTGATCACAACACGGATCGATTTTTTCGATACTAATAGTATTAGTGATGTACACTGCAAAATAGTTGCAACATATGTAAACAGTTGTTAAACGACTGATTTACACTGAATCAAACAATTGCACATACAGCAGTTCATTTTCCATTTAAAGCTATATTTTTTACAAAATACGTTTTAAATATCGAAAACTTTTATTAATATTTATTGGATGGTATTATTACATTCAAAAAACAATTTATAACATTTTCTAAAAATTAAACTTCATTTATGAAAAATGATTTAAAAAATTAATCTAATTAACTTGAACTCAAAAAATTGTACATACATTGCTTCAAAATCTTAATTTAAGCATTTTATAATGATTTAATAGCAAGTATGGTATCCATTTGCATTAATGACCTTTCGTAAATGGCGTTTCATCGATTCCACCAATTTGGATGTATCGTCCGGCGATATTTTATTCCACTCCTCTAGGATAACTGTTTTAAGCTGCTCTCGGTTGGTTATCTCATGCTGTCGTAATTTACGCTCGAGCAAATCCCAAAGATGCTCAATAGGATTGAGGTCCGGTGATTGAGGGGGATGTGGAAGTGTCGATTTGCAGTTGTAGACAAGCCAAGTTCTGATTAGTAGTGAATTATGCTTGGGGTCATTATCTTGGACCAGCATGAAATCAGGACCGAGTTCTAATTTTTCAGCACTGGCTCTTAAATTATTTTTTAAAATTGATAAATATTGAAATTTGTCCATTTTAGTTTCAACGAAAGCTAAGTTTCCAACACCGTTAGATGCCATGGCACCCCATACCATAACATATCCACCTCCATGTTTTAAGGTTGGCGTTAAATTTTCTTTATTAAGAGAAGTATTAGGTCTTCGCCAAACGAAACGACGTCCATCTGAGCCAAAAATATTAAATTTGCTTTCATCAACAAAAACCACTTTTTCCAGAACTCTTCAGGCTTATTTATATATTCTTTTGCATATGCTTTTAAGAGCATTATTTTCCAGATATAAACGGTTTCTTGCGGGACACGCAAGCTTTGTAACCATGTGAATATAAACAATTTCTTATTGTTTGTGGATTAACGAATGAACCTCCATGTTCTGCGAGACTTGCAGCAATTTTTGGGGCACCAATTTTCTGGTCCGCTTTTACCATTCGTTCAATTAATCGATCCTCTCGTATCGCCAATATTTTTTTTTATCTACCTCTTCCAGATGCAATATCAAATGATTTATTTCGTTTAAAATTGTTTACAACAAATTGGATTATTGAACGAGGTCTATCAACAATTTTACTTATTTTTGAATAACTTTTTCCTTAATTTTTTAACTTAACGATTAACTTTTTTACATCTATAGGCACTTTTTTGTGTGTTAAATTCTTTTTTAAAAAATTTTAATAATCTTTCGTAGAGAGCTTTGAAGCACTACTAATTCCTTACACAAAATGGAATTCCGTTATTAATTTGGCGTAACAGTTAAAATTTTGACATTTAATCGAGCTTCTTACCAATATGATGTAAATGTATGTGCAATTAATTGAGTTGCAATTATGGGAATAGCCGCTTTCGTTTTTAATATCATTACTCATGAATAACTAAAAAATATGAAACATGCTTTTCAATATATGTACATTATTTTAGAAAATCCAATGGCTTAAATAAAAAATTATCTACTGTATGTGCAAATTTTTTATGCAGTGTGTGTCAAACTCGAACGAACGTCTAGATAATAGACGGAACTGTCTTTATCGGCGAATAACTAAACAAAGTGCTGATTTACGGCCTGATCACGGAATGAATCAAGTGGAAGACTGAAGGCGCAAGGACAAACAAGTACGATTGGTTTGGTAACATAACCAATCCAAGCTCTAATAATTCCCATCAAATTCGTTTTCGTCTTCTTTAATTAGTATTTCACATTTTATTACTCGTGCCGTCCAAATAAATTTCATTGTTCTTATGAGACAGCTAGACATATAGTTTTCTTATGTATCACAATCTCTTCAAATGGTCGTTAAAGGTTGAATGATGAATGTTCAAGATTTTGGCAATCTCTCATGTTGTATAACGTGGGTAAGCTGTGGGTAATTTATTTCATAATCATCAGCCTCAACTGACATCGGTCAGAGGAGTAGCCTCGTTAAGTACGAAATTACTTTCAGCTTCACTCGCTTTCTTTCCCTTATGTAAAAAAGTAAAAAATGACTATAATGTACATTTTGGTTTTCTATCTTGAAGTTGGTATATAATTTTCAACAAAAAAGGAATTCGTCAAATTTTCTTTAAAATGCGGTTAAAACTGGATATGACTGATAAGTTGGAATTAACGAAGCTTTCGACACCAAAATCAAATGATGTCTTCAGGTCAGATAAGAATCCTTTCTTTTGCATAGGTTTTTTGACTTTCTTTAACTGCTTTACAGCTGCTTTTATCTTAAATACTTAATGTTTCAATATCAATATTTTTGTTATAATGCCAATTCTTAAAGACATCGTGTTAGGACCTTTCTGCAATCTTTTCATAAGTACATTAAAGCCTGATAAACCAAGCCAATCGTCTCCGGGTTTAAATCATCACATTTTTTAGCCAAATCAAAAAAAGTCCAGAACTTTTCAGCTCTACATGTCAAATCTTCAATATCCCAAATATAGTTTGTGTCATGTTCATGCTTGATCTCATTCGGTAAACCGATAACCTCCGATTCAGAATATAAGTCGATTTAAATGTGAAATCCATTCTTTCCAAGAACAAAATGAAATAATGACCGAAATAGATAACATTACCTTTATTGGATAACCATGATAAATATGCATCGTAAACTGCGTTCATTAGTGTGTGTACCTTGCACCATATGTGAGGACTTTGAAATAATATTGTTCTGGCGTTCATTAACGTTGTCTTTGACACTGTTGTTTCATATTTAATTCAAAGTAACCTGGAAGCATAGAATAATTTAAATCAGCAACGATTGTTAATTAATTACCTTCTTTTATGTTTTTCTCAAATTTTTGTAACACGATTTGATATTATTGGGAAAAATACAGGATACTTGCTCCACCTCCTTTGTGGTATCTGAATATACACCTTCATAATATTTTTTCTGAAATTGTATTAAAATTAAAGTAAAGATTATATCGAACTGAAGTACAAACAACTTTAGTCTCTTTATATCTCTGATTAATTTTTTAGCATCGCGTTTTTTAAGCTTTGTTAATTTTCACTGAAAATTAACACTCGGTTTGGCTTAAAGCTAACACGTTACGTCAAGTTCTTTTTATTCAGTTTATAGTATTTGCATTTTTAACACTTGATGATGCGACAGTTTTTTGCAATTTGAATGAGAGAAATAAAAAAACAGAAAGGAAATTTATATCATCTGCCATTCAACGCCAAATCAATTGATTTATGTGATGCAGCAACAACAGCGAGTCGAAAAGTAAATAAAATAGCAACAAATTCATGCATTTCAAATGAATTTTATTGTGGATTTCATGCGGATTTCAATGACAACAAATGGTGGCTTTCGAGAATTCGATGATTTATTTATTTGTATGATTTGCAACTTTTATTTGTCGCTGCTGTTGTTTCGATGTTCAAATAAATAATTTCGAACATTCAATATTGACACAACACAAAGTTTGCATGTAAATATAATTAGCGTTTGATCACATTTACCGCTAAATTTATGACAATTTTACAATTTGTTGGTTTTGGCTTAGCGCCTAAAAACCAAAGGAATTACGTTAAAATTTGGGAATTAGCAACGGGGGATATTTCGAAGTAAATACAATTCATGAGTTGCAGCAAAATCTGCAATGCTGTGAGTAGCCAACAAATTCTCTTGATTATTGCCGCAACTGTCAGCACAAAAGTCACAAAAGAAGTTGCTTTATTTTAACTTTCCGACAGACACTTCGAAGCATTTATTTCATAAACTTCTGACAACGAATTGTGCTCCAACTGAATTAAGGCAAAAACAACAAATTACAACAGTGCGAAATGTGCGCTTATTAAAACTTTTTCATGCAAATTTATAGGCAACAAGAAAAGTAAAAATATAAAATTAGAGCACATGCAGCTAGAGCTCAACTCCGCTCTTCTTTGAAGAAAATGTTAATAATTTTGCAAAAAATTACAAAAGCTGCTGCACACAACATGACAAAGGAGCTTAAATAGAACAGCAATTCGTTGGCTAATATTTTCTAGATTCTTGCAGCGGAAAAACTGAAGAGGAAGAGTAAAAAAAATGCTTTTGGGCGCCGCAACGTTGCTGTGCGACTGATGCAAGAGTTTGCAATGCAAATTATTTTGTTGCGCAAAGCAACACATCTCACTCCAAACAGTTGATACAACTAGGAACTTGCTTAAAGTGGGACAAGATTTGCGGTATTTCTTTGACATAGTTGCAAATAGTTGAGTTGCAAAAAGTTGACTATTTTAAATATTTTAACATTTCAAAAGCTAGCTTAGTCACAAAAAAAGTTTGCACAAATAGAAGACTTAATTAAATACATTAACAAAAATAAAAATTAAACAGCATAAAAAAATCGGGGTAATTTAAACTAATACACTAAGCATTCAAAATAAATTCATATAAATTATACACAATTAAAGTAAGAGAAAAACTTTCAACTAAGCTCACTTGAAACATTACATTAATGACTAAAGAATAAAATATAAATAAGCACCAGAGCTGCAAATCATGTCCTATGCCTACTGAGACAGCGGCTGCACATTGCAGTTCCATACTGGCAAACCACGACAAACGTAGCCAATGCAGTTGTACAGCTTACCATCAAAGCGAAGCTGATGAACACGTGCAATGATCTCACACAGGCTGCCCACATGATAATCGGGCGTGTTGGCCATTGTTGCTACTGGCTGCTGCTGCTGTGTCTTGGTTTTAGCTGCAGCAACAAACATTATCTAATAAGATCAACAGAACAGATTTTTTTTTTCTGGCACACCAACCTTTTATTATGCCTTCTTTCGCCCACGGTCGTGGCTCAATCTCATTCCAAGGCATGATGTTCTTTGAGCTTGGCGCTATCCAATGACTTAGTATTTGCGCCGCAATTGAATCCATGTTGCCATCAAGACCAGGCAACAGAGTGCCTACTACGGCGGGACTGTTTAATGAATGTGTTAATTGGGTGAGTGAAAAAGTGTTTGTGGTGGTAATTATTTGGAGGAAGCTCACCAGAGTGCTGCATGATAGTAACGATGCGCTCCAGTCAGTTCGCTATAGAGTCCACAAGAACGCAAACGTGACGAATCACACCCAAAGAGAAATACCACGCCACTCATTTGCTGCTGTATCAGCTGCTTACAGTTAAAATATTGCAGTCCCGAGCCATGACCAGCGTAGCTGTGGGATAGAGTTATTGTTGAAATAAGTATTTTCTTAAGGTTTTATTTTTAAGGCATTGATTTTTTTTTCTCCCTTTCTTACACAAAGCAATTCTGTTTGAAAATGCCATTGCAAAGGTCTTCTGTAGTCAGCTTCTGGCGACACTTTATCTCCCAGTGTGGTGTCCAATATCTAAGAAAGCTCTTCATGCGCATCTCTGTATTAGCAAGATTATCATCTAAATAAGAAAAGTTATTAAATCTCAATTCAACACTTTTAAATGTTACCAAGAAGCCACCTGGATTCAGGACACAGCCACCAGACTCGATGTTCATCAGCAGATAACCATTGCGTATGCGATCCTTGTAACACTGCTGTAGGCGCCACAGCGAATGCAGCGAGCTGACGCGGCTGAACTCTTGGTTAACATTTAATGTCTCCCAATAGAAATGATCCAGACGCTGTAGCAATAAGTAGAATAGAAAAAAGAAAAAGCAAGGATTAGCTGAATTTATTAGCAGCAGGAAATAAGCTGACCTCATCCACAATTAAAATGCAGGGATAGTGCTTTTGGGTTGAGGTGACATTCGAAGATTTTGAGTGCTCCAAGACAACACTTGTGTTAGCTAGGCGAAGGAATACAAAGATTTATAGTTTAATTTAACTAAACCTAATCAAGGAAATCAATTGGACTCCAAAGCATATCTTCTGCACTTACTGGAAAGCTGTAGATTCAGGAGCAGCATCATTACCGCAGCCTGTTGACTTTCATCTAGCGCTAGAGTCGCGGAGATGGCTTCCATTTCAGACATACACAAAGATTTGATGTGCAGAGCTGCCAAGGATAGCAGCACCCGCTCACTAGGCTCCCATTCGTGCTCATCGCAGAATTTGTCCACACTTTTGAATGTTTCTCTTTGAAATTCAGTCTCAACGCTGCTCTTCGCCTCAGCAGGTATGCCGGTAAAAAGGCAGAGCCAGGGAAAGAAAAAGTCTTTGAATTCTAATAAAACTTTCTAAAAAGACCAATTAAAAAAAGTTATTTTAATGACACACAAACAAACTTCACCAACACACAGATATATTTGCTTCGAGATTGTTCAGATCTTGCCAGTATTTTTTCTTGAAGTCTGAAGAATGTTTCTGTTCTGGATCCACAGTGATGTTCTGCTTAAAACGTTCCGCTATGTTGGCAAATTTCTTAAATAAATTCTGTTCGCCACAAGCTACAAAACGTAAACAGATTGACGCAGGATATTCAGCGGAGCGCGCATGATGCAGCAGCGTTAAGTAGATGGGAGCGTTGCTTTCACGTATTTTTGAAAATATCGAAAAGGTAGTGTCCGAACGCGGTCCTTTGCAGAGCTGCAACACAGTCCATTCTATAAACAGTGGGAACAAATTTGAAGCACTATCACTTAAATTTAGGTAGTTGCTCGCTCACCTTTGGGCAACTGTTGGCAAATCTCGGTAATTCTTTGAATGCCTTCTGCAGGATGACGCACATCGTGCAGAAAGTTAGTTGTTTTTAATTTTGTCATTGCAGCTTCTTCAGTTGTTTTGGGCACAGACGCCTTCTCTGCAGCCAACAGCTGCTGGTAGGCATACTGCATGAGTGGATTGCTTCATAGGGATAAGAATTATTTCAAAGAAATCATAGTAACAAAAGCCATTAGACAACCTTTTGAAATCTTGGCGTTCCCAGTCATTCATGTTATCGCACAGCTGCTGCACAGAGCACGACTGCTCTTCACCATCCACCAATTCATGCGCATAGCGCAGATCAAAGGCCTGGAACAGCATCATCACCTGATAGAAAATCGATTGCTGCGTGTTGCCGTTATTGTACTCGTGCTCCATTTGTTCGTTGAATATTTCTTTTGCTCAAAATAAATTCAAAGATCTACTTGATTCCAGATAAAAGCAACAACAAACCTCTTGCATTTGGCCCGGCATTGACGGCAACGCAACCCTTCAACAAATACTTCAAAAGCTCATCACTTGTAGAACTGCACATTTTTATTGTATTTTTTTTAATTCACTTTTATAATTGATTAATTAAAATTATTTAATTTAACACATTCAATAAATAAATTAGTTCAAAGACGATTTTAAACAAGCGCAAAATTTAAGCAAACGTCAGATTGACGGCTGACTGCAAATTGTAGCAAGTACACAAACCATTAAGTGATACCAAACTGAGATCACAGTGCTGCCAATCAATATCGCAGAGAGTTAAGATATAGCAGATGTACGAACCGACAAGTGCTCTTACCTGATGGCAGCGCTCCCCAAAGAGATGTATTGGTGCCGCATGATAATGGATATGTTACAGACGCTGCATTAATCTTAAAACTTATTTTGGGGAGATTACGATTTCCGTGGTCCCTCGATTTGAGTATGCAGTTTTGAAGTTCTCTTTGAGAAAATAAGACTCGCCGAAGGATTTATCGATATATATATTAGTTATCGAGATATCGATTTTTCAAAAAATTCTTACTCAACCGAACCAATATTTACATTCGGTTATATCATTGCTAATATTTGTCCGATCTAAATAATTTAGGTGTCATTCGAAAGATATTTAAAATGTTTTTAATATGAAATGAAAAAAGAATTTTTTTTTTTCTTAAATCGGCCACGCTACAGACTATCTTTCTGCATAATATGTTTTATTTTTGCATAAAACCGTCATTTTCTCCTAAAAATGCGTTATAAAGAGTAAATTAAGATATAATTAATTGAAAGCTGAAATATTAACCTTTTGTTTGGTATACAACATGTTATACTTTTTCTTTTATTTTCACTGATTTTGGCTGTTATGTTATAATTTAGGTTGATCATTACAATCATATAGCATAGGAAAATGTTTCATAATTGGGATGAATATATTTGATTTGCTTTATAAATTGTGCATTTATATTGTAAATGGTACAAGAAAGATCTTCATAAAATTTTCGATGCATTTTGAGTTATTAAATAATTTTTTCAGTGGTTCTGCCTTTTACATAATGTACTTTTCCTGTAAAAGGAGCCAGATAGCCTTTAATCAAAGGTTGTTTGTTGTATTCTGAAGTTTATATTGATATTTTTACTAATTTTTATAAAAAAGTGGCTCTGCCTTTTACAAATTGCACAATTATTCTGTTTTTTTTTTCTTTTTCTGAAATAAAATGAGAATCTGTGTATCTTATTTAAAAAGAACACGATGCGAATCATAATTAATATGATTTTTTATGAGTTTTTAAAAACACACTTTGTAAGTTGCAGAATAAATTGATGAGAGACAGTTCTGAAATATCGCTCTTAAGACCAACAAGTGTCGTTCTTAATTGTATAGTTTTTTTTCGGTTCAACAATAAAGTTTTTAAGGATCAGCTAACAAGCTAGTTAGCGCGTTTAAGATGCTCTGAAAGTCCTTTCATGGGCGGAAATGGCCAATTAGTTCTTGTTTTTTTTTTTATTATTAATATGTTAATATATAAGTGTCTACAAGCAATATTCGCTTAAGTCGACTTAAGTCGGAACTGAGTTATTTATATTGCTATATTCATTAAATATATCGTCACATACACACAAAGTCTATAACTTTAGGGTGAATCAAACCAAAGTTATGACACAAAAACTAGTGACGTTTTCATAGAACCTATATAGCGATTGAAAACTTTGAAGTCAGATTTCTCAAAACATTGAAATTCGTCTTAAATTATTATTGTTTATTGACACAGATATATGGACAAATTATTATCTAGCTTTCGATCTATTGCTTAATAGAAAGGCGACAACTGAAAATTGATCAACTCTCTCAAAGTTTATTTACATTTTAATACCATTTTCTCTCGTCGCTACCGCGTTCAATCAATAGAGGTATTCACGATTCAGTGCAATTGAGGATTTGAGTACTACAAATCAAAATAATTAAGTATCCAATGAGGTGTCTACATTTCTTTTTCGGAGTACCTACTATAAACAGTGTTGCCAGAACGTTTTGAAGATAAATGCTAAACTGGTGAAATAAAAATTTAAAAAAAGGCTAGATCAAAGCATTTGAAGGGCTTAAAAGAGTTAATATTTTTAGAAAAAGAATTCATATGTTTTATTATTTTTTTTTTTTTTTAATAATAATATAGTAAAAAAAAAGACATTTAATTCAATGCACCCATCGGCTTGAATATTACTTCTAAAAGCTATACATCCCCTATTACTAATTGCTCATCATCTGATGAATCAAAATATATGTATATCACATGAATAATGAAATTATTTTCCTTCTCTTTTGAGGTCGCATCGAAAATCTAAAATTAAATTCAACATTTTAATTCTGACTCTGTTTCTTAGTTTTGTAACTGGTACTGAGAATCCTCTCAAATTCTTCTTTACTAAGTTGCAAAATTAAAAATAAAATTAGAAAGTTCGTTAAAAGGATTTTCTCCCATTGAATTTTTAAATACGAATGCCAAAACTTAACAGTAGATTGTAAATTCACCGACTGATACGAGGTTAACCTTTGCCATTGCATTTCTATGTCCGTTACTTCATCAATATTACATTTGTATTTATTTTTTATTTTAAAATGTTCAAACACATTTGGTTTTACAACTTTCAAAGGATTTTCAACCAAACTAAAATCAATTTTTTGCAAAGTGTCAATAATATTTGACAAACGTTGGCGCAATTAGTCTATTAAAACAATTAGAAAATGGAGGTAGTTCTCACGAATTAATTCTTACGTTTTGATTCAAAGACATTTTCACCAATTTTCTGAAAATGGAAAAGGGCTAAAAAAGCTAAATGAAATTTGAAAAATGGCTAAAAAAAATGTCTAGATGTTAAATTCTTATTTCGCCGACTAAATGTGTTCTAAAAGTGCTAAATCTAGCCACAAAAAGGCGATAACTTTGGCTTATTTCTTAAATTTCTGGCCCAATGCGCAGTGGAGACATTAAATTTATTCAACACCCACTTAATTCGAGTTTTCATTAAAATCAAATAAATAACATAATCAACAAAGCAATTAAACAACTACGTGCAGAAGACAATTCAACAAAAACATACAGGCACAAACACAAATTTACTAAAGCTCTTGCATTAAACACAAACACACACACACACACACACACAGCAGTTTCAGGAGCTGTATTTGCATTAAATTCTATTGAATTGATATTCATCAGATATACTCCAGATCTGTTCATATGGAAAGTGAGTGCCTTGAAATTTTATCCTTCCGAATTAAAAGACACTCACTCAAACACAAACGTGCATACACATTCACACACACACACTCACTCACTGACTCACACAGCTATTTGCAATTTAGTTGCAACTTTTAATGGTCTAGCTTAAAAAAGACTGCTTGTTAAGCTTCGCTTGAAAGCTTTAAGCTTATTTATGCTGCTATTACGCTATCATTCTTAATAAGACAAAGTTTTTTTTTGTACATTCTGTACATAAACTAAAATTTGCATTTTTAGTGCAAAGAAACATTTTCATGCGTAAAACAGCCAACATTAGATCGTTATTTGTGGGTGTCTCTCTGTCTATTTGCCGACTCGGCAACCCTCCATAACTCTGTATCGTCTAAGCTTTTGAGATGATGACGATTTTTCTCATTTTGAAAATTTGTTAGATTAACATTAAAAATGCATTTAACCGTAAATATTGCAAATTAAATATGCATTAAGTTTGAAATTTTTTCTTTTTGAGTTTTTGGAAATATTTTCAGAAATACAACGACTTCCGCTTGCACACCGGAAGTGTCGTAAGAATTTGTCAAAGTACAATAGAGTGAGAGAGAAGAGAAGAAGAGGTATTAAAGAGCACTTGGCAAAAGCTTTATGCTGCTCATTGCATTGGCAATACTTGGCAAAACCACTCAAGTGTCAATCTGTGCGCGCAAAATGCTTGACTTCCGTTGTAGAGTGTGAATTCTGGCGAGGGTTGCCAGCTTGCCATAATTTAAAGATGGTTTTAAATAAATTTAAGATATCTCAGTAACTAATTCAATTTTCTTGAAGAAAGCTTTAAACACAATTCTTGCTGCCTTGAAGCTTTAGTGCTTTACATAACTAAAGAAACAAAATTTCATCTCAGATCTACTGTCAATTGCAAGGCCACGATGAAGAGCGGGTGGTAAGCACCGTAAGCTTTTATTTATTCCAACTCGAGATAGACTCAAGTTAACAAAGAAATCGCTTACATCTTCTTTGTCAGTGCATAACCCTGCCAAGTTCCAGAAACAAAATACATCCAAGCATGCCAACGGCAGACAAATGAGGAACGGCGAACAAACTGTGTGGAAAAAAGGATCAAAGTGGGCGGCAGCAAACTTTGTTCGTAAGAATAGCGCAAAGTTAACTAGAAAGAACACATCAAGGGACATTCCACAACAATGCAACGAATTACTTTGCAATAAAAACAATTTTAGGGCTTGGTTTTTTTTTCTTTGCCCTAATTTAGCGTGTAGATTTCTTCAACCTTTTATAGCGGTAACATTCTTTAAATTATGCTGAAACCTGCCAAAATTATTAAAGCTGATAACAGCACAAAGGCTTCAGTCGAAAAAAATGGTTATTTTATGAAAAAGCTCTATTAAGGTTCAAATAAACGCTGAGCTTATCATTACTCAAACTTTTTTAGCGTCACTAAAAAACAATACGGGGGCGGTCCCCTCCAATAAATGCTTCATAAAAGCTTTTCACATGAGCGGCATCTGCAATTTAATTATGCTGAATTCCAACAACAATAGCCCAGCACAATAACAAAAAAAAAAAACAAAACAAAACAAATGCCTGTCAGAAACACCAACTTCTACAGCTTAAAAGCTAAGCAGCTTTCAAGTAATGAGCTCGAGCGGTTAACAGCTGTAATAAAAAATAATTAAATTATTCAAGTCATCATTGCATGTGCTCCTTTTTCAGTAACTTTTTTTTTCGTTACTGCTTTACATATCGTTGAATTTTCTTATTGAGCTAGCTTCCTGCTTATGTCGCCACCCATACATTAAGCTATTCATCCATTCATCTATCCATCGACTGTCACATAAATGTCAGCAGCATAAACATGCTGCATATAAAATGTCCTTAGCTTTCAACGTCAACGTCGTCGTCGTCGTCGTCTGTCTATCAATTCATTAATCAAGATATTTTGAAAGTGTTGCCACACACACACACACAAAGGAAAGCACAAACGTGATGCGACATGCTGAGCTTCCGTCACGCTATTCAGCGTTGCTTGATTTGCGATACGATGCCATTGAAGCAACTTAATTACCACGTTGTGTGTTTGTGTGTCTGTTGAGTGATATTTGCTAAACTTTGTATCGAGTTGTTTTTCTTGGGTGGTGTGTGCAGCTTTGTGTTTAACTTGAACACCTTGTTATTACCCCTAATTGCTGAATATCAATCACTAAAGAGCTAGACTGCCAACCAAGAGTCTATGGGCAGCATGTTGTTTTGTTTTATGGCAACTTATAAGAATTGAATTAAGTCGTTAAAAAAGCTCTTTGTGTTGTGCTTTTGTTAACTATTAAACGCACTTTGCGCCTTAATTTATGCTTTCAAATTATCGCTTTCCATCTATTTTCGCTGTTTTTCTTTTCTTTTTATTTCTAATGGTGGTTTGTCTAATTAATAATTTTTTTTTTAATATTTTTTCAGTATTATTTGCTCCTTTTGTACGTGATTCTATATCAGTGCATCTGGAAATTGATATCCCACATGGTAGCATTCGTTGTTTGGTAGATGGTTTCTTTGTGGTTTTGCTGATTTTGCTGGATTCTTTCAGTTTTCTCTGTTCCTGTGTGGAAATACAAATCGTTTCATTTGTGTTGGGCAGTCCAGACTGAAATTAGTTTGTGCACTCATGCAATGGTTGGATTTATTTTTTGTTTTCTTTTTTTTACTTTGCTTTTGTTAATGGTTTTCCGATTTTATCGGAGTTATTTTCTATTGTCTTGCAATCGATAGAATAGGTTTAGATTTTCTTTATTTCGTTCAAAATGTTATCAGTGTTATCTGCTGGCGGCAAGTAAATTTTGGCAACACTTAAAGTAGACTATGAATTATTAATTAAAACCCAACTTCCAATACGATTGGTCCAATATGTGTCTGGAGTTAATTAATCTCTGAGTACAACTCTACCTCTAACTCTACCTCTACCTCTACCTCTACCTATACAACCTCTACCTCTGACTTCTCATGTCCCTTTCCTGACACATTTCAACACTTTGTGTGGTTTAACAACAATTTTATTTGCTTGGTAATAAGTTAAATTTTTGTCTTTATTGAATGTAAACCGCAAAAACCATCCTTGGAAATTATATTCCAACACTTTTTGGATAATGACAAAAAGCAAGTATAAAGCTTTTAGAGAGTATCATGTTACCTTAACTGTTATAAACACCCTACTGACTGCAGTAAGGTTTCAGCTAATGAATACGAAAAAGGCTATTGACAAAATATGGCCCCATTTATCCCGGAAATTATAAGGGTTATATCTTAAAATGTCGCTATCATGATAAATAAATAAGCTCTCGTGTCTTCCTTGTTTTATTTCAGTTCGACATGCTTCAAAAAATAAAAAAAAAATCACAATATTTTATTTATATATTTTGAACTATCCAAAAATGTATCCGACTGTCTTAAATTGTATCCAAATGTGCAAAACGAATTGGCAAGGGCCAGAGGTAAGAGGCATTTCTTACACTTACTTGTATCTGCCTACTTAACGTGCGGCTGCTTTCATTTACTCTGCCAATCCTTTTAACCCATTGCTTTTGTTTATCATTCCAAAGCTGCTAAAAACGTCAACATGAGTTTGATATCGGTCTGTCGCAATAAAAAACGTAGCAAATAAAACCAAATCAAGCCATCGTATAACTCGTCTTTTGCCCCTTTGGTACTTTTTTAGTGGTTTATTTGTTTTTTATTTTTTTTTATTTTCGCTGTAAGCCGCAAGATAAAATTTCTTCAAAGTTCACCACAGTTGATTTAAAAATTTGATATTCACCAAAATAAAAGTAGCTTTTTGCACTGAGCTTTTTCTATGATTGTCATACTTGCTAGCCCCACAAAGCTGCTGAATTTATTTTTGTGCTTTTTCGAAATTAACGAACTTTTGACAACTTTTTCAAAAAGCTTTAAGGGCAGCAGCGCTTTTAGAGGCTTTTCTCTACACCCTTAGCTCAGATTTTCATTCATAAATTTTGGCAAACTTTTTTTTTCGTTATTTACTCTTTTCGCCTCTTCGTACCCATCACCCAGACTGTCCAACGCACGCAAGTCAAAAATGACGCAATCTTGTGCAGCTCCCATGAGCCGAACTTTGCTGCCCACGTAGAGACTTTTTGACGCTCGGCATGCTCTGTGACGTTTGAATACACCACACCGGCACAACCGGGCCCAAAATGTTCTTGTTGTTTTCCGGTATTATAGCTTTTGTTCTTTTTGTTGTTGTTGTTGTTGTTGTTTTTGTAGCTGTTATTGTTGTTGTTGTTGCAAGGTTTCGGTCCTTTTCCTTTTCGCTGGCTGCTGCATAAAATTGTGTCAAGCCTGTTCAACCGCATGGCAATGGAAACCAGTGGCAACCAGCAGCCAGAGCCTGAGTCAGCCACACCTTCTCGATGGCCCAAAAACTAAATTCCATTGCATGTCAAAAGCTTTTATTTAGCTATGAAAGCTCATTCCCGCACTTATTTGTTTTTTACTTTATTTATTTGTTAATGATGCGTTTTCATTTGTACGATTGAGAGTGAGTGTGTATAATTGTATGGGTGTATGTGTGTGTGTGTGTTACACTTGCACTGGAATATCTAGAAAGAAGGATTATTTTTGGCTCGTCCCGTCCACGGCCACACATCATGAAGTTCCGCGTTCTGCATTTTTAGATGATGAGGATTTTGTTGTTTTGCTTAACTGCAACTATTGTTGTTGTTGTTGTTGTTGTTGTTGTTGTTGTTGTTGTTGTTGCTGTTATTGGTGCTGACACTAACGCTGTTGCGGCTGCAGGCCCGCATCGGCATGTTGGGCGTATATGCGCGCTTGGTTTTGACATCAATAACGTTGATTGTGCTTAGAGAGCGATAAGGAAGCTTTGGTGGGTTGAAACACTTAAGCATTTATTTTGACAGTTTCGTATTTTTTCATTTTAATTTTAAATTCAAGCGCTCTTTTATTGTTGTAGTTCTAGTTGTTGTTGTTATTGTTGCAGCAGAGGGACTTTGTGCGACTGAATGCCGTTGCATTGTTGAAGTAGGCAATAAAGTGCACTGGTTTGGAAGTTACTGAACGACATTTTATTGAAATTAAATGACAGGAATTAGGGCAGAATTTAAGGAATGCATAAAATATTTAAGTCATCCTCGTTACGGAACAGATGCTCTCTATAAATTAGTTGCGTTCAAGACAGGAGCTTGTCAGGTGCCGAGTGCGAAATAGTTTTTTTATTTTGACAGTTATGTCTCAGTTCACAAAAGAAAAATAATTTTCATCTTCTACTAATGTTCACAACACATAATGGAACATCCACGTATGGAGAAGCCCAAAGAATGGGCTTTAAAAAGCTAAACGTAAATTATCTACAAAAGAAATACGACCAATGTTCTGGACTTTTTTTTTATTTTTTCCAAAAAGCTTAGCTTACCTTTTTTTTTGGAGGCCATTTGGTGGATTTTCCTGAAATTAGTTTTCTATGTTTTATTTCTGTTTTATTTCTATGTTTAGCTGACACAGAAAATTTTTTCAATTGAATTTAATTTTTATATGATCGATCGTCAGCTCTCAGCAGACGATGGCAGACCTCAGAGAGTAAATAAGTCATGCTAAGCTTTTTGAAAACATGCACATTGGCCGTTCAGAGTCTGCATAAAACAATTAGGTCCAGGGCCGTCCCGAGGCATTTTGGAAGTACAGACAAGCTATGATTTTGGCGCCCCCATCATTCATATACTCAATTTTCAAAGAACTTATCGAGAAAATCCAAATACATTTTTAAATAATATCAAACATATTTTGTATGAAATCACATTAAATGAATTGATTTAAATATGCAATTAATTTTTTAAATATGTTGAATTTAAAATAAATCACAGCAACATATTTTCTAAGAATATACTTAATAAAAACTAAATATTCATTGATAACAAAAAAAAACCTTAAAAATGAAAAATCGATAAGAGTTCTACTAAGGGCGACTTTTCTAATAAGAAAAATTACACGGCAAGAAGTTAAAGAAGAGATGAAATCATTTCCACTGTCAAAGTTTGAATAGTTAAGAATGGTACTCGTATTATTGATATTGCAGCAGTGAAACAATGTGAATAACGGTATTGCAATTTTTAGGAGGAAGTACGATAAGTACGATTTTTAAACGATATGAAAGAATACTTTTTGAAAGTAAACATACATAGATAAGAAAACCATAAAAATTTTTAATTTTTGAGCCCCTAACATTTCGTGCTACAGGCAAGGGTCTGCTAGATATCAATTGCACAGATACCTGTCTATTTGCTGTTTTACCGGGTCTTAGGAAAAATTTAGCAAGAGTTTTTTTTTGGATTTTTTCCAAAAAGTTTTTTTTTAGTTTTCAAACCGATGTTAAGGGGAGGTGACGTGATATAGCCCCAAGGGACATAATCCCAAATTCTCAATTTCCCTTATTTTGAGGACATATTCCCAAAAATTGTAAAAATTCCCTCTTATTAAACAGTAAAATTGGGACTTTGACCACTTGGGATCGTGACTGCTTTCAAAACAAGGGCAAATCATTTTCTCAAGGGATGAATTTAGTTTTATTTTCAGTTTTGTTTTTTTTTTTTTGATTTTTTGTGGTAATTATTTAATTTTCATATTAGATAGTTTTTTTTACGATAAAATGATTTGCCCTTGCACGGAATGTTGTTATCGCCATTCTTTACAAGGGCAAATCAATTTTTTTTTATGATGAAACGATTGGCCCCTGTACGGAAAGTTGTTATTTCTATCCCGTTTAGTGTTGTCAAATATTTGACAAAATGTAAAAACCGGTTTCTCGAATAACCCGAAAAATAACCGGCTCAAACCGGGTAACCGGTTTTTAATAAAATATATTTTTAAAATTAATAAAAAATTGGGAGGAAAATAAAATGCATCGTAAATATTTTTCTCTTATAAATATACCCAGCAGAAAAGTGGACCAAATTTGAAATAGGTCTGAACTAGTTCCAAAAAGGACCAGTACTAGTTCCACTACAATACCCTTTAACATTGAACGAACTGACGCTTTTTGCGGGTTGATGTCATAGGAAAAGACAATTGTCCCCAGAAACACTCCTTTTCCCCCATATTTGAACTAGTTGCATTAGGAACATTTTTAAACTGGTTGCTTTCGCACTAGCCTGAAAGTAGTTCTTTTCTAACTAATTTTAAAGTGGACATATTACAAGTGTAAAAATTTAGTGCAACGGAAAGGTCCTAAAGATCTCATTTGTACCATCTTTTCCATCTACATTCCAGAAAACATTTTGTCTATAAACATTTTTTTTTTTATTATGTTTTCCTGTGCGCAGCAAATTTTAAAAAGTAGCCAGAACGCGTTTATTTTTGTCAGCAATACTTTTGAAAACAAAAGCAAAGATAACTGTTCTACTAAAACCCCTTTTGTACTTTTTCAAAGCTACTTCGAAATGCGCTAGAATTGAACTAGTTCACTTTTTCAATTGACTCCAAAATAACTGCTGGGTATATATAGTCCATTTTAATAAAGATTTTATAAAGCGTATTTAATAATACAGTAGGAAAAAATCAAAACAGTAATATTAAATCCATATATTTATGAAAAAAGTAAGGACTTGCTAGGAACATAAAATAAAAAGAAATTAATTTACATTTCGTTTCACGTTTAAAATAATATTTGAGGAATAAAATACAATTTAAATGCTTTGGTGACAATCTATTTCTTTGTTTTGTTTTAATTGAAGTTGGAACGGAAAATACTCTTTCACTTATTATAGATGTTGGGCAAATAGTTAGTAAAGCATCATACAAAAGATCTAATTTTATTGTTTTCTTATTACATTTTTCTAGAAAAGAAAAATCATCTATTTAACTTGCTCTAGTATCTTTAAAATACTTTTTAGTCGAATTTTGTACAGAATTAATAGCTTTCATAAGTTGGTCTTTTAAGCATCCAGATTTTTCAATAATTTCGATATGAACCTTTGCAGGAAAGTATTTTAGGACACAATGTACATTGCGTATTTTCCTTTTTTTTCTTAAAATGCTTCCACACTATGAAGCTCATTGTGAATCTATGCAGGAATATAAGTATATTAGGACATTTTCAATAATTTATATGAATCAAGGTACTTACATTGCCTCAGTAATAATTGAAATAGTGTATTATTTGCAATTTGTGTTATTCAAATAATTTCATTGTTAATTCATATATGGGCATTTCCAGGATCGCGAACGGGACATTCGTACGCACTCAACTTGAAAAAAACATATGAAAACTCAAATTTTTTTTTAACTTTTTAAAAATATTTAATAGCATTTTAGTAGAACAATTTTTGAGAACAAAAAGAAAATTATAAAATATGAACGTTCTCCAAATATTTTCGATAAACTTGCGATCGCGAACGGGACAAAAAATGTAAGTAATTTTTTTCGGTGTGTGGTTTTGTTTAAAACTCTGCGAATTTTGTCAGTTTATTAAATGGAGATTATTTTTTAACTAAAGCAGTGATATAAAGCTTTTATTTAGCATTTTGTTTTTTTAATTATCCTTATTATTATTTTTTTTAAATTTTTTTTTAGAATCGCGAACGGGACATCGCGAACGGGACAATGATTCCAAAGGCATTTTTTAGGTTTAAAATTTTTTATTTATAAGTATAAAATCACCTTCAGTAATAGCAGTGAGAATTTGTCGAATCAGTCTAGTAATTTTGCCTTTCCCTCTTTTGAATTTCAGCCAGTCAGTGAACTTTATGTAGCTAATTGCATAATGAGGATTAGTTCCAATGCAGTAGGGATTGATGAAATGCCCATTAAGTTTATTAAAATAGTAATTAATTTTATTTTAGCGCCCCTTACTCATATTCTAAACCATTGTATAACAAGTTCTCGATTCCCTGACTTATGGAAAATTGCTACGGTCATACCTGTAGCTAAATCTACTTCTGCCTCTGAACCTAAGGACTACAGACCCATAAGTATACTCCCTGCCCTGGGTAAAGTCTTTGAACGAATAATGTCCAATCAAATCTCTGAATACCTTGAGGTAAATAACCTCTTATCACCTTTGCAGTCTGGCTTTCGGAGTGGCCACAGTTGCTCGACGGCAGCTATGAAAATAATGGACGACATAAGAATAGCATATGATGACAACCAGTTAACTCTTCTTTGCCTTATTGACTTTTCCAAAGCTTTTGACTCTGTAAACCACAATCTGCTTTGCAATAAACTTAAAAACTTCTTCAAGTTTAGTGACTGCGCCGTAAAACTACTATCTGACTACCTGAAAGGTAGAATGCAACGGGTAAAAGTTGAAAATAATTATTCATCTTTAGAAATAATTTCAGCCGGTGTTCCCCAAGGGTCAATTTTGGGACCACTTCTTTTCTCCATTTTTTTAAATGATATTTTCTCCATATGTAAATATGCTAATGTTCACGCGTACGCTGACGATATTCAGCTGTACCTCTCTCGACCTACTGGATTGTTAGAAGATCTGAGCTATAGACTAAATCATGACTTATCTCTGCTAAATAAATGGGCTGTTTCGAACTCGCTATTAATTAATCCCTTAAAATCTAAAGTGCTGCCGATTGCGAGGAATGATTCTTGCTTTGTGGATATTCCACCTTTAATAATAGGAGTTGATAAATTGGACTTTGTGAATAAAGTAAAAAATCTTGGTTATATAATAAATTCAAATCTCACTTGTACTGACCACATTAATTATACATTAGGTAAAATATACGGAACTTTACGGTATTTACGTGCATCTTGTGACTTTACACCCCTTGAAACTCGGCGAAAACTTGTGGTGCAACTAATTATACCGCATATAACATTTGCAGACGTTGTTTATAGTAAACTTGACTCTCATTCCCAGCACAAACTTCAAGTAGCATTTAACAGTGCTGCTAGGTATGTTTATAAAATCAATAGATTTGACCATATTTCTTTAAAAAGTAAAGATATTCTTGGCTGTAGCTTAGAACAATATTTGAACATACGTAATATAATCTTTATGCAAAGACTTATTTATACTCAACGCCCTGGGTACCTCTTTGATAAATTACAATTTTTTCAATCCGTACGATCTACAAACTTCATTGTTCCTAGACACAACTATCTCAATAGCAGTAGATTCTTTTTCATTAGCACTATTAGACTTTGGAATTCGTTACCCAACTATTTGAAAAATATTACTGTTAGAGCCAGCTTAAAACATGCACTTATCACCTACTTTTCTTCGCTCGAGTGAAATTTAAATTGTCTGATTTTTTTTAGTTTATCTATTCTCATCTATTCTGCTTCATTTTTTCGTTTTCGTTTTATTCAAATCTCTCAATTTTTCCATAACTTTACTATCTTCTTTTCAATAAATTTTAAGATATAATAATGTTCATTGTAATTGTAATCACTTATCATTCCTGTTTATTTTTAATTTATTGCTTTAAGTAAATTGCATAGTTGTTAAGTAAATTATTATAACCTTAATTTTCCGCTTTCGTTGTACTATTAAAGACTTGTCTTATTGTACACCTAATTTTAAATAAATAAAATTAAAAATAAAAAAATTAAAAAAATAAATAAAACAAGATATATTCCAATGATAACAAAAATAAAAGAATTATTATTTTATTTTAATTTTAAAAGATATTACAGTTTCAGCTCCATGGATATCTAAGTTTATCAATGAATTTAACACTTACGATCGCGAAGGGGACACACTTTAAAAATCAATAAAAAAATATTTATGGATCAAAATGTTTTCGGTTTGGTTTTTTTAAATGATCTCGGCTATTTTGTTTTGAATTGTAAATATCAAACTATTCCGATCAACGGTCACGGAGAACTAAACACAAATGCTTATTTTCGGTCGCGAACGGGACAGAAGAATGTAGTACAAAGAATCTTTGAATTTTACCGTTATTCGGAGTTTGCTTGATCTCTACTGTGGTGTTTTTAAATATTTATTGTTGGTATATTTAGTCTATAAGAAGAGTGCAATCGACATGATATGTAAGACTCAGAAATAACTCAAGGAAAAATGTCAATTAAAAACGCTAAAACCAAAAAAAGCAAAGATGCTCTTTGCAGACCACTTTTCTTAAATCGCAAATGGTAATATGTATTTAATTAGGTATATTCTTAAAATCCAATGCATTAACTAACTAAATTTTATCAGAAAAGTGTTTTTGCTTCAACTTTAATATTTTGGTAGCGGTTGACCTTTTCCAGGAAATGCCCATATAACAATTTGGTTACAAACAGCTGTTTAAGTGTTGTACTTTAGTGGATGTGTTTAATAGAAAAAAATAGTGCTGCCACCATGAAGATTTTTCTATAAATAAACTCTTATTTCGAAATGGAAAAGTAAAAAATTTTAAGTATTCGTAAATGTCGAATTACCCGACCAGAAAAACCCGGTTTTTCGAGTTATTCGAAATGCACAATTTAAAAAAAAACCGAAACCGAAAATACTGAAAAATCAATAAAATCCCGGTTTCTCGAATAACCCGAACCCGGGAATGACAACACTAGTCCCGTTGTTGTTATATACCGTTTCTAGTTCGATAATGTCTTAATATATATACATTTTACAAAGGCGAATCCAAAATTTTTATTTGGGATTATGACCGCTCAAAAAGAGAACATAGTTCCAAATTTTGAATTACAACCGCCAATTAAGAGGACAGAACCCCAAATTTATTTTGGGACGATATTATATTTTTTTTTTTACCTAAGCCCTTTTTAAAACTGGCCTTTGGGATTATGTCCTCAAGTAAATTTTAAACTTAGGATTATATCCCTTGGGGCTATATGATGGCACCGTTAAGGGTTAACCATTCGAGTTAAAAGGACTTGCACAGACCTTGATTTGTAAAGTGCCCATTTATTCCAGAGAGTAAAAATATGCATTGAAAACCTTTTACAGGAAAAATTAAGCTTCGAAGATATTAAAAGGTTGCATTTTTTAATTTGGAAGCTTGATGAATACTGGTGTCATTGTAATAGGTCAAAGGCAATATTAGAAAAAAAATACTCGCAATGACTGGATTCGAATATGGAAATATCTGAAGCACATCTCTCTTATGTATCATTATTTTTTTGTTTTGTTTTGTATTCATTTTAAATTATAAGCAATAGGAGCCAAGCACAAGCACTGGAGTAGGCAGACCACAAATAAGTTACGAGGAATGCTCAGCAAGGTCAAAGAGGCGAAAGGTTGAAAAGTTAGTTGCTGCTACTTCGCCCGAGGCACTGAAAAAGGCTGCTGAACGAACTTGCGAAAAACCTAAAGTTTGCTCAATATCTGTCGAGAAAGCATTGTCCTTATATATTGATATGGATCTGTCCTATCGCCAATACAATATGATGAGGTCTGTCGTAAATTCTGTTCATAAAGATTGTTTCCCATCTTATTATGCCATAAAAAACCTAAAAAACAGCTTGATACCAAAAGATATAGTTAGCACTGAAAGCTCTGCAGAAATTTAACTGTCGATTCGATTAATTCCGTTTACTTTCATGTAATTAAGCGTGATAGAAATTTTAATATAATAAATGATATCGCACACCCTCTTCAAAAGAGATACAACTCAAAATTTTGAAATTTTCAGAAGAATCAAAAAACTATTTCGTTTTGAAGCAACTACATACACGCAAAGAAAAAAAACGTTTATCGCCAGTTTGCCGCAAACGAACTTCGTTTGTCGTGCTTGAAATCGTTATTTGCAAACGTTTCAACAGTTGTCATAATAACAGTTCAGTTGCGAGAAACGCGTCATATAGTTGCAAGAAATTAATTTCGGTTGTCATAAACGCAAGTGATTTTTAAATTGCAGCAATTGAAAACTTCGTTTTTCCCAACTGAAAATTTTGTTTATTTTTTCCTTCGTTGTGAAACATAACGCTTATAGTTAAGAGTTACTTTTTGGACCAATTGTAACTATATAAGGAAATTGGTAGTTTGTTTAAGGCGGTCTTCTCATTGAGCAACTTTTTTTTTTCGACTTTTGTTTTTTGCATTTATTTATAGCTTGGGTAGTTGTGAATATGCGCCTAAAAGGATTTTTAGAAATTCGAAATACTTTAGAAGATACAGCCTTTTTTGTGAAGCAAGGTCTTCGTCAAAATGAGCTATTTTTTTCGACTCATTTTCGAACGAAGCGGCATAAAGTAACCACCGAATTCCGTTGAAAATGTTTATTGTTAGGTAAAAACGTGTTTGCACACATATTTTGATGATACAAAGTGAAGTCGACGGAGAATTGTCAGCTCTTTAAAACTGCATTTAAACATTTTTGTTTTTTTTTTTTCCCCCCAAAAAAATTACTTCAAACTTTAAACGCGTTTATCTCGAACCCACGTTTTTCGAACTGGCGGCCATGATATCTTCAGTTCAACTGAACCGATGGGTGAACCTCGACCATAATTTTAAAAAATTTTTTACTATTTTTTTTTACACTAAACTACAAAAAAAAAACCCGAAATTGAAATTTTTTTTTTGAATGGCCGCCATTTTGTCAAAAAAAATCACAAAATTAAGCTTGAGGTTCACCCGAGAATTACATCTATACTGATTATAACCCCGTTTTTGTTTTTCATTTCAATCGCTCCGGAGACCCGGAATCGTGGCCGCCGTGACGACACCTTTTTTTTTCACCACCAACTTTGAAGTCTCATTACTTTTTGAACAGCCCACGTATCGAGGCAAACAAAATTTTTTTATTTACTTTGAACCTTTTGTAATACAATAAATAAAAAAAGTTTTCAATTATTCTTTGCGTTTTCAAATAAGAATTTTTTTAAAAAGGGTCCAAAAAACGGGTTTTGAATGAGAAGACCGCCTTAATACGCGGACGGAGATAGCAACGGAGGTGCAATCCATAAGAAGACGGACGGACATAATGAGAAAAATTATTAATATAATAATAAATAATAACACAGTGTGACGACTAAAAAAGCACAACCAAACTTTATAGAAATTCTTAACATGTTGCGCGAGTGTACTTTTATACACTCGGACACATTCATTCAAATAAAAATTCTATTGAAAATAAAAATGTGTTTATTCGTTCCATAGTAGCTTTTACATTTTTCAAAGATCTATATTGCAATGTTATAGATGTATGTTACTCATCATATTTTCTTTCCAATGAGCTAAAGACGTCCAAAATCGGTTAAGATTTGACAAAATGACTAGCACTTTGTATGATAGCAATATATACATGGGAGTCAGTGTTTTATAACAAAAAAAAAAAACGTTAAAACTGCCGCCATTTTGCCAATTTTCAATCGATATTAATGGTTTTGGATTCAATGAAAAGGTATTTTTACCTGCAATGAATTTTTGTGAAAAAGATATGTCATTCATGCAGCATTATATCATTTAAATTTATAGAAACACTAATTTTTTTTATGAAATTAAAGAAAAATTCGGGAATTTGCTTCGCTACACGCTTCATTTTGTATTTTATCGTATTTATTTTTATATCTGAAAAGAAGTGGAATTTGTTTTTCATTTCGAACAAGGCAAATAGCTGTAAAAATTCAATGAACGTCGGCGCAACAAAAATCGAACCCTTCAACTTTAAAAACGAATTAAAAAAAATTGTGACGACATTGAGAGGTCAGACCAAGTGCGATGGACTCGCAACATGTCCCTCTTTAAGAATTTCTATAAAGTTTGGTTGTCCTTTTTTTTTTTGTCGATTTCGTCACACTGTGTAATGGCCGAAATAGCTTGCGGTATGTATATATAAGATACATTTTTAAGTGTTGACAACTAAATATTTGTTTGCGGCAAATACAGCTCGCAAACGAAGTATAGTTGGTGAATTTTTCAGTTGTGGTAAACGAAAAATTTCTTCGCGTGTACAAAAGAAGGATAAAAAATGATTTTTTAAAAATTAACGAGCGATCAGATTAAAACAAAACTTTGACAGTTGATGGAGATGTGGATAAAAAATTGATTTATATTAAAAAGTCAAAATTGAAAAATTTCGAGTTGTGTCACTTTTGAAGAGGGTGTGCGATATGATAATAGTATTTTATATAGTAAACCTGTTTTTTCGCATATTTAGGCAGTTTTTCGATTAACAATATATGGAAGGTGGGCGTGTTTGCTGTCCGATTTAATTTTTTTTTATTTTTTTCTGTTACTACAGCAAATAGTTGCGTTCGATGTCGTTGCTATTGAATTACTTTTGAGGATTTGAGAGTAGAATTTCGCTTCAGGATATATGGGAGGTAGGTGTCCTTCGTCCGATTTCCGAACTTTTTTTTATTTATTTTTTTTATTTTATCATAACTATCATCTGTACAATTTTATCATTATTGAGTTATTTTTAGCGATTCTATGGTTATTTTTCATTTTGAAATATATGGGCGGTGGGTGTGTCCTTTGACAGATTTTGACCAAAATTTAAATTTTTCTTAATTTTAGCAATATAAACATCTGTACCAAATTTCAACTCTCTTTAATGCGTCTTTAAGAGAATCAATCATTTACGAGGTGATGCCCACGATCCTTTTCTTACTGTTACTAAGCTAAATGTTGCTTTTGTTGATTCCGTTTAACCGCTGATGTTGTGCTCTGTGTTTTCATACAGCACCTTTATTTACTCGTTATGGTGCTGCTTGTTGCACATTTCTTTTTTTTTTTGTTTCTTAATTTTATTTCAAACTCCACGCTTTTATTATGCTCTACCATTAATGTCCCATGAATCCTGATGCAGACCATGGCATTTTTTTTTTTTTTTTTACAAAGGACTGAGTGTTAAATCTCATTGTGCAAGTGGTATGTGTGAGTTCTGGAGAGTGAGTGTGTGCTTCTGGGGTCTTGCCTATTTTTGTATGTGAGCTTCTTACACACCAAGCTGCATAGCAATCACAGCGTAACGAAACTTCAACTCCAACACTTTTTAATATGCAGCAACAAAAACAACAACAGGGAGAACTGCTAACAACTCATACAACTCATTTTTGCTATTTTGCATGGTTTGTTGCATGTGTGGCAATGTATCCTTATGAGCTCGTTTATACAATTCCACAAACATATTCATTTTTTAATTTTATATCCTTGTTATCCTAACAAAGTGTAAAGCAATATTTGTCCATGTTAAGAAATTGACGGATTTGAAAAAAATACTTTCTCCAAATTGCTAGACTGTTGACATAGTTTTGAGTCAGAGCAGCTATTAATCAGCCAAGCTTTAAGATATAGGCTTTACATGTGTAAATTTTCTGACAAATCAACCCCGGACACCGACGGATATTTTTCTATTATTAAATATTTAAAACTATCATCGAGCCATATACAAAAAAAAATCTGAGTAATGACTCGAAGGACCTTCTGTCAAATATAATATGTATCCTACAGTTTTTAAACTACTATAACGACAAGAGTACAACAACAAAACATACAGGTGCTTCACAAACAGATGTAGTTGTTTTTGTTGTTATTACACACATTTGCACGAACAGGTGTGGTCGTAATTTTAAAGTTCATTCTCAACAAGCATGTCCTTGTAATAAAAAGTAACAGAACACAAAATAAAGAAAAAAAGAAAAAAAAACAAAACAAAATAGCAGCAACAACAACTTCCACAGCAGCTTACAGGATTACAACAAAATCAAGTTTGTTTGCTCTAATACGATAAAGAAGAACAAGACTAAGAAGACGAAGATTGAAAATCAGAAGAGAAAAAGCTACTGAAGATAAAAAAACTAGCTGCTCACTTTTAACCAAATCTAAGAATTCCTTTGTACATCACAGCACAAAGGATATCGACAGGAAGAACTTGTCTTTAATTATTTATGTATTTTCTGCAGTGTTATTGCTTCTTGCAACAACAGCAAAGAATGCATTTCTACTTGATATAAATTAATTTTGCTGAATAAACTTTGAAATTCAAGAAAAAATAAAAAAGACAAAACTTAACGAAACTTTAAAATTTTTTTTTTATTGCCCCGCTTGCAATTGAAACTCTTATTGAACCCTTCTCGATTCAACTTCTATTCAACTGCTTAACTGCGCAGCTGCCATGTTTGACGTCTTTTGTACCAAATGGTTCGTTTTCTGCTTAACGAAGACTGCTTAGCTGCTGTCATCTTGCTGCTGAGTATCGAATTTTGCATCCACATCGTGCACGCGGCTGTATCTAGATGCTGCTGGAAGGAAGAGCAGGTTGTGGGGTCTACTTGCTACTTCTTGTTGTTTCTTTTTTTTTTGAGTTGCATGAAGGTCTATGGGTGTGCGAATGCTTGTGTGCATGTGTGTGTGTGTGTGTGTTTGGATGCATAACAATGTGTTGGACTTTTGTTAGAGGCTCACATTGTTAGAAATCATCTGGTACCTGCCGCTACTGCTGCTCCTGCTGCACTAAGGCTCAACCGGATGCGTCAGAGATAATGAGCTAAAGTGGATGAATGAGTGGATGAATGTTGTTGATAACAAGCAAATTTAACTGCAGATTTCAGGGACTGTAAAAGAAAGGAT
This sequence comes from Pherbina coryleti, assembly GCA_943735915.1. Classification (NCBI taxonomy): domain Eukaryota; kingdom Metazoa; phylum Arthropoda; class Insecta; order Diptera; family Sciomyzidae; genus Pherbina; species Pherbina coryleti. The sequence goes on from OX030952.1 coordinate 132,707,590, forward strand.
TTTGTTAATAATTTTTTTGTAACTTTAAATTAAAAATTATTTTTTTATAAACACACCAATGAAGTGTTATTTTTCGTGCTTTTTATATTAATATGAATGCTCTTGGCGATGATGAAAATCATTTCGAGAACCATTTCTCTTGTGTTGTTCTGTTTCAATTTTGAAAATAAACTATTAACCAACAACAGAAAATTTTAAGCATGAAGGATAGTTTTCGAAACATATTCTCAAAGTGCCATTATGTCGTCGTAAGTCCTGAAGATGAATAATGTCTGAATTGTCTATTTGTTATATCAACTATAGATCAATATTTAGATTTCTCCGGTAACTGACTCAATAGTTAGAGGAACTCTTAAAACCTATTTCTACATCAATTTTTTTCAAACTGAGAAATCCAAATGAAGTGGTTTTGGCTCTCCTGAACAAAAAAGTCATCTCTTTTGCTTGTAACTTCTTTTTCCTTCAGAATGCCTACCAAGTCTGAAATGTAAAAAAAGTTTTGTGAATGTACTTCAGTTAAAAATAGTCACTTTACTAAGAACAGGGTATCGTATCGTGAAATATTCTTCGCATTCATACCTCCTCATATATAAAAAGGTTTATTGAGTTCGAACAGTTATTGTGGCAGCCTTAACTTTTGAGTCGGTTGCCGGCTGAATTTATTTTTCTCCATACAAATCTTTTTAGCATGCTGAATAACTTATTTATTCCATGTTCGAGTTTTGGGCGGTACTGTTGGTGATTTTTTTTTATTTTCATTTGCGTACAGTTTTGTTATAAATATGGTATAAAGTGCAAGAAATCCTTAGAAATATTAAATATTGCTTTGGGTGTATCAGCTATGAATAACACAAGAGTTTACGAGTGATATAAGCGTTTTTAAGGTGGCCGTGAAGACGTTGCAAATGATAAGAGCAAGGGTCTTCGTAGCACATCAACACCCGATGAAAATTTCAAATAAAATACTCCACCTAGCAAAGTTTGTAAAATTTAAAACCAGGTTAAATAATATATTTTAAGCTTAGACCTTTAGATTTGTGAAATTTTAAGCTAATCTCATAAAATTTTCTTATAGAAAAACGGCGGGGTGCAATAAGACCAACGGCAATAATGCTGAATTCCTTTTCAAAGGGAAATAAGGCCGAAATTGTGAATTTGGTTTTATATCCATTTGAAAAGGAAATAAAGCAAACAAAAAAAAATTCAGCAGAATGGTAACAAGGCCGTTTTTGCAAACTAGACATTATTTTTTATTATTATTTTTAATAAAAATTACGCACCCTGTAGTATATTGTTTCAAAAGTAACTGGACTCAGCGTAGATACTCAATTTGCAAGAAATATTGAAATATAGAAATATAGCCCAAAATATTGGGTATTTATTCATAATGAATAGTTGTCCAAAAATACGATGAACAATCGCCCAAACAAAAGAAAGAAGATATAAGGATCCAAATAAAATGCCAAATAAAAATATGAAAAAACGCCCGAATTTTTGTTTATAGCAAAAAGTTAAGAAATTTCAAACTCGTCATGATAAAATCGTTTTCCCTTTAACGGAAGGTAAGAGAATAACATGCCTTATAAGGGCCAATTATTTGATCATAAAAAACACCATTTGACCTTATCCGGAGATATGGTAATGTCTATGGACCCTTTGTTCATGGAATAACATCAAAAACAAATTTCAAATTTGTTATGATAAAATGATTTGCCCTTGTACGGAAGGTAAAAAAACAACATTCCGTAAAGGGCAAATCATTTTGTCATTTTAAGTTCATCGGTCTTAAATTCCGGGAGCCAAAAAAATCCTACATGAACTGTTAACTTTCTTAACAAGTTTTTTGATCGCAAGTTAAGCAAAGCAAAATCTACAAAAACAACTTCATGGAACCTGTTAATTCTGTTCTACATTGTGAATGATCGCAATTTAGTCGAAATGAACAATGGCCCAAAAATTAACTAAATGGGCGATACTCTTGTTTTCAAATTGTGGGCAAACGTTCATTGAACAATCGCCCAAAACTATATTGCGTCAAATCGCCGAAATCGAAATAAATAATCGCCCAAAATTTTTAGGCGAATTTTTGGGCGATTATCTGCCCAGCCACACTTTTCACTTTTTTCCGAAAAGTCATATATAAGTGCCATATTCCTTGAAGGAAAATATTTTATATCTTTAATTTTTCATTAAATAAAACTTGAAAATTTAATTGATAGCGTTTTAGTATTGGTTCCTTCTAAAGGAAAATAAGGCCAAAATGGCTTTATTTCTTTTTTAAATTTAAATATGGCTGAATCCACAAATACGGCCTTATTTCCACTTAAAGCGAATTCAGCCTTATTGCCGTTGGCCTTATTGCACCCCGCCTAGAAAAACCTATGCGAGGGATCGATCACCCTTTAATCAACCCTAAAGTACCCGTGCTGGTAGACAGATGGAGTGCTGAGGGAAGTTGACATTACCATGGTTTAGACCATGATTTAGACCATGGTTTAGACCATGATTTAGACCATGGTTTAGACTGCTTTGTTAGTTAGAGGCTAGTTAGAAAGTATTTGGTTAGGTTAACTCAGAACTCCTGACATAAAACCATCCATATTTATGTATGTATTTGTTTTTTTTTTTCTCATACCATTTTGTAAGACTTTTAGAGCCTTATTGTAATTATTTTTGATGAGATTAATTTAAATTCGTTTTAATAATTTTTTTTTATTCATGTCTTTCTTTTTAAAAATGAGTTAATGAGAAAGAAATGGATCAAGTGACATTATTGTATCACCATCACCCATCGATGGCTTAATATAGAAAAAGCGTATCTCGTTTTGGTACGAAATCGCATTTTTAATATATTCTGATAGACCACTCTCAAATATATCTCCCTTAAAAAAATCAAGGCGCTTTTTTGTTATTGTTGTTGTCTGTTTTTAATATAAACAGCATTAAAAAGTTTTTATATTAAAATTTTTCCAGATTTTATTCAGTTTTTTTCTTCTCCTGTAAAGTAACAAAAATGTATTTTAATGTACTTTTTGTTGTCATTTATTATATATATACTAGCTTTTACCGGCGCGCGTGGCTGCACCCTGCAACTATATGGGAACATAATAGGTGTATTTAAAACTTTTCTTAGACTCATAGTTTGACACCATTGTTATTTTCCACTGCCCGTTACAGTTTCCCAGTAGCAGGAGATCACCAAATAGTAACTCCATTTTGAGTTTGTATGTAAGTATTGCTACTTTTACTTTCAAAGCTATTCGATAATACAAATTTTAACTGTATGGGCGGAGCCACACCCTCTTATATAATGCCCATCCCAGTTTTCTAGTAGATGGACATTACCCTGTTTTAGTACAGTTGCCGACAGTAAGCATACAGACTAAATTACCAAAATGTAGACCAATCGACGAAAACCGTAGGAAATAAAGCATTTTTATTGATTTGTGGGCGGCAAAAGGGGGTGTGACCGACATTTAAGCCATCTCGTACTTGAAAAAAATGTACTGCCAAAATTTCAGCTCTATCGGCTAAGTAATTTTGAAGTTTCCAGCCATCACACAGACAGCGTTTTGCTTTTTGTATATATATTTTGGATAAACATTATTGGCTATAACTTTTGATTGGCAAGAGATACTTAGATAATTTTTTCTAATAAATTAATTTTTTAGCTTGTATATTTTTTCAAAATTATAAAAACACAATATTGGAAAAAAAATTATTTTCGAAAAAATCTAGGGGAGGGCCTTGCTTTTTGAATCACAAAAATGGTTTTTAATTTTTGCGTAAAATTGAAATAACTTTTGCTTATAAATGTTATAACTGTTAAATAGAGTTGAAAATTTGCGAATTTGAATTTAAATTATTTTTACAACAAAACAAATCTGAAGCCTTTTTGTGAGGAAAACTCCAAAATTTCAGACCTTTCTTGAAAAAAATATTTAAAATATATTTACTCAACTAACGGTATTTTTGCAATAAGGTTTTCATAGTACTTTGACGAAGCTTTAAGACAAAAAAAAATTTAACACAATATATAAAAACGCAGTGGATATATTTGAATCGAAAGTCACAAAATTGAATATCTGATTGTTTTTTTCGTAATTTTGTGTAACGATGTTGCATTAAATATATCGTTGTAGTAAAATTTTTCATAGTTTTCAAGATATGTTCATGTTTTTGGTATCAAAATAACGGAAATTTTTTTAATTTTACTAAATTTAAGAAATATTTTATATATTGTAAATATTTGCACATGTAACCAAAGAAAACAACTAAGAATATGCGATTTTGTAAAAAATTTGTACTACAGCACCATCTGGTGTTCAAGGTGGGTCAAAAGAGATAGTGCTAAAAAACTTATCGTACCTGAAAACTACTATATACCAATTTTTATTCTAATCGCATGAGCGGTTTGGGAGTTTTAGGTGGTTTTGTAAAAAATTTGTAGTATAGCGCCCTCTGGTGTTCAAGATATCTCAAAAACGATAGCAGCAGAACACTCAACGTACATGAAACTCACTGTATACCACTTTTCATTCTAATCGCATTAGCAGCTTATGAGTTTTAGGCAGTTTTGTAAAAAATTTGTACTACAGCGCCCTCTAGCGTTCAAGGTAGTACATTGATAGCCCACAAACACGCACCGTACCAAAAAACTTCTATACACAAATTTTCATGCTAATATTAAGGAAATTATTGTCGTTTCTTTTTACTATGATAATATTGGTATGGTTCAATTATGCATGGAACAAAATATCGGCTAAATGGCCGCCGCGACCTCGGCGGCACACCTCCATCCGATGGCCCAAATTTTCGATGACGCCGAGGCATAAGTGAGGTTCTATGCCGTTAATGTGCCGAATTGGCGGGGTGCAATAAGGCCAACGGCAATAAGGCCGAATTGGCTTTATTTCCTTTTCAAAGAGAAATAAGGCCGAAATTGTGAATTTGGTTTTATTTCCATTTGAAAAGGAAATAAAGCCTAAAAAAAAATTTAGCAAAATGGTAATAAGGCCGAAAAATAATTTTTGCAAACTAAGGATTATTTTTTATAATTATTTTTAATAAAAAGTACGCACCCTGTAGTCTGTTGTTTGAAAAGTTACTGGACTCAGCGTAGGTACTCAATTTGCAAAAGAACAGTTGCCATTGTCAACCTCAATCTGCTCGTTTTCGTATCAACGCGAAAAATTTATTAGTAGTAGTTCAATAGTGAAGGTGAAGAAGTTTTAATATTATAAGGAATGAGCGCCGCAGGCAAAAATTTTTATTAAAAATCGCGGCGATTTATTATAAACCTGCGGCGTTCATTCTCTATAATATTAAAGCTTCATTAAAAATTTTAGTAAAAATCGCGCATATTTTATAAATTTTCATTCATAACTTTTACGTTTATATTTTACATTTTTTTCTCGACGACTAACCAAAAGATGTATGTTCTTTAGCATTTAAACGATCATATTTTTCGCTTTAAACGGATATATATTTCTATTATTAGAATAAGATATCCTAGTCTTCTCAATAAAAAATATGTAAATTTTTCAGACTTTCACGATTTTTATCTCCTAAACCATTTGAGACCTACCTATTTTTTTTTTGCAGCATTAGATTTAGAAGTTCCATACACATTTAAAAAACAAAAAAAAAAAAAAGAGAAGCGTGTACCTAGAGTGCAATTATTCCAAAATATGTACATTTTTCAAACTTTCACGATTTTTATTTCCTAAACCATTTGAGACCGACCTTTTTTTGCAGCATGTGCATTAGGAGCTCCAAATGCACATTTAGAAAAATAAGAAAAAAGGAGCATGGGCCCTAAAGTACAATTATTCCAATACTTTATATCTTTAATTTTTCATTAAATAAAACTAAAAAACTTATTTGATGGCGTTTTAATATTGGTTCCTTTTAAAGGGAAATAAGGCCAAATTGGCTTAATTTCTTTTTCAAATGGAAATAAGGCCGAATTCGGCCTTATTGCACCCCGCCGCCGAATTATCTCATCCTTTAGCTTTTGAATTGTTGCTGGCTTATCGACGTACACCTTTTCTTTCAAATAACCCCAAAGAAAGAAGTCCAACGGTGTCAAATCACATGGTTGGTGGCCAAATGACATCGCCACCACGTGAGATAACACGGCCATTGAATTTGTCGCGCAAAAGAGCCATTGTTTCGTTAGCTGTGTGGCAAGTGGCACCGTTCTGTTGAAACCACATATCGTCCACATCCATATCTTCCAATTCGGGCCATAAAAAGTTCGTTATCATCTCACGCTACCGAACACCATTCACAGTAACTGCCTGACCAGCCTCATTTTGGAAAAAAATACGGCCCGATGATGCCGCCAGCCCATAAACCACACCAAACAGTCACTCTTTGTGGGTGCATTGGTTTTTCGACAATCACTCTTGGATTATCATTCGCCCAAATGCGGGTATTCTGCTTATTGAAGAATCCACTGCGGTGAAAATGTGCCTCATCACTGAAGAGGATTTTCTTCGAAAATTGATCATCCACTGTTGCCATTTCTTGCCACCATTCTGACCATTGACGACGCTGGAAATGGTCAAGAGGCTTTAGTTCTTGGGTCAATTGCACCTTGTAAGCGTGTAAATGCAATTTTTTATGCATAATGTTCATCAACGACGACCGTGAGAGGTGCAATTGTTGGGCACGACGACGAGTTGAGGTGGACGGCTCTTCAGCCACACTATCGCGAACAGCAGCAATATTTTCTGCAGTACGAGCTGTACGAGCATGCAGTGATGTTTTCACATCTCCTATCTCCGAGCACGAAGTGCTCGATATGCATTTTGATTTGAAAGCCCATTTTCATAATAAGCCTTAATAACTTTAACGGTTCAAATTGAATTAGTCTGAAATTGAGAAATGTCAAATGAAATGTAGAAAAAAATTTGACATTTAGGTGTAGTTTATATTCAACATTGGCCCTTAAAATTTAACCACCCTTTATATACATTAGAGCGGGTTAATTTTTTTTTCAAAAAATCGTAGGCGTGGATAATGTTCTACGGAGCAAATTCAACTTTGCTCAAGAAACCGTTAGTCTAAAATGTATTTCGAGCCTCTGGTTTTTCGAAAGAAGGTTATAATTTGTGTTTTGCTGCAATATGTGAAAAAATTATTCCACTTATTGGAAAAAACTTTGCTACGAAAAAAATAGCCATCCACATTTCACTCCATATTCACTCCATATGATTGTGTGGTGCTCAGGATTATTTTTTTGTGTTAAATACCACAAGCTGACGCTGGGGTGAAGATAATTATAATAAAAAAAGTGATTTCTCTGTTTATTTGACTCGAATACAAATATTAAAGGCCAACATAAAACCAACATCAAAATAAATAAAAACTACAAAAACCGGAATTTTTCTCCATTACTAGTATAAAAAGGAATTTTACGTCAAACTACAAAAACCGGAATTTTTCTCCATAACTGTATAAAAAGGAATTTTAAGTCTACACTTCCGATACTATCGAAACTGGGGGTTTTTAAATTAAGACTGTGCGGTGTTTGGATATATTTTATCCAAAAAATGCGGTGTTTTTGTGATTTCAGGTTAAGATTGTATGTGTGACTGTTTACAGCTACAGGCGCAATATCGCAAAAACAAACAAAAACTGGAACAGAATTCAGTATTTTAGCAATACGTGTAGAAACAGCTACAAACGTTTACAGCATAGGGGTGTGAATATTTAAAGTAAATTATAAAAAACCAATTTTTTTTCTTTTTGGTACTCTTAGCCCACATAATAAACATCAGTACATCACATTTAAATACAGGTTCTTTTAGAATTTCGGGGGGGGGGTTTGAACCCCCAAAACCCCCCCCTGGATCCGCGCCTGATCGGATGAGTAGTTTAGGAGTCTATTGCGGCCTTACAAACATAAGCTCCTTTTTTATATATATAGATAGATATATATGCGGCTTGTAAAAGACTTAAGTCTTAAATGCCTACATTATTTCCAAATAAACATAAACATAAACATCAAAAATCGAGTTACGTCTTTTCTATATTAAGCCATCGATATGTATAATGCAAGTAACATTGAAAAGATAAAGAAATGCACAACAATCAACTTCATAGCTTTCTCTTTATTCATTGAACGTTAAATGGATGATTAAATGGAGACAAAAAAAAAATTAAAAATATAATTTCCTTGTACAAAAAGCATTATTCTAGATCGAAAACTATTTTAAATTTCTTTTAACCCAATTAACTCGTGATGGTCGCTTTTCGATATTAAAAGTGATTATTATTATTACTATTATCATCATCATCATCATCATCATCATCATCATTATCATCATCATCATCATCATCATCATCATCATCATCATCGTCATCATCATCATCATCATCATCATCATCATCATCATCATCATCATCATCATCATCATCATCATCATCATCATCATCATCATCATCATCATCATCATCATCATCATCGTCATCATCACCATCATCATCATCATCATCATCATCATCATCATCATCATCATCATCATCGTCATCATCACCATCATCATCATCATCATCATCATCATCATCGTCATCATCATCATCATCATCATCATCATCATCATCATCATCATCATCATCATCATCATCATCATCATCATCATCATCATCATCATCATCATCATCATCATCATCATCATCATCATCATCATCATCATCATCATCATCATCATCATCATCATCATCATCATCATCGTCATCATCACCATCATCATCATCATCATCATCATCATCATCATCATCATCATCATCATCATCATCATCATCATCATCATCATCATCATCATCATCATCATCATCATCATCATCATCATCACCATCATCATCATCATCATCATCATCATCATCATCATCATCATCATCATCATCATCATCATCATCATCATCATCATCATCATCATCATCATCATCACCAACAATTTTATTTCCCTGCTTTGCATTGATATATTTTTATCTTGATTATTTATTTAAAATAAATAACGTTTTTTCCAACACTTTTTCGAAGGCAACATATAGATTTTGTTTTTTAAATCCAATTAATTTTTTTATCTATAAAGGTTCAAACTTTATGTTTTATAGTATATGTTGAATCCCTTATTGCTATTGTCAATACAGGTGCGTGTACCAATATTGACCTAAGGGATTGTTGAAGAATTGCACATGCACCTGTATTGACAATAGCAATAAGGGATTCAACAGTATATCGTGTCTGGTGTGCGCTGGTATGCTTTTTAGTGGTACAGAATGAAAGGATTAATAACAAAAAAAGTTATTTTTAAGGTAGAAATAAGATTAATATATTTGCTTAAAAAGGTGCCTAGCATCCATTCTAACGACAATTACAGTGCGTCCTTGAAAGTTACATACATTAAACTGTAAGTTTTAAACAGGTATTTTTTCTGAATTCGTGCTAAAAAGGGCACCTAGTAAAAGGGTTTTTCTAGCAAGTTTTTTAACAAGAAATTCAAACAAATCAGTTTTTTTCAAGTTGACTAAGTTTAAAAATAAAAAGTTGATAAAATTTTTTAAAAGTAAGTTTTTTTCTTTTAAAAGTAAATTTTTTTTTTTGCTAAACGTTATTTTGTCAGTAAAAAAAGAAGACAAAAAATAACCGTTATTTTTGGGCAATAAACTAAAACATTAAAAACTAAGTTGACAATAAATAATTAAACTCAAAAATTACCCGATATCAGCTAAAAGAACAATAAAAAATAAACTTAAAAATAACAGTTACTTTTATTTTTTTTGTTTTTTTTTTTAATTCATATTAAACTTAAATATATAAAAATTATTATAAATTTTAAGAGTGTACCACGTACCTAAGTAGTATTTAATTACAAATTCTAGTCTTTCATAGAACATATCCTTATACTTATATATGTAAATGAAAAATGGTGACGCAAAGTGGTGGACCGACTTTAAACAAACGCCGCATTATTATTTGATCTTATTAAAAAATAAAAACTGTCATCATATTTATCATCAACACTTTTTAAAATACGTTTCTTAATTAATCTTAAAAAGAAATAAACCCATATGAAAAGAAAAGAAAAACTAAAAGAAGAAAAGCGAAACTAGAAAACTACAAAATAAATATTTTCACAGCAGCATTGAAAAGAAAACAACTTTCACCGCAACGTGCTTGCAGAAAATGAACTTTCAACCTTCTGAAAAAAAGAACAATTTTGTAAAAAAAAGACACACAACCAACACATTGCCAACCACCCTGCCTGCCGTACACACCTTTGCCAGCAGCAACAGCAGCGGCAGCAACATCAGCAACCACCAGGCGAACGCATTCATCCTAATCAAAACAACATTCAGTGCACAAGCCAAACGAAGAACCTGCCTGCAAACTCAATCGCCACCCGCTACCCGCTCAAACACATAGACAAACGCTACACGTACTCATAGAGACACGCACCAACACTGTAACAGTCCAAAAGAAGCTGCGCTGCTTCTCTGCTCTGCTCTACTCTGTGTGGCACTGTAGCAAGTCCTGAACCGCAAACTTAAAAGGACGACAGCAAAAATTGTACGAATTTCAAAGACGACGGTTGTGTGCGGCGTTGTGCTTTTTAGAGCAACACTAAAAGGTGAACAAAAAAAAAAATAATTTAAATAGTCTAAAGAAAACCCAAAATAATAAAATAATATCTCCACTAAAAATAATATAAGCTCAAATATAACGGTGCTTGAATGACACGCAGTTAATGTGTTTTATGTAAACAATAGAATTCAGCAAATATAAGTGAAAAATTTTAATCCTAGAAAAAGTGAAAACTTTCACAAGGAAGTGAAAGCAACGCAGAAAAAGTGTATCCTGTGTGATACAGAAAGGATGCTGCTGCGGTTCCTGATGTTGCAGGACATGCAAAACTAGCACCACGCAGTCCCCCAAAAATAGATTACTCGAGAAAAAGACGGCTTTAAATATTCCAATTTTCGTCGAAATTAAGGTGTGGTGATTTATGCAACTTTTTTCCCAGTCGTGGTCTTAATAAAAAAAAAAAAAGAAAAGAAACGAACCAAAAAAAGAAGAACACAGATTCCCGAAGTTATAGTATAAATTATTGAAGATGCAGAGCATGAGTTGCGTTTCGTTGAGTTGAATTCGTTAATGGAAAACAACGAGTTTCGTTGAGTTTTCGTTAAGCTCGTAGTTTTGACAAGACGTTGCAGCTTTTTATGAATTGACACCCACACAAACACTCAGTGAACAAACACACTGAAAGCGGTTGAACAGCAGTTGCCAGCAACTTGACGAATACTGAACGAAACAAAAACTTGTTTACATTACTGCTGGTCTGATTACGTATGGTGTGCGTGTGTGTGTGTGTTTTTTTTTTATTTGTGATAAGTTACAGTGATAAAAAATTAATTTAAATATTTGGAATGCACATAAATAAAGGAAGCTTGAAACTTTTTGTTTGTGTTTAAAGTTGAAGAAGGAATTCCTTGCAAAGAAGCTTCCTTTAACATAATTTTTATTTTGTGCTCGATGCGCTTTCGTTGTCGTCGTCTACATTGTATCGATCCTATCGACCGACCAACCGACCGACGACAGTGTTGTATGCGCGCTCGTACTGTGTTTGTTGTTGTTGGTGTTATTGCTGTAACATCGTCAGCATCCTCATCATTACAATCGTTATCGTCATCGTTTTTATAGAGCTGCTGGTGTTGGTCGTGGTTCACGTCGTCGCTGTCGTCGTCGTCGTTGTCATTGTCGTTTCTTGGCACTCGCATTCGTTGTTCAGAGCAGTTGGCAGTCGGAGTAGCATACTTTTAGGATTGCAAAAAATTAATAAGAAGTTATAAGAAGTGCTAAAAAAGTGCTGAGAAGCAAAATATAAAAAAAAACATAAATTAAAAAGAAAAGTTAACGAAAGCTAAGTGATTTCATTACAAATACAAGATTTTAAGCTCAACTTTTCCAAAGCTCAAGTCTAGAAAAATCCTACTAAATATTTGCAAAGCTATGCAAAGTCAAATGCTAAGAACTTGACAAACTTTCGGTACAAAAACCTTGCTGGAGTTATCTACATTTACCAGCCAGATAAACAAAAACATTCTCCAAACAAAACACAACGCCTAAAACTATGCTTTTTTAACCTAAAAAACACACAACTGAATTCAGTGAAAACAGTAAAAATCGAAGCTTTGGGTGTTGACAGTTTGCACTGCTTATATTCACACTCACACACACACTCACACATTCATACACACACACACACGCATGTAAATGCTGTATGTGCATGCAAACATGTATGTAAAAACATGTTTCTTTGTCATTGTATGAGTGCATAGCAATTTGTGTGGGCCTAGAAAAAATTAAAAAATTTAAAATACTCCTCAAAATCTTAAGAATACGCCAAGCTCCTGAATTAAATAACAAAAATAGACAGCTACACTAAAAGCATTAATCATAAAACTTTAGGATTCATCTAGAAAAGTGTTAAAAAACAAGTTAAAAATAAAAGAAAATAAAAATAAAAAATATATCCAAACTCTCCTCCCCGCTATTGACAACAAAACTTAACGAAAGCTCATTGAATCAAAATTGAAATTGAACTGAATCGCCCATAAAAGTTGAACACTTCAGCGCACACATGTTCACGCAGAGAGCGAGACATTAACCATTATCTCTCTGGCTTTAACCAACAGCTTCACAGCATCGAATATATAACCGAGAACAGCCAAAGCAGCAGGAATCATCGCCATCATCTGCAAGCTCATCAAAATAAACAAATTTTGACAGTTCTTGTCTGATTGCTGCTACTTAACGAAGTCATAAGAGAAAAACACAGAAAGAAAAAAAAAAAATAAACAAAATCAAAGGAAACTCAAATATTTAAAAACGAACAACTTGAAGGCACAACAACATTTAAACATATCGCTTCAAAACTTAACGAAATTGGAGAACAAAAATTTGAGAAAGGGCACAGGCAGACAGACAAACCTTAAGAACAACAAAAACAGTAAAATTTTAAATTTTACCAAAACTAAAGTAACTTTACGAAGAACAACAACTAGCAGAACAACAACAAGATGGGCGCCAAGGAAAGTGTTGAGGCGGCCGTCAAAATGAACGCTGACGGTTGGGGTCACGTTGAGGTGCGTACCATACTTTTTAAAATTCTTCTTCGTCTGTGTTAGTTGAAAATTGTGATGTTTTAAATCTATTTAAAAAAGTATTTCAAAACACAAATTTCTCTTTCTCCCAGGGTTTTCACTCAAAATCCATCTTTCAAAACACAAAATTTGTCCTTTTCCCAGGGTTTTCACTCAAAATCCAACTTTAAAAACTTCGAATTCGGCTTTTTTTTCGACTTGCGAAAGTTTGAATTTGAAATCTAAAGGTTTAGTTTGGAGTGAGAAATCTGGAAAAGTGTAGGTCATCTTCGAAATTCATCCATGCAGTAAAATTTTTTTTTTGTTTTTGAAAAAAACCTGTTTTTGTCCTTCTTCCAAACGAAATTATCTGGTGAGCATTATTACTTGTGTACTTTGATTCATTACAAAAGTCTTGTCAACAGTAATTTTAATTATTTTAAATTGAAAAATGCGAGAAAAAGACATAATAGGTCTGTTTCCGTACTTAACACTGTGTAAGATTTGTGTAAAATGTGTGCAAGAGAGTAAAAACAAAATGTGCGAATAGTTACAAAAGTACGGAAACAGCTTCTAGTAAGTTTCAAGCACAAAACAGCTGATTTTGACTGCAGACGGCAGCACAAAATTAAAAACACTTTCACTCAAATTATTAAAAGCCATTTTTAATGCAAAACTGAACAATTAATTAATTTTTATTTATTATTATTTATTTATTGTACGTAAATTTCTTTTTAGGCGCACAATTTGTGCATTTATTTATCGCAAAACATAAACATTTATGAAATGTAATTTGACATTTGATTCTTCTTATTGATGCTTATTCTTCTTGATGCTTGTTCTTACTTTACTCGAAGTCTCGAGTTCTAGCACTCTCTGTGCACTTTGTGTGCTCGAGAGAGCGATTTTATGCTTGTTCTTCTTCTCCCATTTTAAGCACAGAAAGTACGGAAACAGAAAATAGTGTCCCACAAGTTACACAGTGTGCGTACGGAAACAGATCTAGCAACTAAAAGATGCAAAAATGGTTTAAGCCTTCATGATTGTTTTTCCTATAAATTTTCTTTTTAGTAAAAAATTTATGCGATAAAAACACTAAAGGGGATTTTTGGATTTTTTTCATGAATAATTCTCAAAATAAAACAAAATTTCATTACCTTTTACATTCAAAAATTACCACCTAGAATTTTATAGAGAAATTCTCACTAGAAAAAACATATAGTTATATATGTAAAGATGACCGCACATGAATAGATTGTGGTAAAAAAACTTTAAACGCGCTTTTCTTAAAACTACAATTTTTAAACTGGTAGAATATTTTTCTCCGAATCTTCTCGACCGATTTTAAGAAATAATTTAATTAATAATTTTAATAAACCTTAGAGCTTACCTTACCTCTCTTTTTTATATAGGGGTGAATCGCCCTAAAAAAGTCACATTTTTATTTTTTCAGAATTAAAGCTTATAAATATAATAGTTTTGAGTTTTAAAAATAGAATCCACTTTGAATTTTACAAAAATTTGTGACAGGAGATGCACAGAGTGTCCTATAGTCTTAAACAGACTTTTTGCATGACGTCCTCTACAGCAGTCAATAGGAATTAAAATCGCAAAAAAAAAAATGTTTTTCAAAGATACTTAAACTTATATATAATAAAGCCCAAAATCAATATTGTTAACAAATGTAATAGTTTCTTAAAAAAAAAATCTTAAAAATGTGTATTTTTTTTCAAAAATTCATAAGAAAGTCCCCTTAAAATAGTTCAGATAATACTTTTACTATTTCTCTTACTAAATTTCCGCTTACCAACAATTGAAGCATAATCGCGAATAACGTTGTTAACGACATTTTTTTTAAAAGTGTTTTTTTCGCGGATACCAGTTAGAATTACTCTCTTATACTATATTAAAACAGAAGTGAGTAAAAAAAATGCAGGTTGGGGCATTTTTAACGCATTTTTAAATGCCACTCAGTGGAATAACGTTGCACGTGCTTGAACCATGAATAAAAGCGAACAATCGAACTTGTGCTATTGATGCTCAAAACGTTAAATAAATTTTGAAAATTGGAAAAATTTTAACTAAAGAGTGATTTTTTAAGTGCCTGATAACTTTTTTTTTAAAAAAAACGCATAAAATTTGCAAAATCTCATCGGTTCTTTATTTGAAACGTTAGATTGGTCCATGACATTTACTTTTTGAAGATAATTTCATTTAAATGTTGACCGCGGCTGCGTCTTAGGTGGTCCATTCGGAAAGTCCAATTTTGGGCAACTTTTTCGAGCATTTCGGCCGGAATAGCCCGAATTTCTTCGGAAATGTTGTCTTCCAAAGCTGGAATAGTTGCTGGCTTATTTCTGTAGACTTTAGACTTGACGTAGCCCCACAAAAAATAGTCTAAAGGCGTCAAATCGCATGATCTTGGTGGCCAACTTACCGGTCCATATCTTGAGATTAATTGTTCTCCGAAGTTTTCCCTCAAAATGGCCATAGAATCGCGAGATGTGTGGCATGTAGCGCCATCTTGTTGAAACCACATGTCAACCAAGTTCAGTTCTTCCATTTTTGGCAACAAAAAGTTTGTTAGCATCGAACGATAGCGATCACCATTCACCGTAACGTTGCGTCAACAGCATCTTTGAAAAAATACGGTCCAATGATTCCACCAGCGTACAAACCACACCAAACAGTGCATTTTTCGGGATGCATGGCCAGTTCTTGAACGGCTTCTGGTTGCTCTTCACTCCAAATGCGGCAATTTTGCTTATTTACGTAGCCATTCAACCAGAAATGAGCCTCATCGCTGAACAAAATTTGTCGATAAAAAAGCGGATTTTCTGCCAACTTTTCTAGGGCCCATTCACTGAAAATTCGACGTTGTGGCAGATCGTTCGGCTTCAGTTCTTGCACGAGCTGTATTTTATACGGTTTTACACCAAGATCTTTGCGTAAAACCTTCCATGTGGTCGAATAACACAAACCCAATTGCTGCGAACGGCGACGAATCGACATTTCACGGTCTTCAGCAACACTCTCAGAAACAGACGCAATATTCTCTTCTGTACGCACTGTACGCATTCGTGTCGTTGGTTTAATGTCCAATAAAGTAAACTGAGTGCGAAACTTGGTCACAATCGCATTAATTGTTTGCTCACTTGGTCGATTATGTAGACCATAAATCGGACGTAAAGCGCGAAACACATTTCGAACCGAACACTGATTTTGGTAATAAAATTCAATGATTTGCAAGCGTTGCTCGTTAGTAAGTCTATTCATGATGAAATGTCAAAGCATACTGAGCATCTTTCTCTTTGACACCATGTCTGAAATCCCACGTGATCTGTCAAATACTAATGCATGAAAATCATAACCTCAAAAAAATCACCCTTTATAAAAGACTAATAGATAGTGGTCAGTCTCATATTTCGAGAAATGGAGAGACCATAGAAAATAAAAATGCTCCTGTGAATATAACTTGGAAGAACGTTGTAAGTGCAGTCGTTTTTAGTAGTGGAAAACCGTTTTAAGCGCCATAATGTTATGGTTCAGTGGAAAAACGTTTCATCATCCATTAAATTTTTGGATATAAAACGTTATTCCACTGTAAAAACTTTTAAACGGCAAATTTAGATGTAATTAAATCTTTTATTTAATTTCTTTTTTTATATTTTATGTATGGTAAAGTTTTATTAAATCAGAGTGTTTAACAAAAAAACCAAAAATGAACGCTTACAATGTTTAAAACGTTTTTTATCTCTAGTAAAAAATTACAATTTTGTCGTTTACAACGTTATTCGCGATTATGCTTCAATTTGCTGAATACAGCGCCTATAAGAAAGCAAAACATTTTTGATCCCTAATCAAATTTTATCTACACTGAAAAAAAAAACATTAGCTTAAAATTGAGCACAACGTGTTAAAAAAATGTGTTCATTATTTGCCTTTTTTAATATGTTTTTCAAAAGTTTTAAACATATTTCCTCTTACTTTGGCGAAATTTGTTGCAAGCTGTTTTTTAAACACAAAAATGGTAAAATTAATAACAATTGTCGTCAATTCTAAAACTTTTTTTCCAGTGTACCAAAATCTTACAAGTGATAATGTTATTACAAAAATGTTTATGTAAATACGTTATGTTTTCTGTATAAAACTTATTGAAAATTGATATGAGGGATCATTTTTTTTTCAATCTTTCTCATATTTTTAAGTTTTTACTACGAAGGTATGAAAAAATACCTTTTAGTATACGTTAAAATATTTTCTGACTTCTTGAGGTAAATTTTCATCCGCATCTTTCTGATGTTCCTTTAATGTTCTGAATTCCGGAGATAAGCATTTTTATAGACTCTGAAAATACAAAGATCGTTGAAAAAATTGTTGGTAAATATATCCGCGATAAAAAAATGTCCCTGAAAAGAAAAAGAAATTGGCTGTACCATGGACACAACCGTAGGTTTTGACGTGATAGCGTATCTTTACTGATGTCCCTATCCTTTCCTTTGTTCGCAAACATGTCCTCATCCTTATCCTTATTCTTATATTAGTCGTAATAATTGTCCTATTTCTAAGCCAAACTCTTGATTTAATTCATGCCCAAATTCTAGAAATTATCCTTGTTCAAATCCCTTTCCTCATCCTTCTACCTTAATCCTTAATCTTATCCTTAGTGTATCCCAGTCCTTATTCTATTCCTTGTCCCGTTTCTTGACCTCATTAATTTCCCAATGTTGTCCTAAATATTGTTTTAGGTGTGTCTTATGGCGTTTTCTTTTCTCAAAAAAATTCTGCCCTTTGAGAATTTTGTGAATTTTTTCTGCCCTCTTTGAGAATTCTGCCCTTTTTATGTTCTCTTATCGAAAAAAAATCTGACCTGTAAATTAAATCGTGTTCTTTTCTCGAAAATGTTGACCTCGAAAGTAGAAAAAATGCAGAATTTTTGCACTCTCAAGATCGACGGTTTTAAATTTTGCCCTCAAATGCTACCAGCAGAATGAACAAAAATAAGTGGCATGTTAGGCAAATATTAAACGTTATCATTGACATTTCATTAAAGTTTCAGGTATTTCAAGGATGACAAAATAAATATTATAAAAATTGTTTTCAAAAGTAAGCAACAGTACAGCCAACACAACATCATCGAAAAAATCTTGCACTTTTTCTGATCTTTTAACATAGATCTTTTGACTAAGAACAGGTCAACATTTTTTGAGTTCAGGTCAAAATCTAAAACATCCTGCACTCTCAAAGAACAGAATTTTTTGCCGAGATAAGAAAATGCCATAAGTCTTTATTCCTATCAAAATCCTTGTTGTAATCTTTTTCCCAATCCTTAACTGAATTCTTGTCCTAATCCTTATCAATTGGATAATAATACTCTAACCTTGATCCAAATCTTACTTTTACTCCATATCTTGTTTCTGGTCTTAATTTTTTTTCCCAAATCCTTGCCTCGTTTTTATATTCCTTGTTATAATTCTTATCTAAGTACTTAGTGTAAAATGTGTCCTTATTTAAATTTTAATTTATTTTTATATTAATTTATGCGTTTGCTATTTCATTTGGTGTATTTAGGTTACTGTAAGGGTTACGCATGACGGCAATAATTTTTTATTTTTATTTTTAACAAGTGACTGAAAACCTAACCTTTATACACGGTCCATAAAATTCCACGGTTTTATAATTCCATGCAACGTTTTTTCATTGTTCAATTCTGACTACATTGCGGCTAAGCGGTTGTGTCGTAGCTCCAACAAATTGTTTTTTTAATTTCCGTTATGAGGTCAAAGAACCATTTGTTGCTGTTGTAAAATAACATTTTTTTATATTACTTTCACTCAGTGAGTAATTATTCCGTTACAGCAATATCGCATTTTTGTTGCAAAAGCTACTCTCTTCGCGACCTGATGATGTTATAATTTTTGTTTTTGCTTTTGTCGTAAGGCAAAGTAATAATTCTTCACTTCTGTTTTATAAAATATACCATGTCGCAAATACTCACCAAGTAATAACTCCATGCAACGCAACATTTTTGATTATCAAGCGGTTCTGGTTCGCCTGACTCTGGAGCCGTAAGCATAGCTCCTGCTCGCAAGTTCGAGTGGTCGCAAAATTAGTTTTGAATCCGTGGCTCCTGCTCACGAGCGAGAGTTCAGTAAATACAAAGAATGTCTCGGGCTAGCGAGTGAGTGCTGCAGAAACTCAAAAATCAGCTTGGGCTCGCGATCTGGAGCTGGAAGCGAGCAAGCATTTTCATTTCCTACTTTTAATTTCTGCTTTAATATATTCTCAGATACATTCAAGGAAAATAGCTATTTAACGATATATTTACTAGTAAAGATTTTACATTTCATTATAACAACAATGAAAAGCGTTGCTTTAATTTTTTAATATTTCTGTATACTTAAAATACATTGTTGCGGAAAATAGATTTTAATTTTATTAAGAGTCTTGAATTTTTGAGATATTAAGAGTTTTCCATTTTTCGTTTCCTTGAAGAAAAGTACAACCTTTTTATCTGAACCGCTTTACATGACACGTATACATGACGTATATTAAGTTTGTCAGCCCGATTGTAGCGTCATTAGAGGAAGTGGTAGGTATGGAAAAGTATATACCTACATTCTTAACCCTTTCAGCCCCAAATTAACCCTGGTGGTGCCAAACATTCAAAACTTCGTTCGGATCAGTTTTTAACCTTAAAAAATTGAGTATGAAGTTTGAAAGCCATATTGCTTTCCTAATAGATACTACAAAAATTTTTCCAAAAATATAAGAATTCTTTTACAAATTCTAGCGCTCTAAATAACACCTATTTATCCTAACTAAAAATGTTAATAAGATCTCTTACATTCGTACTTTTACATTTAAATACCTTTAGTTTTAGAAAATTTTCGGAAATATTTAAAAATGTAATTTTTTTAATTTGCTCTTTTTTGAAGTCGCATAGTCGCGTGGTCGCGCACTTGAGTTGACCGTAATAACTTTGAAAAGCCTGTTAAAAAAAATTAATTTTCATATTTTTGATTTTTTCCTCTTATTCACCACATTTCAAATTATCATTAAAAATTCATTGTAAAAAATCGAGGGGTCCCAAACTAGAAACAGAGCAGCAGGCAACTTTGGGGCTGAAAGGGTTAAATAGCAACGTCATGAAATTTTACATGTAATCGGTATTCTCTATGCTTAAAAAGCAAGATCAAGTTCGAAAATGAGCCAAATCAGATAAAAATCACGTCTATCTCCCATACAAAGTAACGTATGAAAATGGGAAAATCTCAATAAAGTACAAAAAATATATCTAAGCACAATCTTGAAATTTCCATCTACAATGCACATAATCTTGCATTCTAAATACGCACTCTACGTGTAAAGTTTACCAAAATCGAATGAAAATCACGCCTACCTTCCAAACACAATGGTACCTTTAAAAACGGTAAAATCTCCAAAAATTCCAAAACAATGACTTAATAATAATGACTTCATCAAAACAAAATAATTAAAATACACAAAAAAAAAGGTCGAACATAATCCTAAAAATCAGGGTGCGGAAAAATTCGCTCACGAACGATTAAAAATTCAATCTTCTCATGGAAACTCATTTTGCGATTGTATTTTATTATGATAAATTCTTTTGAAATCGAACGTTCACGAAAACATTGCCTTCGTGTTCTCTCACGAGAGACTAAATGCAATGATTTTTTACTCCCATGCTCAACTTACGAACAATCGCTTTTGGTAGCTCACTAATGAGAAATATGTTAACATCATGGTATAATAATACAAGGTAGTATTGACAGTTGCTTGGGAAAACATCTCCTGTCAAAAAATATTCTCAAAAAGAGAGCGTTCACAATCCGCCATTGAAAACACAACCAATGTTGAAAACGTTGAAGTGAAAAAAAACAACAACCTCAGCAGCTGCATATGCATTTGCACAAACAGTTGTTTTTGATAGGAGATGTTTTCTTGTAGAAGAGAAAATAAACAGTTGTCAATTCTACCTTGTATTATTATACCATGTGTTTACATCAGCGCAGGGCGCTCCATAGCTCACTGAGCTCTCTGTGAGCGTAACTTTTCACATGTACATAAATCTCCCAACAGAAGAGAATATAATTCAGTCGTTCGCTGACGGTGATGCTGTGAGGATCTATGTCGATTTGCGCTGCAAATTATATGTACACTTGTGAAAAATCAACTTATCGTAGATTCATAATACTTATGCACATAATTTTTTAGTTTGTAGAATTTTATATTCGTATATTTTCGTATAATTAATACATATTAGCTATTAAGACTTTTTGTATTGTTCATTCACATTCCTTATTAATTTTTATATACTTAATTTTTTGATTACTCGCTTATTTATTTTATTTAATTTCTAATTATTTACTTACATATTTTTTGTTATTAATTTTAATTATTCGTATATATTAAGATTTTTTAATATTAAAATAGTTATTCGTATATATTAAGGTTTCATATAATTCATTCATATTATCTATTAAGATACTTTACATTATTCATTCATGTTACTAATATTAATTAATTTCATAGAAGAAATAATGAACAATACGAAGACTAAAAATAAAAAACATAGAATAAAAGAGAAAAACTTACTTATCTAGATAACTGTGACAACTATTTCGCTCAGTGTGCTCAATTCGAGAGAGCACCAATACTAACAAAACAAAATAAAATGTGACTGTGTTAGAATGCCCAGCCCTGGTTTACATAAAATAACTGCATATATCGTGAACGTTCAATATCTAAAGTATTTATCATAATAAAATACAATCACAAAATGAGTTACCGTGAGAAGATTGAATTTTTTATCGTTCGTGAGCGACTTTTAAAGTTGATGAGTAAAGCGCAGAGGGAAGAAATCTTTAAATGCATTCTCTTGTGAAACGGACGAAAGCAGATAGATGCAATCGATCACTAAAATTAATTTTAAAGTTGAAAAATGTATAGAGTATCATATATATTAATAGGCAAAAATAATTGCCTATTATAAAGAAACAAATTTTTGTATTATTTAATTATTTTGTATCAGTTGAAGAGTGTTTTTACAAAATTTTACTTATTTCTTCGCTGTCAGAGTAAAAATTTTGCACTGCTACGCTCACGAACGATTAAAGATTCAATCTTCACAATATGAGTTACGTATCGAATTTTAAAATGAGCGTTCACAACCAAAGAACGATCATGAGTGAGCGAGTCAACGACGCTTGCAGCGAAGTTTTTTCGTTCGTGATATTTTCGAACTTTGCTTTTGATGGTGAGCAATCGTAAATGCTTTCGTTCGTCACATAACTTTCTCACTCATGAGAAATTGAAAGCATGAAATTATTAGCAGTGATTAAATGTGAGAAAAATCGCACCCTGCTTAAAATACAACCCAAAAGCATTACAATTATTTTTTTTTTTTCAAAACTTAAAAATATTTTTCAGTTAAACTTTAACCGGATTAAAAAGCTTTCAAAACGTACTCTTTTGAATAAAATGTCTAAATATTTTCAATATTTGCTGTATTTGAGCATTCAAAGATTTATGTGGATTGAGTTATATACTCAATATTTTTTTATGAACTATAAAAAAAAACGAGTGAAGGTATTTCCTGATACATGTTTTGATAAAAATAGTAAAACGCTCTGCACTTTTTTTAACGTTACTTGCTTAATCCAAAATATAAAACCTTTTGTTAAGACGGGTTACATAATGCCAAAATCTTTGAAAGAAATGTTTTATGGAGTATTCTTGTAATCTCACAAAATATGTGTTTGATGACACAATCTCGATTTGTCAATGAGTGTGACTTGATCCACTTTACCTTTTACCTTATTTCACGTCAACTCACCTAACTTCACCTCCCTTATAATGACAGTAGCATTTATTTGCTGATTTAACATTACTCGAGCAATGTGAATGGAAGAGAATTGAAGAGGGCCTTGAGCGTAAATGTGATATAAACCCCTATTCTGGCAGCTTAACTAAGCTCACCACATTAACAAAATAGTTAATATTAACAAATTGTTAAGGTTTCGTATTCTGGTGATAATTTGAAAGCTCCTTTCTTTACTATTTTGTTAATGACAGAAAACAACTTAACAACGAAAGATAGTTCAGTATTAAGTCAAACAAATGCTGTGTAAATAAAATAAAATAAAAAAAAATGGATGAATTCTTACTTTTTACTTCTTTTTAGCATTGATACTGAAGAATATCAAAGAAAAAATAAATTTTAAAGACTGCAAAACACTCGAAAATTGCTTGTCTATTAAAAAAATTCATTTTTAAACTTAAAACAATTAGTAAATTATTTATTTCTTAACATTTTCCATCTTACTTGTAGAAAAACAAACATAAGCAATCAAAATAAGCAAGAAAAGAGCAATATAAAAACAGCTGACGCTCTATATCTAAGGCATTTACATTTTCACCATGCGTGGTGAACTTTAATAGCTTTTGAGAGCTTTCAAATTGTAAATGATTTGCCAGAATACGAACATTTACATTACATAACAAGAACATTAACAAGAGCTCCTTAACAATTCCTTGTTAAGTTAACAAGCAGAATAGGGCTGATAATCACACCCATTATTATATAATTTTATTGCATTGTAAGTGTGTGCTTAAATGGAAGCCTTTAAAGTGCCAGTACGTCCTTCTTAGGAGTTATATTGTCAAAATGGTCCTACATTCAAATTCTCAAATTACATTTGACATCAATTAATAAGCAAACATTGGCAGAGCAAATTATTCTGATAACAATTAATTCCACCCAGCAAGAACTTCAGCTTCAACGTTAAATATTAGAATAGAAGTTAGAAGAAGATTCATCAACGTGAGAAGAAATAATTATTATGTTTTATGTTATGGCAGCTTTCATTGTGTCTAGCTTGCTTTTATTTAAGAATCAGCTCAATATTCTTGATATAATTGCAAGTTCCTTTCCGAGCAAAGTTGATGAAGTTGACATCTTGATGCCTTTTGACGGAGAAACTAAGCCAAACAACGAAGAAGCAACAAATCAAACAAGCAAAATGAATTAAAGCACACAAGGATCACCGCCCAGTCGTCTAACATATAGATGTTGACTGACTGACGGACAGGCTTTGATCCTGGCAATTTAAGCAAGTTTTGTGTAGTTTTTGTTTTTCTTTTTGCAAAATTTCAAACAGCGAAATAAACAATAGGAGGAAGACGAACAAAAACATAAACAACAACAAGAACAAGAACAAGGAACTCAATGTAAACGAGGTTCAACAACAACAGCAAGAATATTATATTAACACATGAACACACGTACGAGTAGCTGCAACTGTGTGTCCTTGTGAGGAGCAGCTACTGTAAATGTAAGAGTGTTTGTGTTACTTTTGTGTATTTGGGTTACTACTGCGTTAATGTTTATTGGTGCTTGTGTGTAAGTTTGTATGTGTGTGTGTATGTGAAGAGAATAGAGTTTCATGTCAATTAAGAGTTTTAATTAAGCTAGAGTGAGATGGCACAATGAAGCAATGAGATGGCAAATATCTTAAATAAATTTTATTTAAAAACAAAAAACGAAAGCGTACCAAAAACTGTCTTGAAATTTTCAGTATTTTTGTTTTCGAAATGAGAATAACTAAAATGGGGTCAAAGAGCAGCAAGTACGAAATATGAACCTTGTTAAAGGTAACAACTACCAATGCAAGAAACCGCAGCAACGACCAAACAACCATGAAGCTCAATTTTGTGAATTCAACACAATGCTAGCAGCATGGCGAATATTCAGAAACACCAACAACATTAACAACAACAAACTCACTACAAAAAAAAAAAAAAAAAAACTACATAACCAGAAATTCCATTTTCAATTGCGGTTTATTTTTTGTGGGTTGTTGCTGTTATTGTTGTTGTTGGTTATGTTGTGTGGTTGACTGTTGAGGCTGTTGAAAGCTTCTCTGCCTTGAAGGTGCAATGAAATGAAAACTTTTACTGTTAGATTGCTCGACAGTAAAAAATAAGAAGAACAACACCAACAACAAAACGATGGCAACTTATCAGCAGAGTAAATCATCATCAACAGCACAACAACAACAACAATAATAACAATGACAAGAACAACAGCAAACAGCATTCAATGCAATTAGAAGAAGTTTAATTGAAGTACCAACTTTTGCTGACTGCAGCCGTATATAACAAAAACTACACTCACACACATACATATGTACTTACACACATACAAAAAAATTATTTCTGAATAAACTTATTAATTAAATGAGTCTCTTCATTTGTTGACGCTGCAGAAAATGATAGAAGTAGCACAGAACAAAACAAAAAATTCAAAAGATGACAAAAACTTTCAGAAGTGTCGATTTGATTTATAAAGTTTAAATTGACTTCAAGTTGAAAAAGTCAGACGCGAAAAAGTTATTATTTTACTTTTATTATTTATTATTATTTATTTAAATAAACTAACTGAAGTTTTTACTGTTCTTTTGGGATTAATTTTTGCTACAAGCATTTGAAACAAAAAAAAAAAAAATTCAAAAAAAAAAGAAAAAACTCACAACCAATCATATCAAAGCTTTGTAGTTGTTGTTGTAGATAATCAACATATTAATATATAATGACACACAAAATTGTTTATTTAACATAAAATTTCTTTATTATATTTAACAGAAATTTCTCTTAAACGCAAAGAAAAAAACGTGTTTCACCACTTTTTCGCAAAAGAACTTCGTTAGTCATGCTTGAAATTGTTATTTGCAAACGTTTCAACAGTTGTCATAATAAATGTCAGTTGCAAGAAACGCGTCATTTAGTTGCAGGAAATAAATTTCATTTGCCATAAACGCGACTGATTTTTTAAATTGCCGCAATTGAAAAATTTGTTTTCCCCAACCAAAAACTTCGTTTGTTTTTTTCCTTC
The DNA here is from genome assembly GCA_943735915.1 of Pherbina coryleti. Lineage (NCBI taxonomy): Eukaryota > Metazoa > Arthropoda > Insecta > Diptera > Sciomyzidae > Pherbina > Pherbina coryleti. The sequence goes on from OX030952.1 coordinate 132,733,664, forward strand.
GTTGTATAAACACAACGCTTATAGTTCAGAGTTACTTTTTAGACAAATTGTTACTTTATGAGCAAATTTGCAGGTGAATAGTATCTAGAGCGGTTGACAATGCTGTGGAAGCCAATAAAGTGTTATCAGAGTCCTTAAATATTCGAGTAAATGACAAAACAATACGAAGATGAAAAAAAGTAGAATGACAGGCAACACAGAAATGAATAGATCACTTTTGATAGCTAAGCACAGAGCCGTTTTACTGAATTTTGCAAAACAACATGCCAATTGGGATGCAGATTGGGTCGGATGAAACCAAAATAATTCGATTAGGGCTTATGATGATGATAAGAGGCTATTTTGAAGGAAACAAATTGGGATTTCTTTGCAAGATTGACGGGATCATGAAAGCTGTCGACCATTACTTTTACTTTTAATTTTTGCTTTTTACAGCTTGATTATTGCTTTCTACATTCTTTTTATAAATAGTTTTGTGGATACGTAATTGTGAAATGAATATCATGCATATCTACATTAAAATTGAAAGTTTTACTCTTAAAAAATTGTTTGCGAATCTCATCTTAGGGCATCAACGCATCCAAACCTAGGCATGGCTTAAGATGCCAGCACCCAACAGCTCTGTTTCAAGCTCTTATCTGGAACAGCCACCGCTCTGAGCGTCTTGCCATCAAATCGTTGTACCTTGAACACTTGCATGCAGGGCATCTCCTTCCTGGCGCACTCTTGGGACGCATATTTTTTTTTGTGTTGTTTTGTTTGTAATTTTTCGCATGACAAAAAAAAACACATTTATTTATATTCCCAGCATTTAATCGCAATAAAATAACAGACAAATGTACACCACATACACCACCGCAACCAACACATGCATGTGTGCTGCTCATTTGATGTTCCAACACCCACACACACACACATGTGCATTTCTTAGTGGAATCAAATGTAATTTTTATCGAGTGTGCTAGATCCCAGGGAGTATTCATTGGATTTTGTTGTTTTGTGAGCGTGTCCTTAATTTTTTTTTTTTTTGTTTTTTGTTTTTGTGTGTTTGCTTTTGTATTGGTGCAGGAAGAGCGATTTATTTCTAAAAAAATTCCGAATATTGCAACATTTTAATGTACCTAGAGTAGACCTGTTTTATCTTCGCCCTTTTAAAATAATCTTGAATCTGTCAGTTTGTCAGCGTAACTGTATCATGTGTCACTTTATTAATTGCATCTAAGTTTGTCATGTTTTCGCATGACGGGCGTGCATGCTACCAAATTCATGTAGCTTTCTTATTCACATGATTGCATTAAAGCACGTGGTAGTCATGGCTTTTAAAGGACAAAATTAAATATAAATATGTATAACTGAGATGCTTTAAATATTTCCTAGGTTCAAGTCTTAAGTTTTTATATAGTTGGATTGTGCATATTTTTTTTTTTATAATTAGTGCATTTTTGCATAAATTTTTTTTTAAATATTTTAGCTCCTTGTATTATTGCTGTATTAGAAGGCACAATAAAAGTATGAAAACTTTTCTTGTTGGTGACGATTTTAGAATCAATCCGTGGTAATGGGTAACATAACATAACTAATGAAAAATAAAAAATAAATAACTGTCCATTTCAGCCCTTCAAAGGACTTTGACATAGCTTCTTATGATCAATTGTGTTGTGCGTGTTATTAAGTTTGTACACAATTGACCGAGAAATGGACCTACATGCTTAACGCCGACTCCGAACGGCGATGAACGTAATGTTCTTATTCTCAAGAAGCTTTACATGGCATTTTGATTACTCTCTGAGGTTTGCCATTGTCTGCAGAGAGGTGGCGGCCATACAGAAAAATTATTTTAATTCAAATAATATTCTGTCGCTGCTGGGGTTCGAACCCGGGTCTCTAGGTTCGTTGACATAGCGGCCACGCACTTTAACCAACTACGCCACGGACGCCACAACATAACATAACTGCCCTTACTAATAATTTATTGAAATAGAAAATTTCAAAATCAGTTCGGCTGTCGCTGAGAACGGATATTAAATACATACTGCAATTTTATATACTTTGCGATACATTTTTTTTTTTCGAAGAAATCCTAAATAAAAGAATCTTATCCAATGTTCCAAATGTTTATTTTCATCTAATCTAACCTCTTAATGCTTTGTAATAGATTTTGAAAATTCATAAATTCGATCAAAAAAATATATAAGAACCCGTTTAATTTTTACTAGTCGTGAAACCACTGCTCAAAATATAAGTTTTTGTGAATTGATGGTGTGTCCTACAAAACATTGATAATACTGCAATATGAGTATGCAAACAATATTTTGTAAACTTATTGGGGGTTGCTGAACGATTTGTTTTACTACATTACAAAGCATAGCAAAGCATAACAATGCATAGCAAGGCATAGGAAGTATAGCAAGCATAGCAAGCAAAGCAAAGCATATTAAAGTATAGCATAGCGTAGCAAAGCATAGCAACGCATAGCAAAGCATAGCATAGCATAGCAAAGCATAGCAAAGCATAGCACAGCATAGCAAGGCATAGCAAAGCATAGCAAAGCAAAGCACAGGAAAGCACAGCAAAGCAAAGTATAGCAAAACATAGCAAACTATATCAAAGTATAGCAAAGCATAGAAAAGCATAGCAAAGCAAAGCATAGCAAAGCAGAGAAAAACATAGCAAAGCATAGAAAAGCATAGCAAAGCTTAGCAAAGCATAGCGAAGCATAGAAAAGCATAGCAAAGCATAGCAAAGCTTAGTAAAGCTTAGCAAAGTATAGCAAAGCAAAGCAAAGCAAAGCATAGCAAAGCATAGCAAAGCATAGCAAAGCATAACAAAGCATAGCAAAGCATAGAAAAGCATAGCAAAGCTTAGCAAAGTATAGCAAAGCATAGCAAAGTAAAGCATAACAAAGCATAGCAAAGCATAGCAAAGCATAGCAAAGCATAGCAAAGCATAGCAAAGCATAGCAAAGCATAGCAAAGCATAGCAAAGCATAGCAAAGCATAGCAAAGCATAGCAAAGCATAGCAAAGCATAGCAAAGCATAGCAAAGCATAGCAAAGCATAGCAAATCAAAGCAAAGCATAGCAAAGCATAGCACAGCATAGCAAGGCATAGCAAAGCAAAGCACAGGAAAGCACAGCAAAGCAAAGCAAAGCATAGCAAAGCAATGCATAGCAAAGCATAGCAAAGCATAGCAAATCATAGCAAAGCATAGCAAAGCATAGCAAAGCATAACAAAGCAAAGCAAAGCATTGCAAATCAAACCATAGCAAAGCATAGCAAAGCATAGCAAAGCTTAGCAAAGCATAGCAAAGCTTAGCAAAGCATAGCAAAGCATAGCAAAGCTTAGCAAAGTATAGCAAAGCATAGCAAAGCAAAGCATAGCAAAGCAGAGAAAAACATAGCAAAGCATAGCAAAGCTAAGCAAAGTATAGCAAATCATAGCAAAGTATATCAAAGTACAGCAAAGCATAGCAAAACATAGCAATCTTAGCAAAGCATAGCAAAGTATAGCAAAGTATATCAAAGTATAGCAAAGCATAGTAAAGCATAGCAAAACATAAAAATTCAAAGAAAAGCATAGAAAAGCATAACAAAGTATAGCATTAAATAGCATAGAAAACTATAGTTTTTGTAATTCTGAATTGAAACAGTACGCAGTTTAAAAGATTTAGAATCCTCACTCATTACGAATCTGAAGACGGATTACAAAATTAAAGATCGGTCCGAAAACCTGAAAATAGTCTTGTAATATAAAACTACTGATACTACGAATTTATTATCGGATTTTGAGTATTTTGATTAAAAACTTCTGGAGACTTTTTATTTGAAATTTTTTTCAAAGTTTTATCATTAAGTTTTTATTTGCAAATTTTGACATGAACATGAATGTAGTGGTCGTTATTTAAATTTTCTTTTTCATTATTTTTTTTTCTTTTTTGTTTTTTATTTAAAAGTATTTCTTGTTAATTTTACAAACAACATTTTTTGATGAAAAATTTTCAATATTTCATTTAGTATAAAATTGAACCAACGAAGGGTTCAATTACCGCCGAAACAGAAAATGAACAGTATGCAGGCGTTTTATAAAAAAAAAAAATTAAAAAAAATTAAAACAAGATTCAAAACAAAATAGAAAAATTTCTTCGTGTTAAAACTAGTTATTCGAATATTTTATTTTTTTTATGATACTTTTAATAAATCAGATTTATAATCAAAGCAGGCTGCAGTCTCGAAATTAACTCTGAATTTTTGGGAAAAAGCAATACTACTTAAATGATTGAGACGACAGTAAATATTGATTGAAGACTTTTATTTTACCCAATTCAAATGGTTCCTTTATCCGTCGACGTCTTGCTAGAATAGCATTTAAACTTTCAACAGCACTCCAAAGTTCTGAAAAGTATTGAAAAATATTCTCAAAAATATAAAAATATGATCACAATTTCAAATTTGGACTGAACAAAAAAAAAACAAGGTTGATAAAACAAAACCAAATTTTAAAAAAAAAAAACTCACTTTATCATTAAATTTGATTTTCTTTCTTTTCCAATATCCTGCAATAAATTCTTCAAAGTGCCATTTGTGGCAGCCACTCTAAGCTGCGCATTACCCTCCCAACACTTCTTTCAAGACGACTTTCCTGACTAAAATTGCCACTTAAGGCAAATTACGTTCTTATCTCAGAGCAGAAGCAGAATGCTGTCAGAGCTCATGTCACTGCATGCTGCGTGCTGTTTGCAAGGATCAAGAAGAAGCAGGAGTAGTAGCAACAACATTCAATGCTGCACTCAAGAAAAATCATCATTCAATCTTATTCGGTTGCAGTTCAAGAGTTGCTGCTGCCAGCATCGTCGACACGATGTGACGGTGTGACACTAAACTGACATAATATTATATAACGTCCGTTACACTTGGTATTGTATTGCATAGCATTAGGCAGCGTAGATAACTTCGCGTTCGTTTGACAACCTTGCATGCGGTTTAAGGTCGCATTTCAATGCGCTGTCACTGTCAACTGTTTGTAGTCTCGCTATCCTTTTTAGTGTTTTTTTTTTCTTGTGTTTCTCTTAAATTGTCTCGCTTTTTCTGTTAAGCAACCCGCTTAAATTTGGCCTCATGTTTCAACATTGTACATCAATTAAATTGCTTTTGTTTCTCTTCACTTTCTTACTGGGGTCTTTGTTTTATCTTTCTTTTTTTTTTGTTTTCTTGCTGTCGTAGCGCGTATAAAAGTTTTCTTCATTGCTGTCTAGTTCTCGCAATCTATCACATCCTTGAGTTACGTTCGTATCAACTCATTCCAATGTCCTACCCAACCTTAGTTGCTCAGGGATGCTTTACTTGAAGTTGTTGTTGTGGTTGTCGTTGCGCTTAGAATGTCGAATGTCCTGCTGTTTGGTGCTGAAACTTCTTCGCCTTCATCAGCTATTGCTTCACTTTGTTGCTGCTGCTTTCTTTGTTGCTACGCTACGCTTTCGTCCTTTGCAGTAATTGTACTAAAAGTGTGTGGAAAGTCAAGCGGGACTTTTGCAGTTTCGTAAAGTTTCTCCACTTTACACATTGTTGCTCATTTTCGCATTGCTGTTGTTATTGCGCTATTTTCCTTGCAAGGATTCTTACATTTAATACATATATTTTCCAATTTGCTCTAGTTGTGGCCATGCTGTGCTTGTTGTTGTTGTTGTTGCAGTTGTTGTTTTTGCTATTTTCTATTCTGCTGGTATTTCTCTGCAACATGAAAAATTAACTACCGATGGGGTTAACTTTTGAAAATTGCACCAGCGACAGCAACAAAAAATAAAAAAAATGGCAACTCTTCCTTTAATATGCACTAAAAGGACCTTTTCCTCAAGTGCCTACCTACAAAAAGCTTTTCATTTTTTTTCTTCTGCTTCTTCTTGTTCTTCTCGTTGACTCTGTTGTATTCTTCTAGTTTCGTTTTCTGGTTGTTATTTCATAAAAGAACATATATTAAACTTTTATGTCGCTGTTGTTGTTGTTGTTGTTGTTGTTGTCGTTGTCGTCGTCGTTGTTGTCGTTGTCGTTAATACTGCATATAATGTGGGTGGTGCTGGCGGGCGAGGAAGTATAAAACTTTCAACAAATTATGTTCAATTTGGCAGTATGTTGAGTGGGTCGTTGGAGTGGCCAGAGGGGTGGTTGAGGGGTACAACAGAGGGAATAGCAGGTCGCTTGCATAAAAGTGGTAAATGCTTTAAAGTGTTTTCAAGAATAATTAGACGGGGTGTGTAAGTGTGTTTGTATCAATGTGTGTGTGTTTGTCTGTGTGTGTGTGTGAATTGTTAATGATGTCATATGCGGTTGAGTGCTTGACTCAACACAGGAAGGAATTTAAAATTTTCTATGGGTTTTTTTGTGGCCTGATAGTAAAAATTCAATTGCAAAGTACTCAACATTAAATGATGTATATGTGTTTGAAAAATTTAATCTAAACCAGATTTCATAAAATTTATTATCTCAGAAAATTATTTGAATAAACATTTTATAACTTTACTGATCCTTGCTGCATGAGAGCTAAATAGAATTTAATTTTTTGAGTTGTAAATTGAAGCCGTAGAAGTGAATTGAGTCCGATAAAAATAATTTTAATAAGTGCTCTCTCATTTTAAATAATAAGCAATTAACCATCTGCATTAACACTCAACTTCTTTGAAAAATAACTCTTTGAAATTAATTGAAGAATATCTTCGAATAGAAAATATTCCTGGGGCCACGAATATTGCCTGGGGCCACGATATCGAAATCGAGGATTTAAAATGACTTTAAAAAAGTTATTTGTAAATGAGTCAAAAAAAAGTAAAGAAACAATACTTTAAAACAAACTTCAATTAGAACAGTTGTACCATTTAAAAAACACAAACTGTTGGCTTATCAATTCCTTGCAATAAAAAATAAATTAAAGAAAATTTATGAACTCTCACTTTGATTATGAGATGATTGAAATATATGATTGAAATTGGTTTTATAATTTTTCAAAATATTGAAATCAAATTTGAGGCTTAGGCCAAGTATGTTGACAAAAATACAACATCAAGACAAAGAAGGCAACAAGCAACAACAACATCAGCGGACATACATATATACATATAGAGCAGTGATGGGCAAATTTTCGGCTCCTAAAATACTCAAAGTGCAAACGAGTGCTAGACAAAGGGCACAACTACTTGCGGAGAAAGGGAAACGACAAAAATTTCTACATCCATACGTGCATGATGTTCATCGCACAAGAGTTGCGGAGAAACTAACATTGACAACAAATTTTCTTTCAGCAAAGACTGCAATAGGGTTACCAGCTCCCTCAATTAATGAATAAAAATTTCAACTGCAAATATCAAATGATAATTATATACAATTATTTGTTTGAAAATTAAAAATTTTACATTGACTTTACTTTTAAAAAATATAACTAAATCTTCTTTTTTTTAAATTACAATTTTTAAGCTAATTTTAATAGATTTTGCAAATGTTGAAACTGTTCTATATATAAAGCATACAATTATGTGTAAGCGGCAACACTTTTCATTTTCGACGTCGCTCAACCAAGCGACAAATATGAGAGTAGAATAAATATAGAGAAATATGAAATATGACAGTAAAGAATTTCATTCTGCTCTTGTATTCCTTCCCTTCATGCTGGCTCTTGACTGTCCCCTTCGTCTAGCACTCAAGTGCAAACGGGTAGCTCGTAAGTGCAAAAGGCTCCTGCGAGCCAAATTGCCCATCACTGATATAGAGCAAATCACACAGCTTGACTATACAGACTGTTTCGTTGGTCACTACACCAATTCATCAGTAGTCTTGGCATGACTTTCACTGTGATCCACTCAATCTACTTAGGTTCTTCATCCACTACCAATATGCCGATAAAGTTACCCGGAATTTATTTTTGACTGAATTCTTATCTACTTCGATGCATCCTGTGTCAAGGTTAACCTAGATCGTATCATACTTTTACGCAAAGCGTCATGTGCATCTTCGAAATTCAATCACAGCGGTGTACCGCTATCAGAGCATATTGTAGTTGTGTTATTTTGTTGTAAGCCTCTCCCTTTTTCCACACTTCCATTTTAGGGTTCAGTTAGTTTAACTGATGGTACACCTAAGACAATCGCGTATCCACGGTGGGGCGATAAGGGCGATCGCCCCGCAAAATTTTGTGAATATACAAGTTCTCTAAGCTGGTCTCAAAACATATTCAAAATAAATCATTTGTGCCTGAGTATTTATTTTAGCAAAACATTTTCAAGTCAAAAGAAAACAAAAATAAACATTTACCTCTTTTCTTCTTTAGTAATATTTACAAAAAGCAACATTGTTTTAATGTTTTCTTTTCATTTTGACACTATTAACCCGTTTCGGAAAAATCCGACAACATGTCGGACGAACCGACAGAAAATTCAAAAATATTTAATTTTCATTCGACATGTCGGATTGCCCGTCGGATTTGTTTTTCAATGGTACAACTGAGAATTGTTCTTTATGAGACGAATTTTTTAGTTGCAGTTGCTTGCCTCTCTGATGTGTTGAGCCCTCAGCTGTTCAGCTTCAGCCCTCAGCTTCAGAAAAAGCAAATTGATGTAAAATCAGCTCTGAATACGATTCAAGATACTTTAAATTTATTACAGAAGAAACGAGAATCCTGTGAGATAAAATTTGAAAATCTTTTTAAAGAAGTTGAAAACATTGCAAATAATATTGGAGTAGAAAATAAAATGCCACGTGTAGCAAGTTTTCAAAAGAACCGCGATAATTATCAATTAAAAGATCCCACAGCATATTTCAGACAAGCTGTTTATATTCCTATGCTGGATAATGTGATGTTGGATTTAAAAAGTCGATTTTCAACAACTACTTTGGATTTGTATTCATTTTTAGTACTGTTTCCTCATTCCATTACCTCGAAAAGCATTACATTATCTATACAAGCTGTGAGAAAACTTTGTAAAAGATATTACATTTTCTTCAAAGAATCTTCAGAGGCTTTAGAAAGATCTTTGATTAATGAGTTGGAGATGTGGCACTTGCAATTTGAAAGAGAAAAGTATGATTCAAGTACTAATGCAATGCAACTATTACACTGCTGTGATGCTGAAGTATATCCTCTTATTCATACTCTTATTCATACTGCCGAAATATCATTTTCTACATTGAATAGAATTAAAACCTATTTGAGATCTACGACATCAGAAGAAAGATTAAACGGACTTGCTTTATTGAATATTCATTATGACATTAATGTGATTGTGGATCACATCGATAGATATGCCAAAACACGGAAGTATTTAATCCAAAAATGTAAGCCAAAAATTTTATATTTCCCTTTTAATTTTTACATAAGTAAAATGTTTTTTTAATTCATGTACACATAAGTTACTGAAAACTAGTTAACTCTTTTTTATTTAATAAATTCAAAAAACTGGTTTTTAAAACATCGCCATTTTCGGGTTATTCCACAAAACGATTTTTACATTTTATAGAAAATTTTGTTGCTTTTGATTTGATTTGACGAACTAAGATCGCCCCCCCAAATGAAGCTTCTGGATCCGCCACTGACCTAAGTGGAGACCATTTCTCTGTCTTCATGTTGTCTTGTTGTCAAAATACTTGGCCTAAAGCTCAAATTTGTTTTCAATATAAATAATGAAAGGTCATATTCAAATATTAAGGTTAAAATTTTTCAAAATATTCTAATGAAGATCAATAGACAAGCCTTTGAACGAATTTTGAAAACTTTTCTTCCACTCCTAACGAAGTTTTCCACTCAAAAAAAAAAAAAATAAAATAAAAAAAATAAAAACGTTTCGACTGCAACAACCGCTTTTTTCGATTTTAGAATGACATTTGCATTATCTTAGAAACTATAATAGCTAGGGTCATGAAATTATAACAATGATTTTTAAGTAAAACCAAAACTAAGTAACAACACAAAACAATTCGAATTCTATATCAACTGGAACGCCTATCTTCCACACAAACCATATTTTGTCCTTAAGGTAAAAACCATATAAAATTGTTTACTTGTGTTTTCAAAGAATAAATTCAGTTTATTTAACTACACTTTAAGCGTTATGCCAAAAATTATTTGGATCGGTTAACTTATAGATTATCTCCCATACAACTTTTACCAACAGTTTACCAAAGAACTATGCTAATGCTGATGAAAAAAAAAAAATAAAAAATTACTAGGCAACATTTCCAAATCGATAACAATTTGTTTTAAGCTATGTATTAAATTTTATTTTTCTCTTAATTTATGGTACCTATCAGTGAACGGTACCTGAAAATCAGTGCATTTTAAGACAAAATATGATTTTTAGCATTTTTTCAAATGTACAATTTTTTCTTATCTGCAAGTAAACGTATAGTTTGAAAAAATCTAAGGTCATAGTACTATATTTAATGATAAGTATAGCCTTTGAGTGATGTAAAAAAAAATAAATAACTGGCCATTTCAGCCCTTGAAAGGACTTTGACCTAGCTTCTTATGATCAATTGTGTTGTGCGTGTTATTAAGTTTGTACACAATTGACCGAGAAATGGAACTACAGGCTTAACGCCGACTCCGAACAGCGATGAACGGAATGTTCTTATTCTCAAGAAGCTTTACATGGCATTTTTATTACTCTCTGAGGTTTGCCATTGTTTGCAGAGAGGTGGCGGCCGTACATAAAAATTATTTTAATTCAAATAATTTTCTGTCGCTGCTGGGGTTCGAATCTGGGTCTCCAAAGTTCGTTGACATAGCGGCCACGCACTTTAACCAACTACGCCACGGACTTTGAGTGATGTACGGTGAAATTTACTAGATATTTTCTACTAAACTTTAGCTAAATTCAAACTCCTTCAAGATTTATAGGCACAGTTCTACAATTTTTATTATTTTTTTCGGTAAATATTTTCTTTTAATTTTATTTTATTACACAGTTTCCTAAAATCTTAAAAAAATATCAAAATATACTTTTAGTAAAAGTTCTAAATTTTCAAGTTGTCCTTCATTTTTGATTTGAAATGTTCATTTTTGTTTGGAGAAAGTTTAAAATTTCACCAATTATTTAAAAAAAAAAGTAATGCGACTATGATGTTTAAAGTATCATTTTCATAATATATGGATTAATTATCTGTCGAAATACATTTTTGTTGTATGAAATTAAAAAAAAAAAAAATCGTTTGTCTTGTAAAATAGAAAAAAGCGCACGTGCATCGTTACGATGCAAAAAAATCGCCTCTTCTTGGACTTTTTCCGAATCCCTACGATGACTTGTAGGGACAAATGATCGTGTTCCATTCTGAATTGACGAACCTACGTTGCTCTTACGCCACTGTCGTCATATAACCGATAATGCCGAAGATAAAGGCATTAAGGCAGTGGGGCCCAAGAAATTTTAAGCGCGGGCCAATGCCTAAAAAAACAAAACAAACACAAAATGTTGCTCATCGTTGCTTTTGACAAAACATCAAACAAAAAAAAGAAAACCAATTACAATGCATTAAAATTACATATCATGAAGTACACTGCGAGTGCACTGCTACAAGTCTTAATTTATAGTAAAATAACAATGCTTGCATGAAAAATTACTAGATACACAAGTAACGGGACAATGAGCTTCAGCATCGACATCATCGAGTGTGCGTTTTTTATTATTTTTGCTCTGCATGCATTTGTTTTTGTAAAGTTCACTGGAAAATGTGCTGAACACTGAACGAGTGTGGTTTGTGTTGTTGGTTTTTGCAAGTGTTCTTTTATTTTGGCTCATCGCAAAGACAAAATTAAGATAGAAAAAAATTTGTATGAAGGGCCACGCGGGCCATACGGGCTACTACGTGGACATGTTTGCATTAATGGCTTAAATCTGATGGCTTTCCGTCTACACTTAAATTTCAAGGAAGAGTTGGAATAAACTCCTACTATATATGTTAAAAAGATATTTGTCTCCTGGGTCTAATAGATTGCTTGCTGTAGTTCTTACCCCTTTTTGGATCTATACTCTCTGCACAACTCCCTAATGCGCATTTCAAAATTTCTCTTCGAAAAATCAATTAAAATTTAAATATCTTCTTATAAAACTGCAAAATTGAAATATTTTCTTAAAGTGTAGTGAATACCCTCGATTTTGGGAATACTTATGAACGACGTATGTTTTACTACTAGAGTCTGATATATTTCCTAAACCAATTCATTTACTCCATGCAGCCATATTTGATTCTTTATTATTCGTGGATGATTACAAACTCACCGTCGACTGCTCAGATCATTAAGCTTTTGATAAGATTGGGTTTTCCACTCGATGCTCAAATAGTTATATACAACTAAATGTTACCAAATGGTAAGCTCTTGTTAATGTATCGAGCTATAATTGCTGAAAATAAGTAGATGCCACTTTTTCGAAATTCTCTTTTAAATCGCAAACGATAGTACTAAGTATAACATAATCAAAAGTTTGTGCCTCAAGGATAAACTGTTGCAAAAATTGCATAAATCGAGCTTGATGTATAAATAATATGATGTATAAATATACTATGATTCAAATTTCGATGCCGTATGTTATAAAAAACTTAATTGTTTGCATTCTGTTTTTCAAAATACTCGTCCAGAGAGATCTGCATGTCTATAGCCCTCTTCAAAGAAAATCTCTTTGTCAGACCATTATCATACTATAACGCCTTACAATATTTATGCTCTGAAAATAAAGATAACAAAACTAACAAAACAAAAAACTTTTTGAAATTTTTGCATATAAAATTATAAATATAGGCCAACTTAACAATAAAAAAAAAAAAAAAATAAAAATGTTATTATTCTCATCTACCCACCGAACTATTCGTCAATCTAAGCCCATTTATCCGTCATCAAGTTGGAGTATCTGACATTTTAATTTGAATTATCAAGAGGCGCAAATCAACGCTCGCTCATAGCCAATAAAAAAATCCCAAAATATTCTAATTCGAAATGAAACAGAGCAGAATAATTCCGTTTATTTTCGTCCGCGGCAAAACGAGTCAAAGAAATAAAAAGCCAAAATAAACTATAAAATTTAAAGAAATGTTCACATATTCGAATATTTTCGAACAGTTTTCAAACAGATGAGTTAGGACTGAACAACAACAACAATCAGAAAACACGTGTGTATCGCTGTGCAGTGTAAATGCACTCGCATGAGATCGAATTGAGAGGCGCTGAGCAATTTTCAGCCGATCTTAACGTGAATTCAGCTCAATGAGCAGCCCACACAACTTTAGCCAAAGAGGCACAGGTCGATCAATTTGTAGATTCGTATCGGCATCACGTGTGAGAAATAATTAGATATTTCATGGTTGGCTGAGCGATGGTTGTGAGCTGTTGAGTGGGCGCCCGCTCAATCGCTTGCCAGTGAGTGTGAAGAAGTGCAGCCAAACTTGCTCTTCTCACTAGATTTTTGTTGTATTGTTTGAAATTTTATTTATATCTATTATTTGTATTATTTTTTACTTTGGTCTCTATTGTGTCTAGCGCGTGGCACCGCGTTTTCGTTGCTTTTTTTTGTTGTTTTGTCAAAACTTTAGTTGATGATCGGCAGCGTAAGGTACGCAGTCAGTGTGTTGCGTTCAAAAATTATGATTTAAATATAATTTTTTTTTTTAAAATTAATTAAAACAATTTTAATCAAAGGTTATAAATAAATACCTAAGTTCTGTTTAAAAAAAAGCAAACAGTGTGAAAGAGTGAAAATATTTGAATTCATACGCCAGTTTTTTTTTTCCTAGAACAATGGCGCCAATGAAAAAAGTTTGTTCTTTTCTGCGCTAATAAAGAAATTAAAATTTATCTAAGTTTTTTTATAAATAATCGAAACAAAAAAAAAAAACTGAACAAAACATAAAAATTTTGTGTGTATTTTTATGGTTTTTACCATAAAAATTAGACAGATCAACACAATTTTTGGCACGCATTCATCATCATCATCAGCGGCCGCAGTAGCTGTGTAAATCTCGACAACAACAACGACAAAACAAACAAAAGTCGTTTTTCTTACTCTTGGTAATTAAAAACCGCAAAATGTTCTCATTTCAGTCTTTGACAAATTTATGTATTTCTGTGTATTTTTGTTATGTTTATGCCGCTTTCTGTGCTTTGTTTTTTGATTTTTTTTTTGTTTTTTAATTTAATACAAAAAGAATTAAGAAAATTTCATGTCACAATAAATTTGGAAAATCGGACATGAGGAAGCGGGAAAAGGCATGCGGGAAATAATGCCTTATTTTCTCCTGTGATTCAACAAAAGTTCAATAAAAAACAATTAATTATTTTCCCTCGTATTAGCGTCGTATATGCAATATTAGATATTATCTATGCTATGATTTTTATGTGCGCATGAGGATCATACGTATCATAGAAGTTACCAAACATAATCGCTGCTTGTAAGATTTGAATAAAGAATTCCCATTATAACATTTCCCAACTATCCGGAAAGATAAGCTGTCAATAACGTAATCATAATCATTATCCATATTATTATCATTTTCATAATCATAATCATAATCATAATCATAATCATAATCATAATCATAATCATAATCATAATCACAATCATAATTATAATCATAATCATAATCATAATCATAATCATAATCATAATCACAATCATAATCATAATCATAATTATAATCATAATCATAACCATAATCATAATCAGCATCATAATCATAATCATAATCATAATCATAACCATAATCATAATCATAATCATAATCATAATCATACTCATAATCATAATCATAATCATAATCATAATCATAATCATAATCATAATCTTTATCATAATCACAATCATAATCATAATCATCACCATAATCATAGTCATAATCATAATCATAATCATAATCATAATCATAATCATAATCATAATCATAATCATAATGATAATCCTAATCATAATCATAATCATAATCATAATCATAACTATAATTATAATCACAATCATAATCATAATCATAAGCATAATCATAATCATAATCATAATCATAATCATAATCACAATCATAATCCCAATCATAATCATAATCATAATCATAATTACAATTATAGTCATAATCATAATCATAATCATAATAATAATCATTATCATTATAATAATCACAATCATAGTCATAATCAGAATCAAAATCATAATCGTAATCATAATCATAATCATAATCATAATCATAATCATTATTATAATTATAATCATAATCATAATCATAACCATAACCAGTTTGCATGACTTCTTAAGTGATTTATTTGAATAGGCTTAACAATCCCGGAACAATCTCTTAAAATTTTGTCATCTATTTCAAGAATAACATATGTATGTACGGGAGAATCAATAATTGTCTGCTTGTTTAGTTCAGGCATTATCTCCCAAATTCAACCCAAGGGTATGTAGTCAAATAGTTTTTTTTTTGTTAAGCTTTGAACCAAGGATTCAGGTGTAATACCTATTCAGCCGAGTCTGCCTTGGTTCGAAAATGTGTTGATAATAGATTAGTGGAAAAGGAGGGGCAATCAAGTGGAACATGTGAACAATATAAGCAGCGTGGGGAGTAGGTATAACATGTATTTTTAAATCTAAGGAAAGTGTTATTGCCTTTACCTCAGTCAATTTAAGTTATAAGGTAATCTCATCCAAAAACTTTTGTACCACCAACTATATCCTCAATTCATGAATATTGGTGAATTTTCAATTTCAGTTGCTTAGAAATGAGGAAAAAAATACCGAAAGGTTAAAGCGTAGGATCATATCAGGAATCAGCCTGATATAGCCTGATATAGCCATATCAGCCTGATCAGGAATCAAACCCTGGATCTCAGGAATGGCAGTCAAGCACTCTACCTACTCAACTTCCGAGGCCTCAATATTAAAAGTGTCTTTAACAATTAATCAACTCACTTTCAAGATATTTTTCCACCAACACTCTACACAACAGCAGTGTTTTGCCCACACAATGTTTGATTTACAGAAAATAATAAGTAATTCAGAAAAAAAATATATGAACACCTTTGACTCTGCTGGCCATGATCAAACTCTATCAAACAATAAATAAACAAAACAAACAAGCTTTATCAAATAAATAATAAAAAAACAATGATTATGATTTCGAATATGATGCGATTAAATTATCTGCTGCAGTCATTTAAATCATGGCTTAAGGTTGTTAAAGCAGGTTGATACTGGCCAAGTTAAGCTTGGTATTGTTGAGGTTTTTGTCAACTTTTGTGCACTCCAAGCTGATGCAGTTGCATCTGATGTGTGTTTGACTTTTTTCACAAGTGCTTCTGCATGAATTTCAATTCACATAGGTTTGTATGTGTGTGTGTGTTAGTGCTATCGAGCGTAGGTGTTAACAAGTTCATAATACCGTTGACTGATGGTGTTAACTGGTTGCTGCACATGATGCTGTGGTATTCGAACGGAAGAGAGTGGAATATTTTGCTGTTGTTAATTTAATTATTTTTGGTACTAATTTGCCCACTGCGGGGTTTTTTTAAGTTTTAAGAGTTTTTTTTTTTTTGTTCGCTTAATGTTTGCTTTTTTTCTATCTGAATTAAAACTAAACAAATTGTAGGGTATGTTAGTTATTTCATTTGTTTTTACTCTTTTACTGGCTATTTTAATGTTTCGTGTATGCATTTGTGACCAATTTTTATAGGTTAAGTTCTTGGGCATTTTTATTGAACTCTACTGTAGGGTATTGTTTTGGGTTATTTAAGGTCTCTGAGTTGTAACTGAAAAAGAAAACACGTTAGACTAACAAAGCTAATGCAAGCTTTTTGCAATTACGTCATCAATTTCAATATCATCAGCAGTACCATCATCACCACCATCTTCGTTATCATCATTGAAATCAGCATCAATTGGCATTAATGCCGAAGGATGATAACGCTTAAAATTTTCGCCATCAATGCAACTTTGAATGCGTTGCAGTGATGTGTGTGTGTGTGTGTGTTTGCGAGTGCAGTTTGTGTGAAGCTATACCACCAACACTTGCCACACTCAACAATAGATGGCGCCAAAAGCAATTGATGTTCCACTCTGCTGTATAATTGAGTTGGCTGTGTTGATGGTCTTGTTGTTGTTTTTGCCGATGATGCCACTGTTGCTGCTGTTGCAGGATATCCCAATGATAAATGATTACAACACATCAGATGCGGGTATGTGTTGATTTGAAGTAATTCCATTGCTATTCGCTTGTGTGTGTGTGAAAATAATTAAGCTTTAGAAATTTAATGCGAATAATTTGCAAGCTTTCCAGGTGATGCATGAAATGCACTCAGCAATTGAGTGAAAGTTTTTTTTTTTGATATATTGTTGTAAGCAGTTGGGTAACGTAGTAGTATGACAAGAGATTTTGATTATCCTTATTTTTTGGTGTTGAATTTTTTGGAGCAAATGGCCTCAACATGAACTAAATTCGAAAGGTTGAAAAAGTAAGAGCATCAGAAATTATTTCAACAGAATGTTGACAGAGAGTTTGCACCACTGACGGAAAGTTGTTTTTTTTCACTTTTTCAGACTAAATTAATCACAAGGTATCTCTCCCTATAGAGTGGAAACTAAGTGGACAAACATGTAATTACCCAGCTAGCATTTTCAATCGTAGACGACTCTTCCGCGATAGGACCGGGCGATTAAATAAATCGTCGACGATATCCTATTCCGATCGCGCAAGTTCAGTACAACGGGAGAAACTGTGTCAAGCCGGCGACTCTTCCATTTGAGTTGTCTACGATGCGCAGAAAAGATATGTTTTCGCTGTTTTTGGTGATGTGAGATGTCCGGTCACAAGCGAGGTTTTAGAAACATACAAATTTTTATGAGCTTACGATATGTGTTAAATTATTGAGGTTTTCCGTTCGTTCCCCCCAGTTTTTTATACAGCATACGTGAGAGTCAACGTTCTAAATTCAAGAATATTGAACTGCAAACCTAGCAATATCAGCTCTGCCTGAGTAACCATTATAAACTGGTATTATAACCATTATAACTACTTTTCATGTTTCGTTTTGAAATTAAAAACATCTTTTAACCTTGAGTCAAAGCCAGACACTTAAGTTCAGTGTTCTTGTACTCATTATCCTTGATGGCAACGGCGTCTTCCTTTGTGCTCATGAAAAATCAATGCGGTGATATTTTCTGCTACCAATTGATTTTGTTGTTGATGTTTTTGTTCTTGTGTAAGCTTGCTGTTGTTATGTTGGTTTTAAGCACTTGTTTCGGTCCAATGGTCCAGCCAGCCTACAATATCTAAAGTTTTCTTATTATTAACGTTGTTGTGCTCTTATAAAAGACACATATAATATAACACAAACACACAGATAGTATGTATTTTTTTTTTACTCTGCGTGTTGTAATATAGTATTGTTGTGTTTGTCTAACTTCTAGCAAGACAACAAATTGTGGGTTTTAAACCAACTCTCCAAGATTATTTATATCTAAATTTGCGAGTGTTTATGTGTGTGTTTGAGTGTGTTTGTGTGTGTTATTAGACCACCACCTCAATAAATCATTTAAATCGAATTTAGACGCACTAAAGCTGAGGTCAGGATGCAACTTAATGTTTTTGGTACACATTGTTCTGGCTGTAGGATTAGCAAGAAGATATTTTCAATTTTTTTTGTATTTCTAAAAGCCAAAATCCAATTTGGAACTTTAATTTTGTATGAGTACATATTATTCCCTGTTTGCCCATTGAAAAATATATGAAATTTTAACACGAAATTGACATGTCATGGAATATAATTTGAAGCACTACACTTCTGGTGATTGGGGCGAACAGTTACTCGTATAACATCCTGGTTTTTATCTGTATCAATTATTTCAAAATTATTAACAAAAATAATTTCCTGTTATAACATGCTGAGTGCACAAAATGACAATTTCAATGACCCTCAACAGTCTGCAAAATGAAAAAACAAAAAAAAAAAATATATAACGAATGCAACGCTTCTATAATTTTTAAATCCGAAGATCACACACAGCTTGTAGGGTGGTCGTGTTGCTACAAACACAAACGTATTTTTATAAAATTGTCACATAGTCACAAACTCTTACATTGTCCATCAATGATAACTCATAAACTTTTCTTCACGTTCAAGATGAGGGTGTAAGCGAAATTATTGTAAACCGATGAAATAAACCCATCAACAATAACCTAATTTCGTGGCTATAGATGAGCCATGGTGGCCTTAGCAAAGTTTCCAATGCTTATGCAAAATAAACTGTTTTCTGAATGCTGCATTTTGTCCTAAAAATTTAAACGTACGTTTATACAAAAAAATCATTTTGAACTCAATAAAATTTTTATTGCTTACAAACACAATATGTTTATGAGTACATAATTTAGCTTTTATACATACTCCACTTATGTGATTGTATAGGCGCACTGTATTTATAAAGACTATGATAAAAATACTTGAAATAATATGAATATTAAGAGTGATATCAGATGGAATAAGAGAACAACAACTTAATTAGCATTTTAATCAAGAATGATAGAAACAAGATTACGCGTTCCGCAACTGAGAGAGAGAGAGCATGACGTCACTAGTGATATTGTCAGACTTTGGAATAATTTTACTTTGGGACCAACGACTAAATATTTTTTTTTTCTTATTTTTATAATATGTATATGGACCTTCAAAACCTATTGGTGCAATAAAATTTTGTCGGTCTCAAATGATTTGGGAGATAACAATCTTGAAAGTTTAAAAAATTCGTATTTTTCGTATATGAAAATATTCATATTTTTATACAGAAGAGTGGATATTTTTACTTTACTTACTTTTCCGAAAGAAGTCATTTTTCATTTAGTCAATTTGCCTTAGCGATCGCACAGTTGCATACGTTTTTGTCAAGCAAAAGTACTGTGTGACGTCATGCACTCAATTGAGAAAGAGAGCATTAGATAACAGGACTTCGGAACGCGTAATCTTGTTTCTATCATTCTTACATTTTAATAAGAGAAATACTAGTATTTCGATAAAAATAATAGTGATTTCGAGCTTGCAGTCTTACTTTTTTTTAATAATGCTAGTTCTATTTTTGAAATACTCGTAGAAACAAACAGCAAATATTGAAATATCTTATTCTTGACACAAGTTCTCTCATTTTAAATTAAATCTAAAATTTTCCAAAATTACATATTTCTATCAATTCAATTCTGCAAGAAAACACAAAAAATGAAGTTTTCCAAAAACGAAAAACATCCATCATTAACTTATGGCTTAGTTGGCAGTAGTAGACTGGTCAGTACATGACCCATAATAACCAATTTTTGACAAAACCATTCTGTATTCAATGATTCGAAAAGAAATAGAAGATCTTAATCATTAGATATTGTACTGCTTCATTCCCCATAAGTTCAATGTCAGACCTATAATGGTCGTTTCTTTTATTAATCTGTGACTTTTTGCGCTTTTTTTTACGTTGCTAAGCAATGTTGCATCCTTTTTTTAAACTGCTTTACTCCTCGATTTAAGAAGTTTATGCAACAAAAACTTTAAAACTTTGAAAACCATAACTTGCTTGTATAGAAAACATTTTTGTTTTTTTTTTCTACTTAAAACTCAGAAACTGCATCTAAACGCTATTCATAAATTTAGCTTGAAAGCATAGTCAAAAAGCTTTTACCAAAAAACCAAAAAAAAAAAAATTACCAATTCTGGAAACTAGTCAAGTAAAAGGCTGCCTAGATTTCACTTGCACTGAACAAACGTGCACACGAACAAAAAACACACACACACACACTCTAAGGCATACTCACACTGACTCTTAATAAATATGTGTATATACTAGATATTTTATAGCCTTAGAAGCGCAAGGAATCGTCGTCCTTCTAGTTAATTAAATTTAACCCCAGAGGGTGTTAAAAGTCATTACAAAGCATTGATTGCATCAACACTGATTGAGTGGTTGTTGTGTGAGGAGGTTGAGTCTATGTGTGTGTGTGTGTGTGTTTGTCTGTATTATGTAAATTTGCATATTTTTCTTCTTCGTTTCTTACCGCACCCCATCAAGCAGCGTCTCGCTTCGGCTATTAAATGCATGTCCTCAAAAGAGCTTAATTTTTAATCGAATAACGTTGAAATTTAAGAGGAAATCTTAAATTTTAATCCAGACAAACATAAATTGATGGTTTTACTGGCGCAGACTATTCGGTATAGTTAAAAGTTATAAAAAATTAAACTCTTTAGTTGAACAATTTGCGGTTAACTCACAACGGGTGTGACGATGTGAGACAGCGAAATGTCACTGAAATGGGATGGGATTTGGAAAAACGAAATGTACTGTCGTTCACATTGAAAAACAAAACAAAAACACAAAAAAGAAAAAAAGTGATAAAAGCCGAAACAAATGACTTTTTCCTTTGAAATCTTTTACCATAGGTAGATTAATTGGCACCCGCCCATCTTACTGCTTAAGAGGGTATGTTTCACCTACGAAAGCAAGTTAGAGAAGAATTCGTGGTGAATAATTCTATTTTACATAGGACACATCACATAGAACCATTTATTTACACAACTTACAAGTGAGCTTCCAAGATGCTATTATGCGACCCTCGCATACACTTGTGCGAAATTTCTTCGAAATTAAAAGGTTTGCTCTTACAAGTTATATAAAAGCTGCTCGACAGCTTTCTCAACATATTTATTTAGAAGATGTTTAAAAGCCAATAGAACTTCGATAAGATATTTGACTTACACCTTTCGCAAGGGACTCAGCTATCTTAAAAAATATCTATGTATTATTCTTTAAATTTTATTTAAATCTAAAATCAAATAGATCTTAATAGGATTCAAGCACAAGATTCTCACATTCAGATCCCATACAATATTCGTAAGAGCACACACATAGAAATTTTTCGTTCACCACAACTGAAAAATTAGCAAACTACACTTCGTTTGCGAGTTTTATTTACCACAAACGAATATTCAGTTGTCAACTTAAAAATATATCTTATATGTGTATATATACCGCAAGCTATTTCGGCCATTATTATGTATTATATTAATTGTCTTTCCCCCCCATGTCCATCCGTTTTCTTATGGATTGTACTCATCGCACCTCTGTTGCTATCTCCGTCCGCGTATTAAGCAAATTACCAATTTGATTATATAGATCAGTTTGTCCATAAAGTAACTCTGAACTATAAGATTGTGTGTATTCAATGAATGGAAAAACTAACGAAGTTTTCAGTTGGGAAAAACATTTTTTCAATTGCTGCAATTTAAAAATCATTCGTGTATAGGACAAACGACATTAATTACCTGCAACTAAATGAAGCGTTTCTCGCAACTGAACTATTACACTGCGTTACACACATTCTGTCCTATGAACCAAATGTACATTTTCGGAAAGGGGATGACAAATAAAAATACACGTGTATCGCCGTTTTTCATGTACACGTCAGAATTTTTTTTTATGTTTAAGTTCTGAGGTGCCACACAGTGGGATGGCTCCATACATATGTTGGAAAAAAATAGAAGGAGCTGTTGGAATTTGATGAAACTTAATTTCTAAAAGTATAATGGTACGCTAGTTCCAAAATTGGTATTAGTTTTTTTTACCGGTTTCGGTTGGATAAAATTGAGTAATTTCGTTAATACTGGTTTTGAAGAAACGACTCGTTTGCCCTTACTTTTGGATTATCTAGCACTTGGAACTAGATTACCCTATTGTAATATATTCTGACACTTGAAACAGAATATATTTCGATGAATGTGGAAATGTTTTTAAAACAACGGCACTTGAACCGAGAATCTGACGTGTACATGAAAAACGGCGATACACGAGTATTTTTATTTTTCATCCCCTTTCCGAAAATGTACATTTGGTTCATAGGACAGAATAAAAGCTCATTTTTGTAACGCAGTGTTATTATGACAACTGTTGAAAGGTTTGCAAATAACGATCCCAAGCGCGACAAATGAAGTTCGTTTGCGGCAAACTGGAAATAAACGTTTTTTTTTTTCTTTGCGTGCAATATCTTGTTTTTTTTTTCAATATAATCTTATTCATATTGAATCTATGCAATCTATGCAATATCTTATTTATAGTTTCGAAAAAAATTTCTATTTCTTCCACCCACTAGTTCAGAGAGGCTCCTCGTCTCGGCTTTGGCTTAGAAGTACATATTGCAAGGCTATACTCCGAAGTCTTTGCTATAATAACTCCGAAGTCAGTGAAATAATAAACGTGCTCTCACAAGTACTTTCAAACTATTATCGGGGGAGCATAATGCTTCCACTTGCAAGTTCAAAGAGGCTTCTTGGCTCAGCTTCGACTTAGAAATATATACGATGCTTATACGAGGTTTAACTCTGAAGACCAGGATAAATTATTTCTCAAGACTTAAAAAAGCAAGACGATCTAACTTAAACTTCAAACTTGCCTTCATGACTATTTTAGAGCTATTATCGAGGAAGGAAATTTCAATCCTTATTTACCAAGTTTTTAAATACTTTTATCAAGAAGAAACCCTATTCGAACCTCTTGGAAGTTCAATTATTTGTGGGGCATGACCGTCTCTTTATTGAATGCACTGAAAAAATGGACTCCACGCTTTTTTTTTACCCTAGCGCATTAACTCAATGAGTGTAATTATTCCATAGAACGCCATTGCATGTTGTTGCATTTTCGATCTTGGACTCATGACATGGGGTCAGTTATTAATTGAGTAAAGCACGACTTAAACTGAGCTTATATGAGTACTTTTTGCCTTTAAAATAATTGAAGCTCCTTAAAGTGGTCCGTAGAGAAGTCTTGATGAAGAAGAAAAATTGTCTAAAATGAAAATGCTTGGATTTAAATTGAAGTGAGCTTAAATAGTATATAAAGTGAGATTAAGTATAAGCATGAATAAAGCCATTTTTGGCTCACACACACACACACACACACACACACACACACACATACACACACAACAAAGGGCTCCCAACTTCTACTATAAAAGCCAGAGAACTGAATGGGCACGAACGAACGTATGAATGACAAAGAAAGCAGAAGATAAAGAGTGGGCGCCACCAAAAGTAGGCGTTACGCTGTGGTTAAAAGCAGCCTCTTACGCTGCTCATCATAATGGCTCGATTTATTAATAAGTTGAGCTACGAAGGCTTCTCTAATGCAATCAAGTTTCCAGTTGCATGGTTTTGTCGCTTAAGCGAATTTCTTGCCATAGAATGCTCGCAAAGAAGAGTTTCGAAGGCTATAGTAGATGTTGTTGTAGTTTTTGTTGTTGCCGGTATTACTTGATTGTTTGCTGAATAGTGGTGTTCGCCAATGAGTTTAAGAAGTTCAAAAGTTAGAGAGCGGCATTAGTGCGAGTGTGTGTGTGTGTGTGTGTGTGTAAGTTAGGAAGCAAATTGCTATGATTGCGTTGCAAAGCTGCACAGCGTGAAAAACTGGGCTACGTTGATATTTAATGTGGGCGGAATGCTTTTCTTAAATTTCGTTCAAACTCTTTTAACTTAAGTTCCTTGCATTTTTAAGTCCTTGTAAACATAAAAGCAAAATATTATTTTTTTTTTTTTTTTGGTGAGTAAAACACCTAATAGAGAAATATAACCACTTTCACTGCTGAAGGCTTTCAAACACTTTGTTGGTGTCTTGGAGAAAAAAAAAAAAACAAGTGGCCTATAGTGGAAGGGGAGGAAATCTTGCAAGATATAAAAAAGATGCAATGTTATTTTTGTCAAGCAAAGTTTCAAGCATACTCTGAGGCGCCTAAAAGTGCATTTCTTGACTTAGAAGAGGCATTAATGCAAACGCCTTGATTTTGTTTATTAACAGGCAGTCAAGAATCTAATTTAATGCTGCCATATTTTTATATTAAATAAGAACAAAAATAATTATCAATTTTTAATTAAAAAAAATAACTTATGATATTTTTGTCTTACTCTCTATTACAGAGAGGAGGAAGTCGTTATCACGGACATCGACACAATCAACGTTCGCAGTCACTGAATCGTGGACAAGCGCTCTCTCAAGCAGACGTCAGCGGCATGTGGTGACAGCGGGGTGCCTCAGGTATGCCCTAGTCGAAGTTTTTGTTTTTTTAAATAAACATTGTTTCATTTTTTACTTCGTTCCATCTATCAATACAGGAGGTCAGGCTGGTTGCGCTAGCTGCGCCATGGGTAATAAACTGAGCTGTTCCTGTGCGCCGCTTATGCGCAAAGCATACCGATACGAGGACTCGCCTTGGCAAACTTCTCGTCGTAGGGATGGCCATCTCCTGAGGTAATTCTTAATCCGATTTTAGTTCTATAATATTACATATATTATTTTTTATTGCTTTATTAATTGCATGCAACATTTTTGAAGCAACATTTTTTAAAATCCATGCGTATTCATGTCCTTTAAACTACTCCTTTACTCACCAACGCTCTCTTTCGTCATGCACCTTCACCAATTTCCGCTTTAAGTTATTTCACTTTTCGTTTATTTTTTGTTGTTTTTTTTTTTTGCTTCAATTGATTGCAAATCAGCCAACAATTTATTTATTTTAAAATTTGTTCAAATATTCCAAAATTTTAAAAATTTAAAAGAAAATTAATTAAACTTTTCTCGTTTCTTTCTTATGTTTATGTCTTCCAAACTTCCTCTCTCTCTTTCTGTCTCTTGTCCATTTAACTACCAACAACCAACGTCCAAATTAAACACCTTTATAAAACCAACCAATCTACCAATTAAACCAACAACCAACACCAACTCAACCACGCAATTGAAATCCATCATTAAAAAAAAAAAAAATAAATCAACTGCAACAACAAATAATTTCGGCCACACTTGACTGCGCAAAATTCAACAACTACAACTATAACAACAAACGTCCTGTTCCCTCCAACACCTGTACTACTCTACTACAATAAAAACAACAACAAAATACTCTCGATTCAAAATCTGAATGTAAAATTTTTCTCTTAAAAATATTTGATTAAAACTGTCTCTTTTTCTCTCTATATATTTTTTAATACACTGCACAAAAAAATATTTGATTAAAAATTGTTAACGACTATATTTGAAATTTTTAACAAAAACAAAAAAAAAATTTATATACATATCAATTTTTATGTGCAAAAAAAAAAAATAAAAAAATAAACAAAACAACATGATTTTTGGTAACACAAACAGTTCGTTCAGGTTGTGGGCTGAGGTATTCCATGTGTCAGCCAGCGGTGCTGGTACCGTTAAATGGCAACAAGTATCCGAAGATTTGGTTCCTGTCAACATAACCTGCATTCAAGATTCGCCGGAATGCGTCTTTCACATTACAGCCTACAACAGTCAGGTCGACAAGATACTCGATGTGCGACTTGTACAACCAGGTGAGTAGCCGCCGCAATCATATAAAAACAATATGAGTACGATGGGAAAATTGAAGATTTTATAATAGCGTGTTCAGTAAATTTATGGCGAAATTTTCATAATTTCTAAAATTAAATATTGTATATTTTATGTATAGTATATTATGAGAGGTGACCATAATACCTTATTTCTGAGAGATGACCATAATCCTCAGTATGCTACACTATTGGCCCATGGTTCGATTCCCGGCCAGGCCATGGTCCCGCAATTTAACTTTTTTCATTTCTTTTCTCATTGAATCTCTAAAGAACTAAAATTGAATATTCATCAGTAATTATGACTTGAAATTTGCAGTTGGTGGTAGAAAAGTTCGTAAATGGGATTGGTTCATAACTTAAATTGACTGAAGTAAATGCTTAAGACTTGCCTCAGATCCTAATTCACATGTTTCTATCACTTCCCGTATACTTTCGCCCTCATTCGAATAAAGGCAGATTTCACTGAATAACTATAACCAAATATCCTTGATACAAAGTTAAAAAAAAAAATGGTTATGTAATGAAAACTAAAAAACGATGAAAAATTTATAGTTCCACTTTGGTTGTTTATTTTGAAAGCTTATCATTAAAACTTATACTTGAAATAAATATTGCTTTTCAGCTTTCAATAACTACAAAATTCCTCCATAACACAGGACAAAATTTGTTTTTCAAATTTCACTTCATAATAAATATAAACTACTAGCGATACCGTAGTTTACGCGCGCTGCTTCACCCGGCAATTGTAAAATAATAGTTAATTAGCGATACCCGGCACTCAATATCAAAAATTTTGTTTGTATGGTCGGAGCCAGAACCCCTTTTCTAATGCTCGTTCCAATTCTCTTGTCGAAGGACATCAGCAAGTGGTATCTCCATTCTGTGTTACAATGTTGCTACTTTTACTTCCATAGCTATTTTGAATCAAAAATTTGGCTTGTATGGGCGAAGCCACACCTCTTTTACAATTCCCGTGCCAGTTTTCCAGTAGTATCTGGTAATATCTGGCTAATTAGTAACTGCATACTGAGTTTCAGTGATATGCGACATTTACTTCCGAAGCTATTCGATATTAAAATATGTCCTTGTATGGGCGGAACCACACCCCTTGTCCACTCTATTCTGAGTTTTAATGTTCTGCGACTTTTACTTCCAAAGCTATTCGATGTAAAATATTTGGTTTATATAGGCGGAGCCAAGCCTTCTTGTCCAATTCCCGTCACTGTTTTTTAGTAGATGGATATAACCAAGTGGCAACTCCATACTGAATATTATTGTTATGAGGAATTTAATTCTAAAGCTATTCGATATTATTAATTTGAATTGTATGAGCAGTGACACGCCCCCTTTTCCAAAGCCTGTCCCAGTTTTCCAATAGAAGGATATCACCAAGTTGCAACTCCATACTGAGTAACATTGTTGTGCAACATTTAGATCCAAAGATATTCTATATCAAAAATAGCTTGTATGGGCGGAACCACACCCTCTTTTTCAAAGTCCGTCTCAGTGTTCTAGTACATAGAAGGACATTACCCAATAGTAATTCCATTATGTTTTATTGTTATGCGACATTTATTTCCAAAGCTATTCGATATCATATTTTTGAATTATATGGGCGGTGCCACACCCCTTTCTTCAATGCTTGTTCAGTTTTGCTAGTCGAAGGACGCGACTAAATAGTACGCTCTTACCAAGTTTCATGAATGTGTGACTTATAGCTTGAAAGTTATACCGAAAATTTTGTCCAACGCCCATAAAATTTTACCTGTGGAACGCCACTTGTAAATCGAGGTAGAGCACCGAATTCCGATGCTATGCGACCTATAATTTCAAAGCTATTCGCTATCGTAGATTTGGGTTGTATGGGAGGTGCCACGTCCCCTTGTACAATGTTCCATGAATTTTTTCCAAAACCTTCCCGGAACTATTACGAACAAACTCACAGTAGGAAGTATCCAATTTGGTCCAGTCGTTTTCAAGTTTTAAGCATCCGAACAAACCAAGATTCATTTTTATATATTAAGATGATAGTCAATATTTAATTTGTTTTAAGTATTTTTTTTTTCTCTCATTGAAAGCTGATGAGAGTGAGCAGAATTTAATTCAATTAAATGAATTTGATTAATTAAATTAAAAAAAGCAAATATTTCCTCGATTTTTTTTCAAACAAGCAACTTATTGAAATGGTGCAAAAATAAGCTCAAGATTTTCTCCATGTACATAGGTAAACATAAAATTCTCTCACCAAACAAATCCTTCTCATTTGGAACTTTCAAATTCAATTAGTTAAATGAGCAGATTCTAAGAGATCTAAGCGTTTATTTAAAAAAAACTTAGTTTGTGTTTTTCTCGTTTGAACGCGTTAACGTGCGTGGATATTTTGATGGCAATATTATGAACCGTGGGGTCTATGGTTCAAATCCGCCAATTGACACAAAAAAATGTTTCAATTGAAATTAATTTTTTTTAACGGCGTAAATCTGAGAGTAAATAAGAGTAGATAATGCCCTTTAAAGCTTCTTGAAAATATGCACATTTGCCGTTCGGAGTCAGCATAATACTGCTAGGTTCCGTACTGGATAACTTGTATACAAAAATACAATAACACGCACAACACAATTGAATATTAAGAATTTCAACAAAAATTCTCTCAAAAGCTGATAGCTATGGCCAATTCGTCTATTTTTCGAATATTTTGAATATTAGTTTTTGTCATTTCAAGAGAAATCTTATAACTCACAAATTTTTCAGGTACTCGCATTGGACAAGCATCCGAGTGCTTTGTCTACTGGAAGGATCCGATGACAAATGACACTTGGGGTCTGAACTTCACCTCCCCGATAGATGCCAAGCAATTTCGCGAATGTTGTGTAAGTATTCTCTTACGGATCAGCAAAGCCAACAAACACGCTCGAATCGTACGAGCACGATTTGTAGTAGTTACTTTATAACAACAATAAAAATAGAAGAATACAACAAAAAAAAAAGAAAAAGAAACAACACTACAACAAATCCATGTTTGCTTTGCTTATCCTGTGTAGGCAAGGTTCAGTGCACATTAAACGATATAAATAAACCAAAAAAAAAGCTAATTAAACAACTTCCTCAATGAAACAATTGAAATTTTGAAAAAAAAACACTTTAAATTAAAACACAAATATTCTTTATTTTTTCAAAACGAACAAAATTTAATTTTACTTGTAAAAAAAATCGCCTTGGTTTTATTAACTAACACACACAAGACATAAGTTCAAATTTAAGTTCATGTAAACTAGTTGAAGAATTGTTCATTATTACGTACGAATTAATCATTACGTTGCGTTACGTTATTCATGTTGCTTTGTATATTGATTAAATTTATCGAATTTTTTCAACTATGTTATAGTTATGTTAAAAAAAAACCCCCAAATATAAATAAAACAATGCTTAAACTCATTCTTATGCTCACCAGTCATAAACTACAACAATCAGTCACAAACAAAACCAACAAACATTCATGACATCACTATGGGTGAAATAGAAGCAATTCTTGCTGAACACCCTGAGTACCCTTTTGGTACTTCTTTCCAATCTTATCATATAATATCGCTAATATCTCTCGTCTGAATGCAAAATACGTTAAAGACATTAACGACATCATTCCACATATGAGTCTTGTGCCATATTTAGGTTATATTAAAGAGTCGTATAGAGTAGGTTGGGATAAACTCAAAATTAGGTTTCTATTCGAGGAGCTCTTAAAATTTTTCCATTATGGAATTTGAGAAAGGACATATTGGTTACAGAACAGAAGAAATCGAGTTAAAAAATCGTCAATTTGAATTTCGGAGGGAGTCATATTTACCTCATAAGCACAAAAAATTATATGTTATTCCAGAACATGTCCTTAATATCTTCTTCAAACTGTTCCCTTTTTATAAGTGAAGATTTGTTCATTAAATAAATCAAAAGTTGGGTGTCAGTTTTATATACAAATATCCTAAGAATATAATAAGTCATATTCAATTTACTTAAAAACTTCATCTTCCTGGCATTTTTATTTTAAGTTACTTCTCTGAATTTAGTCTCTTATTATAATTTATTTATTTCATTTGAAAGGAAAATTAAGAAAGTTTCTAAGTCCCTTTTAGGTATTTGTATCAAAACTATATCAAGAAAGTATATTTTAAACATAATGCACCCATAGAGAATTCCTTTTCTAAATCTCTCCAGCAGGCACACAAACATCCATCTACTAAAAAACTAGCTAATTGACTCACTCTCCCTCTATATTTTCATATTTATGCATACATGTAGTATATATATATGTATATGAAATTGTAGCATTAACATTACTACATTGAACTCCTCCTAATCGATCTCTTTCTTAATTCTATATTTCATGATTTTTTCAGGTATTTTACATTGTAAAGAAATACGTTAGTATAACTGTTGCCATCTCTTTTTAATCAAACTGATATCACAGACACACACAATTCACGTTGTTTTTGTTGGTTTCCTCAACAGAGACTCAGTATCGTAATCATCGATTAAAAAATTATTTCGTTTTTAGCTATTGGCTTTCAAAATTCAAAATTTGTCGCATGTTTGGAAATTTATTTTTTATAGTTTTCATTTGATTCCCCCCTCCAATAGATTCACAATGATTTCAGAAGTTCTCACAAGACTTTTTGTTTTTATTTTCAGTGTATTATCACTTTTCACTTTCTATCACTTTCTCCCAATTTCATAACCTACAGTGTTTTTCTCACAAGCTCAGTCTCACTTCTCACTTAGAACAATAAAGTATAGCTGTCTCACTTGTACAACGAAAGTGTTTATCTTCTCTGCTGTTCACTTTTTCTCAAGTGAACTGCTCAAATACTAAGTTTCTATTTTTCTCTTCGATGTATTGTTATCACTGTCTCTATTTTTTTTTTTTTGTTTGTACGTTTGTGAAATGTTAAACAAATTTTTTATTTCCTGTTCTTCACGTAAGCAAAGCTCACTTTTACTACTCTTCTCTCTCACACGTCATACTCTGCTCGCTTTTTCAGTGTATTTTCAATTTAAATATAATAACAAAAAAAAAAACAAAAACATACACAAACTTCAAAGCATTTTCGTGCAGTGCATAAATGTTCACGCAAAATAAAGCAACACAAAAGAAAGAACACCTTTTCATGAACATTTTCGATATACTTTTAATTTGTCGGTTCCTTTATTTTTCAAAATAGAAATCAATAAAACTTTATCTAAAAAAAGAGACAAAAACACTCAATTTTATATAATTATATTATATTCTCTCATTTCTTTTTCTCTTCCTCTTCTTCACATTAAAACTTCATAAATTACAAACCAATAAATTACACCATTTCGACCTAATGAAACAAAAATATATAAAATTCGAAATCTTCACGAAAACAACAACAACAATTACAAACCCAAATAAAACCACTACAACAACAACAACTTATTTTATCTCTAACTTCTTTATATGTATTGCAATTAAATTAAATACTAACTTTTGTAATTTTTTGCCTACAAATCGATTGCATTTGACGCGTACGTAAATATTTGTTACATATTTGGAAATTGTACACGAACGTTTGTATTTGAAAAAAAAAAAACATAAACCTTGAAATTTGAAAATTTTAAAATTTGTCGTCCACCGAAAATGCAAAAGAAAAATGCAAAACGATTTAAAACAATCGCACGCATCCTTTACTACAACTCCTTATCCTATCCCATACATCCCTTACCCGATGATGAATCCTAAATAAATGGCGGTTTTTTTAAAACAAATTAAAAACGAGTCAAAAACTTGTTGGAACTTAGTCACTAGTATATATTGATTAAAGTAAACCTAACACATATATATCTATCAAGTATTAGAATTTAAGAGCATGAAAAAAAGAATGAGTTTACAGCCAGGTTTACTCTTTGTAAACTTGAACTTTGTAGATTTAACGACGCGCGATTTAAAACTTGACGCATTGGAAGCATTACGAGTGTTTCAGAGCTTTTGCGACATATTTTGTTTTTTTGGGAAAAAAAACTACAGTAATAAGCATTAGTATGAAGATATCAACAAAAATATCAGTGAGAAAGTGAGAAAACTAGAGAGCATGAGTAGTAGTATTTAAAAAAAATAAACTATTATATATATCCATGAATACATGCTATATACATATTTCAAAATATTATGAAAAAGAACTAGTATATAAAGTGTTGTGTTTGGATTTGATATATATAGTATATATATATATATATATGTAACACAATAACCGTTTCAATGGCTAGACTCTAAAGTAACAGTATATTTTTCTAAGCACTTAAGCACTCAACATAAGCAGTTAAAATATAGTTCAGCAAAGTTTATATAGGTTAAATAAATACAAATACAATTGTAAACATAATGGCTTCCATTGTCTGTAGGTTTCATTTCAGCAAAATTAGAGTTAAAACAAAACCTGTAAAGCTTTTACTTAATATAAATGATAAATTGATCATTATTACAAAATGCTTTTAAAGCAAAAGTCTTTTAAAGTGTTTCTTGTCCCGCATAAAATAACCACAATAGCTTGACACTATTTCCAAGTTTCAAACAGATACATAAAAAATACTCTCTATCTTCATTCTCTTAACATTTACATTAAAGGTTATTTCTCTGACAAACGAATTATTAGCTTCTTCGCTCGGTTGGAACGCTTAGCCGAATAGCCAATAAAGCTTAAAGCTATTTTCTGAGTTAACAAAGGTATACACAGATGATCTTTTATCTCATTAAATTATAAGTACATTCCAAGAGAGATCTCTCAGTATTATGCTCTCAGAATACTCCTTGTTTCTTCTTATAAGACTTTCACTTAAGACGAGCCTCTCCCTGTATTTCTTCTAAACAGGTTCCAGATCTCGGAATTTACTTATGTTTACTTATTTACTCCTCCTTTTTATTCATTTATAAACTTGCATTAAGAATAGAGTATTTCTATAAATCCTTTTCTGAATTAATTATCCCATAATTAAATAAAAGACTCAAAAAAACCTTTTTCAATAGTCAATAAAATGCCTTAAAGCTTCTTTAAGGCTGCACGCAAAAGCTCTTAATGCACCTAACTGTAGAGTAATTAGAGTAAAAACAAAAACTAATTAAAATAAAGACGAAAACAAACAACATGTTACACATTAATGCAAATTTGTTTATCTCTCTCCCGCTCTCTGTCTCTCAATATATATCTCTCACACGCACTCTATGCAAACTCGGTGTTTTTTAGTCACTTTAAAAATTCGAATTTATCAATTATTTTCACTTTCTGTCCCACTCACTCTCTCTCTCTCTCTCTCTGTAACTCTATTATGACTTTAAACACGATATCTTCTTAAACTTGTTCTTATCTAAGAATTGTTTAATGCATCAATTTTTAAGAGATTTTTGCCACAAACTCATGATTAATTTAAAAAAATAAAAAAAAAACAGCAAAAACAACATGACGCGCCTAAAAGCACACAAACAGTAAATTTATTAAATAAACGTATACAGTAAAAGCTCGCTTAAAGCACAAAGCAAGTCATAACAAAAATCAATGCAATCGGAATTTCCAAAAACTTTTATTAAAATCTTTTCAATTCACTTAACTTTTAATGTTTTAAATCCTTGAATACATTAACTAAATAATTAAAACTATTTAAAGAAAAATAAACAATTAAATTTGAGTAAAGAAAAAACCGCATACACAGAACCTTGTGATTCCCAACCAACTAACCTAATGATAGTGCGACGTTTTACAGTCGCCTTCTTTCAAATTTTCACGAAAGGCCTCATCGAGCTACTCGCTGAAATTGGATCCGCCGGGCAAGGGGAAAGTCAAGGCGAAGCGAAAGCCTTTGAGCACACCGGCCTCACCGTCGCGCGTACGCGAGCCGCAGTGCACATGCATGACAGCCGAACAGTATGCACGCCTGAGGGCGCAGGATCCCAGATACAGAGGTGGGTCCATAAACGAAACACAAACGAAAAGAACAGCAACCAACGCAAAACAAAAAACAACAAAAGACACACAAACACAAGAAAAATACTAGAACGTGGACAAATCCCAAGACCACCTCCTCCCACCCATGATACAATTATACAAGGTAGGAGTGACAGTTCTTTCGTCTTACGCCAACTGTCAAAAATAGTATAAATTAGAGAACGAAAAAAGAAAAAAAGAAAATAGAAAACAAAATATACAGGCAAATGACAGTCGATGTAAGGTACTGATGAGAAAAAAGCAAGTTGTCACTCCTACCTTGTATAATTGTATCATGCTCCCACCTCTCTTGATTTATTCGATTGTTGGCAGCTGATGCTGACAGAATGCTTACCATGACCATATGGTCCATTTTCATTATTTTTTTTTTGTGATTTCTTACCCCGACTTTATTAAAATGGTGAATTTTATTTTGACGCGCGAGTCACACACACACACATTACGACAAACGCAGAGTGACTACTACTATAATAACAACAACACACGAATAACAACAGCAACAAACACATGCAGTTGTAGCTCGTTCTGTCATAAGCTCATCCTCATACATTCATGCATCCTTGCAGGTTCATCAACTCTGCCGCGTACTGCTTCACGCACCAATGACACCGATGGTCAACAGAAAGTCGCTACGGCCACCTCGAGCACCTCACTGTATGACAACGTAGCCTCTAGTGGTGGAGTCGGTGGCACTGTACAAGCTGGTGGCGGAGGCGCAGTACAGGGCATGCAAACAGCTGGACAGGGTAAGTAAAATGGTGACATACTTTTAATGATGGCTCAGCGTAAAGTAGCTGATGATGGGTAGAAAATAGGACAGCAAGGTGAATATAGGAAATGATACACATGCAAAGAAAAAAGCTTTCAACTCCACCCTAAGATAAAGCTTTGTGCGAAGGCAGCTAGCAAAAGCTCTTGCAAAACTGACGCATGTCAACTAAACTGGGAAGTCGTTGGGAAGAGTTGAAAAGTTGGCACGCTGAGAACAGTTGAGCAACTCAGCAGCTGCTTGTCAGGGGCGCATTCTTCAAAATAGCTGATGGCCTCAAGCAATAGGCCCAAACTGAAGTTTAAGTTTTATAGATTAAAACTAGATAGAAATTAAAAGCTTTTATTGTTTAAACAATTTATACGAAAAAATATGAAAAAATGAGTCTTGTATTCAAAAGTGAGTTCTAAGCTCTTGAATTTTGCCGTATTAAGTACATGATAGTTATTTAGTTATTTTATTATATAATAAAAAAAAACATTTGTTTTTAAGAGGTTAGTTTAAGTCATTCACACATAGAGGAATAAATTTCCTAAGAATGCAGTTGGGATAATAATGATAAAAATACTGTAAGCTCATGAAAGCTTTTTTGCTTAACGTGACGTAGTTTATCTTGAAAGCTCTTTCCGAGCTATTTATATTGTATTTTCTCAAAAATTAACTCACATATTCTAAATCAGTGGTGTTCACACACATAATACTACAATTTTCGACTTTAGTGCTTGTGTTTGTAGCTCTCTCGCTCTCTGCACTGACAAAAATTTGAGTGCATGTATTATGCAAGAATTGTGTTATAACTATCATTGTCATCATCATTATAATTATCAGTATCATTATCATTATCACTATCATTATCACTGTCATTATCATCATCATTATTATTATTTTAATTCTTCAAATAACGCATTTTCATATGCCTTAAACATTTTTATATGCAGTGCAAAGTACACGACCAAATGGCACGAACCTTCTCGCTTGAAGTTACAGCGCCAAATGATTGAGAGAACTTCGTGCATTCGATCGTGTACGTATTTCGATTCTCGAATAAAGCTTTCGAGCCTCACCACGCGTGGTACTACGTGAACATCACTGTTCTAAATTATCCGAATGAATTCACATCGATAGCAAATTTTTCATATTTAGTAAGATTTCAATAAACTTATGAATTACAAGATAAACTTTGAAAAACTTGTGTATATTTCTCTTGTGGCATTAAAACGTTTCTTAAATCAGCTGTAATGAAAAGATAAGTAGGAAAGACGCCATTTTAAGACCGTTGAAAGCAATTCTTTAGAACTTTTTGCAAAATTATTAGATTTTTATAATTTGAATACTTCTTATTCATGAAGAAAGTTTTCTCAGATTAATCTTGGTACATTTTTAAAAGAATATAGTTTTCTTAAGGTTGAAAAACTAACCAATTGTTGATTTTTTTCAAAGCAGGTTCAACTATACATTGCACCAACATGATTGAAACTATTTGAACCAGACGTTACCCTTTTTGTTACAAAACTGCCCTATCTGCCCATGAGGAATACTTTTTCTAAAGATAAATATTGCAAATCTTTTCAAATTGTCAAAAAATTTTTGAAAATATGGTTTAAAAAGGGGAAGGCGGAAGGCGGAGTTTCGTGTTTTGAATACTCTTCCAAATATCACCATTTGGTTGAATTTTTGTTATTCTTAGATCCTTACACGATAATACTGATGTAGATATATTTATACACCATGTAAGAGAGTATATTTGTTGCGTCAAAAAGTTTACAAACTTTCCTTTCTGAAGGAAAGTAAAGATGCCAATGATTATATCTGAATCGATTTTTAAATTTTTAGATGTTTATACTTTAACAACATTTAAAAAAACACAGTCTTTAAAAGTAACTCTCCTTAGTAAAAACAGTCAAGAAGAAACTCTCTTTTAGGAATTAACTATCATTTACATATGAAACGATATTGGAATTTCAAACTCATAAGTGAAAATTATATTCTTACAGATACCCTTGTCCGTCAAACTAAATCCCAAGAGACTGGCACCACTACCAATACAGCGGTCAATGTCGGCAACACAGGCGGCATGTCCGCAGGCAGCGCTGTCGGTACTGGTGCTGATTTATGTTCACAAAATCATGTTGGCTCACAGATTGGTCACGATGATGGCATGTCCGGTATGGGCCAGACAGGACAACGTCACGAGATGGAAACATGCAAGTCAGAGGGTGTACAAGCTGGCGGTACACTACAGCAGCAGGTGAGCGCCACCATGAAATCGACTGGAACTGGAACACGCACTAAGGACTACGGTGATGATATGGTGAGTTGATGAAGATGATGACGATGATGCCTAGTTTGTTGGTTTCAAAGTGCGTGGTTAAAGTGGTGAAGGGTGAGATGGCCTGCAAAAACTGTCGCAAAAAATATCGCCTCTCATTTTGCGTGTAGATGTGATTGTGTCTCATGCAACATACCGCAACCGACACATGCAACAGTTTGCAGCCCACTCACCTAAGCCTATGCCAATGCCGACTCTCAAAGCAAAGCCTTTAATTTGTAAGCATTGGTTTTAATTTATGTTTCTTTTACTCCATCATCGTCGTTGCCGTCGTCGTCGTCTAGGCACGCGATTCACGCGACATGCACCACCAACACAACATAATCAACAACAACACCAGACGCAAGACCAAAAGCACCGAGGACATGAACGTCGACACCAGCACCTTGAAACGCATGCTGAAGCCCATGCCGAGCACTGAAAGCCCCGTCACCTCACCCGAGATGGGACGCCGACGCTACAACTACTACAATGCAAATGCCGCCAATACGCTGGGGCCGCACCATATGCACCAGCACGGTATGCATCACATGATGAACAACAACAATACAATGGGACGTGTACCGAATCAGTCGTCGCGATTCTCCGGATCGAGGTAAGTCGATTAAGTCGAAGAGTCAAATGAACACAAAAGTAGCCGCATAAAATCAAACAAGCTAAAAATAAACGTTGAATGAAGAGCTAAAATACGAAATATGTAGTGAATTCGTTGATTAAAGTTAAAATAATAGTTAATCAATTCAGAGCTTTTTTGAGACAAAGCATTGTTTTAAAACATTCAGTGAAATGATGTCTTTGAGAAAGAAAAAGTTTACAAATAACTTTACAAGTGCCATGAACATTTGGTGCAATTCAATGAAGTTGAATTCGAAGAAAATTACGAAAAAGTGCTTGTGAACTATAATTTCCTGACTTAGTTTGAATGCAGCAACAAAATATAAAAATTAAGTATGTAGACATTTCTCAGAGTTGAAGTGGGTTTTTCGTATTGCTTTTAGCATGAAACACAGTGAAAACTAATTTAACGCTAACACAAAAAAATTCTCAGGAATTATAAGATGTTAATAAAGTTGTATATAAAGTATCTCACCTCACAGTAAGAGCGACTTCTTTTCAGTTGAAATATTTGTCAATGAAATAAAAAAAAAAATTTCAATTTAACTCCAAGTTTTGATTGATACAGATCATTTAATTTATAGCGTGTCTTAACAAGAGGTGTAGGATGGGTTTTTTAATAAAACGTAAAATTTTTTCAGTGCCTCTTCACTTTTTATTGGTTTATTAAATAAACTCAGGAGGTTATCTATGAAATACAATATCTTTGAAAACTTTTAAGCTACCAGATGTTAAATAATAAGCCTTTGCACTCTACACCTCATGTTGACAATCTCTTTAAAATAAAAAGTTCGCCGAAATAAATATTTTGATTTTTATTGTTAAGGTTGAACTCAAGATTTTGAAAAAATTATGAAAGTGGATTGCTAACATCAGAAGACTTTATTGAAATTAAAATAAAAATTTCAATTTTCCAATCAATTTTAACATCGAACTTTATATGA
This sequence comes from Pherbina coryleti, assembly GCA_943735915.1. Lineage (NCBI taxonomy): Eukaryota > Metazoa > Arthropoda > Insecta > Diptera > Sciomyzidae > Pherbina > Pherbina coryleti. Next base: position 132,772,709 of record OX030952.1, read on the forward strand.
AAAAAAAAAAAAAAAATATAAAAACCAATTCTTTCAGTTCGAGAAAATAATTAATACGGAGAAATATAGTGAAATTAAACCATCAGATTGCTTTAAAAAAAAGTAAGCGACTTCGTTAAAAACAGCACAAAGAAAAGAATTTAATATTTTATAAAAACTTTTTAAATTAAATTGTACTTTGTGGTAAGATTTAACTTGCGTACAATAATTACTGGTATCAACAATCTACAAAAGAAAAGCAGAAAAAATTAACAAAGAATTAAGAAAACATCTAAAAAAATGTTTAAGAAAATTAAGCTTAGTGTAAAACAATCACGCAACTCACAAGTTTAATTGAGATTAAATTGTCAATAACTTTTAACGCTTTGATGAACAAAAGATATATTTATGAAAATTTTCTATCACATCGTGAATACCCCCATTTTAACTCACATGGAAATATTTTCTAAATTCCAATAAATCAATTAAATTCAAATTTTCCAAAATTCACCACTGAAGGTGAAAAAAAAATTGTAAAAAAATAGTTGTCTTGATTTATTGCTATTGAGAAAATATGTTCATGTTATTTCTGTAGCTCATTGCGTACAGCGTTTGATATATAGAGTGATTTTTTAAGTGCCTGATAACTTTTTTTTTAAAAAAAACGCATAAAATTTGCAAAATCTCATCGGTTCTTTATTTGAAACGTTAGATTGGTCCATGACATTTACTTTTTGAAGATAATTTCATTTAAATGTTGACCGCGGCTGCGTCTTAGGTGGTCCATTCGGAAAGTCCAATTTTGGGCAACTTTTTCGAGCATTTCGGCCGGAATAGCCCGAATTTCTTCGGAAATGTTGTCTTCCAAAGCTGGAATAGTTGCTGGCTTATTTCTGTAGACTTTAGACTTGACGTAGCCCCACAAAAAATAGTCTAAAGGCGTCAAATCGCATGATCTTGGTGGCCAACTTACCGGTCCATTTCTTGAGATTAATTGTTCTCCGAAGTTTTCCCTCAAAATGGCCATAGAATCGCGAGATGTGTGGCATGTAGCGCCATCTTGTTGAAACCACATGTCAACCAAGTTCAGTTCTTCCATTTTTGGCAACAAAAAGTTTGTTAGCATCGAACGATAGCGATCACCATTCACCGTAACGTTGCGTCCAACAGCATCTTTGAAAAAATACGGTCCAATGATTCCACCAGCGTACAAACCACACCAAACAGTGCATTTTTCGGGATGCATGGCCAGTTCTTGAACGGCTTCTGGTTGCTCTTCACTCCAAATGCGGCAATTTTGCTTATTTACGTAGCCATTCAACCAGAAATGAGCCTCATCGCTGAACAAAATTTGTCGATAAAAAAGCGGATTTTCTGCCAACTTTTCTAGGGCCCATTCACTGAAAATTCGACGTTGTGGCAGATCGTTCGGCTTCAGTTCTTGCACGAGCTGTATTTTATACGGTTTTACACCAAGATCTTTGCATAAAACCTTCCATGTGGTCGAATAACACAAACCCAATTGCTGCGAACGGCGACGAATCGACATTTCACGGTCTTCAGCAACACTCTCAGAAACAGACGCAATATTCTCTTCTGTACGCACTGTACGCATTCGTGTGGTTGGTTTAATGTCCAATAAAGTAAACTGAGTGCGAAACTTGGTCACAATCGCATTAATTGTTTGCTCACTTGGTCGATTATGTAGACCATAAATCGGACGTAAAGCGCGAAACACATTTCGAACCGAACACTGATTTTGGTAACAAAATTCAATGATTTGCAAGCGTTGCTCGTTAGTAAGTCTATTCATGATGAAATGTCAAAGCATACTGAGCATCTTTCTCTTTGACACCATGTCTGAAATCCCGCGTGATCTGTCAAATACTAATGCATGAAAATCATAACCTCAAAAAAATCACCCTTTATAATCGTTTGATTGTGAGTTCGAGACTCAAAAATTTCAATGAATTTTGAACAGTTTTTTTTTAAATTTTTAATATATATGAAATTATTTCGCATTTTCAACTACTCTTTAAAGATTCTTTTTTCACCTTTAGTAATGAATTTTTAAAATCTGAATTTTAGAATTTTTCCAGAATTTAAAAAATTTGTATGCGTTTTTAAGAAAACTTGTTCTCAGTGTCATTGCAATTGTACTGCAATTGTAAAAAGCATACAATAATTATTAAATAAAAAAAAAAATTTTATACAACACGTTTTTAAAACGAACTAAAAAGTATAAAATAATTTATTCTAGAGTGGGGCTTTTTGTTCTGCTAAAAACATGGGCCGCAGTTATAAAAAGTCAATTGAAAGAACCAACTAGTTTTATTAGATCGGTTTTGATCTAGTTCAGGACTGGACAGTGTAAATGTTTTTTTTTATAATATATTTTCACCAGTTTCGAATTACTCGTTACTGATGTAGGGCAGATATAGAAATAGAAAGGAATACTCAGGAGGACAATTGTTGATTTAAGGACAATTGTGGAGATGAGATGATATCAGATGAGATGAGATGAGATGAGATGAGATGAGATGAGATGAGATGAGATGAGATGAGATGAGATGAGATGAGATGAGATGAGAGGAGATGAGATGAGATGAGATGAGATGAGATGAGATGAGAGGAGATGAGATGAGATGAGATGGGATGAGATGAGATGAGATGAGATGAGATGACATGAGATGAGATGAGACGAGATGAGATGAGATGAGATGAGATGAGATGAGATGAGATGAGATGAGATGAGATGAGATGAGATGAGATGAGATGAGATGAGATGAGATGAGATGAGATGAGATGAGATGAGATAAGATGAGATGAGATGAGATGAGATGAGATGAGATGAGATGAGATGAGATGAGATGAGATGAGATGAGATGAGATGAGATGAGATGAGAGGAGATGAGATGAGATGAGATGGGATGAGATGAGATGACATGAGATGAGATCAGATGAGATGAGATGAGATGAGATGAGATGAGATAAGATGAGATGACATGAGATGAGATAAGATGAGATGAGATGAGATGAGATGAGAAGAGATGAGATGAGATGAGATGAGATAAGATAAGATGAAAGATAAGCTATGATAAGATAAGATAAGATAAGATAAGATAAGATAAGATAAGATAAGATAAGATAAGATAAGATAAGATAAGATAAGATAAGATAAGATAAGATAAGATAAGATAAGATAAGATAAGATAAGATAAGATGAGATAAGATAAGATAAGATAAGATAAGATAAGATAAGATAATATAAGATAAGATAAGATAAGATAAGATAAAATAAGATAAGATAAGATAAGATAAGATAAGATAAGATAAGATAAGATAAGATAAGATAAGATAAAAAGATACAGTAGTTTCGACTATGTCGTAACACAAGACGTAGAATTAGTCAATTCGCTTTTGATGACATCTTTTTAAAAACTATTAAGCAAAATATTTATTCCATACACCTGAGCATATGACCTTTAAAAGAGTGCCGGAGAGGGTTAATATGTATGACCTACCCCCATTACTTTTGCAAAAGGAACATTTTTGCGTTTGACACCTATTCCCTTCGACCACTCCTTAGGGGGGCTCCGATACAAATATTATGGTTTTTGTATTTTTACTCCATACACCTGAGCATATGACCTTTAAGAGAGTGCCGGAAAGGGTTCATAGGTATGACTGACCCTCATTACTTTTGCAAAAGGAATATTTTTGCCTTTGACACCTATTCCCTCCGACCACTCCTTAGGGGGGCTCCCACACAAATTTTATGGTTTTTGTGGCGGAAAGGGTTAATATGTATGACTGACCCCCATTACTTTTGCAAAAGAAGCATTTTATACTTTGACACCTATTCCCTCCGACTGCTCCTTAGGGGGGCTCCCATATAAACTGTATGGTTTTTGTTTATTTATTCCATACACCTGAGCATATGACCTTTAAAAGAGTGCCGGAAAGGCTTATTATGTATCACCGACCCCTATTACTTTTGCAAAAGGAACATTTTTGCCTTTGACACCTATTCCCTCCGACCACTCCTTAGGGGGGCTCCCATACAAATTTTATGGTTTTGTCGATAAAACCGGAAGCTGTCGATAAATAGGTAGCTAGTTTAAGCAAACAAAAACATCAAATGTTGGCTTTATATTTCATGTAATTGTGTAAAATTTATATAAGTTAGAGAGTTCTAACATGAATTTTTGTCGCATTGAGGATCATGCAGACCAACAAGTGCTAACATCAATATTGTACGATCAGTACTTTAGGCACACCAAAGGCTCAAAAAGTTATATAAATACCGACACCTGATCACTATCAACCACCCTACTTACCTCCGAGAATGACGTATTCTACGTCAAAATAAGAGAAGATATGAAAAGAGAAAATAAGATTATATAAGATTAGATAAGATAAGATATTAAGATTTTAAGGCAGGCTGTGGCAAAAATAATTGAAGTTTTTAAAACACTTATAAAACTTAATTTAATACTTACTCTCTTTATTAACTTTTCCCCCACTCCTTCTGTCTGCAGATCTTCACATGAAATTGGACGCGGTTATCCACCACAACGCAATTTGTACTTGGAATTGGAACGTGAGCGTAGCTGCATTGAGGGTTCGCCTCCCTCCGACAACGTTATGTTCGATAACCAATGCTATGCGACCACGCCCAGCTCCAGCAATGGCAATTCCGATCAGGATCAATCTTATGGCCAACAACGACCTAACAGTGGCAGCGGTGGCGGTCAGTCCGGCGGCCGCGGTAGCCATCAACATCATCATCAACAAGCTCCGAATGTGACGCCAACACCAGGCAGTCCTACTTCACGGCTCTTGCTCGAATATGAAATGCATTTGCGTAACACTCTGGCCAAAGGCATGGATGCCGAATCCTACAGTCTGCATACATTCGAGGCGCTGCTTTCGCAGAGCATGGAAAATTTAGGTAAGTTTTAGGTTTTTTTTTTACGCACTCAAATGGTGGGTGGTACTCTATCTTCTCCAATTCTACTAAGTTAATATTTTTTTTTTTTTTTTGCCAAATCTAAATGTGCTAGATTCTTTTTGAATACTTTGAAGTTTTAGTTAATTTTGAGTTGATCTGCTGAAGGCCTTATTTGTCGCTTACTTTGTCCGATTCTGTTATGCTTTTATGAAAAGGTTTTCTTGCGTTTATTGATTTCTTAGCTTTTATTTATCGATTTATACACAACGTTGTGGCACGTTTGCGGCTTAAGCAGCTATTAGCCGGCGTACTTATTTGGCTTCTAAGCTCTTTTTTAAAAAAAGCTTCTTACAACGTAGCTTAAATTTAGTGAGTTAAAAATCCAGAGTGATTCGTAAGTGTTAGAGTTGTGAGTTGTAGATATCAGTAGAATATAAAAAAAAACTTAAAAAGTTGCATTGAATCTTCTATTAATTATGTTAAAATTAACAAAATTATTTAACAGAAAAAATAAATTCACTTCAAAAAAACTTAAAATATTTTAAACACGGGTCATCAGGCTTTATTATATTTTCTCCGTTATTGACTTTCAAATAATTTCCATTTAATTTTTTAATTTGGATGTAAGCTTTTTCACAAAGTTATACGTTCTGATAGGAAGTCTCTTAAACCTTTTGAGTGGGATCATTTAAGCATCTGAAGAGCTCCTTAATAACTTTGAGTGAGCGGTTTTATGTGGCTTTTTAAGTACCACGCTAACCACGCAAACGCAAGGCACTTTCTGAGAGACTAAAATGAATTTTTATTTTATTTATGAATTTACGTTTATTATTGTTTTTATAAATTTCTTATAACTTTTGTATATTTAACCTTTTTTGAAAAACTTATTTTTGTTCTAAATGTTGGAAAGTGCTTTAAAGTATTTAAAAAAAAAAATAATAAATAAACCAAACACATTCTTTTGTAATTTATTGCATTCTTTCATTGATTCATTGTATTTTCATGCACCTAAAAAACAAAACTAAACAAAAATTAAAATAATTAAAATAAATCATGTACCACAATAAAAACAAAAACAAAAAAAAAAACATGATCATCTTAAATCCCAACTAAAACAACGATTAATCGTTACAACGATTGATCAGAATTCGCTGAGAGTTTGCCGGGATCCACACAACGCAGCCCATATCCAATGCGTCGGCGTAAGTAGTTGACATATTTTCTTACTACGTTTTATAAACATCTGGCAACATCTGAAGCTAGTTTATTTCTTTTCGTTTCTCCACTACCTTGAGACCAAATTCGTTTTACTTTCGATATAATTGGGCTTGTTTTACCCTTGCATAGTAGAAAAACACACACATACACATAAACATTTTTCGTGCAAAATGAATGCTCAATTATTTTTAAAGTTCTCCCTCAAATTTTTTGCCTTGTCTACTTTTTATGCATTTTGAAAAATTTGAAACTTTTTATCCTGCCAAACAGCATCGAGCTCCAAGTCATCGACTTTGCCACTGCCTCCACATCGACCACTTTCAACTGTGCGTGACAAAGAACGTGATCGTGAACGTGACGGTTACTACAGCGATCGTAATGAGCTTATACGCGAGCGTGAGCGTGAGCGAGAACGTGATCGCGGTTATCTGTCGGACCATAATTCAAGGTCAGCTCAAATGTTTTGTTTTCCCCACTAAATGCTAAAGTCCTTTTTGATACTCATTTTTGCAGTTTTTCCAACTCACGCTGCGCCTCATGCATTGGCGAATCGGCTCGCGCTCAATGGTTTCGTCATTCGGACGGTTGGCGCTCTGGCAGTTCTACGATAGGTTCCGGCTCTGGTCAAGGCCTGATGTCACAGCAAAATGTGGGCTCTGGTCACAAGCGCTCGCCTTGGGACTCTTTGCCATCACTGCGTCAAGATAGCAGCCTCAATGATTCTGGTTACAAGAGCGCTCGCGCTGATTCGCTGGAGCAACGGTAGGAAACACTGTGCAACACTGTGCATTGAAGGAATAACAAATTTTTAAATATAATTTATTTTCTTATTTCAAGGGCTGAATTCATACGTCAAGATAGCTTACGTTCGGACTATTTAAGTGATCGTGAATCGCGCTACGGTATTGTACAGCAGGCATCGATCGACAGCACTGACTCACGTTTGTGCTACTTGACTTCTTCTGAGGTGAGTGTATAACGTTTAATATTTCTTTAAATATACCTATGAAATTAAATGTACTTAACCGTAAAAAGTTGAAGATTTGATAAAGAAAAACATACAAAAGAAATGTAAAAAATTTAATTATTATAATTTTGCAAGAATGTTTTAAAATTTAATATTGAAGCAAACATTCTTAGAAATTTCTTTTAATAGAAAAAGCATAAATAACACAGGGAGATAAAAAACAAAATTACTCAAGAGGTTTGAAAGTGACCGCTATCATGTCTGAATATAAATTAAAATTATTCTGAAAATTTAAAAGTGATAAAAATTACGAAATATCTTCATTGTATCCTTTGACTTCGCCCATTGAAATTATTTGTCATTTGCTTACTAATATACACCGATGAGTATAAACATATTGTATAAATGTTTTGTGTATAATGTTTATAAACAAAAACAAAATTCCTTTAAAATGTATTCCATAAAACACAAAATCTCATTTGAGAAATTCTTATATTTTTCGTACTTCTTCAATTATAAAAAAAAAATAATTGTTTGACATACATAGCCACATATATAATAATGATGAGCTACATACATACAGTGCGCGAAATTTGCTTAGCCGCACTCGATTTTACATCAATATGAATTAAAAAACAAGTGTGGGGTTAACTGAATAATGAAAGACTTTATTTTTTATTTTATTTCGTAGAAAATTATTAAGAATTTGAGAGGTTTTATGTTCATATTCAAAGGAATTTAATACAATACAATTTCAGTGTTGTAATTGTAAGTTCTTTTTACTGGTGGAAGGTTTTAGTGATTTTTTTTTAAATTTAATTTTTTTTTTAATGTTTTAGACGATAAATCTTATTTTGGATAGATTAAATATTAAAATGGCAGAGAAAAGTTTTTTGAGTGATGTTGAAAAATGCAAAATGAAGATTCTAAAAGAAAACGGGTTTCTAATAGAGCAATTAACCGACAAATAAAAATATCGGAGTAAGTAATAAGAAATTCTTCCCGATTAAGTTATAAATTCGGCATTTCTTCTTCAAAATCTAAGAGCAAGACGAAGATAATCGTCTACAAAGAAATGTTATAAAAGAAGAAGCCAATAAACACCGACTAAGCGCATCTCGAATAATGTCAAAACTAATACTTCCCATTGGAAAACGAAGAGTTCAACAAATTTTAAGCACGGACAAAAACATTAAATGGAAAAAATATCAAAACACCCACAACTTAAATCTTTACAGAAAGCATCCAGATTAGAATTTGCAAAAAGTCACATGAACTGGACTGAAAATTGGCTCCGTGTGATTTTTTCGGAAGAGAAAAAAATTTATATTGACTGACCCGATGGATTTAGCTGGCATGATTGGCATGATTTACGTGTAAATAACCCACCAATAATGAGTTGAAATTTGGCCGTGGATTCATTATGATATGGGGTGGTTTCTCTTATTATGGCAAACTTAAATTCTGTTTTATTTCTACAAAAATGAATTCTAAAAAGTATACTGAAATGTTGGACGATGTTCTTATTGCGTATTTGGAAGAAAATGCTGACGTTGATTTCATATTTCAATCAACAGGATAATGCCAGTATTTACGTTTCAAACGAGTCGAAGGGTTCATCACTCTCAATACCATTGCTTGATTAGCCAGCAAGAAGTCTTTATTTGAACCCGATTGAAAATGTTTGGGGCATGATTTCACTAGCTGTTTAAGGAAACTGCCGCCAATATTTAACGATATCGGAATGAAAAATTGCAATTTTGCAGGCGTGGCTGGATTTAGAAATAAATGTGCTCAACAAATTAATTGACTCACTCCCTGAAAGAATTTTTGCAGTAATTAATACAAATGGAGGTCCAACTAAATATTAATTGGTCAAAACACCGATTTTTTTATACAAAACATTTTATTTTTTAAACATTCGACATGGTGCGGCTAAGGAAATTTCGCTCGAATTTATCTTGCGTTGTAACTATTCTTTAAATTTTCATAAAATATGAACATAAAATCTCTCAAATTCTTAATAATTTTGTACAAAATAAAACAAAAAATAAAGTCTTTCATTATTCACTTAACCCCACACTTGTTTTTTAATTCATATTGATGTAAAATCGTGTGCAGCTAAGCAAATTTCGCTCACTGTACTTCTTGAGAACAAGAACATATTCCGCCAAAAATAATCGGTAATCATGCCGCGATAACGATGGCCATTCACAGTAACGTTACGATTGTTATCATCGACGAAAAAATATGGTCCAATTTCGCCGCCGGCATGAAAACTGCACCAAACAGTTATTTTTTTGTGGATGAAGTGGTGATTCATGAAGCACATGTAGATTTTCACTCAACCAATAACGCATATTTTGCTTATTGACGAACCCAATGAGCCAAAAAGGAGCTTCGTCACTGAAGATGATATTCATCATTTTGGCGCATAATTAATTTGCAGACGTTGTTCGTTCGTGTACTTTACCATGATGAAAATGTTGACTTTACTGAATAAATTGACAGTGACAGTTCGATGATTAGAAATTTAATTCAAAGTGGTCAAGTCTCTATTGGAAAACTCTGTGTTAGTTTAGTAATACAAAAACATACTCGTCTGATTCCGATTTTGATTTGGAAAGATATGATTTCAGAAAAAAAGGTTTGATTTTCAGAAAAAAGAAGAAAAAAAGTCGCCAAAGTGAGAATAATTTTTGTCAAAAACCTTGCAAAATTATGCAACTAGACTAGAATTGGATCGAAACATGAACAAAAAATGCATACAAATACGATATTTACCCCCTCCCAAGGAAAATGTTGGCTCCGGCCCTGATTTAAGGAAAATTAAATCGAATTGCATCTGATTGAGAAGATAAATATGAAAAATTTATAGCACAGTTTGAAAAATTAGATATTTTTCTTTTTTTTTTTTTTTTTTTTTTGTACTCATGAGGAATTCCTTTCAGGTGTGTTATCAGGTTTGAGAAAAATGTACCCAGTATGTATGCACATATGAATGTATTTCAATTTTTTGTATTATGTCAGAAAGATTTTTTTTTTGCATTTAAATAATTTTTTGTTTAACAACTATTTTTAGTTTTTACGAAAAAATGTAGTATTAGAACGTCTGCAGAATCCTTCAGGGCTGAATGATTTAGCATGTCCAATTTTGAAAAAATATTATATCAAATATTTAAAATTTCAAAACATTTTGAAACATGTTTCTAACATGTTACCTATAAATATATACAGGTACTTATTTTTAACCCTTCTATATAAAATTTACACAAATCCACAAAATCTTTCGAAACGTTAAATAATTTTTCTTATATTTGAGAAGTATGGATTTGTTTAGTTTAGTAAAGATACAATAAAGTGCATCGATCATTTGATTGTCTTGTTCTCTATTTACTTTATTCTTTAAAGTATAAGCAACATCATACAGCATTCTCTTACAAAAATGTGCTCACTCTACAGCATTTGTTAGCCTCTCACCAAGATATGTACTTTCTCATTATTTTTAAATACTTTATATATTCGATATGATAAAATGGAGACAATCAAATCAATGCAAAAAACAACGAGCACATCGAGTAAAACAGCTATGTTATAGAGAAAGAAAAACATTCGATTTTTTTTTCTTTGATCTGATATGAAGCAGAAAAACCTTTTAAACACAAAACAATAACAACACACATTATTTGTGTGCAAGTTGTTGTTTTTTTTTTCGTTAATTCTATATTCGTTTTATAAGCTAGACTTTTAATTTCATTGTCAAATAATTTTAAAAAATAAGCATAAAATACACCAGTACTCAGTGTCTAGCACCGAGCATATCAACACATTTCAATTTTACTTTATATGCTCGCTTTGAAAAAGTTCTCGTTTGTCTTGTTTTCGATATGCTTTATGCTCATGTGTTCTTGGTCTCTATATTGTTAGTGTTTAAATGCTGTTAAAGGTGAGAGTTGAATAGAGTGAGCATGCAAAAACAAACGAATGTCTTGCAAACACACCCGTGCAGCTCTTTATTGTTTACAGTTTTAAATTATTACAGTTTAAATTATTAAGTACATTTCTTTTGGCATTTTCAGGATAAAATATTATTTTAAAATCTTTAAATTTATCTCAAACATTTATATATTTTTGTCCAAAATTGCCTGTTGAACTAAGCAATCCATATGGTTTGTATTCGACTAAGAAACATTATTGTCATAAAGTCCACAAAGCTCAACAAGTTTCTAATAAACTAACAAAATAGTTGATATTTGTCCAAGTAGTCCATGAAAATGAGCTGCCAATTTACACTATCAGCAGTAATATCAAAAAGTGAGGTGAATAATCTTACTTGGTGGGATGAAAGCTCTAATGAGAACCATAAGACGCGAGAGCAGAATCTAGACACAAACAGAATTAAGCATATTTTTGAATGGAAGTTTCTCATTTTTTTAAATATTTTTCAAATTTTTGATATTTATAAAATTATTCATTAAATAATTTATAAAATATAACCCGTTTTAAGAACCAACTCTACAAAATAGTTATTAAAATGTTTGAATGCATTACATTTACAAACTCCTTTAAAGGCAAGCTATACAAAAAAGCTTTCTGAAAACTTGTTTGGTCCAGAATAAGCGCTCTTTGTATTCTGAGCTTTGCGGCTCTTTCCTGCTATATTGAAAGTTCATCAAATACTTTCAAAAACAGAACAAATAGTTTTATTTACATGTTGGTTATGCAAACATTAGCCCAAGGAACATTAAAGAGTTCTCTGCATTTGATGTTATTTTTTAATATTTTCGTATTTTCCTTTCGCATGGGTTTTCTGACACTACATATGTTTTTTTAAACACACTCACACTCACACACATACTTACAGATGTGCTCAATTTAATACATTGCAAGGTGCTCAACATTCCTTTAAATGAGGTCATCTACTTCATCCGTTCCATCTATCTTTAACTTTTCGTTTTATTTCATTTATATTCCGTCTATCATTTAGAGTTGCCATCACTTTTTTTTTATGTTTATTGGCATTCACTGATGACTACATAGTAGTTGGAGGTTGGTGGTTTGGTACGCGTATGAGGAATACGATGTTGTTGCTAAATCATTGCAAGTAATGCTCACATTTAAACAGGGCTTTTCTGTTGTACACTCTTTAATTAAATTGGCTAAATGCAAATTTTATTATTTTAAAAATTTACCAAATGTATCGTCGAGCGTATGACTTTTGTTTAGGATAGTACTTTCCAGTTGTCGCTTATGTGTATTATGTTAGATACAACTCAAAGCCATTTAAGTTTTTTAGCCTAACTGTGTTATTTATAGTTATAATATTTTCTGAGATGATGCAGTATGGCTCAAGAAATATACTGGCATCCTTAACTCAATTTTCGAATAAAATGTTAGTTAGTCAAATAATAATAAAAGTTAAGATATGGGAGCAATAATTTTAGGTATTTTATTTTTTATAAAAAATAAAATAAATTTATTATTTTATTAATATACTTTTTATAGAAATAAAATAATCTGTCATACAAACAAAAGCTCTGCAAACAATTCAACTGAAGAATTTTGTTACTTCCAACTCCATATCGAACAATTCCTAAGTAAAGGAAATAAAATCGTATTAACTTACTCTTGCTTTGGCCTAGATTCTGTTACAGTTAACCCGAGCTGCATCGCAACCATTTGACCAACTTCAATCACACCACATTTAATTGAGCAGCCATATTTATTAAATATTAATTAAATCTGATCCATGTTGCCTTTCTTTGAGGCATAGGATCGAGAATTAGTGTATGAAAGTGTTTGAGAGTGTATGTGAGACTTTGAAATTATCTTATATGTGAGCGAGAATGTGTGTGTCTTGAAAAATAATTAAATAGATATTTAAACGCTATCATCAAGCCGTTTGTCATCATCGTCACGTTGCAACTTATGGTAGGTCGCGGCATATCAGCCAAAAGTTAAGAGCGAAAGAGAAAGTATGTCAGAAGTTTTTCCTTAAATGCAGCTGGCACCGTGTATTGCACGAATGAGTCACACCCTCTTTTCACACATAACAGAACAAATACACACATACATACAAACACAAACACTACTCACACACACTCAACGTGTTTTTGCCATGCATGTCTGCTGTGATGCTGTAACTGACTGTGAGAGATTAAAAAAAATAGATATTTAAACTGAGGAGAGTAACATGCGGCATGTTATGAGTCCTGGCAGCAGGTTGTCTTGTTTTTATTTGTTTCTTTATTTTTGTAAAATTTTGTTGTTGCTGATGGTGTTGTTATTGGTATTTAACAAACAGCAACTAGGTCAGTCAACAAGAGTATCAAGAACAGCAAGAGCGACAGCAGCAGCAACAACAACAATAACAATTAGATAGAACCGTCCATTCCTGTGGGAAGGAAGTGAAAATAATAAAAAAAAAACTAAAATTTACCAGCCATGGAGGATATCCCTTGACTATTCGTGCAATTTTTCATACTAATCCGCTAATACAGCGCCTATTTGTATTGATGGGCAATCAATATGCAGCCAGCAGTTAATAACTCAAGCAGCTTATGGCCTTTTAAAGCTTCAGAGCGTCTTTTAGAGCCCTTTAAGAATGCTGACAGTTAACTTAAATATCAAAATCTATTCTTTGCTGAATTAATTATCTCACGATGCTGCTATATTTCCAAACACTTCAAAGAAAATTCAGGTCTTTCCGCCTCAGCAAGTGAGATTCAATAAATCAGAGCAAATACTAAAAAAAGTTCTTACCAAGGATTATCGTTTAAAAAATTGCCAAAGCCTAGAATGCCTAACGAACCCGCATCAAAATAGGCATAATTAATGAGCCGATACACATGCACATACCTTACAGCTGCAGTGCAGTGAAATTTTTGCCAATGCCGATCAGATTATTTGGACATATGTAAAAGCCAACTATTGGCCAGCATTCAAATGTGGACTATTTTGAGTTTAAGCAAATCTCGTCCTGGCACTGATTTTGATGTTAAAGTTGTTTGTTTATTGCAATGAGCACGACGTGTTGTATGTATATTTATAATAACTGCCGAAAGTACAATTTTTAAATCCATTTCACCTCTTTGCGACAGCTAGTCAGATGCTTTTAAGAGCATCAAAGTATTTGCTTGTGCAGCAGAAGTGCAGTGGCTTCATGACGAGCCTCAAATGTATTGAACAAGCCACAGCTCCACACATACACGAATAGTTGCCTGTCGCCGTTTTATGCTAATCCTTAGCACTGAACTGAGATTCCTGTTTTGGTCAAAATAATTTATGAGCACTTTTGTTGCATGGCATAGTTTTGTAGAAATTTTACAAAATATTCTCTCTCTTTTTCCTTGGCCTGCTTCGAGAACATTGCACATCGGCTGCTGTCTGACTGACCTCACCTCCCTTGATCCTTTTATGATATCATTTTCATACCATGTGATTTAGCAGGCTTCTTCTGGCGTTTAGCTTTTAAGTATTCGGTCGTGCACACGACTACATAAATTCAGGCTACATCAAAGGACTTGCACAGCAAATTGGCGCGAACCTTTAAAAGCACACATGTGTGTTGAATTGCGTTTTTTGATTTTGTGCTTACGAAAAAGCTCTTCCTGCACTACCTTATCGACAATTTAAGCAGCCGCGTGTGTGGTTGCACAAGTCGACGACTTGCGGACGTCTAGAAAGTAAGCCGGTTTAGGAAGGAAGAACGGACAGACAGACGAACGAAAGGAAGCAAGACCGGAAGGAAGGAAGGAAAAAAGGAAGGAAGTAGAAATTTTTCATTCCTTTTGTAAGCCGTTTTTTGTTTTTTTTTTTGTCGTGTGAATTACTCTCTAGAATTTGTTAGATTCTAATGGATTTTCAGATTTTGCAATTTGCAAAGCTCTGAATTGTGCTCTTTCGTTAACTTGATTGAGAGGCAGCAAGAGCGGAAATAAGCATTTGTAATATACTTCTATAGACTGGAAGGGTGTTTGCGATGCTGCGCTTTTAGCCAGCGTTGCCAGCTTGCATAGTTTCAATGAGATATTTAAACCATTACATTAACCTATTAAGGCCTGAGAACAAATTTAATGAGAAAAAGATGAAAATGATGATTTTTTAGGTTTTCATATTATATAAGAAAAAAATTATTTTAGGATATAAGAAAAAAAAATATTGATCCAAATTTCAATTAAATTTGTCAAACTTATTTTTATTTATTTGGCTTGAATTGGGCCTGAATATACCAAAGCATTATTCTTCAAAGGTTATTGTAAAATAAATATCTTCTATTTCGAATACAAAATATTTAAAATATTTTAGATCTTCTGGTTATTTTCTTTTTATATAAATTTGGGATCACGCATCGTTTTCTTCTCAGCTTTGCTATAATTTGTGCCAAATGTACCATTTGTAGTGCATGTACCTTATAGTGCATGTTTTTATTTATTTAAGATTTCAAATTACAATTCTCTAAAAGCCTTTGAAATCCAATTTGTATGTTCAACCCTTTGAGAGGCAGTGAAATGTATATAAACCACATACTAGTAATTCTTTATGTATTTAAAAACTTCTTGAATCCTTGAGGTGGTGTGGGGGGGGGGGGGAATTGTATTAAATTATTAAATTACTTATAATTTATTATTTAAAATGAGTTAATAAGTTATAAGCACTGAAAACTGTAAACGACTCTTGAAGATTTCAGAATCATCGTTCATAACTTTATTATCTAAATTAATAAATTTAAAGATAACAGATCTAAAATGGCACCCAAATATGTGAAAATTCTTGTAGAATTGAGTAATTACGGTTTTTTTTTTCTGTTCGGGGGTATTTGCAGTCCGTTATATTTAATCCGTTGCAAAACTTTTAAGATTTGACGTCGAATAATGACGTCAAAATTGCCAACAACTTCGGACAATGAAGTAGAAAATCGATAATTCAGATCAACCCTAGTCATCATATTAAATTTCTTAATTCTGACAGCTCGTAATCAGTAACCTTGAGAGTTAAGGCCTGACAATAATATCCACATGCTGGCAAAGGGATCTATCAAAACGCAGGCGAGCTCATGTAAATATATGAGCATATTAATAATTGGAATTGCCACAGTTTCGTTAAGTTTCGTTGAATTTTATTGGCCTACACATGTTTCGCTTGATTGGCCCTTCCTTTCCACTAATCTATCACCCTATTTTGAACCAAGACAGACTGGACTGAAAAGGTATTACATCTGAAAACCTTGCTTTAAAGCTAATAAAAAAGTTAGGTAATAAAAAAGTTACTCTGAAGTATAAATAGCAAATTAAATACATTTGCATGATTGTAGACACAAACCATTTATAAATGTTATTCTATTTGGTTGTTGTACATAGTCAGCATTTACCTATATGTGTAGATTTCATCAATTTTATTTGTTTTCCACCATTGTTTGCAATTTTTTGGATCAATAAGTATGATTATTAGAAATAATTTTAAATAATTCAGAACAAATTAAATACATTTTAATCTGTATTTGTAAATCTGTTGGCAAAGTTAAAAAAAAAAAATTTGTAGTAAACAAACTCAATAGTTACTTGAAAACTTGCCAAAGTTTTTGCAGAAATTAATCAAAAATAAAATCAACTTTGAAGGAAAAAGTTCAGAGTTGATTTTGAAAAAAATCATTTGGCAAAATTTTAGAAGGCTAAAAATTAAGTGGCGTAGTTGGTTAAAGTGCGTGGCCTCAATGTCAACGAACTCGGGGACCCAGATTCGAACCCCAGCAGCGACAGAAAATTATTTGAATTAAAATAATTTTTCTGTACGGCCACCACCTCAGAGCAAACGTCAGAGAGTAATAAAAATGCAATGTAAAACTTCTTGAGAATAAGAACATTCCGTTCATCGCAGTTCGGAGTCGGCGTTAAACCTTTAGGTCCGTTTATCGGTCAACTGTGTACAACCTTGATAACACGCACAACACAATTGATCATAAGAAGCTAGGTCAAAGTCCTTTCAAGGGCTGAAATGACCAGTTATTTATTTCAGGGACCGTAACTGTTATGACTTTTTAAAAACAGTCAATAAATAATGGTTTTTTTTTGACTGATTTTTTTTTTGGTCAAAAATAAAAGTTAAAATATGACTTTTATTTTTCCGGTCAAATATAAAAGTTAAAATTTGACTTTTATTTTTTCGGTCAAAAATAACGGTTAAAATTTGACTTTTATTTTTTCGGTCAAAAAGTTAAAATATGACTTTTACTTTTTCGGTCAAAAATAACAGTTAAAATTTGACTTTTACTTTTTCGGTCAAAAATAACAGTTAAAATTTGACTTTTATTTTTTAGGTCAACCGAAAAAATAAAAGTCAAATTTTAACTGTTATTTTTGACAGTAAAAATAAAAGTCAAATTTTAACTTATATTTTTGACCAAAAAAAAAATCGGTCAAAAAATATTTATTACTTTTATTTATTTTTTGAAAAAGTCAAATAAATAAAAAGCTTTGAAGATTATTATGCCTTAGCTAACAACATCGCAATGCTTTATTCAAATCTCGAAAAGACAAAATTTTCCGCCTGATTTTTTGATTTGAAATTTCGAAAATAACAGTTATTTTTGGTCCCTTTTTTTGGTCTTATTTTTTTATTCAAAAATTAATTTTCAATAAATTTGCTCACCAAAAGCAATGAGCATGGACATCATGTCACCCAACTTTTAATTTAATTAAAAATTTTTAAATCTGTTGGCAAAAATGTATTTGTTCCCTCAGTATATTTTCCTAAGAATCTTTGTTATTGTTCACTTGAATTTATTGGAAAATAAAGCTTCATTCATTTAAAACCCTTCGAAAAGTTTCGATTTCTTCTTTATTCGACGTGGATGTTTGCAGCTTAATGCATTTAGAAGATGTAGCTGTTGTTATTGGTTTTATTGTAATTGTTGTTGTTGTTGTTGTTGCTGTTGTTGTTAAAGCCTCTTAAATGCTGTCATGCTGTGTGTAGCTAATTAAAAACTTTTGTAGCAGCTGAATTCCGACATTCGGCGCTTGCATTCAATTCCATTGTTACACTGACACACAAAGAACTGCCTTCCATGCCATTCCAAGTCGAGTCTAGCTTAAGTTATGCGCTGATTGCGCTGACTGGAAGGCGCATGACTTCAGCTTCAAAACAGCTGAATGAGAGTGCAACATTTCCTAGGGAGAGAGCAAGAGCTTTTCACACCACAACTGCTTCAACTTTAAGCCAAGTTCAAGGAAATTGAAAGATTCTAAATATATTTGTGCTGATACGAATTTGAAATTCTGGTTTTGCACAAATTTTTCCAAAATTCGAACATTTATTTTCACTACTCCCTAAAATAATGCAGAGCTTTTAACTTGTAGGCTGCCAGCCAGATGCTGCTCTCTTCTCTGCTCGCTCGTTCATTTATTCGTTGTGTCAGCAAAAGCTTTTTGCTTTTGTCACTCTGCCACACTCACTCCGTGGCCTAGTGTTGTACGAGCATCCACGCCGTCGTGATTCTGTAACAAATTTTCTGCAGCGTGGTTGATGCAAAGAAACTAAAATTGTGTTTAATTTTTTTTTTCGTACGCGCTTTTTTACTGTACGTGTGTGTGTGTATGAGTGTGTATGCAAGCGTGCGTGTGTGTATGCTACTGTATTTGTATACAGTATGTGCGTGTGTGTATGCCAAAAGCATCCTAGTTTTATTGCAAATCAAAAGGATATCAAAAATAAAAAGCTAGAGTATCACGGAATAACTCATAAGAATGAAAGTGCAAGCCTGGGAAAAGTGTGAAATAAAATATTTCAAATAGCTTTTGTTGTTGTTGATAGTAACAATAAACGAAACTGTCTTTGCTTGACAGCGTGACTCTCAGAAAAACAAGTGGTCCATTTCCTTATTTAAACAAATTCGTGCTGTTCAGCAAACACATCCAAGCAGCAAAAAATGCTGGGCTACTTTTTAATCTCTTATTTTGGCCATAAAATATAAACCATTTAATGTTTTCTAAATTTTTTTTTTTAAAAAAATAAATTCCTTGGAAATTTTCATAAAAATTCCGCCCAGCAAAACTTGTTGTTGCAACTCGTGCTACGAACGGCCAGCAACTCGCTGCTGCTGCTGTTTCAACCAACTCTTCGCCCTGCATCACTCACATAGAGCTTGAGTTTGCTGCTTTTCCAACCAGCTACCTTCTGTTCCTGCCCTCGTTGTTCTCTTCTTCCCACCATGCCACTGTCAACCAGTGAAGTTGTCATCTTTATTGCAGTTGCTGTTGTTATTGTAGTGGTCGTGTTGTTCCCATTTGTTGTTGTGTTTCTTCTTTTATATATATATTTTTTTTTTGTGTTTTTTTTTTATTCTTTTTGTTGCTCTGCATTTTCTACGTCTTCGTTTCACTTACCAGTTATCGTATTTTTTTGTCCATTTTTAATTTATTTGTTTTGAGATATATTTTTTTTTCTCTGCAATAAACAAGCAAATGCTGCAAGCTTAATGCACTGCAATTGTTGTTGTTGTTGTTGTTTTTTCTCATTATTGTATACATTTGTGCATTAAAAAAGTATTGCAAAAGCTCTGTACACTGTAAAAATAAATATATATTAAGCAAAACACGCTGCATAACAAATAGATAAACATAAACATTGCTTAATGTAGGTACACACACACGCATACACACCCATAGCACTGACTGCCACAACGTGGCGTGCGTTTATCTAAAGCCTGGTATATGTTGTTTTGTGCTCTGTTTTGTTAAGCTGGCAACTCTTGTTAATAAATGCGCGAGTTTATGATGTGGTTTTGATTGTTTGTGTTCACTTGTTTGTGTACGAGTTTCCTGGCTGTCAGGGTATGTGTGTATGTGCAGTAGTTTCTTTTAGTCTACAATTAATGCGTGTGATTAAAGCATCCGAAGCAGCGAATTAGTGGGGCATAAAATGGGATTTGTCGCCGTATAAAAAATTGTCTCTCCAGACTTCATGGCGTATGAGTTACATTTAATTCGAATTAAATCAGATTTTGCGGTAGTTTGCAAAACTCTACAAAAATACCTGCCACGAATGGCTTGAAGCTTAACCAAAAGCTGCAAAATTAAAGGGTTTAAGACTTGATGTCATGGTTTGAAAACATACCAGCGACTTCATTCTAGCCAAATTTTGAGCAAAATAACATAAAATAATAAATTATGTGGCTTAGAAAAGACTTTTTGGGCTTCAACTTAATGTTTTAGATATGAAGACATCAACAAATATTATGCAAGCTTTTTCAAAAAATTTTTATAACAAATTGGAATAAAATTGTAAGGATTGTAACTTTAAAAAGAGCACAATAATCTTTTTTATGAGATCAAAATCAAAAAAAAAAAAAACAAATTAAAAAACTTTTGAAAGCAGCGCTGCCGATATAAATAATAAAAAAATTGTGTCTTCTGCAACAACTCAACGCATACTTTGTAAATCAAAATATTACAACAAACAACGCATAAATCTTGTCCATAGCATGCTGTTAAAAGGCAATAAATCACTCATACGACCCGACGTTAAGCCAGCATCGATAAAACTTTTTTACTTATTTTAATGTCATTGATGTTAACATCAATGATAAGCGGCCAATAGAGAAATTAAATCAATATAAAATTACAGCCAATAATCTTGGCAATATATATAGAGATAAGCATAGCAAGCGCACACATAAATTTTTGTGAGCTTAAAACGTCAAAATGACTGCTTTTTTTAAAAAACCCAAAAAAAGTGCAAAATATTTGGCTAACTAGAAAATTCAGATGCAATTTTGCATTAAAATTGTTGCTATCTTAGCCGTAGACGACTTGAACGTTTCGTTCAACTCAACCAATAGTGGGACTGACGAAGAAACTTAACACAATTTTATTGTTTTCTGGCCTATAGTAGAATACAAGTAGTGGCTTGCAAAAGTCTTCTTTTTTATCAATATTTTTTACCAAATAAACTAAACAAAATGCTCTTAAGTACAAACACCTTAAATATTGTTACACATTCAATTATTTTTGCATTTAAAAACAAAGACATTTTTCCTGCAAAACCACAAAAAACGGTAATTTTAGTCAATGTTGAGCATTTTTAGAGTTTTCTTTCATTCCAAATATTTGTGGAAAATCTCAAATTACCAATCTATGGTTAATTAATAAAAACCAAAACTACTTTTCTACACATTCAACTTGAGTAAATAAAAGGACTTGGTATTTTTTATCAGACTGGCTGATATATCGGTTGCTAAGTGTTTCCGTTTCCGTTTTCAGGCCGCAATAAAGACTTTTTTTTCAATGCTAGCCTTTATCACAAACACATGTACACTTCAACAAACATATGCAGCCAGTTGTGTATAGTTCACATACATCCATCCAGCTGCTTGTGTTGAACAACTGTTGTAATTGCCGTTAAAACGATCGCACTTTTATGAGGCTTTGATTTTGCGTTTCGATGCTTGCTATTTTTATTTTCCATTTTTTTCTTTTTCTCATGGTATTTTACTCCGCTCTCATACTAGCAGCAGTTTGCAAGCATACACCATACGCAGACATTTTCTCTTTAGTATAGCTATAAATGTATACAAATGTGTGCATCTGTATACAATTATACCCGCCACTACTTCAACGCGCATATTTCTTTTTTATTTTTCGTTTGTTTGTTTTTAAGGACCTTATCACTTTTCAAGATTTACTGCATGTAATTGCGGCTATTAATTTTTTAATGCCAAGCCATAAGCTTTTAAAATTGAAACTTAAAACACTTTTCTGACTCAATGCGTGCAATGTAAGCTAGCATAGCTTAAATTTTTTTGTCTGAAAATAAAATTTTATAAGATAAATGTCAGACTGTGGTTTAATCTTACAACGATAGTTTTGAGCTTATTTTTCAATTTCTTGGCGATTTGAAGACTTACTAAGTTCATTGGTTTTCAAAGAAAACTATTTTTGTGCTTTAATAATAAAATAATAAGCTTTGAATAAATACAAAACTTATATACGTACAAGTTCTATTTGACAAAAAGGATACTTGTACTTTTTAACGCAAAATTGGGCAAATAGTTTTGATTTTTTAATGGTCGTAGTCTTTAATTAACCCTTTGCAGTATACATATTTTTTGTAACTGCCAAACTTTTATTACTCTGTGATTTTTGTAATCGCTGATATTAAATCTGAAATAAAGTAGATTTTCAATTTGAAAATGGTGGCTTTGGCAGTCGAGTAGTTGTAAACCCGGGCTGGAATTCCGGCCAGACCCTTATCCTATGCTTTAAACTTTTTGCACTTTTTTACACAATACCAATCAATTAAAATTTAAAATTCATCAATATTTACGACTTAAAAGTTGTAGTTTGTAGTAGAGAAGTTTTTGCATGCAACTGCCTTATTGCATAACTAGAATTGAAATAGCTAAAGACATAACACTTCCCATAGACTCTGCACCTCCGCTTTAAACATTCTTCACATGTTTCTCTTGATTGCTTTCAAACTAATTCAAACCAACTATTTCGAACTAAGACAGACTTGACTAAAAAGGTCAAATCTAAAACCTGAACACCTGAAATCATTGTTAAAAAAGAGTTGGCTGTGCCGTGGACACACCCGTAGGTTTTGACGTGACGAAGTTTCTTGTTGTTGTTGTTAATGTTGATGTTGAAGTTTGTGTTGATGTTGATGTTGATGTTGATGTTGGTGTTGATGTTGATGTTGATGTTGGTGTTGATGTTGATGTTGATGTTGATGTTGGTGTTGGTGTTGGTGTTGGTGTTGGTGTTGGTGTTGGTGTTGGTGTTGGTGTTGGTGTTGGTGTTGGTGTTGGTGTTGGTGTTGGTGTTGGTGTTGGTGTTGGTGTTGGTGTTGGTGTTGGTGTTGGTGTTGGTGTTGGTGTTGGTGTTGGTGTTGGTGTTGGTGTTGGTGTTGGTGTTGGTGTTGGTGTTGGTGTTGGTGTTGGTGTTGGTGTTGGTGTTGGTGTTGGTGTTGGTGTTGGTGTTGGTGTTGGTGTTGGAGTTGTTGGATTTGGAGTTGGTGCTTTTCGTTTAGCTTTTTTTTTGCTTCCCCATTGGTTGTGCTCTAATTTCAATTAATCCAGCAAAAGTGATGCATATGCGTCATATTAGGCAGTTCCCTGAGGGTCTTTGACACGTCGTCAATTATGTGATTGCATCTCTGAAATCATGACAGCAAGAATTTTTTTTTGTAATTTAGTTGTGAAGCGTAATAACACATCCCTGCTGTCGTAAAACAAAATTTACCATAGCACTCTTCCTGAGTGAGTAATAATTCCATGCAACGATATTACATTTCTGTTACATAAGCTGCTATATTGACGACCTGACGACGGCGGAATTTTATTTTTGTCGTAAAGTCATGTATAAAACATTCATTTTCCTTTTTAAACTTTTATCGTAGGTTATATACTCATTGAGTAAAAATTCAATGCAACGCCGCTGCATGAATGTTGCGTAATCGATCTTTGAGCGGCTCTCTCAGCGTCCCCATGATGTCAGAAATTTTTCGTCTAATTTTTTTTTGAGGGCTTCCAGTAGGTCTTTATTGGCGTATCGTATTTTTAATCTTAGCACTTATACTCAGCGAGTAATAATTCCATGTAACAAATTTTCAGTTGTGTTGCTTACACAGTTCCTTCTGCGACTTGATGATGTTTTGAATTTTTTTTTTGTTTTTATAATGAAGTCAAAGAATTAACCTTTACGGTCATACCATTTTTTTAATCATAGCTCTTATACTCAGCGAGTAACAATTCAATGCAACGCAGATGAATTTTTAAAAAATTAATTTTTCAACTTTTTTGGAAACTTGATCTGTACAACGTAATTTCGTCACGTCAAAAACAAAACTCATTTGAATTATTAGTCATTCTGCGACCGCCATATATAAAAGATTTTGAGAAATTCTGATTTCCGATTCGTATTCGAAAAAATTAATAGCCCATTTTAGCGCTTAAAAGGACTTTGACCGAGCTTCTTATGATCAATTGTATTGTGCATGTTAATAAATTTTTTTATTAAAATTATCGAGAACCAACTCCGAGCGGTTAATGTTTATGTTCTGAAGAAGGTTTACATGGCATTTATTTTACAAAATCTCTGAGACTAAATCTTTGCCTGCAGAGAGGCGACGATCGATCAAAACAAAATTAATTTCTATTGATAACTGTCAACTTGATTGAACTTCTGTCAAGTGAGATTTGAACCACGGACTTCGCGGTTGATTGAATTTGCATTGAATAGCTTACACACATAAACGCTATTTATTGAGTTGTACAAAACCTAACAAGATTCTTAATTTTAGGACATCATGTTGAATTTTGTATGCTTAATTTCGGAAATAAGAGTCCAGTGTCAGTACACCCAACTTATTCCAAGAACTTTCAATTGAATTCCAATTGAACTTATAAGAGACTTTTCTGAGTCACAATCACCTCACCCGTAAGCAATTGCGCGCATTGTTGAATAAATAAGGTTGTCTCGGGGCTGATCATGCTCTCTTCTCAGTACCCACAATTGTCAAAATCAATGAAAAGTAATAACAACAACTTCATCGACTTTTCATGTTATCAATTTTCGTTTCAGATTTGTATGAGCTGTCAACTTCGGTTTGACATTTATGGGAACTCGCTCTCACCCGTGTGACAACCTTATTAATTCAACCATGGTTGCGCGAAGCTTCTTCTGAGTTCAATTGGATTAGGTTAGAGGTTCACTCTTGTATGACAGCCGTGCTTTCTGCTTGCGTACTGAACTTAAAAAGCGGTTTCGCTCTAACCAATACCATGATTCAATTATAATAAGGCTATCCAGATATTTGACGTACCCTTATTTTATGTAAACAAAAATATTTTTACGCTCTTGAAAAAATGGCAGCCAGGGTTGTGTGGTGTTTCCGAAAAAAGTTATGTTTCAGTGTTTTGCTGTGCTTTTTTTTAAGTACCTTTTTTTGATATGTTTGAGTTTCTGTTAAAACTGAAAAAAAAAATACTTTCCTTCACAAGTACTTTGAAAGCATTGTTGAGAAAGAGAAATACTTTCGCTCTCAATTTCGGAGAGGCTTCTAGTCGCAGTTTAGAAGCATGTGTCGAGATTATTCTCTCAGCACCTCTATAAATTGCTTCGCATGAACTTTTTGTTTGGGAAGCAAGTAACACAAGCTTGCTTACCAGAATTTTTTTTTAAAACACTGATGAAGTTATATCAAGGAAGATTTATTATCAAGGAAGTATTATATTCTAAAGCACTTATAAATTATTATCAAGGAAGAAATGATGGACCCAACTTTCATAGAAGTTATCAAAGTTTCAAATCTTAAAAATGAAACTTTTTTGAAGTTGAACTATAAGTAAGGCTTAATCATACACACTCAATTTTAATTTAATTGCATTGAGAAGCATTGATCAGGAAAACTTACACACTTAATTTTTAACAGAAAATTTGAATTCTGTTTAAAAATTCTGGGGACAAATTCGAACCAATCAACCCAAAAATGATTCATAAAATTCTTCAAAACAACACGAATATGTTCTGAAAAATTATTGGAGTTTGTTTTTTTTAATTTTTTTTCTTAAGAATTGAATCATTTTTGTGTAAAAATTCTTGAAGCTTTTGAAAAATTCAAAGAACATTGGTCTTTGAAAAATAACACAATTAATTAACTCGAATTAATTCAGTTATTTAATCGAGTCCAAAGGATTCTTAAATAGAAAACTTTTTTTGAAAACTATAAAACAAACTAATAAGAAATTATCTTAGACTGGGCCGAAGTTTAAATACCAAAATACCTATCTTAAAAACCTTAAAGAGCCAATAAGTTGTATATTTGTAAAAACATTTTTTTCATAGTCTTAACGGAAAATATTCGCATTTATTTTTTGATAAAGCCGCTTTATATGGGATGTAGGCGTAGTTTTTACTCGATTTCGTTGAATTTCATACTCAGAGTGTTTGTTATATCAAAGTGCATATGTAAGATTTCAGCCCATATATTAATTTTTGTGGAATTCTAAGAGATATTACCGTTTTGATAAAATCACTTTGTATGAGAGATAGGCGTGGTTTTCATCCGATTTGGCCCATTTTCGAACTTGATCTTTAGTTTTATACTTGAACTTGCATGTAGCTTAAATATCGAATTTCGTGAGGATAGATTATTACGGCTGCAATCGTGATCACACACAGATAGACAAACGGTTGTAGAGACAAACTTTTTTTTGCTTAGAATTAATGCGTTCATAACTGAGTTTTGACCAAGAACGTTTTTTAGCTGTAAGAAAATTTTACCTCTTTCCGTTACTGATGAACGAACATTCTTTAAATTGTACATTTAGACAACTATTTGATAATATTTTTTCAAAAGCGATTAGTTCTCCTACTTTCGGGTCAAGACCCCGTTGTTGTAGCTAGGAATTTTTTGTATTCTTTTTTTCATAAATTTTTATTAAGCCACCTTAACAACATTCATAGCAGACCCTTTTCCAAGGGAGGGTTTTAAGTGTTAAGCCATAGTGAAGAAAAAGAGTCAAAAAGTCCATACAAATCAGATCATTAATGGAAAGTGTACTTTTTGACAAAATATTTTTGATATATTCTATATATCGATGGCTTAATATAGAAAGGGCGTAATTCGTTTTGTTTTCGAAATTACATTTTTAATATATTCTGGTAGACCACTCTCAAATACACTTCCCTTAAAATATCAATGAGCTTTTTCGTTATTGTTGTTGCTTATTTTAAATAAAAATTGCATTAAAAAGGTTTTATATCCAAAGTTTTCCAGATTTACTCAGTTCTTTTCTTCTCCAGCAAAGTAAAAAAAAATCGAGTTAAGCCTTTTCTATATAAATCCATCGATATATTTTCCATAACAAACAAACCTGTCATGGAACCAATCCTTACCTTTCTCACCAAAACTTTTGACTCTCAGCTTAAAGACATATTTTTACTGTTATTTAGTATTATTGTGCTATTGGTCATAGACTTTATTCAAGGAGTGTGATAAACATTTTGCTACAAGTTCGTAAGGTTTTTAAGACTCTAGATTTTAAAACCTATTCCAATTCCTTTATAATAATCCAATCTTTATAATAATTATATCGACAAGTTTAGTTTTTGGAAAAACCACTTAAGAGCATACTAATACTCTCTTTAATATTTCTAAGTAATATGAGAGAAAAGACTTTTTAGTTGAAATACATATTAAATTCTGGAATAAAATAGTCCTGTCGAAGTTTCATGGGTACAAGACCAGTGCCAAAGAGCCTAGAAAAAGAATTTTACTAATTTTTAAATTATGCACAAAATGAGCGAGTTCAAAAACATTGTCACTTTCATCAGTCAGTCAGTTTCTTAAGAGGCATCAAACTTTTCTTTTTCACATTTCTAGTAAAAATAACAATAACTTAAAGTTTCCTTGTTGAATTAACAACAGAAACAAACATGTTATTTTTAAAATTGAGCAGATCAATTTCAAAATTTACTCTAAACTAAATACACAGCAAGCATAAATCAACATACATACATACATACACATTCTGAATAAATTGCGACAAAAGTATTGTTACAAAATATTTGCAATATCCATCCAGGATATAAAATTGACAGCTACACAAAAATATATAAATTAATATTTACAAATTTAACAAAAATATTTTGTAACTAACTAAGTATAAACATTTGCTGAGGCAAACAAACATATACTTGTACACACACACACACCAACACTAACACTAGAACACATACAGCTAAATGCACAGGCAGACAAGGACACAGTGCTTATACAATAAAATATAACAAGTTGTTAGAACTAAGCACTACAAAAACAACAACAACACATCCTTAAACAATAAGAGCAAGAGCAGCAAGAAATAATAAAACAGCAGCCAGCATCATAATAAAATCCAATAAAATCAACAGAAAATATTGTCTGCTCTACACTTCATCGATTTCCAATAATGTTTGCACACAACGACGTAGCATGCAAGGCTATACGTACGCGTAAGTTTGTATGTGATTTTATTGCAAGTAAGCGTATAGTGTGTGTGTGTGCGCGTGTGTGTAATGTGCTGCATCAATTTGCCCGCATGAAGGACATGCTTTTTCTGTTAAGGCTTTTCTACCAAAACGAAGCAATCAAATCAAACGAATCTTTAAATTAAATGCAAGAAATACAAAGTGTTTCTGTTGCATTCACATGCAGTGCGCTTGTTATCCTTATTCCAAAACAAAAAAAAAAAAACAAAAATATACAAAAATCCTTGAACAATTTTGCAGTGTTAATGTGTAACGAATACAGCAGTATAATCAATTCATATTGAATATTTTATGAGTTTCTTCGATGCTGAAGGATACACCATCATCAGATGGACACTTTAAGTTGTGCTCATACCTCAGAGATTCTCCTCAAAGATTTTCTACACCTAGTTTAAGATTTGTATGTGAAACTATTTAAATTGAGAAAACGAAGCAAGAAAAAAAAACACAAAACCACTAGTTTAAATCCTTTGTAAGTGTGCTTGAAGAAATGCTTTAAAGGAAACTAAAATAAACCAGCACAGCTTATGAGGAGCTTAAAAGTGACAAAAGGATTTAAGGGTACAACTTTTGAGTGGCCTTAAGTTTCGTTTTATTATGATAAGCTTTTAATGATAACTGCTGCATTCGTAGACAATAATCATGGACTTCAAATTGGATACCATTTGCAAAAAGGATTTCTTGAATTCAGGTAATATAAGCATATAACTAAGGTGCTTTTTGCAATAGAATATAATTTTGTTGTTTATTGAGAATTGCTGAACTCGGCATAAATAGCATAGAATAAGTAAATCATGTTTTAAAAGAGAGAATTACTTACTCAACCATATTAAATAGTTTGTCCGAAATAATTAAGGCTAAAACTTAACGTTAGCCTTAACGTTAGCCTGAAGATAACTCGTCTGTTAATCTTAGAGAAATGATTCAACTTCTACTTTTAATCATTATATATATGTATGTTTGTAGGTTTTTGTGTTATTTGAAATGTAGCCTGTATTTTGAAAATAAGCCCGTTTGAATTAAAAGATAAAGGGAACAAAATAAATAAACATCTTTAATTAAAATTCTAAGAAAGTAATGGAAAGAAAAAAACTACCCTTTCTAAATCAATCAACACTGAATCAATATTTGAGTAAATTTAAAAACTTATTTTGTGTATAAATTTGATTTATTTGCATTGTAGTAAGAAGATTTTTTTTATATGAAAATTGTAACGATTTTCTAATATATGGCATATATGGGAACTTTTATACACGATGAAAATTGAGCAAACAAAGAACCAACATTGAAAGTGGAAAGCATATTACCAACTACCTCATAGCAGCCAGTTAAAAAAATTAAAACTACTGTAAAAGGACAAAAAAAATGCTTTCAATAAAACAAGAAAACCTTTCAAATCAATTTTAATTTTGTTCATCTTAATTCTCTTAAAATTATTTCAAATATAAGAAAACCTTTCAAATCAATTTTAATTTTGTTCATCTTAATTCTCTTAAAATTATTTCAAATATATTGTTCATCTTAATTCTCTTAAAATTATTTCAAATATAAATTAATTCCAGGAGACTAGGGCTTGACTATCGCGTGATCCCGGACTTTCTCCAATCAGAAAAATTCCAGGATTATATTATACAGAGTATAAATTATCTTGCTTTGTAAAGAACTAAAAAGAAAATACATTAATTATTTTATACAAAAAAAAAATGTATGTGAACTGTGGTTTTTTATTTCCTTTGTACAATTTTTCATTTAAAAAATATCGTAACTTACCTATAAAGTTTTACTTTTTTCTCAGCTTTTCAAACCCCGGGGAACTTACTCCTGGACTCTTAATTATTATTCATTGATTTATCCATAAAAAATTGCTACAGAATTTTTATTGAAAATTAAATATTTTTTACCACAGGGCAATCACGTCTGGTAGTCCTATACAATTACTTGTATTCAAAATATTACTAAGGAAAATGGTTTCCAGGGTATTGATGCACCGTGGCACTGTACAAAACACGTACTCACTTGCAAAATTAACTTAGTTGATTGATAGAACCAGGAAGGATAAAGTCGAATAGTTCAAGAGGCAAAATTCAAAACCATGTTTCTTAAATGAAAAAGAGAGCAAAAAATTTATGATTATTTAGACATCACACAGCTTGACTATACAGACTGTTTCGTTGGGCGCTACACCAACTCACCAGTAGTCTTGCATGACTTTTCACTGTGATTCACTCAAGCTAAAGCTCCAATTTGTTTTCAATATAAATAATGAAAGGTCATATTCAAATATTAAGATTTCTGGGAGAGCACACCCATATTAAAAATGTTAAGAAAAAATATATGTTTACCACAAAAACCACAAAGTTGTTTATAACAAAATGATATCCACACCATTTTAAGTGTACCATCAGTTAAACTAACTGAACCCTAAAATGGAAGTGTGGAAAAAAGGAGAAGCTAACAAAAAAATAACGCAACTTCAATATGCTCTGATAGCGGTACACCGCTGTGATCGAATTTCGAAGATGTATATGACTCTATGCCTAAAAGTATGATATAATCTAGGTTAACCTTGACACAGGATGCATCGAAGTAGACAAGAATTCAGTCAAAAATAAATTCCGGGTAACTTTCTCGGCATATTGGCAGTATAAGTAGAGCTTATACTTTTTTTTATTTTCTACAAAAACTAGAATCGCAAAATGTGACATTTGGCTTGTGCATTCTAACAAGCCATATATAAGCAAAATCCGTTATCATTTGGTTAAATGGCAGCAGTTTGAACGCTGTGAACGTATATCAGAAAAATCGATGATTGTCGATTTAAAAAACACTTTAAAACCTCTGCCATTTTTCCAATTTCCAACTGATTTCAGTTATCTTAGACTTGTTTGAAAGGTATTCAGTAGTTTAAATAATTCCTGTAAAAAAACTAAGGATTTTTGTTTGTTACCATTTTTAAAAAAAATAAAGAAGAACTAACATTTGTACAAAATTTTTGAAAAATTGACTTCTCCATTGCGACAAACCCACTTTATATATATTTTTTTCAAAAATCTTTTGGCACTGTTAAATTTAACGTTTAAATCTATTGATCAAAAGTGCATTTTGTTTTTAAATTCTCACAACCTAAGCATATGTTAAAAATTGTTAAAAGTCGGAATTCCTACTTTTTAACTTTGAGAATTTTTAAGAAAAAATTGTGATGGAACTGAGAGGTCAGACTAGTCGCGATATAATCACAAGATGTTCCTCTCTCGGAATTTTCCAGAATTTAGGCTGAAACTTTTTTAAAGGTCGAATCGGTCACACAGTGTAATGATAAGTATTTTTCTCGCACTAAAAAATTCTCATTTATAGATAACAAATTCCATTTATAGATAGAAATTTCTAGAAAATGAAAAGTTTTCTCTATTATAGATAAACAATTCACTACGCGAAATATTTTCTTCAATAAAAACAAATAATTTCTCAAAAATAAAAGTCTTTTTCTCTAAGAACGATATATTTTTGATATATTTCTCTTTTTCATGGAAGTTTTTACCATTTTTAGGGAATTTTTGGTATCACAATTAGAGAAAAGCATTTTCTGGAGCAAACTCTATACCATTTTTCTCTAAATATGATGCCTTTTTTATCATATTCCGAGAGACTTTTTTCTGAGTGTACCCACATAAGTCAACATAAATACAAAAATATAGATTAGTAATGATAAATATCAAACAGGGCTAAGAATTGGGTTTAGTTAAAAAAAAATCAATGTTAACAAAGATCTTTTAAATTAAATATTATCAAAAAGTGAATTTAATTTTTATTGAAATATTGTTAGATATTTTCATAGCGCAATCCATAGAGCAAAAATCATGGCTTATTTAAATTTTTAGAGATATAAAAATATTTTAAAAAGGTATAAAAATAAGAACAAAGCATAATCTATTCCCAATCTTAAATTGAAGTAAAATTATTGAGGAATATATCACCTTAAGCTTGGCCGTAGTTAAAAGTTATTAAGGTTATATTATCTTGATGACGTCATCTTTTATGGGGGATAAGAAAAAATTTTCATAGCGTACCGGCTACAATTATTGGCACTCAAAAATTTGGCACCAATTATTGGCACCCTTTACTTTAATAGCATTTATGAAATATCGTTAAAGTCCAGTTGTTTATGAATTTTACTTTTCTAATTTTGTAGTTTTTGCCTCTCTTAGTTCTCAATTGTGTAATAACATTAAGAAGTTCATTTGCTTGTAAACTTCGGAGCTGCAAAAGTGTTTTCATCGTCAGTGAAAAACAAGTTTTACAGTGTTGATATCAATAGCAAACCGAAATTTGATGAGTACTGTTTCTTATTTGTTAATGGATTTTTTATGTAGACGCGTTTGATTTTTTTGATTAATTAAACATTAAATAGTTTATTTTAATCTTAATATCTAAGTTTATACCGCATGATTGTAATTAAACGTGGGTGCCAATAATTGATTCCAAAAAAACAAAAATTCAATTATTGGCAGGGGGTGCCAATAACTGAATTTGATGTTACTACAATAACTGGCACTGCCAGTCATTATACTTTTTTTAATGCCAATAATTGAATATTTTCTTTTTTCAGAATAGTAATTTAAAATGCAAAAAAAAATGAGAAAGTACGATGAAAGTATTTTACAAAAAGCCCTATCAGCAATTAGAAATGGCAAAATTTCTAAAAAATCTGCAGCAAAAAAATATGAGATACCACGTTCCACACTTCAACTTCGTCTGGGTCCAAAATTTTCTAAAATTCGACCAGACCCACAAACTGTTTTGAGTGAGACGGAAGAAAACGCAATTGTGGAATGGGTCAAAGTCTTCCAACGGAAAGGGTTTCCTAAAAGGAAGGAAGATATATTTCTTGCTATAAAAGATATTCTCGAAGCGAATAAGCGTGATCACCCATTTGGGGAAGAAAATGTGGAAGGCAAAGAATGGTTTACATTAGAGTTGGGCAAACGGAGCACGTTATGCACAGGCGCACAATTTACGCCAACTGTGCGACGCAGGTGCACAATATGCGACAGAGCTTGCTGACTGCGTGCTAAGTGTGCTAGATGGGGGGTGGCGGTTGCCATGACTTGGGTGAAAAAGTGAAAAATTGAGCGAAGAAGAAGCGAATAAGAGAGTACCACTGAGCGCATTATGATTTTCGTAAAGCATACTTTCACACAAGCCTTGCCACTATTTTTTTCGGAATACAAACTTGATAAATTTTTAATTCAATTAGATAAGGTAGGATTGAAAAATTTCAGAATTTCAAACAATTAAGAATTAACTCAAACAAAAATTATTGTGAGCAACTTATTATTTGCTCACTTAGTACAATTTTAGCAACTCTGACATAAAATTAATTCACAAAACAACCCTAAAAAACAAATTCTTGGATTTTACATATTGTAAACCAATTTGTATATTTTTTTTTTTTTTTAATTCATAGAGTGACAACTGAAGGTAACAATGCATGTATTTTTTTTTATGGTAAACTTTGTTGGTACATAGGTTGCAAACAAATTTGGGGCAGTAACAATTTCAGTAAAAATTTGGTAAAATAAAATGTCTTAAGTGGCAACGCTGGTCTGCATTGCAAAAATCTTAATTGCTCTTAGTACCGACCAAAACCAATGTTGCTTGCTCAGTGATTTCAAATAAAGGGCATTTTATAACTACTAGTTAATATTCGGCACATAATGCAGATACCGGTTTTGAGTGTGCATTTTTTACTTAAAGCCAGAAAGTTTTAGTTATCTTTTCACTTTTAAAATTGTTTACAAAAAACTATTTTTTAGGCTTTTATTTTTTAAAGCAAAAATAAAAATACAAATTCTTTTGGAAAACAATTTATTAAATGCACCTGAAGACCATGACCTGATTGGTCAACAAATAACATGGATGTTTGTAGCTACGTCAAATAAAAATAATCCCTTTTTAAGAAATCATCATCTTAATATGCACAAAATGCAACACTTGCTTTTCTTAAGACTATTCTCTCACTCTCACACTTTCTATAAATCTAAGCTCTGAGTTCTTTCACAGCTTTCCGTTCTCCTTTCCGATTCACACCCGAATTCATCCAGCAGGCGAGTTGGCGCACACTGGCGCCCACTGCCGCAGAATGTTCGTCAGATATGCCCGTCCCTAGTTTACATAATTTTTAAGAAATAAAGAAAACGATGCCGGTAGATTGGGCTACGGAATAAGTGACAACGGTTGAATGACGAAACAAACTTTTTATGAATTTTTACTTTGAAAAATAAAGAATTTGTTTTTATGAATTAAAAAATAAAAATATTAATAAACAACCAGCTATTATTTACTTGTTTAAAATGTTGGGTGCCAATCATTACGTTTTTGTGAGTGCTAATGATTGTGGTAATATGCCAATAATTATAGTTTTTAAACTGCCAATAATTGTACTCAAGTGCCAACGATTGTAGTAATTAATATGGCAATAATTGTATTGACGTGCCAATAATTGTGGTTTTATAAAGACTTTTCTCATTTTGATTATCACTAAACGCAGAGAGATCGTATGAATATGTTCAAAATCAATTCTAATACAGAATTTCCCAAAATATAAAATAAAATTCCAAAGAGAACATTCACTTAAAAACTGAATGTATGCTACAGCTTTGAAGGCAAAATTTCCTTATGGGTGCCAATGATTGTAGTCGGTACGCTAATTTTAATCAAATTTTTATCTCAATGTACGTTTTGAATATCAAAACTCATGTGTAAAATATCAAGTCAATGCAATCATTTTTGTGGATTTATATAAGTTTTTCTTTTTGATGACGTCACTTTGTATGGGAAGTAGGTGTGGTTTTTATTCGATTTTGACTAATTTCAAACAAAAGTGTTTACAATCAAAGCTTATATGAAAAATTTCAAGTGCTTAGATTGATTTTTGCGGAATTTGTAGAGATTTTACCATTTTGATGACGTCACTTTGTATGCGTGGTTTTTTATACCGTTTAGCACTTGATCTTTCTTTTTTAAAAATAAGCTTATATAACGCATTTCATAACGATAGCTTCAAAATTTTGACTCGTAATTTTCGTAACGTCGAAAAACATACGGACATTACCAAATCGGCTCAGAAAGTGAGGCTGATAAAGAATATCTATATTATTAATACGCAAGCGCTTGTTTTGTGATGACCATCAAATCTATACCGTAAATGCGATTTTTATAAAGATGGTATCAATAGAAAGGTTTTTCTCTGTAGATGTGCAATAAGGTCTTATTTTTTCTTAAAAATTGTGTATTTCAACAAGAAAAACTAAAACAATCTTCTACGAAGGAAGTCAGCATTCTAATGCCTAAAACTATGTGATAATTTTTTTCTGAAATTTTCTAATTTCATACTTTTGTATTATTAAAGCAGTTGAGCGAAGCGAAAAACATACAAATATATTTTATATTGATACACTAGCCACAAAATAGCAAGTTCATGCAAAACCGCTATTCCAGGAGCCTTTACCTGGCATCGCCGGCATCTCATTTAAAGGAGGGCATACTTTGCACAGCTAATTCAAACTTACTATACCTCTTCTTAAGACATCTGTATTAGGTGATAAGCGCAATTCTACGCACGGAAGGTCAGGTCGTGAAGATAGCAGTTTATCCAACAGAAATTAAGTATCGTTGCTTTATAACTCGCTCAGGAGACGTGCTACGGTAAATTTTAGTTTACGACAGAATAGATGTGCTATTAAGACTCACAAGGAAGATATTGTGAGCGCATTTTGGCGTTTTAACGCCATACGGGTTTGCTAGAATATTTATATATCCTAATGGATTTCTAACCAAAGTTCGTTTCAAACATATGAAACTTTGAAAAGTAAACCATTTATTTATCGTGAAAGGGTTCACAAATGAATCATACCTGATAGATTTTGTATGCATAGGTGTGTTCGAAATGGAACAAATTTCATAACTCGTGCTTTTACGATAAACATTTTTCATTTTTGTCAAAGAACAAGTTACGTGTAAGCAAACCGATTCAAATGGAGAAATTATAGACTCGATAGACGTGGTTTGTATCAGAAAAGTTCAATCCCCAGCTATGGCTATATGAATATATATTCATAAAATCGTCATATAGCCATTAAACATCCATTGCATAAGTCGTTTTCAGGTTGATTTTGAAATATTGTTTTGACAGCTTTGTTTTGAAACCTTTTCTATCTACAAATTATTTTGAATTTCATTGGAAATTTGAGTTTAATTTTTTAAACTTTATTCACTTTCGAATGCCAAAGCATACTTTTCTACGTAAAAAGTTTCATAAATTAAATATAAAATTTAGTTCACTGAGTATTTCTAGTACAAATTGGCACTAAAGACAATTTTACTGATTTATGAATATTGCATCAAAATTTTAAATTTGAAGTTTGATCTCAAGGCCAACTTCATTCATTCATCATGGGTGTTTTTGTTTTTATTATAAAATAAAAACCACGCTGAAAGTTCCATTTTTGGTTTTTTTCTCTACTAATTAAAATGTTTTAATTTTGAGAGTCCTTCAACAGCCCCAAAAGGATTAGCTACTGCTTCTGCTGCTGCTTATTATGCAGTAAAAAAATTATTTATGATTACGTTTTAATTTTTTGTCATCACAGCAAAGCTTTTTCTTCCTCTTACCACCACTCTACCCTACCCAGTCCTCGAGTTATGAACTTGTTAGCTTTGCCGCACATCTACGAGGACCATCAACGAGTTGTTGCTTTCAACAAAATAAAGTGGCATCGAAATGGAATCTCATAACCTATCACAAATGCTGACAGCAGCTCAATCATCAACTTAACTCACACAACATTAACAGCAACACAGTAGATCATAAAATTAATGAAATGGAACAAAAAGGCGCAACGAGAATTCAAAAGCTTAGCTCTGCATAATGTTGGCTCCTAATTATAAAAAAAAAAATATCTATAAATCTAATGCTGAGCAGAAGTAGGAGCAGACAGCCGAATGAAAAAACAAGTTGCAGCTTAAACAGTCACTAATCACAGCATTTGTGGCTATCAGCACGTTGCTGCCGCCACATGCAGCAATGCAGCAAAGGTGAGCGAGCAATCAATGCCGACAGCTTTAAGCTCAATGGTTTTGACTGGGTTGTTTGGAAAAAAATATTTTATTCACACCGACCAGCGAAGGTGATGAACGCAACTTGAAAACTTTCCAAGAAGTGTGAAGTTTTAATTTCGATGCCAAAGCAATTGCAAGTAAAGCAACTCCTCCTCAGAGCAGACGACCACAAAGAAAATTGACTACAAAGTGTTGCAAGCCCATCAACTACTGATTGCTACTAAGTTGGTGCAAAGTGCTCAAAATGGCGTGTAGTTAAGTGGAAGCGCATGAAAACTGATGAAAACTTCAACGCTACGCGTCCAAACTCCTAACTAAATTGTACAAAGTTAAGCAGAGGGTGTAGGAAGAGTGTGGAAGGCAATGCAATAAAATGGAATTAATTTTTCAGTCAATTTGAATATTCTTGCAATGCTAGCAGGAGTTGCTGATAAGCTTTTTTTAACTAAACAACAATTTACTGACTTTGACGCACTTCACACTGACTGAATTGGTAAAAACGAAAAAGCGCTCTTTCGACGTTTTTTCAGTTGGTTTGATAAATGTCACAAATTCTTATGATGTGGCTTATTTTTCATCTAACAGCTCTTAATATCAATGTGATATAAGCGTCTAGAATAGCTGACCTAATTGTAGGAATCCTCGCCAGCTCAACTGTATTACTCGATTTTTAAACGTCGACAGGAGCTCTTTCCTTTGTTATTCTTTTTACTATCTTCTTCAACAGGACTATGAAGCACAATTTCATGCAAATTCTAATCCTGTTTGTGTTGCCTGTTAAGCGCCAAGTGGTTTCATTGAATATAGCTTATGTCGACGTCCGTCAGTCGGTGCATGTTATAAACTAACAGCTCAATGCTGGTCCTTAGCGCTAGTTTATGATGGAAGAAGCTTTTGAAAGCATTATGAAATTTATAAACTCCTTAAGGATTAGGCAGGGAAAGAAAAAGAAATGTGCAGTCTATGGGAGTCAGTAAAATTAACTAAAAATATTTAAAGGAATATCTAAAATTACTCCAATAAAAATTTATAAAAATACCAGTAGCCGACGTCTGTCCAAATTGATTTCAAACTGTTAAAATGTCCTTAAAATAAAACTTATTAATTTCAAAAATATGCACAAACTCAAAATTCAGCTATAAAAGAACTTATTGAATTCAATATTGAAAGTTTCTGTGTAATTCTTTTTTTAACTTTTCGCATAAATATCATTCCTTCAGAAAATTTTCCGGCTCCAACAGATGTGACATGTGAACTTTTCGTCGTCATCAATTACCAAAAATTTGCAAAACTTTTAGAAATTGCCTCCAACCATTTGCAACAACGAAGGCAACATAATAAATCAGCAGCTTCCACTCAGCCATCCATGCATCCATCCATCCTTTCGTCCGTCCGTCCAACTGTCCATTTAACCAAATGTTAAGCATATAGAATATGATGCAGGAAGAGCATGACAGGAACTGGCTACGGACTAAGTTGTTGACTCTTTTGTATTGTTTACAATATTAACAGCCTAACACATACAAATATTCATGCACACACACACACACAAATGTACTGAAGAGCTTAGAGCAATTCCCACTGGACATCAAATCTGCCAAGTTCTGAAACTATTTCACTGATCGTTGAGTTTTTTGTGGAAAAAAGCCTGAAATACAAATATTAGGTCTCAGCAGAAGGAAAGCCGAAAAGTATGCAGTAATTTGTAATTGAGCTAGAAAGATAAATTGAGCTACAAAGATATTAATATAACTGGCTTAAATAACCTACTTGCAGTATGTTGGAAAGGTTAAAACAATAAAAACTAGGTCTGTTCCCGTACTTAAAAGTTTTAGCCCGAAAAGCGTTCTAGCACTCGAAAAAAAAAATGGTAAAAGAGAGTTTAGAAATTTCTTCTGGCAAAAATGGTTAAAGTGTCAAACTGCTTCAATTCAACTGTTTACAAGTCTACAAATAAATTATAGAACATCGAGAATTCTTCGAATTAAATAAAAACTATTGAAATAAAAACCAGAAACATGGTTAATTGTGGAAAAACTAAATTTAAATGTTAATTCTAGAATTAATTTCTATATTGTTCAAAATTTTTAGCATGTCG
Source organism: Pherbina coryleti (assembly GCA_943735915.1). Classification (NCBI taxonomy): domain Eukaryota; kingdom Metazoa; phylum Arthropoda; class Insecta; order Diptera; family Sciomyzidae; genus Pherbina; species Pherbina coryleti. The sequence goes on from OX030952.1 coordinate 132,812,068, forward strand.
CTTAAACTACCGATGCTTCACATCAAGTCAGCGCTAGAGGTGAACCAAATAAATCGCGAATAAATCCCTGGGGAACATTTAATACTCAATTTCTTATCTTCTTCCTGTAGTCTGTAGTGTCCTTAGTAATGTGTCTTTAAGAAAAATTGTAAGCTATTTGTGAAAGGTTTGCGACACAACTTGTAGCACCACCACCAGCCACTAGTCAAACTTTAAGCTTTATCAGCATTACCTAGAATTACCTTCACAGCTTTGGTACATCCTAGTCCTTACCTGGCTTGGTAAGAGTAACTTCAATCGGAATCATGAAACCGCACTCACACACGTCTCTCAATTATTCAAACAGCATTTAAAACAACCAGGATAAGAACTGCTTTTGGTTGGACGAGGACATGAATTGCGCAACCAGCCAGCCAGCCAGCAACCAGCAGCTGCATCTTGTTACTTGTCACCATAAAATGTTTTTTTGTTCGAATGTGTTTGAAAGTGTGTGTATGCGTGTGTGGATATGTGCTATTTTATGGGCTCATCTAACATTTACTGCAATACAAATGTAAACAAGAACACATCCAAACCTACACAAACACTCCAACTAGCATTGTTAAGCAATGGATATGCCATAAATTGTTGCTGTTTTCTAATTGAGTCGCACACATACTTGCACACGTTTAATATTCATTTGAACTGTTATGTTGGGCCATGTTGAACAGATGGTATACTCATGCAACATCCCATGTTACTCAAAAATATACAAAAAAAAAAAAAAAAAATCTGAAATTTTTTAACATTATCTCTCTAAAATTTTTTTTTAAATCTACACTGAAAAAAAACTAACTTAAAATTTAAGGGGGGAAACGCAGTCAGACCTTTTTTCAAAAATTTTGCAATTTTTTAAAGCCTTAAGTCTCAAGACTTTTCATGTGGTGAAAATTTCAAGTCGATATCTCAAAAAATAACAAAGTTATAGCCTAGTGACTGAACCGCCTTCTAGAGCGCGCAGTGCTGGCGCTAATTTTCAAACTCGTTTTTCTCGAAACCATGTTTTCAAAGTCGGTGACCAAGATTTCTCGAAGCTCAGTGAACCGATCGTTTTGATTTTTTTGCAGGCTTAGTTTGTTCATAATAATCTCGTACTTGTCATAGGATTTTTTTTATAAGCAAAATTATGACGAATTTTTGGTTGAAAATCGTTTTTTTACGTTCGAAAGTCCGCCATTTTGTGAAAAATCGATATTTTCAAAAACTGTCATAGCCGTTCATAGTAAGAGTAGAGTAAGACACTGTCATAGTAAGAGTTTTAAGTATGTCGTTTAATAATATATTTAATTTTCTTGTTTCTGATGAAATTAGGAGGAGCAATCTTGGTCACTGCATTTCACTTTTTTTTATAAAAAAAAAACTAAAAAATGTTAGGTATAAAAACCCTCATTTAAAAATATCGCATAGGTTTCCTAAAAAAAATTCACAAACATGACCTTTTTTTTCGGGCTCTGGCTGCGTTTCCCCCCTTAACACAAGTTTTCATAATTTATTTTTTTTTGTTCATATGTTTTTCAAAAGTTTTAAACACATTTTTGTTGCAAGCTATTTTTTAAACACAAAATTCATCACATTAATAACAATTGTCGTCAATTTTAAAACATGGTTTTTTCAGTGTAGAAAAAGCTAAAAGTACATTTTAACATTTTTCCTAATTCAGATCAAAAAGGCACAAGAACTACTTCATCTGAAATTTGTTCGAACAATATTGGTTTCAAGCTCCCGTACAGTGGTTATCCTTAGCACACGCTTTACGTTGAAACAGCTTCAAATAAATTACCTCTTCTACGAAATTTTAATCCCGCCCTTAAACGAACTGTTGTACCGATTATGATTCCTCATTAAAACAAAAACAAAAAATTCTAATGTTTTTACTATCAAAATTTTTTTACTTGGAGGAGTCAACAAGGAAAGAGTTACTCAAATATATACATTTCATTAATTCTATTATAATAGAGAACTAGCAGTCAAAGGTCATGAACCTAAGCATCGCACAGTGGTTAAAAGTATGATCGTAGAGCAGTGACGCACACGAGATGCTTACGGAGCCGCTCGGCTTTCACATACAAGTCGTGTGTGCGAGGGTACCGAACTTATACGACGCTAGCAGAGAATCAGTTTGCGTTTGCACTTCATGGAGCAAGCGTCTCATGCGCAAATTATTTTGTTAAATGCTGTACAAACGCAATATATGAATGAATTAAACATATTTCGACCTTTATGGGAAATTCTTTATTTTTTTATTTAAACCCTTATTACGAGCCTCAATCTATCTATCACAAAACACTTTATCCTATAATTTTACCCAATGAGTATTTTTGCAATGAAGGTTGACCAACGCTGTGCATCACTGTCATAGAGTGAATTAATTATAAGGAGCGGAACTATTCCAACCAAATGGAGATGCTGTTCATGATTCTGTTCTTTGATAGTTAAAGTGCAATTGCGATGGGTCCATTTTTAAGGGTACCTTCAGTACTAGGGTCCGTTAAAAAACTGTAAATTTGTTCTAAACTTTGGTATTTGGACTCATACAGACATCTAAAGTGACCATACCACAAATTTTGTATGTAGTGGGTGTCGAGTTCAAATTAAAAAGTTAAAATTGAAAAAAAAAAACATAAAAATCCATAATTTCGAAAAAGAATTCTTAGGTTTGGAAAATAGGTTAATAAATACAAACGCACCAATATAACAATAAAAAAAATAGAAATTGTTCTTTCGCTTCGGTATTATTCAGAATCAGAATCTTCTGTTGCAGCAGTCGGTGGACATTTCAGCAACAATAAAGCTTCCGTATCACGTTTAAACTTATTCTGGTTGAACTTATTATTAGCAAGGAATATATGAGAAATTACTGGATCTGATAAGAGTAAAAAGTAATGGATCCAGTTATTTTTAACAAGATAGTCTCGTCTCGGAGTGGTGGGTACAGCAGTTGTCAAACATGAACTTAAAATTTTCTTTTTTGCCGTGAGAGTTTCTTCTCCAAGTTACTCTATAGGTAGAAGAGCGTATATCATAATTTCACAATAGTATCTTGTTGACTAATGTCAAATCTTTAACTGGGTTATCCTCATAAATTTTCTCAACACAGTCGTTTTTGTATTTGTATTGTATTGTATTTACAACTTCAGTGCGTTTTCCACATTTTCTTAGGCTCTCTTCAGTTGCAGAACATATGTAGCTCCTTAAAATTTCCAGAAGCTTTCCAGAAGCTTTCCAGAAAATCCTGAGTTTTTTTTTTTGCTTTGCTCGAGTTTCACAATCTTCAAATATTTTTTTAGAATGTGTACTTCTTTCAGATTTATTTCCTGATTCCTTATTTTTAACCGAAAGAAATTCAATAACGACACTAGGTCAAACCTGTTGTCTGAAATCGGAACCTTCATTGCTTGCTTTTTGCCCAACACGGCTCCACAATTTTTATAAATTTTTCAAATCTTCTCCGAAATTATGTATTTCCATATTTATGTTGTTTTTAAGGAAAATTTTAAAGGCATATAATTTCAAATTTTAAAGGTTTGCGGCAGGCATCACTTCTCTTCAAGTGTTTGACTTTCAACCATTCATCGAAAAGCTCTGCGCGAGTTACATATGAAAGGGAGCGACTGTCAATAAAAATAATTTATATTTTTTGTCGGTGCAGGTATAGAAAAGTGAAAAGTACAAACACTTCTCAAAAAAAAAAAAAATTTTTTTGAGGATGTTTGGAGGTGTTGTTTTTAATCATTTTCGAAAATTTTTACAATTTAATTCAAATTAAATTGAAAATGTTCTCAAATGAACTAAAATTTAACATCCTGGTATATTTTTTTTTTTAATAAACAAGTCGAAATTTTGTATTTTGTCCTTCTTGTTACAATGTACGTTTTGTCAAAAGGAAAGGAATTTGGAAGAAAATAATTTTTTTTTCTCTTTTTTTTTGCAACTTTCGTCAAGTGATTCATTTTCTAGTAAAAAAATGTCTCTCAAGATTTATGATTTATTTTTATGTTCAAAAATGAGTTCGAATATGAATCATAAGTTCTATTTTACAAAGCATTAATAGTTGTTTAGTGGAGTGTTTGTAGCTAACTTCTTATACACCCGCTTTTTTAATACTTTTTAAAGCGTAGAAAAATTCGCTTTTTTTACCGATTTTCTTACCTGAGTTCTGAAGAATATTACTTTAAAACTTCAGTTTGTTCACTGTAATCTTCTCTCTATGTAGACATCTCTCTCTCTCTGTCTTTGAGCCTCTCCTCCGTGCTCACTATCTTCTTCTCTTCTGAAGCAGAATATAGGTAATGAAAGTGTGACAGCTGACTACTTTTTCAGCTTGACGTGCCTGTCGCATTTTTAATCACGCTGCAGAACAAACAAAATAGGCCCAAATAAAAAAACAAAAGGCAAATGTCTGTCGCCATTTCCAAACAAAGTTGCACACAAAAATAGAAAAAAAACGAAAGAAAAAAGAAAACGAACGTGAACTAAAAAAGTTATTCACACATACTTTTAGGCACAACACGTCAAGCTGTTTCATTATCACTGACGATGAGCCATTAAAAAAAAATACATATTCACTCTACATAAAGGTGAGTGTGGGTGTGTGTGTGTGTGTGATAGCTTTTGACATGCTGGACACATTTACACGTTTTCTTCACTTCCTGTCACTTGAGTCGCAAGCAGTAGATACTGCCGTTGTTGTTGGTTTTTCTTTTATTCACTTAACTTTTTAAGACATTTTACATTTTTATGCGAGAGTATGACAAGAGCGGACAAGAGCTCACATTGCGCTCATTAAAGTGCCTACATGTGTCCTTGAAGCACCTCTGCTTTTATTGCTACTGTAAGCTACTGCATTCGAGCCGAAGTGTAGAGCTTAAGGCACTGTGTCAACGCTGTTACTGCCTACTGTTAGGCGCTATTTATAAGCCGCTTAAGCTCTTACATGTCTACATGCACATATGTCGCCTTCATTGCTTGTTGTTGTAAACAACAGAAACATCATCCTTCCCTACGTTTTTTTGATATTTTTATATTTACGATTACTTTATTCGCGATAAATTTAAATTTAACTCGCATTACAAGCGTCGTAAAGTATGCAGTATTTTTTTTTTTTGTTTTTTTTTTAATGTGCAACGTAAAAGCCATTTAATGTCAAAATAATAAATTCACGTATTAATAAATGGCTGTTTCCATGTCAAACGGAAGTCTTTTGGCGTTATGCATGCAGATCTATCTGCAAGATCTACGCAAAGTACACATATGTCACAGGCGCATGATTCATTCAAAATAAGTTTTTTTTTATCGCAATGATTACAAGCATTAAGGACGCTAGAGCTACGAAAAAAATTACAAAAAAAGCGTTTAAACATCAGCATATTTGGCATTTGCACTAGAGAAAAGTAAATGTCAGCGAAGCGTATCCTGCAGCTACTTAAATTTCAGAACAAACTTGCATTGTTATGGTAAATATTTGAGGTTAGTTCGCTCGTTTTTATTTAACTTTACGCTCTTATTACGCTGTTGTTGTTATAGTTGGTGTTGTTATTGTCATCGTTTGTGTCCTTGTGGTACTTGTTCTAAGAACACCTCCAAAGCAGCTGTAGCTTGTAGTGTTGTTGACATCGTTGTTGGCTGCCTGCAACTGTAAATATTTGCCAATGTTTGTAGTTATTGCCACTTGCTGTATAGTTTCGTCCTTTATTTTATTATTTATGTTAGATTTTCATGAGTTGCTGCTCGTAGTGCATTATATTTAAGGTGTTGTTAGTTAAATTAAACAAAACATTTTTCGATTGCACAAAGATGGTTTTTTTTTCAAAATATACAGAGGTGGTGAAAGAGGTGGGAAAGAGTGAGTTGTCAGCATTTTTAAAGCAATTCTTTAAATAATATGATTATTGTTTTTCTAACCAAGAATGATATATCACAACTCAGAAAAAAGGATATGTGAGTAGCATCTTTGTAAAGGGTAAAGCGTATAAATAATAAATATAAATTTTATCGCCTTTATCTGCTGCGTTCATTTTGATTATCAAATGCGGATAAAGTAATTTATTGCCATAGATTTTAATGAACTATTAAGCTTTAATAGGAAAATACATTTCTAAATGAATAAAGAATTATTCTAGCAATTTTTAGTTGACTTTGAGGCCAAACAAAAATTAATTAAAAAAAAAGAATATATGTAAGGCTAGATCATAAAAAGTAAAGATTATAAAAATTAAAAGTTAAAATAAATTACATTCAAATTTTACGTTCATTTTGATCATAAAATGTTAATAAATTTTTATGTTTTGAAAGATAATTGGAAATAAAAATTCAAAGAGCTTTTTTTATGCAATACAATACACATAGAAACAATACGGAATCATTTTCAGTTGACCTTATCGCAAAAAAAGAATGTAACCAAAAAAGGATATGTGTGGAGCAGCGTTATTAAAGGTCAAGCGTAAATATGAAATACATTAAAAAAGTTGTGTTATAACGCAGCGTTCATTTTATAGATAAGCTGCAAAAAAATATCACCAATTGCAGAGAAGATAATTAAAAACAAACATTTAAATCTTTCTATAAGCAAAAAAAAACTTTTTTAATGTTTACAGTTGACTTTTAAGAAAGTCAAAAAGAGGTTTTAGTGGAAATAGCTGAAGTACTTTCTTTTCTGAAAAAGAAACATGAAAAGGCATAAAAGTATGCCTTTTCTGTAATAATTTCATTCTGAAACTTTAACTTAAATATTATTTATTTAAATAAATGTCCTGTTCTTTAAATAAAAATACACATAACAGCATTTAAAACTTCTTTCCTTTGACTTTAAGAGCAAATAAAATTTAAATGCAAAAATAGGATATATGGCACACTTTAGAACTATTTGATTTTCTTGATATATTAATATTGTTAATGAAAAGAAAACATAACTTGCTTCCTGTGTGAAAATTATACGCCGATAACTTTTGTGTTTACATTATTTATTAAATAAAATGTTGAACTGTTAGCATATTTAATGGTTAAAATCAACCTTTTTGCATGTTTTAAATATAACAAGCATTTCAAAAACACAAAAACCCTTTTATGGTTTTTTATAGTTGCATGTGCAATTCGTTGCAGCTTCATTTCAAATGCAACAAAATTTACACCATTCAAAAAAGTCGCATACATTCCAGTCTGGTATGAGACTCTACCAGTTTCTACCAAAATGATATTTAATTAAAAGTAAGCTCTTTTTTCAGCACACACACACACACACCCACACTTGCCTGTAGAAAACGGTCAAAAATGTTCAACCAAACCTTTGACTCACTGGCTGACTATATCAACTCAACTGACTGACTGCCTGTGTGAGAATGCCTAGGATTTATTTACAAATTTACGCTTTTGCATTTTAACACTCTTCTGCACAATTTTGAAAAAATTACATTTCGTTCAGCAGTGTTTGCTGCTGCCATCATAGCCTGAAGTTGCACTGAAGTTGCTGCGCCCAAAAACTGGGCCATTGACTTTAGTTGAAATGATTTTTTTAGTGTTGCTCTCTGTGTGTTGCTTTTCCAGTGTATATGTATGTGTGCTCGTGTATTTTTATATTTGTACAAATTTTTTTGCTCCGATTTTATGCAGCAGTTACAAGTTGTGTATTTGAGTGAGCATGTATTTGTGTTCTTCAGTGTGTGCGTGTGTGTGTTTGTGTGTGTCCTTGTCTGTGAGTAAGTGTGAATGTGTTTGCCTTGACATGTGCCTGTGTCGCAATCACACAGTTTTGGGGCTCGATGAATTTGCACAGTAATAAATATTTGAGAAATTTAAACATGCGCTACTTGCTGGATGAATGCAGCATTTTTTTGAAAAAACAAACAATCATTGAAAGCTTTTCTTTTTGTTTTGTGACAAGTCAGGAAATTTACTTCAAATTTTAACATATGTTTAATAGATTAAGGACCATGACTTACTTAGGCCAAAGTGATTACTTTTAGTTGGTTGAGTAGCTCAAGTGTCGTGACCATTCGTTATAATGTTGGCTTATTACAGTTACTAGTATCACCTTTGGTCGAGATTCGACCATTTAAAAATTAATTTTTTTGTATTTTTATTGAAAACATTTTTTTTTCTTTCTTCACTCATATGCAAACGTAACCGAACTCATACAGCACCAAACACACCACCAGCAGGAAATCACTAAACAGTAACTCAATTCTGATTTTCCATGTTCTGTGATTTTTACTTTCAAAGCTATTCGATATCAAAAATGTGGCTTATATATGCGGAGCCACACCCCTTTGTCCAATGCCCGTCACAGTACCCTACTTCTCTTATTCTACTTTCTAGTAGAAATGCTTCCAAAGCTATTTGATATAACAACTTTGAGTTGTATGAGTGTTTCCACACCCCTTTGTCAAAGAAGGAAGTTCTTACCAAGTTTCATTGATTTGTATCTTATAGTTCAAAAGTTATACCGAAAATTTGGGCTGATGAAAAGTGCCTCGCCTCTATTTGAACGCCCATCAAATGTAACCAGTGCAATGGAACGTCTGATTTGAGGTCGAATTGCCCCCCATAGATATTCGGTGCACTCCTTTTCCCTACTCTTATTGATTTAAAAAATTATCAAAATTGGTAGAGAAACACGGGAGAAAATGTTTCTTAACTGTTCTGCGTACACCTATTTATATATAGATATATAATAATAATATGTATAAATATATAAAGTATATAAGGAAATGGCTTAAAACATAGATTTGTGTATATAACTTTGGAGTGGTTTGAAATATTTGAAAAAATTTTTCACAGAAATTATTTGTTTAGCTATAGAACTTTATAAAAAATACAAAAACAACACTTTGAAAAATGTAATTTTCATCAAAAAAATCATAGGGGGTAGCTCATGATTTTCGATGATAGAAACACTTAATTAAATTATGTGTCAAAATGAAGCAATTTTTGCAAATAAATGATATGATATATGAAAGAGTGTGACAGAAGAAAATAGAAAAACAAAAAAAAAAATTACAAAAAAAGAATGTCTGGTCTAATTTTTAAGCAAAAATTGAATATTTTAGAGTTTTTTTGAAAACAACATAAGAAATTGAATTAGTGAATTAACGGTAATTTTTTTCTTATTTCTCAAAAGTTATTTAATTAAACTTTTAGACAAAGAAAATTTAGGGAAAATCGATTGAAAAATGGCTGAAATATTTGCATGCAAAATCAAAATTTGAAATATCAATTGTTTTTTTCTCATTCTGAGGCAATGACATTGCTTTAAGAAATGCATTGCATGGTAAAAATCTACAGGTTTTGAAATATCGCAATACTTTTGATGTCATAATAACGGAAAATTTTTTTACATACTATTCGTGGGAAAATATTAGCAAAAAAGTTTTCGTATACCGCTATTTTTCTCAACCAACGAATTTTCATACAAAAAACGTTGTACTGAAAACATCTATTGTTTTCGAGATATCACAATAATTTTGATGTCAAAATAACGGAAATAATATTAAATTTTTTTTGCACATCTTATGAATGTCCAAATTTCTATCTTATATCATGTTTTTCCGTCTCTTATAGTTTTGCTCTTTTTCCGCACATATTTGAGGTCAAAGGTCACCAATCTTATATTCAATCATATTGTGTAGCCACACCTTTCATCTGATACCACATTCCTCATTTTACCTCTTCCCAGTTCTGAGATCACTAACTAAAATTGATATAAACTTTCAACGTTAATATTTCGGGTCAAAGGTCATGAATTTAAAATCTCACATTATTCGGCACATCTATGGTGCAGTACCTTTCGAATGATGTACGTTTCATTGTCCTTATTCTAAAATAAATATTGAAAAAGTGTACGACAACATTCGATGTTTGCGTATTATTACAGTTATAATGTTTTTTTTTTCTTTTTAATGACATAAAACATACTAAAAACTTTCTAACCAGTATGAAGGAAGCAGCTTGTAGTGTGTACTTTTCTTAGAGTAGCTTCATGGGAGCGAGTGTCCACAAATGCCAAATTGAAGTTGAAAGCGAAAATTGATAACATGTAAAGCCGATGAAGTCGTTGTTGTTGCTTTTCATTAATTTTAACAATTATGGGTACTGAGAAGAGAGTATGATCAGCCCCGAGACAACCTTATTAATTCAACCATGATTTTTGGCGATTGGTGGCGTCCGTGGCGTAGTTGGTTAAAGTGCGTCGCCGGTATGTCAACGAACTTGGAGACCCAGGTTCGAACCCCAGCAGCGACAGAAAATTATTTGAATTAAAATTATTTTTTTGTACGGCGCCACCTCTCTGCAGAGAATGGCAAACCTCAGAGAGTAATCAAAATGCCATGTAAAGTTTCTTGAGAACAAGAACATTCTGTTCATCGTCGTTCGGAGCCGGCGTTAAGCATGTAGGTCCGGTTCTCGGTCAATTGTGAATAAACTTAATAACACGCACAACACAATTGATCATAAGAAGCCAGGTCAAAGTCCTTTCAAGATCTGAAATGGCCAGTTATTTATTTATTTGTTTATTTTTATGATTTTTAATCAACAAAGTGTATTTTTTTAAAGAAACTCTTTTCATATTTTCTATGGTATCCACGAATAAACATTAAAAATTCAATTTTTTTGCATAATTCTATAAAAAAACTTAAAAATTATATTTTTCTCAGAATAGAGAATCCCCACTTTCATGTAATGCTTCTTCGTATCAGATTTCAAAATTTCGTATCACAATTCCTTGTATATGAAAAATATTTTTTAAAAACTGAATTGCTTGAAAATATGAGATAATTTGAAAAAAATGTCGGAAATTTTTTATTAAATCTGCTCTACATTTGCGAGCGTATCGATTTCTTAATTTGTAAGAAAAAACACGTTATTTCTGGTAACGTGTCATACTTGAATTAATTCCACGAGAAGCTCAAAGAAAGCAGATTGCTAAGCGATGCAATAAGAAATGTAAGGACAAGTTATTTATTTCAAGCCCATAGTATTACTCCATAATTTTGAGATTATGGATCATCTTTTTATATCAAAAAGATATAAAAAAATGCCTAAAAAGCGATCACATGTGATAGATTGTTGTTGGATAAAAATAACATATTTTCCCATATTTCTCTTATTAATATATGTATTACTTTTTGCTGTAATTGCCTTAATTAGTGATTAAGAAAAAGAACCAGTGTTATTTAAAAATGTTCTTACAATATGTGATTCCGCATAACGCCTTAATTTTCTTCATCCTAGGCACGTAATTGAGAAATTTTATTTATTCCAACCTTGCTGAAAAATGTTCAAAAATGTTCATGAAATAATTTTCACTGAAATTATCTCTAATTTTCTGCTAATTTTCTATGTAATTTTTCATGTTCCTTTTCTATGTCGTTATCAAGGAATTTATAGCAGAAAAGCAGCGTCAGGATTTTGTCTGTGGCTGTGTGTGCACGTAAAAGTAAAATTTTGTGCAGTCAGCCAGCATTTGCCACAAAGTATGCAATTAAAACGATGGCTTGCAATTACGTATTTGATACACAGAATTGTATAAAGAAGATCCTTTAAAAAAAAAAAGAAAAGAAAACAACCAAATCAGCATAATTTTAGGCAGCAACTCCAAAACAAAACTGCTTCGCATCTTTGTAACTTTGAGCAACTTTTCGTCCTACATCACGTGTTGCCAGCTGACAGTAATTTATCTATTCTACTGCTTGTGTTTTTGTTGTTACTGTCTTAATTTTGCCTTTTAAAAGGTCACATATTGGATAAAGAGTGGCATTGGCATGTCTTGTTGACACTTCTGACACAAAGCTCTGACACTTCCTCAAGCATTTTTAAGAGCTTTAATTCATGTTAATCTCAAATCCTATTATTGCACGTGTAACCTTTGTTAAATTAAGGGCATTACAAATACAATCATTATCAAAACTTTAACGTACTGCTATCAACAACGTGTGATTTGTTGCTAAGCTTTCAGCTTATAAAGAAAATAACAAGCATGTATTTCTGTAGCTTTAAGCTAAATGTGCAATTTCATGAATTCACTCAAACAAATTGGCATGATTTGCATAAAGCTTAAAATGTATCAAATGTATTCTTTTGCTCCGAGCAGTATCTCTGTGTAGTTTAGGAAATTTTAATATTAATTATTTAATGACTAGATTTGTAAAAAAAGTGTTGTAGCTCTTGGCCAATCATTACTGTAAGCTGTCAAGTTTTTGCAGCACTTCATGTTACGTTCATTGCGTCCAAAATTAAGTATCTGATACAATCATTTTACTTTAATTTTATTTTTATTTATAAATGACCAAACAAACTGTCATATGCAGAGCTATCTGTGCTTGTTTTTTGTTGCTGCTGTATTAAATTAATTACATCCAAATTTAATTACTTTCTTAATCCACTCTAACGAATTTGCAGCTTTTGATGTTTCGGGTTTTTCCTTTCTTTTTTTTTTCTTTATTTTTTTTGTTTTTTTTTCCACCACACAATTTGATTTTCCCCACATTACGAATCCCCCCACATGAATATAGCCCCTATTATGAATCCCCCCCAATCTAATGCAGATAAACAAAAGCCTCTGCTAATGAAAGCCTGCCCTTCCCTGTGTTGTGTTTTTCCCTGAAAGATATGTGGAACCAACAAAACGAAAAAAAAAATGAGATTCTAATAACAACTGCAAAATTTTTGCTGCTTTTGTTACAGGATTGAAAGATTTCGTATTTTAAAATTTCCTTTTCGCATCTCAAAAATGCAATTAAACACGTCTTTGGTAGCACGTTTGCAATTGTTACTCATTCGTCGTTTGCTGCTTGCTATAACATGTAATTCTTTTCTGCTTTATTTGCAACGCACGAATGCTCAGGTACTGAGTTTTGCTTCTGGCGACCAGTTTACGACCAGCCTCTTTGCGATAGGGCGTGCAACAAAAAAGCTCTGTTTATTTTAGGTTGAACAAGAATTTACCACTGTGGTGGGAAGCTTAACAGTTGATAAATGCAGTCTGCAGTTTCGTTAACAGCACTGTTATTTACAGAAAGTTTTGTTTGTCAATGAGCATATAAAGCTTTGAGCTGTTGAAGTGAATTGAAACTGCTACTCAAGCTTTCATAAGGATGCTGCTGAAGTTATGACAAGAAGTAAAAGCACTATCTAGCTTTTTACAGCTTAAGAATGAACTTAAGGCACTGAAGTGGAAAGTCAGTAACAGTAAAGCTTTAGCAGCATTAACAGAACGCCTTATGTAATTGAACTTTATTTCTTGCATTATGCTTATGAACACTGGTTGAGTAATTTCTTTCAGATATAGTACTGCTTAAGAAAGTGGTAGTTGTCTAAGATAATAAAAGTCGTGAAATTTTTCTAAGTTCTCAACTTGAGAGCTTTCTTTAATTCTACTTTTTTTTACTTTTTATCTTACACTTTAAAGTTTATTTTATAGTTTATAATTCTAGTCGGCCAGCTTTGTGCACCTATCCCTGCTTATCTTGACTGACTCATTACTAAATATATTAAAATATTTTAATGGTTTTGAAGCAGATCATTCTTAAATTATTTCAATTTTATTAAAACTTTAAAAATCTACTTGTTAAGCAAGTGTAGAATCTGAATGAAAAATATTTAGAAGTAAATTTTAATCCAAATTAAAGTTTTTGTAAATGGTTTCGGCCTATATAATTCAAGCCTTATCTAAAATAAAAGAATAAAATCTTTTTTAATAACAAATAAAAAAAAAATTTTCGAGCATACAGGATTTGAATAAAAATCTTTCAAAATGTAATATTAAAGAAAATTGTATATTTGGAATTTTTTTTATGAATAATTTCTTAGATTAAATTGAACTCAAATTTTTTACTTAATGACTTTATTTAATTTAAACTCCTACATATTTTTTCGATTTAATTAAAATATTGCACAGATATATCATAAGCAGGGACACATACTTACACACATATTTTATGGAAAATAAACATTTAGTTTTTTAAGAACAAGTTTTCGTCTATTTCAATGAGAACACATTTCTTATGCGTGTTTTATGAGTACGCAATAAAAAGACTCATAAAGGAGTCTTTGATATGATTGTAAAATGATTGCTCAGAAATCAGACTCTTAAAAGAGTATTTTTTATGCGTGTTTTATGAGTACGCAATAAAAATACTCATAAAGAAGTCTTTTTTTTTATTGTAAAATGACTGTTATTTTTTCTACTATTACTTTTTATTTGAAATGTTTAAAAAAAGATATTGTTGTCATTTTTTTTTATTTTTCAACTATCAAATATTTTAACTAAATTTAAATCTAAAAATATATTTCAGCCTAAACGGATCATAATTACTTCTATGAGTTCTGAAAGAGTCCTCCGTATGAGTCTTTAAAGATTCCATTCCATGATTCTTAAAAGAGTATCAAATATGACTATCAAAAGTGTTTTAGTTTTGAGTCCAAAAGACATTTATATGAGTTCTAAAAAAGTATTCATTTAAAGTCTTTATTAAGAATCCTTAAAAAAGTATTTAAAATGAGTCTTAAAATAGTCTTAATTTTGAGTCCAAAAAGACTCATTTAAATGAGTTATAAAAGAGTCTTTATTATAAGCCTTTAAAGAGTCTTTATTATAAGTCTTAAAAGAGTATTAAATATGAGTCTTAAAAGAGTCTGAATTGTGAGTCCACAAACACTAATTTACATGAGGTCTAAAAGAGTCTTTATTATAAGTCTTAAAAAAGTATTAAATATGAGTCTTAAAAGGTTCTGAATTTTGAGTTTTAAATGAGGCCATATTTTGAGGCCCGAAACCTACCCGAAACCTACGAAAATGTACACATAAAAGAGTCTTTTTTGAGCGCATTATGATGATAAAAGTTCATTTATATGCGTCTTAAAAGACTCTGTTAAGAGTCATAATGTTTGCTGGGCTGTTTTTTAAAATAAAGTCAACTTATAAAGGTGTAGGTATTTTTTTTTTCCATTAAGTCAGAAGTGAAGGTTTAGCAAAAATTGAGAGTTTGCGAACTTCAGGAGTGAGTATAATTTTGTCATAAAAGATAATAATTGGTAAAAACACATATTACATAAGATAAATTTATGAAATAATTTTTAATATAAAATTTAAAAATTTGGTATGTAAATTCAAATTTCTTTTTAACTATAAAAAAATTAATTTTTTTCATATTATGAATTATTTTATTTAAATATTCAAAAGTGATATCGAAAATAAATCTTAAATGATAATTTTTTTTTTTTTTTGTTCGTGATCGAGTTCGTGACTATATCCAAAATAATACTTTTACGAACTTTATTTTTTTAATATTATGAATAAACGCACAACGTCGATTTACTTTCACAATTGAATTGATCGGAAGGAAGAAAAACAGTTGACCGAGCATAATACTAAATAAACGCAAAGAACTTTCTATTCATAACATTTGACTGCAGTACAGTTCAATGTAGACTTTATGTACAATCAAAATATTCTCTATAAAGCGAAGAAACAAAAAAAAAACCAACACAACATATTCAAAAAGCTTTTCATTACTGTCGCAGCAGTGGCTGTATTTTGTTGTGAAGTAAAATATCAATACATACAACAACAAAAAGTAAAGTAATAATATATCGCAGCAATAACAGGGAGTATCGATAAGTTTGCAGCGATCGTTCTCAGTCAGATGTTGCTGTAAGGATTGTTAAAATGTTATATATGTATGTATCTATATAATATTTCTGTTTATTTGTATGTATGTATATATGTTTGGTGTAGACTCCTAAACTACTTGACGGATCTTTATAAAACCTACACCACCCAAGATCAATAAAAATGCTATACTTCAGACGGTTTCTGTCGTAGTGGACTAAAATTTGGTAGTTTGGTTTGTATACCGACTGTCGGTAACAAAGCCAAAAATAGTTACCACGCCCTCTTTAACTGCCCATAATAAAAATGTTATGTCAGACGGTTTCGGTCGTATTGGACTAAAATGTGGTAGTTTAGTTCGTATCTTTACTGTCAGCAAATGTACTAAAAGTAGGCGTTTTAGCACTATAGGTACGCCCACTTTTCTGAAATTATATTAATTCCCGAGTTGTACAGGTTTTGATACTGAAACTTGGTATGTGGGTGCTATAAGTCCAAGCGCCAAAAATTTTGAATTTTCTTTTGCTTTCTACACAAATTATTAAATTGAACGTTATTTTAGGTGCAAACAAAATTTTCGAAATTTTAAAGCCTTCTATTAAATAAGAAATAGGTACATCGAATATTCAGTTTGGGAAAAACAACGTTTGCGGGGTCAGATATTTATAATAAAACACTGATGAAATATAAAAAAAAACATTTAATTGATTTTTTACTCAGATAACAAAGTTATGGTAAATTTAGAAAGTTAAACAGATTTTCCAAGACAGGGTTATAATCTTCAATAAATTATTTTTAGAAAAAAACTTGTGTATGTTTATCCAACGTCCGTGGCGTCCGTGGCGTCCGTGGCGTCCGTGGCGTCCGTGGCGTCCGTGGCGTAGTTGGTTAAAATGCGTGGCCGCTATGTCAAAGAACTTTGGAGACCCAGGTTCGAACCCCAGCTGCGACAGAAAATTATTTGAATTAAAATAATTTTTCTGTACGGCCGCCACCTCTCTGCAGACAATGGCAAACCTCAGAGAGTAACCAAATTGCCATGTAAAGCTTCTTGAGAACGAGAATATTCCGTTCATCGCCGTTCGGAGTCGGCGTTAAACATGTAGGTCCGGTTCTCGGTCAATTGTGTACAAACTTAATAACACGCACAACACAATTGATCATAAGAAGCTAGGTCAAAGTCCTTTCAAGGGCTGAAATGGCCAGTTATTTATTTTTTTTTTTTTATGTTTATCCAACTACGAAAAAATAATAATCTATAATATAATCTATTTATTTAGTTTTTCCTTCTTTGCTGTTAATTTGTTTCAACTCAAATTAAGCCAATCCGAACAAGGTCCGGGTACTCTGCTGGTATAGTATAAATATAATATATATGTATATATATATATACTCTACTAGAGTGGAACGAAATGTATGGAAGCAAAAAATCTTCATGGGCTTCATATATTTATGAAAACTACGCTTAAAAAAATAAATTTCTGCATCTTTTGTTTTTTTCTGCGACATAACTTTTGACTGCGCCCGAGGGTTTATATATTTCATTGTTAGACTTTTTTTTCTGAAATCCTAAAAAGTTAGGAGCTAATTTTTTTGGTGCAAGCCTCTTCATTAACTTATTAATAATAACTTGCCAAGAGTTCCCTATGATACCATGTATGCGCTAGAAGGTATTCAGGTTCAAAGATCACCGAATTCGGTCATTTGCTTATATCTCTGCTTTAATCAAAGTTAATATGAAATTTCTACTTTGCGCTATGCAAACATATCTGGTCGCATAGAAAACTGTTTGTTTTATGTTAAAACTGTTAAGGGCATTTTTGTAGAGAATTATCTGATCTACAATTTTGTTTTGATCATATTTGCTATCCTACAAAGAGGAGCGGAGATATAAGCGAATGATCGATTTCGGTGATCTTTGGTCCTGAATATCTTTTAGCGCATACATGGTATCATAGGGAACTCTTGACAAGTTGTTATTTATACATTAATGAAGAGGTTTGCATTAAAAATTTAGGAACGAATTTTCAAACTAAACTTTGGATTTTAGAAAAAAAAAAAAATTAGTCTGGCATGAAATATATAAACCCTCGGGCACAGTCAAAAGTTATGTCACAGAAAAAAACTTAAAATGCAGAAATTTATTTTTTTACTCGTAGCCCATGAGTAGCCCATGTCTTGTTGTCAACATGATTGGCCTAGAGCTCAAAAATTTGTTTTCAATATTCTGAAATAACATAATTCCAAACTGAAAATTGCCATTTTATATATGACGACTTTCCTACCCAATCTTCTTGGTCTACTGGGAGATATTTTTGATCTACTGGGGTTTTTTTACCCACACTTGCTTTAAAGAATAATGTACCAGATTTTATTTCTAATGTAGATGATTAGATTTGAAGATAGATAGAAGATTTTTGTTAATCAGAAATCATGTGAAGAGGTAGTACAAAGAACAAAATAGTTTTGGTTTTTTTCGTAAAGATGTTTGATGCTGTGATCATCGCAAACAATTAGTATGTAAATGTTTTTTAATAAAAGTCGCAGAAAGCAATTTTACTTTGCCTTAAAGATATCTTCAATTCAATTAGTTGTCCTCAAAGTTTTTGAGAATTTTCATTTCTTCAACTTTTTACTAATATTCTCTAATAACATTTTCAATTTACTAGTTTTTAATGTTTGAATTTTTCTATTTCTTTTCAGGTAAGCATTTCACATTTGTCAATATCTTATTAAATAAAAAAAAAAAACTAAACAGGTAAGTTTAAAACATATGTCCTTGCAGATATATATATATGTATAAAGTAGTTTAAGAAAGTAAACAAAAATAATAATAGTATAAACTGAGTTTATCACTATAATACAACGGTTTATTTGTAAGCATACATTACTCCGACTCGCTGCTTCTCAGCCGAATCAGCTCAGGTTGCTAATTATTCTTAATTGCAAATTAATTGCACTGCATTCCATTAGCTTAAATACTAATAAGCTTGTTCAAATAATTTTGCAACTAGTATAGACCAAAAACAACAACAACAACTTCAACAACTACAACTACTACAATAATTATAATAACAATAGTTCCAACTGGCCTAATTACGTTAAAGCCCTGCAGCACACAGCGGCTACGTAGAACGTTAACAAAATGGCACAAAAAGCAGCAAAAACAATGCTCCAGATGTTATTTAAGTCCACCGACCAAATTCTCTGTAATTTAAGACCATTTGAATTAATTTTAAATTCATGACATTCTTAGATGCAGCACAGGTGCATGTTTTATTTGCAGCAAATATTGTCACATTATTTAACTTAACTGTGTGAAAATTTCAATAAAATTTAAAATTTTAAGCAATTAAAACAACATTTTTGAGGTGGACCAGATTCTAAGGACACTCTTCTGCATGAATAGCTTACAACTCTCGAGATGTATTTCAGCTCAATTAAGCTGGTTGCTGCCGTTTTAAACTTCAACACAGGCATTTAACAACAGTTACCATTCTGACAATAACAACAACCATTGCAATTATTGAAATAAGCAGTTAAGTTGTAAATTAAGCAAACAATGAATTGATTGCGTATTACAACAACCATGACACTACAACAAATCACTCAATTCTCTAGAGTCGTCGGAGTCGAACAAACACTCATTCATGCAAACACACACACACACACACACACACACACATACATTGTCTGCAAATACTTTATAAGCTATCCAGAGCTGCTGCAGAGTGGCGCATGTTGTGTATTATCCTGCCGCTGAAACGATTGCGTTTAATTTTGTGAATTTTAAATTGAACTCTGGTAAGGTTGAGATCACAAGGAGCAGAGACTTTGGCAATAGATTTGCTGAAAAAAAACCTTTATGGATATTATACTTATTTGGCCAAGAGCACTAGTAAGGATAATGCGCTATGTTGCTTTACGCATAATCAGAAAAAAAAATCAAGCTTTCGCCATTGATGGCTTGCTTTCTTTCCTCTTCGTTGTTGCAATGATTAAAATATACTGAACATGAAGCACAAAAAATCACAAAGCAGCCAGCAGAGCAAAAGGTCAAAACGTCTGAGCAAAAAGTCAATTTAAAGTAGCAAAGGCTTTATAGTGTGCGAAAGTTCAACGCTAAAAGCAATAGAAGAGGCAGCAACCAACAACCAGAAAGCAACAACGTTGACAACAATAAAGAATATTGCAAATGTCTTTTGCCTTTGCTGCTCCTAATTCTGCTTGTTGCCAGTCTAAACCCTAGCTATTTATTTTTCTTTGCTGCCTTGCTACTTTGTGGTAGTAGCTTGCTTAGATACGTCCTTTTTGCGTACTCAACATGCTTTCGTCACTTCAATTCTTATTGCGCTGCCTGCCTGCCTGTCTTCCTGCGTCACTTGAATGGTTTTGAGAGCACATCAAAAACTCAGAAAGCGCCATCTAGCAGCAATACAGTAACACGCACCACAACAACACTAAAAACTTCAGCTGCAAAGGATAACCGCACAAAAGTGTTAAGTTTGTCCTTCAGTGTAAATGGTAAAAAATTATAACAAGATTGCTTGAAAAATAAAGGCAGTAAAATATGAGAAATTTTTCTCTTAACCTCACAAACCCCCTCCACCACCTTTTCATGCGGCTCTGGTCTGCTGTGGACATATTCATTAATTTTCATTTTCAATAATTAATGTCCTCAAAATAGCGGTCTAGCTCAAAATCTAATGTATTTGCAACAAGCTTTTGAACTGAATGCCTTGCTATTCATTGCATACTTTTTGGCACTCGTTTTCCTCAAAAGCGAGATGGTGCATAATTATTTAGACATCTAATTTCAAAATTTCGTTAGTGCCCATGCCAACGTCATGATGTATGGTGAATTCTCACGCTTTCCACCTCAAATCTAATTAAGGTTAAAACCAGCCACATTTTGGCGAATTTAATCAGTGCCAATTGTTTGCAATTCGGTTTTGTCTGAATGCGTTTAAGGCACCATTCATGGTAAATTGAAAGGTGTTGAAAGAACACACACACACACACACACACACAATGATGTGGTCGCTGGTAGGCCAGTAATTGTCAGCCTGAAAGACTTGAAAATTAATTTAATACTAATTAAAAGTTGTTGTAATTGTTGAAGATACGAACTGAAGAAGGGATAATGAATTGAGTTTAGGTGGGGGGCCAAAAGCGTGGGAAGTAAAAAGAATGAAAGGAGTTCAAGAAAATATAAGGAAGTTAAAAAAATTGAAGAACTAATAGAATTAAAACCCAACAACGAATAAAGTTTGAAATTTACTGAAAGATAAAAAACTGGAGAAATATAAAAAATGTCATTTATGAAGAAAACTTAAACAGAAAGGCCTTCCTTTGAAAAAGAAAGCATATATTTAAGAACTGAATGTAAAGAATTGAAATAACAGAAGTAATTTGACATAACATGCTAAAAATAGAAAAAAAAATTTGAAGAAATATATAAAACCGAAAACAAAAAATAAGCGAAGTATAAAGTGCAAAAAAATACAAAAATAATAAGTGAACGCGGAGAGGAAGTAGGAAATAATGACATTTATTGTCTTTTAAAGACTGAGGGGATTACAAATGAGAAACATTTTGAAAACAAATTTTTGAGCTTTAGGCCAATCATGTTGACAACAAGCCAATTTGTTTTCAATACAAATAATGAAAGGCCGTATTCAAATATTAAGATTTAAAATTTCTGATAGAGCACGCCCCTAAAAATGTTAAAAAAAATTATTAGTTGTGTGTTAATCACAAAAACAACAAATTCTTTCATAACAAAATGGTCTCCACACCGTCTTAGGTGTACCATCAGTTAAACTAACTGAACCCTATAAATGGAAGTGTGGAAAAAGGGAGGAGCTAAACAGCATAATAACAACAACTTCAATATGCTCTGATAGCGGTAAGCCGCTGTGATCGAATTTCGAAGATGCACATGAATTAAAGCTATGCCTAAAAGTATGACACGATCTAGGTTAATCTTGATACAGGGTTGCATCGAAGTAGATAGAACTTAAGCGAAGAAGAACTTAAGCGTTCTTCTTTCAAAATAAATTCCGGGTAACTTTCTCGGCATAATTGACAATATAATTAAAACCTAAATAGCTTGACTGGATCACAGTGAAAAGTCATACTAGACTACTGATGAGTTGGTGTAGCGGCCAACGAAACAGTCTGTATAGTCAAGCTGTATGATTTGCTCTATACAGAGCCGTTGTTGGTGTTGTTGGTTGTTGCCTTCTTTGTCTTCATGTTGTCTTGTTGTCAACATGCTTGGCCTAAAGCTCAAAAATTTGTTTTCAATATAAATAATGAAAGGCCGTAATCAAATATTGAGAAATATTTTATTTCGACACAAAATCAAAGAATAATGGAAGTGATTCTGTTCTTTAAAGAAAAAGGTGCAGAATGGAAAAAATGGAAAAACTTGCCTTTTTTATATGGGCTTCAATTCGTCAAGGACACTATAAAATATCTTGAAAACTACACTGAAAAATTAGGATTAGCTTAAAATTGAACACAATGGGTCTAATGCATAAAAATGAGATGTTTCTCAAAGATTATTCGTGTGAGATCAATCTCAAGAAGTGAGTCATAAGAACATTCTCAGTCTCAGTCTCAAAGTTGTATGCATAAAAAGGAGATCAAGCTCATGACAAACAACTCAACATACTGGAGATCGATCTTAAAGCTTCAGTTGAGCTTTAGTTTATTTAAAGCAAGCTAAAGCAATTAATCGTTAAAATTGCTTCTTAAAATTTCAAAAAAATGTCCGAAAGCGAATCTGGAAGTGGAAAAAACTGTAGTTTATCAAATTTTAAAAAGAATAAGCTGGCATAATTTCTAATTAATGAGTTAAAAGAAACTCAAATTTTACTACAGAAATCTAATCTGCCGGTGCACAAATTAAAAAAAGAAGCACTTGAAAGGTTTCGAATTGTCCTAGAGACTGATGAATTCCTATGTCCTCACCAATTCCATTTTTAAATCCAGGATCAGCCAAAAATCTTAAATATACTTTCATTTTTTCAGAATTTGTAAGAGCTCCACCAAGCGATTCCAATGTTGGCCCTAGGAAATGCTCTGCTAACCAATCGATGTTTTCTTTATTAAAACGAAATATAAATTTACTGCTAGATTCTTCAAGATGTCTACGCTGCTTATAAATTTTTTTAGGTCTATAAACGCGAAAGTATTCTGACATTTCAGTTGCTTTTAATAAACTGTGAGATCACTTGATAGGAGACTCAACATTTACCGAGAAAGTTCTCAGACATGTCAGCTTCATCTCATGATTATGCATACCATTTTGAGAAATTTCTCACAAAGAGCTTTCGTTTTAAGAAGTTTCTCAGGCCTTAAGATCCATCTCAATGAGCGAGATCTTTCTAACGAGTAAATAACTTTTTATGCTTACGACAACGAATAAATTCTCAAAATATCGAGTAAAAAGTAATTTCTCACTTTTATGCATGAGACCCAATGTGTTCAAAAAATGTGTTCATAATTTGACTTTTTTTTTATTTGTTTTTCAAAATTTTTAAACACATTTGCTCTTACTTTGACGAAATTTGTTGCAAGCTATTTTTTAAACACAAAATTCGTCAAA
Organism: Pherbina coryleti; assembly: GCA_943735915.1. NCBI lineage: Eukaryota > Metazoa > Arthropoda > Insecta > Diptera > Sciomyzidae > Pherbina > Pherbina coryleti. Next base: position 132,835,323 of record OX030952.1, read on the forward strand.
TTAATAACAATTGTCGTCAATTTTAAGACATTTTTTTTTTCTGTGTATGAAATATGCAATAATGCATATTTAGACAGAGGCCAAAGTGGGCAAAATAAATATACTTTCCAGTTGCCCCTGCCTCCCATATGCCCACAAATCCTTAAAGTTAAATTCCATTGAGGCTATGTTAGACACAATGATTAAACTCAAAATGTCTACGCACACTTAGTTCCATACGTACTTTCCAATCTTTATTGTGTGCGTTTGTAACAAAAACCTTTGGTTCTAAAAGTAAAATCCATGCCCAATTGATACGAGTATCTTAGAGATATTCTAGGTTTTTCACAGCTAGGGATGTGAAATCCTGTCTTTATATAACAATAATTTTAATAAACTGGCCATTTCAGCCCTTGAAAGGATTTTGACCGATCCTCTTATGACCAAATTGTGTTGTGTGTGTTATTAAATGTTTGTACACAGTTGATCGAGAACTGGACGTACTAGTTTTGTGCCGAGTCCGAACGGCTAATGTGCATATTCTCAAAAACCTTTTCATGGCATTATTTACTCCTTGTAGCTTGCCGTTGTCTGCAGAGAAGTCACAGCCGAACAGAAGAATGAATTGAATAGAAAGAACTTTCTGTGTCAGATGGAAATTGAACCAGGGTTCTCTGACGTATGGGTCCCACTCTACACACTGCGCCACGGTCGCCACGTCTTTATATAGACTTCATCTATAAACTTAAAATAGTAACGTGAATTTTTATTACTAGAAATATTGACCAAAAGAACATACGTATAGGATTATACAACCGGCTAACCACATTCCATACAAATACTCCTGGCTTGTGACACCAGGTGACGAGAATATTGCAGCTAGTTTTCAATAAACGCTGAAATTTGTAATGATAGTGGGTGCCACATTTACTTAATTCACTTGTTTCTGATGACGTCATAAATGAATTTCACGCAAAGGACGAAAATAGCGGATCTCTTTCTGGAAAAACAAAAATAAATAATATATTGCAAAATTCCTCGAAGAGAATAAAATAAAAATATTTTAATACATTCAAGTGTAGGCAGTTACTTTCATTTCAAAGAAGAACAAATATAAATCAAAGGAATTTGAGAGAATAAAACGCCTGGAAATGAATTAACTTGAATTTACAAATGAAGGCTTCATTGCCAAAACAGGATGTGTCATATAACAAAAAGGCATTGAAGTAATTGACGTCAGAGTTTTTTGACAAATCAGTTTTTGTAGGACAACATGAAATTGCAAAAAGAATTCTACTTTCAAAATTGATTGGGAAATCGTTGCAATCATTTGTGAGCGTGTTGGTATTGGATTTATTGGTAGAATACTTGTTGTCATGTAGTTCAGGATGTTTTTGCAATAAGCCCTTCAAGCTGAACTTGGCATTCATTTAAATCATAAAATTTTACTTTAACATATTCACCACTAATCCAAGTGAAACAAATATTTCAATAAAATATAACATTGCTACAGGAAACCTAAAGAAAAATAATCGCCAACTGCGTGTTATAAACCGCTTTCAAAATACCCTGCAAAATAATAATTTAACCCAAATTCCTCTTAGTTCTTAGCAAAGAATTATAAAACAATTTATATCTACTTAAAACGAACAATAAATTTATTTCTTTATTATAAATAATTATTTTTATTGAGTTACCCACGACGTATGAGCGATCTTAATTCATTAACTTTGATTCATTAAAATGAGAAACATGCAAACGGCTTGGTTTATATTTAAGCATTATGTGTGTATGTGTGTGTGTGTGTGTCAAGCAGACTAGGCAGCTGCTTCAATGCATTTCTTGCAAACACACTCAGACGCACTCAAACTCACACACTCGCACGCAAACAGAGCAAATCCAATAACTGAGCACAGAGACAAAGATGTAGACACTGTTAAAATAACAAAGTTGTTGTTGTTGCTGCCATCTAAGATGGCATTGCGTTTGTCTTAGCAGGATTGTAGCGAGTTAATGTTGTTTGCACAACAACTGCTGCTCAAGGATATTTGAGCAATGCTCTCGTTGTAAAATTTACATTTGTGCGTGCATGCTTGCCAACAACAAATAAAGCAACAACAACAACATCAAACTTGCTTAGATGCTGACGTTGAATTTATTTGCAAGACAACTGCTTGGCTGGTCAGTAAAAATGAGGACGTGACTTACATGCCCGAACGTAGGGCTGAGGTTGGAGTAAGTCACTCGACTCAGTATTTTCGCACATACTTAAAGTGTCTTGGATAAACTTGCTTAAATAGTAACCTATGTCTCTGTCTCTGCATCTGCATCTTCCTCTGCCTCTGTCTCCGCCTCTGCCTTTGCTGCAAGCAATGCCTTGAGCTGTGCACGTCACTCGCATCATTCGTATGCAATAAATTCGAGCTGATTTGCATTGATTTGATTACCTAGCCTGCGTTTACAAGGCAGCTTTTATTGCTGCTATTGCTTTCTCTCTCTCTCTCTCTCTTTCTCTCTCCCGCATTCAACCCAAGCTGACATCGTTATGCTTTTTGTGATGTGCTTTTTTCTTAGAAAACGCTTCTTCTCAGACGTGCAAAATTTTTAACGAGTGCTGCAGCAGCAGTAGCAGCAACTTCTGCTTAGCACCAAGACGCTTACCCGACTTGTCGGCCATAAACTCTGGTTTAATGTTGCAGTTAGAATTTTTAATGAACCTCTAAATCGCTATGTTTTCAGTTGTCTATCAATTTCGAAATATCATAGCTTGTAAAAGAGGTAAATAGCGCGTGGGCGAATGGAGTAGGGCGAGACGGGAGCAGAGAGGATGATAGTAACAGCTTGAATTCGTTTTATTTATACCACAAAGGATGAGTTGCTGTCGAAACGTGACCACTTTTCAATGAATTTCAATGAGTTTGGAGTGAATTTCTATGGATTTATTATCCTTGCAGATCCTTGTGCTAGTTGCAGATATGTTCGTACGTTGCTCTGCACATAAAGTGGGTTGAAAGTTGCAAAGTTTCTTAAAGTACTCATTCAATGCTGATATTGAATTAAAGTGACAAATATGGAGCGTTGAACTCGTAGCAACTATAAAAATGATTAAATTTGAGTGCTTTAAGCTTCCGAAGTAACTCATTTTATTATGAAGCTTTATGAACATTGTTTGGGATTTTAAGCTGAACACTTTACACAAATTTAATTATCCATTCAATTCAACTTATGCCAAATACTTAAAAGCTTTATGTAGTATTTTGTGAAAGCTTCACTGCTGCCGCGAAGACACTTTATGCTCAAACTCGTAAAGCTGTCATTAATATTTGGCATAAATATTTTGTTATTGCTGCCTTGGAACTGCTGAGTTTAACCCAGGTATGTCTGTATTGAGTGCGGTTCTATGTTGAGCTTCGGTTCCCTTTTTCTGTGTCATTTTTGGCACTTTTGATTTTTTTTTTCTTTTTACTAAACACCTGCGAGCTGCTTGTTCTTCCAACCATGTGAGCCTCAATGCAACATAACACAATATTGAAAAATTGTTGCAAGCCAACCAAGTAGGCCACGTTCATGGCATGTGTTTCTAACCAATACTATCAGGAAGCCACAAGATGCACAGAAATGCAATTAGTTCCTGGTACTCAGCAGACTCAGTCAGCATATGGCTGAGTGTTCAGCAGTGACACAAAAACTACGTCGCTTCCATGAACGTCACAAAAACACGTGATCACGTTGAGAGCGCTCTTGCCAACGGCAGTTAACGTTGCACGCATGGTTGTTGTGTAGTATTTGGCAATATAGTGGAATGGTTTTGCTGGTTTTTGTTGTTGTGATTCTAGTTGCTATTGTTGTTAGTTTTGATGCCTAGATGCGCCACGAAAATGCGTTTGTTGTGTTATGTGGTCAAGTGTGTGTGTGTGTTGTGTAGAGTGGTGCTTAAGGAAAGGTGCAATGGTGAAAGGGGGACTATGTGAAAAACCTTATTTGAATTCCCTACCAGAGTTACTGACTGACTGGCATACAATTTATTTTCATTTCCTTTCGAAAACCAAGCAAACCTGAGGTTCCTAAACAGATCGGCATGTTTTGCCTGCAACCCCGTATTATTGACAAACTTGGAATTTTGAGCTTCTTCGGCTTAAAATTGAATGCTTCTGATGTGCACATATATCATTTTTTTTTTTTTTGACTTCATAAGCTTTATAGTTTTGGGTAAGGGGGCGAGGAGTGTCATGTCACAGCATCATTCTTCATATATTGCATATTTTTCAATAAATCCCAGCATTTTTTGCATGCAAAGTATTTTGTACACGTCCTTCGATTAGAATGGTGGCATTGATAAAAAAATATATGAAAAAATGTGAACAAAAAATGCTTAAATATTGTGGCTTCCCAAGGTAGAGCAACAGCAACAACTTGGTGCACCTTAGGGTATGCATTGCACTTTTTTCGTTTCCGATTATTAGCAAAGCTTGTGCATAACTTTTCATAGGTAGCGGATTTATATACTTGTGAAAAAAAAAACAAATTCAAATTCCAATTCCATGAAAAATGGTTGTGATATCATTTTTGCACAGTTTAGTTAAAGCTATGCAGAGAATCATATCTCCCAACAATATGTAGATAAAATATCAGGAATGTATAGCTTTCATAAAATTGCATTCAAATTGCAAATTGATTGCATTGCAAAATCAATAGAAATGGAAGCAAACATACATTTTTGAGGTTAGGGTCAAAAACAAATTATTTTTTTTTTTTAATTTTTAAAAATGTTACTTCCCAGCAACAATTTATCATTTCTTGTTGAAGGTATTTTTAATATATTGCACTCGAATGACAAAAGACTTTATGTTCTTGAATTTCTCACAGAAAAATGAATAAGAATATTGAAAAAAGTCTGAAAATGTTCATGTTTTTGGAACATATAGATAACCTATTTAAGACACACACGATTTTCGGTTCTTAAATTTATCTCATGAAGCCTTCGTTCCTGTTATGAGTGTTTTTTAACTTTTTTCAACGTTTCTTGACTGAAAAGCGAAACTCTAAAGTAGTCGTGACACCAAAGCTAACACTAGCTAAAAAAATCAAACCTGAAAGCACTTAATTATATTCTTAATAAAACTATAGAAACATTCCACAACCTTCCTTTTACTATATTTCGACCCAATTAAACTGGGCGTTTAGAAAAAATAACGAGTTTGATTGAATTTTAAAAAGTGAAAATAAGTGCAGATATTAACAGCTTATAAAATTTTATTTAGGACTGAATGAGGGAATAAAGCCAGGAGTTAAATCACTATTCTTAAAAAGAGAGACTTTAAAGAGATTGAGAGACTGTGTTTATTAAAATTACCAACAACAAATGTATACCTGCTAAAGAAACCTCGTACTTTTATGGTATAAAACCTGGAATATATAAGAGAGGGATTTTTATTTTTGAAGTGAAACTTCTTTTGCCGCGATGCAAAGTAAAAACGATGAATGAATTCGCCAATGAAACACTTCGCCGTGAAGCGCTTCGGCATGTTTTTCAAATAGTGTCACGCAGAATTAAATAATTGTAATATAGTATGGACACAGTAGCTTTTCAACTGCATGGTTCATACATCGAGTTGTAATTATAATATTGCCATAAAAATTCAAAGCATATGGAGCATGTCTTTGATATTCATGTTGAAAACATCAACCTTAAAAAAAGACAAGCACTGACTGCTGCTAAGTAACAGAGTTGTAATGTATAACATTTTAGATATATTTCAAACTTTTGTGCAGTTATTACAGAAAATTGAAACGAGTACTGTACAACATTCGGGTGGTTGCACACTATTTGATTAACCAAAGAAGAGCAGATTGCAGTGATGCTTGTTTAAGAAACAGTGTATTCACCAAGAAGTAAAGAGTACACAGAGTATATTGCTGTGTTGCATTTATTTTCCTTATATCTTAATGTTTTTGATACAAAATTCTATTCATTAAAAAAAAAATTCAAATTTTTTGATACATATTAACCCTCTCCAGCCCTCTCTTAAAGCCACCCTGTTCAGGAGTAGGGAATAAATATAAATTTGTATGGGAGCCCTCATAAGGAGTGGTCGAAGGGAATAGGTCCCCAAGGGAAAAATTTTTCTTTTGCAAAAGTAATGGGGGTCCTCTCCCCCTCCCTTAAAGGCCCGCCTGTTCAGGTGTAGGGAAGAAAAATTGACATTTACCAGTAACAAAGCTGTGTGGTGTTTAGAGCAGTTGTCATCAACAGACGGTTCAAACAACAACAAAGAGAGCTTTCCGAGTGCACAGCTTTACACTGAAACAAGAAGTTGTTTAAAGCTCTCACAACATTGGGTGCAAGACCATCTTATCGATTCAATATAATGGTTTCATTTTTATATTCGTTTTTATTTTTCGCTATCTATATCTATACTATTATATAAAATGAAAGTGAAAATTTTTTGTGTCCGCAAAACTCCAAAAGTACTGGTCCAATTTTTTTGAAATAAGTTTTAAAATATCACATTTGTGCTACAAAAGGTTCATTGGTTATTTTCTTTACGAAATTTCAATAATAAGTATCTTTAATTAAAGTGTTATGTTTTTTAAAAAATCATCCACAATGCCATGCATTGCTTGATCGTTAGCTTTTCATGCGTTTGTGCTGCGAGAGCCTCAATAAACTGCATGTTGCTCTCTACTATACTCTTTTTGTTCTCAGCAAGCACAAAACAACAAAACAATCAAACAAATACATATACATACATACTTTGCTGCGCTTTAAGCTAATTGGATCGAAGTACATTCTAATATGTTCAAAGTAGTTTTGATGTGGAGAATTAATCTAACACACTTTTGTTAAAAGGGGATTCACTGACCACCTTAAGCATGTTGAGGATTTTTTTGATGAGAATGAGATTCAATCCGACTTAATGTATGTATGTATGTACGTATGTTTATTTGTTTCGCTGCATGCAAATTTTCTACACATGTTTTGACGGTGGTTTTCCTGTAATTTATAAATGAACAAAAGGAACAAACGACTGACTTTTTACTTTATAGAATTGACATTGTGTGATTCAATAAGTTTTTTTATAAATAAACAAGAGAACTGGGACGGACATACGAAAAGGGGTTATGGCTTCGACCACACAATTCAAATTTTTTTATATTGAATAGTTTTGGAACAAAACGTCGCATGACAATAAAACTCAGTATGGAGTTACTAATTGCCAAAGTCTTTCTACTGGAAAACTGGTTTGTGCATTGGAAAAGGGGGTGTGGCCCGATTCTCTTTACAGAATAGCTACGGAAGCTTAAATCACAGGACATTGAAACTCATAATGGAATTGTCACCTGGGAGTGATGTTCTGCTACTGGGAAACTGTAACGGGCAGTGGAACATGAGCGTGGTGTCAAACTAAGGGATTAATAAAAGTTTTGAATTTACTTATCATTTCCAATATACTTGCTGGGTACAGCAACGCGTGCCGGGTATCGCTAGTTATAACATATAAAAGATAAAAAAAAAAGGTAAAGTGATGAATAGAATGCATTAATGTTTTTGCTGAAACATTGCAAAATATTTACATACATTCTTAAAAAGAAAACAGAGAGCAACACCCCTATCGCATGAACACTCAAAGTATACTGGCTTAAAATTTAAAGCACAGCAGAAAAAACAAACTTTTACGCTGTGTACGAACACAGCGAGCCGATTGCTACTTCGTGTGTAGAAGAATAACAAAACACGATGCCCGCTGGCTGTGGGAAACCATGCAGGGAACACCACTGGTTTAGAGTTTTATGTTTGAAGAAAAAAACTAAAACTGGACAAATGATTTTTATTTTTGAGCGTAAAATAAAAATCAAAAAAGAACTTTTATTTCTGATCAAACCCATAAAAATCGTAAGATCATTTTTATAAATAAAAATACATATTTAAAAATAAAAAAAAAACAATAAAATAAAAATCTAAAAATAATAATTAAACTTTTTGTTTTTGGATTCGCTTATAATAATTACGATCCCTGATTAAAACAGCTTGAATTTACTCTTGCCATTATATGAAATAGAACTTTTTAGCAAGACTGTATTAAAGAGTAAATCAATTAACCACTCAAAAATCAACTTTTTGGGTTAAAGTTTCACTTCTACCATGCGTGGTGGCCACACTCATATTTGTTTTTTTTTTTTTTTGCTTTCCATATAAAACTCGCATAAAACAATCTAAGAGTTTGATTGGCAAGCAAATTGCATTTCTTTGGATAAATTGTAACGTATACTTATGTTTCTAATGGTAAAAAAGTTCGATTTTTCACAAAAAAAGCAAAACAACTGCAATAAACGTTGCTGAGAAAAACAACTTTGCACTGTGATATTCTAGAGGTTAGCAAAGCAATATAATTTATCTAAAGCTTCTTTTATTTGCTGAAGTTCTAAATGCTTAAAAAATTTAATACTTATGCACAGGAGGATACTTACACTAAATCTTCTAAAATTTCTTCAGATTTCAATAAAAACTTAAAATCCGATTTAAAAAAATCTCTGCTAATAAGATAACAGCAATACAAGGGAGTTTGAAGAACAACTTTGTGTTGGCTTTAATCGTGTTGGGTTTGTTAAGAGAAAAAAATCATTTATTGTTTAGTTTTTAGGTCTCGGCTATATTTTTTCGTTCAAATGCAAGAAGCAGCAACGCTTTTCTCAAGCTCCTTCAAGTTGATTTAAATTGGGTCTCACTCTATCCCAATGTCCTTCTCTGCTCTTCTCGCTTTCAATCATTTTCGTTCAAATTATAAAAACTTTTTCACTTACTGCCAACAATAAAAACTACAACAACATCAACAACTGATTTGATGTTCCTTTATAATGTGCCTGTGCCCGTGCCTGCCTTGCCTTCTTCAATAAAGCAAATATAAATCATTTGAAATCGTCCTTTTGTGACAGCTTTACTTGCTGCTTATCTTGTGCTTGTCTCCTTGAGCCAATTGACCTTTGACCCAAAATAATATTGAGAAAAAAAAGAACAAAAAAAATTAACATATCTATTTTTGGCAAGGAAGTTTTAACTTTTAGCTTGTTATCAAATTAACGCGAAAACCTCGACCCAAAATAACACCAAGCAAGTTTAGTGCAAGGAGCACCAAAGTATCTTCAAACATATACAAAGTATGTGTGAGTATGTTCAAATCAATTTCGGCAACAAACGAACATATAAAAGATGAGAAATTTTAAAAAGAAAAAATTAAGCAAGCATGTTTGGCAAAACCAACAAAGAGCCACAACAAACACTGATGTATATATATAAGCAAACAAGCACACACATACACAATCAAATAAACAAATATACAACATGCAGGCAAAAATATTTGCTTTATTATTGTAACAATAACAACGAGGCTGGCATAACATTTAGCAGCTAGGCGAGAATTTGAATATTAAAAGTCACACATAGCCCCTCACACACGCGCACTTCTCCCAGCAAACGAAACCTTTTTTTCTTTTGGGCGCGGTATTCTTTTAATAAACACAACCTTTTTCCGTTTTTTACATTTGTGTTTTTCTTCTTTGGGTTGCTGTAGCGTAGCATATGATAATAATTTGCCTGGATTTGCTCGCCTGTTCATAAGTGCACCTTCACCACGATCCTTCTTCCTACGACATACACATTCTTGCCAATTTACCAAAGTATGTTTGAGCGAGGTTGTGGATACGCATAAAAATAAACAACAACAGAAACAAATTACAACGCTCTACATAGCAAGTGAGGCTTGTATCATTTGCACCTTGCCTCCAAAAAGGATTATTTGCGTATGGCAGTAGGTGTGTGTCGATGTGTGTTTTTGTGTGTGTAGTCAGACTGACTTAAATTGAAAAATGTTCAAAATCATTTTTGCATTTAGCATTCTTTTTATATTCATTGTCATTGCTTTTTTATTCGTTTTTATTTTTTTTTCCACATTCAGTCATATCTGCCAAGGATAACGCGCAAAATTTATGCAAAAAAGCAACAACAGCTAAGCTAGCTACTCCTGCTGCTGCTGCTGTTGCTGTTTCTGTTGCCACAGTTAAATCCGCCAATAATTTTAAAATCTGAACATTTTTCCATTTTCACTTCTGCAAGAAATGTACGCTTTGTTGTTGTTTTTTTTTTTTTTTTTTTGTTTTCTTCTTGCAAGGGGTGACCCGATTTTCTTTTTTTTTCATGAGTGCCTCTGCTGAATGCAGATAAAAATTTTCTTTTCCACTTGCTTCTTTTCTTGCCAACTTCTACCAGCCACACGATCCACAACCACTTAACGAGTCCTGTTCGAAATATATATTTATAATATTTCTGATTAGAGCCAAGAAACATCTAAGGATGTACTTATTTGAAGCCGCAATCATCGTTACTGTATGAATTGGAAATGTTTTTAGCTTATTTCACTTTTTCATTTCAAATATTAACATCAAACAAATAGCAAGCTATTAAGTCAAATATCGTTAAGGAGTTTAAAATTTAAGCCAATCGAAAGGACGTGAAACTTGCTTAGCAGTACAATACACTAAGATAACTTTAAAGGCCTACAAATTGAGGCTTGTTATAGCTTTGGTACTTGTTATGGTTCTTCCGTATCATTCATTAATTAGATAGGTAGATTATGTCAGGATCTGCTTTAATATTATTAAGAAAAGCTTCTGTAAAAGGATGCGCTTTGAATCAGCACTTGACTGCATTTAAAGTGGCAGTGGTTCGAATCGCAAAAACTTTGCATCGATTTTAAGTTAATTTTCTTAAGGGGAGAAATATACCCAGAACTTTTTTTTTCAAAAAATTTTTTATATATTCTTAAAGCTTTTGATCTCCAGAATATGTGGTGAAAATTTCGAGTCGATATCTCAAAAAATAACAAAGTTATAGCCTACTCAGTGAATCGCCTTCTAGAGCGCGCAGTGCTGGCCCTTATTTTCAAGCGCGTTTTTCTCGAAACCTTGTTTCAAAGTCGGTGACCAAGATTTCTCGAAACTCAATGAACCGATCGTTTTGATTTTTTGGCAAGCTTATTTTATTCATAATAATCTCGTACTTGTCATAGGATTTTTTTTTTTCGTAGCTTCGTTCATTTTTTATAGGCAAAATAATGTGGAAATTTTTGGTCGAAAATCGTTAATTTACGTTCGGAAGTCCGCCATTTTGTTATCGGCTATGACAAGTACGAGTTTTAAGTATCTAGATTAACAATATTATTAATTTTTTTGTTTCAAATGAATTAAGGAGGAGCAATCTTTTTCACCGCATTTTCAGAGCGTTCTACAAAAAATGATGTATCTACCATAATATTAATTTTTTTTGATAAAAATATACTTAACATACTCTTGAATGTGTATATTTTAAGGTATAAAAACCCTCATTTAAAAATATCCCCTAGGTTTCCTTAAAAAAATGCACAAACAAGACCTTTTTTATTCGGCCTGTGGGTATATTTCCCCCCTTAAATTAAACTTAAAATATTTATGTGCGATATTTTTAAACCTTTTAAGAGGTCTCTTAGTGAACCACATAATTACATGTCATAACAACATATACATGTATATGTAAAAGCAAAAGCAAAAGCAAAAGCAAAAGGAAAGCAAAAACAAGACCAAAATGATAAGCAAAAGCAAAAGAAAAGAAAAAGTAAAAACAAAAGTAAAAGCAAAAGCAAAATCTAAAGCATAAGAAAAAGCAAGAGAAAAAAAAGCAAAAGAAAATAAAAAGAAAAAGCAAATTAAAAATAAAAGGCAAAGCAAAAGTAAAAGCTTAATCAAAAGCAAAAGAAAAGAAAAAGCAAATTAAAATTAAAACCAAAGCTAAAGCAAATGCAAAAGCAAAAGTAAAAGAAATGAAAATCAAAAACAAAAACAAATGCCAAAGCCACAGCAAAAGCATAAGCAAAAGCAAAAGAAAATTGAAAGCATAATAAAATTAAAACCAAAGCTAAAGCAAATGCAAAAGCAAAAGCCGAAGAAAATTAAAAGCAAAACAAAACAAAAAACAAAAACAAAAACAAAAACAAAAACAAAAACAAAAACAAAAACAAAAACAAAAACAAAAACAAAAACAAAAACAAAAACAAAAACAAAAACAAAAACAAAAACAAAAACAAAAACAAAAACAAAAACAAAAACAAAAACAAAAACAAAAACAAAAACAAAAACAAAAACAAAAACAAAAACAAAAACAAAAACAAAAACAAAAACAAAAACAAAAACAAAAACAAAAACAAAAACAAAAACAAAAACAAAAACAAAAACAAAAACAAAAACAAAAACAAAAACAAAAACAAAAACAAAAACAAAAACAAAAACAAAAACAAAAACAAAAACAAAAACAAAAACAAAAACAAAAACAAAAACAAAAACAAAAACAAAAACAAAAACAAAAACAAAAACAAAAACAAAAACAAAAACAAAAACAAAAACAAAAACAAAAACAAAAACAAAAACAAAAACAAAAACAAAAACAAAAACAAAAACAAAAACAAAAACAAAAACAAAAACAAAAACAAAAACAAAAACAAAAACAAAAACAAAAACAAAAACAAAAACAAAAACAAAAACAAAAACAAAAACAAAAACAAAAACAAAAACAAAAACAAAAACAAAAACAAAAACAAAAACAAAAACAAAAACAAAAACGAAAACAAAAACAAACACAAAAACAAAAACAAAAACAAAAACAAAAACAGAAACAAAAACAAAAACAAAAACAAAAACAAAAACAAAAACAAAAACAAAAACAAAAACAAAAACAAAAACAAAAACAAAAACAAAAACAAATCACAAAGCCAAAGCAAAAGCATAAGCACAAACACAAGCAAAAACAAAAGAACAGAAAAAGCAAAAGCAAATTAAAATGAAAAACAAAAACTGAAGCAAATGCAAAAGTAAAAGCAAAAGGAAACAAAAACCAAAAGCAAATTTAAATAAAAAACGAAAGCTAAAGCAAATGCAAAAGCCAATTAAAATCAAAAACAAAAGTCAAAGCAAAAGAAAAGAAATGCAAAGCAAATAAAAAATATAAACTAAAGCAAAGCAAAAACAAATTCAAATCAAAAGCAAAACCCAAAGCAAAAGCAAAAGCAAAATAAAAATCAAAGAAAAACAAAAACATAAACAAAAGCAAAAGAAAAAAGAAAAGCGAAAGCAAAAAGTTGTCAATACCTCCGTCGGGATCAATACCTGCGGCTACGTAGATATGCAGCCAACTACTACTTTATGTTAACTTTTTACTTTTACCAGAAAATGGGTATTTATAGTATTTATGCAAAATATACATAGAATTTTAGGGTAGAGTGGGGAGATGTGAGATGTAAAAAAAAAAAAAATGTGAGTAGGTACCAGAGACCTGCAATTATTCTCGTTTTTGAGTCATTGGTTGACTAACACAAGAAAGAGTACTAGACGATTTAAATCAAAGAAGAATTTGCACTAATATCCACTCTTACTCACTCACGAACGGCACACAAAGCAACAAAGAATAAGTTATCTGCTGATATAAACCGGTGCAGTACTCAACTCTTTCATTGAGTCAATAAATTTATTTTGCATACCGTTATGACTCACAACACCAATAAACACCATGAGTTCAGTGGAATGACTTCAGTACATAGAATCATTTTCAGTTCAGCTTTCTTGATATTTGAATTTTTTTGAAACAAATAATGGTTGGTTCCCAAAAAACATAAGACAACACATAAAATAATACTCAACTCATTCATTTTATCACATGAAAAAGTGAAGAAATCAGCAAAAAGCATCAGTTCTCCAAAATGGTTTTTAAGTCATCTTAGCCTATTTCGCCTCCCATCTCCCCCCAATAAATTCATCCACTTCTACTATGCTTACGTCCTCTTTTGATGAGATATATGGTATGTCTATCAGTTTGGTTGGAAAAATTTCTAAAAAGTTAAAAAAAATAAAAAATCTAAAAAGTTAGAATGGAAAAAACAGAAAGCGTAGCTAAAATTCAGCCTCCAACAAGATGTTTGAGTTTTTGAGTCTAAAACTCTTAACAACTCGATACGTTCAACAACACATTTCAGTTAGTGAAATGTCAAAAACCATGACATTTTTGTAATGCATGCATAATTTAGTGTCTAAGCAATAAAAGAAAATAATTCAAAGCTACTCCTTTGAGCTTATTTTAGAAGAAGCCTACTCGATGACTTGTCAAATATTTTGTTGCTTTATAACAATAGATTTCTTATTTTTGTAAGAAGTTCGCACATAACCGCTTCATAGCATCAATAACTAATGACATGCAATGGGAAAAAAAATAAATATACACAAATATATACAAATGAAGCTCATGAATAGAATATAACAAATACATAGACTTTGACTGCTAGTCAAAAATGTCAATCGGCTTGACAGCAATAAACATGTAAACATGGTACATAACAAAAAAAAAAAAAAAAAAAAAAAAAAAGAAAAGAACCGGTATTCACAAGACAATGAATTGAATATGGAAATAGAAAAAAAAACAAAAAAGAACACATCGAAGGAAGCCTTAATTTCCCAAGAGTACTGAAAATAAATTCAGCAACAGGACTATTGAAAAAACATTTGTGAACAATAAGGCAGGACAATGAATTAGAATGAAATTCAAATCAAGCAATTGATTTGACAACAAAAGTTGTCATCTTTCTATGAAGCAAGGGACAAATCTAATTGATTCACATATGAAAGAAGTTGCTTTTGGGTGGCTGAGAAGATGGCATGTTGACTGAAGACAAAAGAAAAATTTCTTTAACGACACCAAGAGTATTCTTGGAAGGGCTTCATGAGATGCAATAATAAAATAAAAGCATTAGTTATGACAGAAAAACAATTTAAAAACATTTTCAATCAAATTTTAAAGATATTTATTGAGTTTAATAAGGACCTCCACCAAAAATATTTTGAATAAATAAAGATCTCAGAGTGACCACAACCATGTCATCCAACATACAATTACAAACTTCTCATAATAAACCAATATCAATAATACTGTCCCAAAAGTCTATTCAGTAATGAGTGAAGGGTTTGAAATAACATAAGAAATTTTCAAAAAATTTTGCTTCTACAAATTTGAATTTACTTGAAGCAAATCGCCTGAAACTAAAAGTTCGTATTATTCTAAGATATTATGGTAAATACTTCATGTCAATTAAGCAAGCGTTTTGTAAGCATAAAATAATAGCAAGCGTTATTAAAAATTAAATAACAAGAGACTAGTCTGAGTGCAAGCAGTGTCATGCGTTTTTTAAACAACATTTTGAAGTTTGTCATTTAGACAAGTGTTTCACTTCTTTGTTCTTCTTCATTTTGACGCGTGAGCAAGCTAAAATATATAAATACTAGCTTTTACAGGCGCGCGTTGCTGCACCCTGCAACTATATGGGAACATAATAGGTGTATTCAAAACTTTTCTTAGACTCATAGTTTGACACCACTATTATTTTCCACTGCCCTTTACAGTTTCCCAGTAGCAGGAGATCACCAAATAGTAACTCCATTTTGAGTTTGTATGTAAGTATTGCTACTTTTACTTTCAAAGCTATTCGATAATACAAATTTTAACTATATGGGCGGAGCCACACCCTCTTATATAATGTCCATCCCAGTTTTCTAGTAGATGGACATTACCCTGTTTTAGTACAGTTGCTGACAGTAAGCATATAGACTAAATTACCAAAATGTAGCCCAACCGACGAAAACCGTAGGAAATATAGCATTTTTATTGATTTGTGGGCGGTAAAAGGGGGTTGTGACAGAAATTTAAGCCATCTCGTACTTGAAAAAATGTACTGCAAAAATTTCAGCTCTATCGGCTAAGTAATTTTGAAGTTTCCATCCATCAATTATGGACAGCGTTTTGCTTTTTGTATATATATTTTGGATAAACATTATTGGTTATAACTTTTGATTGGCAAGAGATACTTAGATAATTTTTTCTAATGAATTAATTTTTTAGCTTGTATATTTTTTCAAAATTATAAAAACACAATATTGGAAAAAAAAAATTTGTTCGAAAAAATCTAGGGTAGGCCTTGCTTTTTGAATAACAAAAATGGTTTTTAATTTTTACGTAAAATTAAAATAACTTTTTCTTATAAATGTTATAATTTTTAAATAGAGTTGAAAATTTGCGAATTTGAATTTAAATTATTTTTACAACAAAAACAAATTTTGAGCCTTTTTGTGAGGAAAACTCCAAAATTTCAGACCTTTTTTGAAAAAAATATTAAAAATATATATACTCGACTAACAGTATTTTTGCAGTAAGGTTTTCATAGTACTTTGATGAAGCTTTAAGACAAAAAAAAAATTAACAAAATGTATACAAAAGCAGCGGAGATATTTGACTCGAAAGTCGCAAAATTAAATTTCTGATTGTTTTTTTCTCATTTTTGTGTTGATGTTGCAATGATGTTGCATTGAATATATCGTTGTAGTAAAATTTTTCACAGTTTTCAAGATATGTTCATGTTTTTGATGTCAAAATTTTACTAAATTTAAGAAATATTTTATATTTTGTAAATATTTGCACATGTTACCTAATACTATGTTCACACACAGGCCGAAAAGACGCTTTTCAGCTGAAAAACTTCTTTTCAAAAAAAGGTGTTCACACTTGAAAAGCAGCTTTTCATTTCATTGTTCTCAGAAAATAAGATGCTCCTATTGGCTACATGTATACACATAAAATAAACAGAGAGACGAAATGTCAAATATCAGTGATAACCTCAATTTTATATAATAGATTTTGACTATACTCACAAAAACAGACTTCAAAGCAGGGTTGTTTTCTAGCTTTTCAGAGTTTTTCCCTGAAAAGCACACAAAAAGACGCTTTTCCTTTGACAGTTTTTCTATGGCGAAAAACTTAATATCATGTAGCTTTTCAGCTGAAAAGCCATTATTGTACGAAAAGCCGCTTTTCGGCCTAAGTGTGAACATGGTATAAGAAAACAACTAAAAATATGTGATTTTGTAAAAAATTTGTACTACAGCACCATCTGGTGTCCAAGGTGGGTCAAAGAAGATAGTGCTAAAAAACTCATCGTACCTGAAAACTACTATATACCAATTTTTATTCTAATCGCATGAGCGGTTTGGGAGTTTTAGGTGGTTTTGTAAAAAATTTGTACTATAGCGCCCTCTGGTGTTCAAGATAGGTCAAAAACAATAGCAGCAGAACACTCAACGTACATGAAACTCACTGTATACCACTTTTCATTCTAATCGCATTAGCAGTTTATGAGTTTTAGGCAGTTTTGTAAAAAATTTTTACTACAGCGCCCTCTGGTGTTCAAGGTGGATCAAAATTGATAGCCCACAAACACGCACCGTACCAAAAAACTTCTAAACACAAATTTTCATGCTAATCGGATGAGTAGTTTAGGAGTCTATTGCGGCCTTACAAACATAAGCTCCTTTTTTATATATATAGATATATATAAAATATATTATCCTTGTAATTAAATCATGAATTCAAAACTCAATGCTTTGGTTATTGTATTTGCTATATTGCATCAAGTGCTCGCTTAATCAGTATATGCCTAAAAGTATGCCAACAAAAATGTTAAGAGTTTCGAGTCTTCGAGCTTTCAAATATAGCTTCTGAGAGGTTGAGAGTAGTTCATCATATGCGACTGGTGGTATGCTTCTTCCGTGATTCAGACTTGAACCCCCGATCATATGAGTAGATAAACGATAATGCTTTTAGAGATTTTAGTTTTCGATAAGGATTAAACTGGTCAAATGATGGTCAAATCTGGCAAGTCTATTACCCTTTGTGTTCAGTTTAGTTTGCCCTTTTGTAATTTATAGACCAAAATCATATCCAAACCAGACATACATTTATCCATCAAATAAAGCCGATTTTCAATTTGAAATTGCGTAAGCTCAGTATTTTATTTCAATTCAAAATTCTATGCTATTAATTTCTACATCCTATATATCTATGGTCTACACGCATGAAGTTATGTCTTTGTCTCATTAGAACAAGAGATAGAGAGTGATTTCAACAATATGTAGTAGTTATTATTTTCATTTATTCTCATCCCGTAGTTTTTGTTCTTAAGGCGTTTCATGGAACGCCATTTGAAGTGCCATTTCTTCTCAAAAATCTGGTTTTAATAAGAGACTTTACCAAGGGGGCTACGTCTAAAAACAATGAATATGAAACACATAGAGCAGCAGTTAGCAAACAGCTTTTAGCCTTGAAAAGAAGTTCAGCTAAAACTATTGTAATCGCTTCCTGAGTACTCAATCATATAGAATAACATCAATTTGATTTTTCAAAAAAGTACGAAAGTTCCTTAGAGTTTGTTCATGTCGATTTCATATATGAAGCATACGATTGATTGTATACGCAAACTGACGAAATGACATGAATCACCTTGTTATTTGTTTAAGTAACTTAACCTATTCATATACAAATATTTAAGTTAAATATAAAAGGAAATATTTGGTTTTATCATCTCGTACAAATATTAATCAAATAATTGCGAACAATAGTTGTTTTTGTTATTATGGTGCTTGCATACTTTTGGGCATAGTTTTTGGGTTGTTTCTAGTTCAAGTCATGTCGTTATGGAAAGGTTGTTGTATTTGCTATATCACACATTTGCTTTATTTAACACTTTATTAAAGCCTCTGCCTGAAAGTATACTAACAAAAATTGTAAAAATACTGAATGTTGGGGCTTTTTACGTAAGAACTTTTTTAATGCTAACGAATTTAACTCTTATCAAATCAAAGGCCAAAGCGTCCAAGACGTTAGGTTTTATCTGAAATTTTAATGTTCAATGAGCTCATAAAAATGCAAATCCGGAATGCAATATATTTTCTTGTTACACTGGAATAAGTTCAGTAGAACTTATCAAGAGTTCATGAATATTGGTACTTATTTCCTGTTTTCAATTACTGTATCGTGCTGCAATTTAATGCAATTCAACGTATTTAACTGTCATACTTGTCGATGCACCCTCAGCATCCTCACTTCCTTCAGAAATTTCTGAGGTGCATTGAATTGAAGAGATTGAGGAGACTTTTCAATACAATCATATAAAATATTTTCGCATGAAGATCTTGCAATTAACACTAATTAGAATGGATGCAACAGCCAGCATTAATTGGCGAATTAATTTATAAGACCTTCTACTCTTCGAAAGGAGCATTTTTGTGAATTAAACATATTGAAAAAAACACATTATTCATATTAGGAAATATTTAAAGAATGTTCTGATTTCGAATCGATATTTTTTAAGCTACCTGTGATAAGCAAAAACAAAATAAAATGCAAACAAAAACAACGCACTTTTGAAGGATAATTTATGGAAATAATACAGTTCAGCATAAAATGCGATTCGAATGAATTTTCTGCAATATTTAATTCCATAAATAATGAGAACTATTTTTGCAACTAGGTCGCTGCTGTGGCCAAAATAAGACAAAAAAAAATAAAAAAACCACAAGAAAAAATATAAATAAAACAAACAACGAGTGTAGCAGCAACAATAACTGAAAATATGGGCAACACAAACTCAACTGTATAAACAACAAGGATATCCGCAGTGTTGATAACTCAATAAATAGCAACAATGCCACAACAACAACAGCAACAACAACAACAACAGCGCATAGCTACAACAAAACACACAACAAGCAAATAGGTCAAAACCAGCAGCAATAATATAGAGCTTTTCTATTGTTATTGCAACAATGCATTTGTATTTGTTTGCTGCCTAAGTGTAGAAGGTAGCCAAAGGCAACCAAGAGACCAACAAACTCACACACTCACTTACTCACACGCACACCTATTGCTTTATTAAGACAATGCAAGATATTGCTACAACGCACCATTGTAAACATGCACGGAAACACACACATAAACACATTCGACAAATGCACAAACACTCGAAATCACACATACATACACACACCGTGCAGACACACACACACACACACTCACTTGCCACATAAATGCTGCCATGCCATAAAGTTTGTTTTGCATGAATGCACAAAATACAATAAGTAACAATTTTGACCGCACGGAAATTACAAAAAATCTCTACTAAACAACAACAACGACAACGACAACAACAACAACAATAATGACAACAGCTATGAATTCCCTTGCAAACTTCGAGCTACGTCGTATTGAAAAGGATGCAGCTGAAGTAAGATAAAGTGCTGCATTGTGACTTTGCATTTATTAAACAGGATGTGAAAGAGAAAACGCAGGGAAGAAAGCAAATAAAAGAAAAACCAAAAAAATATAACCATTCTTAAGCTCAACTCACAAAAAAAAAAAAAAATCAAAAAAATTCGAAAAATGCAATTTGCATTATATGAAGTGCATATCCTTGAAACTTTTGTGTCGCTTTTCTTGCGCTGCTTTTTCGAAATTTAATTATTGCCATGCTGCAATTTCTGTGCAGCACAACCCCGTCCAAGTTCTTAGCTGCTTTACACCAACTTTCATCCCCCTTCCCTCCCCACCCAACACTCCTTCACACTACACTGCCTGTCAGTGCTTGCAGTGTTATTGACAACTTCATGGTGAACATTTTGCCCAAGTCACCTCGTTTCCAAATCTGTCAATTTCTGCTGTCAACTCAAGGGAAAAACTTCAATTAGTTGTTCGTTTTATCTCTATCGCTCTCTGTCTGTCTGTCTGTCCGTCTATTTGTCTCGCTCTCTTTCTATCTCACTATATTGGCCTGATTCGTTTCTATTTAACTTTTGCAATGCTTTTTTCTGCTTAGTCTTCTCTGCTCTTTCTACGCATATCAATTTTAAATTGTCCTCCAGGATTAAATTGCAACTACAACCAACAGCACTTCTCCAACAACAACAACAACCACACCATGAACAGCAACAAATAGAAATATTGTCATCATATGCTCTGTTGCTGTTGCTGCTGTTGCTGCTGTTGCTTTGGTTTGGCTATCGATGGTTGTGAGTGTGGGCAGATTCTTCACAGGTTGCCATGAAGTGGGAAGAAAATGCCATTCATATTGTTGGGTGCATGTTCGGGGTTAGGCCTAAGTTGGAGGAGGTTGTCTTAAGCTGCCACTGCAATTCATTGCATTGTGGCCTAAAGACTTGGGCAATTCTTAGTGCTAGTTGATGTCATTGTTGTTATTGTTGTTGTTTTTGTATAGCTGTCAGTGCCAGGCCTCAATATGTATCAATATTTTTTGGCATCACATAGTCCTTGATTTATGCCTCATTCTGTCGTTCTCTGAAGAAATACGAATGAATGTCCTTTTGAAAATTTTATAAGCGCTGAACAACTGTAAGTTTTATTGTTAATTTCAACTAATACCCACTTTAATTATTGATGACGATAGTGAAAAGCTCTTCAGTCAACTTAACTGATCCTTAAATTACGGCTTTGATTTTCACCTTGATGGATAAAAATAAAAAGTTGGAGTTGTAAGAAGTCAAATAAAGATCAATCAAAAACAAACAAAAATTTAAAAATTTTTCCAGATATGTTAGACTTTGTTTTATAATTTATCGATAATTATGCGAAGTAAAATTATTGAAAGCCGTTACCAACGCATTAACCTCTATTTTTAAAGTACTTCTTAACAAAATTGGAAATATTTTTTATTTCAATCTTACCATTTTCTACTGGGAATAGTAACATTTTTCTTTTAAAATTTTGGAGAATTTTTTTAAGTAATAGTTAGTGTCTCTACGTTAAGTATAATAATAATTATCCATATCTTTTCCATTCCAAACCAATTCATAACGCTTCAACATTCGCGATTGGTCTCCTGAACTTGTTGGTTTAATGATGACATTTTATTAATTTTATCATTATTTCTTGTTAAGTTCTGCATGTCAACGATGGAGTCACTTATGTTCTTCCAAAATGGAGAAGTCTTCGCTTTCATATTGCTGGGCATAATATGTGCTTTGAAGGTAGTGGTGGAAATTATGCTACCATACCGAGAAGTAATACTGTGACCTATTAAGATCATAGATTAATTTTTATTAAAAATACAGTTGCATTGTAGGTACCAGGACTCCTTTTCAAGTTTCCCATGTATTTGTCAGTCCAATTATGTTGGTCAAAATGGTGTTTTTTTTTATGTAGGTACTTTGTTTATTTCCGGATTAATTTTAAATTAAAAAATAAAGTTAAACAGGAGTTGCGATGTGATTAAATTCAAAACAACTAAGTTTACAAGTTCCATTATATAATTAATTTGAAGTTTCTAATATCTTCCACCTCTGTTTCTTACAAATAGTAGCAAGTCACCATGTACAAAACTCTGTATTTTGCTTTAAGTAACTTTACTTTAGCCAACGTATAGCCACCATTAGCTCCTAAATGCATTTCCCATATAATATCTGATATAGACGGTAGTGGCAAATATATTTGTAAGACTGAACATAAATTTTTAGTTTTAGAAGAATTTTCTGTCACAAAAAGTTGTTACGAAATAAAAAAAGGATAATTTTCCTCTAACATAAAAATATAAGAAATTAGCACGCTTTGCGCGCTTTGACCTTTGATTTGATTACAACTAAATACGAAGAAAAGTAAGGAATTACAGCCTCAAAGGTTAGTATTCTAACAATTTTCTATAGTATACTTTCAGGCAGTGATTAAAAAGTGAATACCCGGTACGATATATCGAATACAAAAACTTTTAGACGATGAAACGACTTTTACTTGATTTTTATTTCACTTTATCAGCACTCTTAAAATTTTCCAAAGTATACTTTCAGGCGGTGATTGAAAAAACGAACACACGATACGTTTTAGCGAATACAAAAACCATTAGACGATGAAATGACTTTTACTCGATAACATATACAGTGTTGTGCATATTAAAGCAACCAAAAAATGCCATTGTCAATTATACCTAGAAACTTTTCCGTTTTTACTAAAATTCTAGTTTGATATATTTTTTATAATCATTAAAACACAAATTATTAAAAAAAATTCAAAAGTTTTTATTACTGCAGGCTTTTAAATTTCTTTTATAATAAATAAACTACAGAGTAGAAATTATGCTGTGCAAACTAAAGAAATTTAACTCGCTTGAAAATACAGGTTATTGCGTTAATATTTGGAAAAAAATAACCTTTATTTTTAATAACCGCAATACATCTGCGTGGCATAAAAGCTATAAGGTTGTTAATTATAGTTTGTGATATGCTTCGCCACTGCTGTGTCAGTGTCTCAACAAGTGCAGCTTTATAAGAAAGCCTTTGCCCATTGACTCGTCGTTAAGGATTCCAAATAGATTTTCTATTGGGTTAAGATCAGGCGATAAAGCTGGTGAATCCAATACCTGAATCCCTTTTGCGCACATTCACGTCTTAACGATCATTGCGGTGTGCTAAGGTCGTTGTCATGCTGAAATATCCACCTGCTTGGCATTTTTCGCTCAGCAAAGGGCAACATGACTGTCTCTAAAATCTCTTTATAAATAAATCGGTCCATTTTTTGGGTAATTTCATAAACTGGATCTTGTCTGGCTCTGGATCTGGTTTAAGGCTCTCACCTTTTCGCCGATGTACTGTGGCCAAGCCATCGCTGGTAAAGAGATTAAATCTGGAATCGTCACTAAAAAGGACTGTCTTCCATTGATCATTAGACCAATTTGACCAATTTGATGAGTTCTTGCAAAATTAAATTGGGAATATAAAAATTTTTATTTTATTTAAGCCAAAAGAGATAAATGTCTTAAAAGCAAACCTTCGTTCAATTTTTTTTTTTTTTTTTTTAAACAATGGCTTCTTTGCTGATCTGCAACTTCTTAAGTTAGCTTCCAAAGCACGTTGGTGAACAGTATTCGAGTCCACGTTTAAATTTAATTGATTAACAAAGAGACTGAGATGATAAAAAGAATATTTTTGAAAAGCTAGGATTACATGTCGGTCCTCTCTCTGTGTTGTTTTAAGCTTCGGATCACCCAAGTGAAGGGTTTTCACAGTTCTTTTAGTCTTAAACTTTTTTATAAGACGTGAATTTATTGATTTATTTATTTTGTACTTTTGATAAAGAAAGTAGTGATGCTCCTGATTTATACTCATCAATTATTGCCGTTTAAAGGACTCTGGGTATTTATCACTCGAAATGACGTTTTGATAATTTCAAATGTCATCTTCACACAAAGAATTATTTTCAAATGACTCTTTTCAATCTAAATCAGTAATAACTAAGCAAAAAAACTAAAAATATAACCGACATTTACCGTTAATCGGAGCAAAAATTATTTAACTTAAGTAAGTTGCTTTTGTTATTTATGCACAGTCAAAAATCGCTCTTTCCGTATACTGCTCTCATTGCTGAAATACCGTTTTTTTTTCTTCATTTCTTTTGATGCTATATTGAGCGCAATACATGATTAAGTACAAATAACTATTTAAATTTTAGGGAAAGAAGTAAGACGATAAAAAATATGAAGAAGTTTGCTACGTCAATTTTGGTTGCTTTTGATTTGCACAACACTGTATAACACAACCCAAAAAGTATGCTACAATATTTTTCTAATTTCTAAAGCATTCTGCAATGGCATCAAATTGGGAAAAAACTCTTCATATATTTCGTATAGTTATCAAAAACTCAACTTAAAAGTGACAATACAAGTCATTTATTTAACTTCTTATATATTTTGATTTTATTTACATTCAGGGACTAGCTAGCTAGCTACTAACGAGAATTTTAAAATGTTTAAAATGTCTTCTATTGCACTGCATGCTCCTTGATAATGAGAATAAGTTGAATATTTGTAATAAAAAAGCTGAAGTGACGCATTCAAAAAAAAAATATATTCCACGTTACTAAAAATATAACGCAGAGTAACAAAAAATGATGAAATTTTTAAGCCTGTTTTTGGAGATGCTATTAAAACGCTCCTTGCTTAAAGTATCTCAGTAAAATGATTCCACCTTGATTCAAGACTCATATTGTGCATTTTTAGCACCATTTTTGCTACTTAAATAAAACGAATCTCTTACCTGATGTACGCAATAACACACAATTCTAGTACACTTTAGCTAACTCAAAATTACAAACATTCTCAAGATATAAAAAAAAAAACAAAAAAACAGCAACTCAGTGAGTAGAAGCTAAATGACACGAATATTAAATCGCATCCTCTAAGTTAGCTCTTGACATCATAAAACGTTTTTTATTTTATTTTTATTACTATTTTTTTGTCGAATGAGTCTCCACGAAAAGTTGACACCTTCAATTCCTGCTGTTCTTCCTGCCCACTTCCTACACACTCAAACACACGCACTCGAAAGTAAAAAGAAAAACTAATCTCATTTTCTTCGCACCAACTTTTGAGGCAGGACCAAGCAACCAAAGCAACAGTAGCTGATGCAAAACAATAAAAATTGTATAAAGACTAGCAAACAAGCAACCAACAAACTTAAGAGCAGAAAAAAATTGTTAAAATCACTTAAAAAGTAATTTTGACAAGAAAAGCCAAACAGAACAGAAAAAAAAAATAAAACGAAACATGCCAAATGAAGAAGGGCGGTAAAAATTCGCAATTTTTTACTACCTGCTTTATTACAAATGCTGCAAATGCGATTAGATGCGTACGAAACACACGCAGTCACTCCTACACACACCCACACACACACACCTGAACAACTTTCGCTCAGCGTTGCCAACACTTGACTGTAGTTAAATAACAAAAAAGAATAGCGCAGCAACAAACAACAATTTTCTAAATGTAGTTGTTAAATATATTCTACGAATTGTTGTTTTTTTTTTTGCGCTTTTGTTGCTGTTATTGCAAAAGTTTTGCCATTCATTGACTTCTTTTCCTTCCTCTTGTTTTTCTTAGTTCAGCGTCAGCTTCAGCTTCACTGCCGCTGCTATAACTCGTTACTGCCCGCATTGCAAAAGTTGCAAATGCAACGCAAATGGAAACATTCGAGGTAAAGACAGTGAGTGCAGCAAATAATTTTCGCATGTTTTTGCTTAATTTTCTCTTGCATACTTTTTGGAGCTCTTGTTTGAACTTTAAATATTCGCACAACTTGTTGTTTTTCTTGAACTTTCAAGTGCCACGAAGAACGACGACTGACTTGAACGACTTGTCAAGAAATCGCTGAGGCAAATAATTTATTTTCTAACAAACGCTGGAGTGAAGGGTGGAGACTCTTTCTCCCCTTTACGAAAAATTACGAAATTGCAATAATAATAGTAAAAAAAAAAAATAATAAAAATGCCAACGAAATTCAATTTCATTATTTCGAAGTGAAGTTGTTGGCAGTAGTCTAGACATTTGCAAATTTGTTAACGTATGTGTGTGGGAGAGTGTTGGTGTCGATGAGACACACCAAGCAAGACGCACTTTAATCAACAGATAACAGTTTTGTCTGCTGTCTGGCAAAATCATTCTAATTAATAAAAAAGTTTTAAGCAAAAGCTTGATTGAAGCTAACAAGTCTTTTAATTATTTTATAAATACACACTTAAAAGCTTTAATGATGTTTTATGTATATATATATAAATTATTGTCTGTTGATGACTCAAAAGATAAAAAAAAACAAATAATAATTCTGATCTTGTTCGTTGCACATTGGGGCTCTTAAGCTTAATTCTGTTCAACTTTAATTGCATATAAAAGCTGTGAAGCATATTCTCTTAACATCATAACTCATTGTAAAGCTTACAGTTCTCAGAGAGTAAAATTTGTTTAGCTCGCTAATCGGTGAGCGTAGAGCTTTTTCTAACTTTTCAACAACAACTCAAGTCAACGCGGCATGCAAGCAGAATAAGCTCTAGTAGTAGCGAGCGTAGCCGCGTGTAGCCAAGCAATGCCCCCAAAAGTATGCCTTATTGCGGTAGGCAGGAAAAAACAATGAAAAGATGCCAGAAAAGATATACGACAAAACAAAGCAAAAACAACAAAAATTCACGCAACATGCATAAAAATAATTAAACCCAAAAAGAATTTGAAATAAAAAATATAATTAAGCAATTGAAAAGATGTTTTCAAGGAATGGAAGTAAAAAAAAAAAAAAAAATAAAAAAATCGATGCGCTCCAAGAAAAAGGGCGCGTCAAAAAAGCTTTTTAAGCTGCGCTGCAGCCTGCTCTCAGCGAAGCATTCAATAATAATTAATTTTTTGTTCTTTTAAGCCTTATCTATCTATACTCATAGGACAAGGATATTCGACATCCTGCTGGTATACATACAAATACACACACATACACTCACATCTATACAAACATGCGTGTATTCGTGAAAGAGAACAAGAAGAACAAACAGTTGTTCCAAAAACAAAAGCATCAACGTAAATATGATGAAAACAACATTCGTCATTTCTTCGTGCGTCCTTTCGCGTCGTTCGCGCTATTTGCATGACCTTTAGAACTGTTTCGAATGATGCTTTGCTCTGCTCTCTAAACTTGTGCGTTATTGTTTTTGTTACGTTTTTGTTGTTTTGTGTTGTAAACGATAGTTATCGTTTGAACTGCTGTAATTGCAGTTGTTGCTGTAGTTGTTGTTGATGTAGTTGTAGTTGTTGTTGTTGCTGCGGTTGTGTAAAGCCACTAATACAAACAATACCAAATAACAAAAACAACAGCCACAAATGCTGCTCCCAAAACTGCAATGACAATAAATCACGCTCTAAACACACACACACACACGCCGAATAGGCCTTCAGCGTACTCATACACACACACACATACACATAAACATTCAGATGAGCACGTTTATTTTTATCTTTTTTTTTTTACTGCTGCTGCTGCTATTGCAATTTGCTTCTTTTGGTGACGCTGTTGATGCTCTACTTTTGCAACGCACTGCATATTAAGGACATCCAACATATATACACACACACATAAATACGAAATTTAATTTGTAAAGTAACTCATTTAAAAGCTGCTCAAATTTCTAACATAACTTGAGGCTGCTAAAATATATGCCAGTCAAAGAATTTTCTTGATTTTTTTTTTTTTTTTTTTTTTGTATGTAGGTCCACTGTTTATTGTAAACCCAAAGGCATCTATGAAATAAAAGCATTTCTTGCTTATGCTGCTTTGCTCTTTGCTCTGTTTTAGTTAAACGCTCATTTTCTTTGAAAAGCTTTATCATCAATTGCAATAATTTAAGCTTTTCGGCTCAATCTTCACACAAGCAGATTATGAAAGAGTAGACAGAGTGACACAAAAGCTTTGACCTAGAACAACAATTATGAGCGACAAATTGTTCACAGAGCTTTTGACTTTTGCTGCACACACACACACACACACACATATGCACAAACACACACTTAAGTATATGTTGAAAGCTACTAATATGAACACTACGCATTAAAATTAAAAACATGCTTGTTCAATGAGCAATAATAAAAAAAAACGAAAAACCCAACATGTCTATTTTATAACGGCAGATACAGATACAGATAGCGATACAGATAGTGATAGAGATAAAAAGCTTTTGATGAGAGTCACTTTATAAATATGAAGCAAAAACATAAAATATAGATAACAAATTTTTAAATACATTTTATTTGTTGGGAAAGCTTTGACAGTTTATTGCATTGGTTTTAAGACTTAACAGCTTCTAACATCAGCAAAAATAACTCTTATGTATGTTTATTAAGCTTTAAGCTCGTTACTGCTGACGTCATTGCTGTGTTTACCAAGTATGTAGCCAAACTATGTATGCATGCTGCAGGAAGTTTTTTTATGTATAAAACGTGGTTGATATAACAATTTGGAATATCGCAACCGCTAATATAAGCTAAGCTTAACCCTTATAGTGCCGGTACAGAAATTTTGTGGGTGATTCTATGAATTTACTAAGGCTATTGGTCTTGGAATAAAAAATAATGTGAAGAATTTGAACAAATATCTAAGAATATAAGAAAATTGAAGAACTAACCGACAAATTTAAAATAAAATTTTTAACTTTTTTAGTAATTTTTGTGTTAAACTTAAAAACAAAATTTGAAAATTAAACAATTTCTTATTTTATCTTAAACAATTTGGTTAATGAATGAATCAAGTTTTAATTCCATGTTCAAACTGCTGCTTGAAGAGATCAAAACTGTTCAAATGACTCCTTTTGTTATTTGAATTATTATAGTTATTTTTATTATTTTTCGGTGCTATTGTAAAGATAGTAGAAAACTAAATATATTTTTCAGATCTTCTTCTTCTTCTTTCTTACAACCAAATTGACCAACTTTTATATCCCTTCAATGATCGTATAGCGATGAAATGTCATCTCAATGTAAGCAAATAATTTGAAAATAACTCAGACGCGCAAGGAAGTTTCATGATTTCCACAAATAATGTTTTTTTTTTTATCATACAATTTTCAAGTTTATAGACATTTTTATTTTAAGAATAACTTTAATAAGCCAAAAATCAAAGCCTTGACCAAAATTAAATAAAAATCTTTTATCAAATACCATCTTTTACTTTCAAGATCACATTGAAAATAGTCAGACCATCTCAAAGTAGCACAATAGATAAGAAAATTTAATTTAACAGTCGTACTCTTACAAACTTTTAAAAAGTTTTTAAACTTTAACGATAGATTTTAGAAAGATACAAATAGGTTTCGTGACTGTAAATTTACAGTTTACATAACTGTAAATATAAGAATTACAAAATTATACTTTAAAGTGAAATTTTCTTTTTATTTTTCTAAATATAATAAAATAAAAAATAAAGAAAAACAATACCAATTAGAGTTTTATTGAATACTATACATCACGAAAGTAACAAATTTTACAAAAAAGTCTTGTGGGAAAAGCGTACAATTTGAAATGAAATATGATATGGAATGTCCAATACAGTTGTATCCTAAAAATATAATAACCAAAGAATTTTAAAAAATTCAAAACATATATTCGGAGTTACAGTATTTCGAAAGTCATCAAATGGTAGGCGAAGTGATGATGATGCCACATGATTTGATGATTTTCTAACACAACATTTACAAAAAAACATTTTTCAAGTTAATAAAATAAAATTTTCTAGTCACAAAAGCACTCTTATCTTAAAAACTAGATCTGATGGAGAAAATGTTTAACTTTGCTTTCGAAAACTGTGTTTTAACTAAAGGAGAAATACATGATAGTTCTTAAGTTACACATTCTTTTAAAGTTTAAAATGAGAAGTCAAAATTTTATTAAACTAACAAGAAAACTGTAAAAATGAAAAATGTTGAAATATATATGTAAGCTTTAACAGTTGTTAAAGCAAACCACCGCACAAGGTCGAAAATATGGATTTAATATTCGTGACTTTGCCCATATAACTTAGAAATCAACTTTTTCCCCAGCTTCCAAAGACTGGACGAATTATTTTCCAGCAAAAGAGAGTGAAATTTTAAGACTGTAAAGAGTTAACATTGTACCCCTTTCACTATTTCGAACAGATAGTAAGTCTGTAGCAGAGATCTGCATGAATAGATTCATATGCTGTTTCAAGTTCCTTTAATTTTTCAACTCCCTGTAAGTCGAGGCAGGCAAACAGCAAGTTTGCGAGAATCATAGGCAGCAAAAATCAAGTCGCCAAATGTAGAAAACTTGAAATGTAGAAACTTGAAATGTGGGGAAAAAGCAATTATTTTGTCTAAAAATCGTTTATTTTTAAGTCTGTTTACGAAATTCGTGGAATGAACTTCGTGTCGTCAGTGCAAACTTCGTTTCGCGAGTTGAGAAAACAGTTTAACTTTAAAGCAGTGTCGAACACCGCAATGGCATTTGTCTCATTTAATCTTTCGTGTATACGCAAAAAGACGAAGGGTTGCTCCACACTCGTCTGTACTACGCGGTCGACACTGCTTTAAAGCATTGGATTGAAGTATGTTTGTTTGTTTTTTTGTTGTTGTTTATTTTTTATTGTGTCCCTTTGTATCATGATATAATAATACCAAGAATGATAGAAACAAGATTACGCATTCCGCAACTGAGAGAGAGAGAGCATGACGTCACAAGCAATATTGTCAGACTTTGGAATAATTTTTCTTTGGGGTCCATGCCCTAATATTTTTTTCTTATTTTTATGATATGTGTATGAACTTCCCAAATCTGTTGCTGCAATCAAACTTTCTCGATCTCAAATGGTTTAGGAGATAAAAATCTTAAAAGTTTAAAAAATTCATATTTTTCGTATACGAAAATATTCATATTTTTATACAGAAGAATAAATATTTTTATTTAACTTTTCCGAAAGAATTTATTTTCAATTTCGTGAATTTGCCTAAGCCATCGCACATTTGCATGCGTTTTTGTCAAGCAAAAGTACTGTGTGACGTCATGCACTCAATTGAGAAAGAGAGCATTAGATAACGGTACTGCGGAACACGTAATCTTGTTTCTATCATTCTTGTAATAATACAAGGTAGCATTGACAACTGCTTATTTTCTCTTCTACGAGAAAACATCTCCGGTCAAAAACAGCTTTTTGTGTAAATGCATCTGCAGTTGCTGTGGTTGTTGTTTTTTTTCACTTCAACATTTTCAACATTGTTTGTGTTTTCAATGGCGGATTGTGAGCGCTCCTTTTTGAGTATATTTTTTGACAGGAGATGTTTACCCAAGCAACTGTCAATGCTACCTTGTATTATTTATTATACCATGACTTTGTATAGAAAAGTATGCATCTTTTTTACCAGAATTCAATTCTTGACCAATGTAAAAGGTTTCGTCAAGTCTAAAAGAGAACGTCAAAAAAAGTTGATTTCAAGTCTTGATCAATGTAAAAGGGGTCAAACAAAATAGAATCAAGCCTGACATATGATTTGTTTCTCAGAAGCAAGTCGTGGCTTTTAGGGTAGTAACATATCAAGTTTCTACAAGTCAAGTCGAAACTTGATTATTTTCAAGATACTTGATTTTTAATTGACTTGTAGCAGATCTCTGGTCTGTAGCTACGTCAAACAGAAAATAGAAAAATAAATAAAAAAAATAAAATTTTGTATCTATCGAATTTTTATTAAATTTTAATTTCAATCCAAGTGAATTTCACAGAGAGTTAAAAAGCGGATACATTTTTAAGCGCTGTAGAAGATTGCCTCTAAATAAAACACACAAAAAAAAAACGTAGCATAAAAAATGATTCAGTTTTTTCTTGTATTGAAAATTAGTTCATTTTTGACTAAATTTATATCAAACGCAATCGGAAATGATTTTCGAGGTCATTCCATGGTATACTTACTTCTGTTTATTATTTGAATTGCATGTTTGTATGTATAGCAAAGTCTTCTTGCTTGCTGGCAATCACTCATGTCACCTTATAAGGTACTATTTGTTCTTTGAAGGGTAGCAATTCTGACATTTTGAGGGAAAAAAAATATTTCTTAAGAAATCTAAAAGTGTTATAAAAACGCTCTTCAACAACCTGATGGCCTCCTTAAGCACCCTAAGAAATGTAACCAATTATTTGAAAAAAGCCTTAAAAAGTTGAAATGAATTATTTATAAAATATTTAAATAAAGTTAACCTAATAATTGAAGAGACCAATGCAAATGCACTATTTTATGAAGTGGTATTTTTTATTATCTTTATAAAAAAAAAACAAAAAAAATGGGAAATACATTTATAAACAAAACTTATGTAAACAATAACAGCTCTATGTTTGAAATTTTGATTTAATATTATTTGTTGTCAATCAATTTAAGAACTTTTACAACTTTGTTTAACTTTAAACTTCACAGACTTTAAACCAGTGGTGGCCACTACATGGTTTCCCATAGCCCGCGGGCATTGAGTGTTGTTGAGCTTTTGCACACGAAGCAGTAATCGGCTTGTTGTGTTTGTACACTGCGTAAAAGTTTGTTTTTTTTCTGTACTTTAAATTTTAAGTCAGTATGCTTTGAGCGTTCATATGGTGAGGGTGTTGCTCGCTATTTTATTTATAAATATCCGTAATTATATTGAAATGTTTCAGGAAAAGCATTAATACATTCTATTCTTCACTTTTACCTTTTACCC
Source organism: Pherbina coryleti (assembly GCA_943735915.1). NCBI lineage: Eukaryota > Metazoa > Arthropoda > Insecta > Diptera > Sciomyzidae > Pherbina > Pherbina coryleti. The sequence continues at coordinate 132,868,253 of OX030952.1, forward strand.
CTGATGTTTTATACGTTAAAATAGCGAGAAACAAACACAAAAATAAACAATAAATTATTATATTGAAAATACAACTCTCGAGAAGATTTCCGGGCACCAAATTTTGTGAGAGCTTTAAACAAGTTCTTGTTTCAGTGCAAAGCTGTGAACTCGGAAAGCTCTCTTTGTTGTTGTTTGATCCGTACGTTGATCACCACTGCTCTAAACGCATTGGACAGCTGAGCTTTTTCTGGGAATACCTTAACAGATAAGACGAACGTGTGGATTAGTCGTGGAAAATTTCATAATGTGCATTCGAACAGGGTGTAAATAAAGTTAAATAAACAATCCACTTAAACAAGGCAGTTAGTTTGCTCAAAATATTGAACCTGCTTAAATGTTTACATACCCAGCGTTATTTAGAATAGCTCTGAAATCGTTTACGATAATAAAATAGGTCAAAATTAGATTTTGTTGAGTAATATATTAAATTTTAAATATTGCAAATTTATGAACAGCTCCAAGAATGATTTTTTTATATTTTTTTCAAATAGGAGCAGTTTTTTATTTTTGTTTTTTTTCGAAAAAATTACTAAGAGAATGATTAATTCACCTTTTTGCCAAATATTTTTTTTCTTATATTATCATCACTCAAATAATCACAACCGCAAATTCGAATTTGTAACTGATGAAATTTTTTGATGGTTTTCTCAACCATCAGAATACAATCAAACATATAATTCAATTTTATGGCAGCTTTAAAAGTTTTCTTTTGCTGTCGATCTCTAGTTTTTATGGTGAAATTTTCTAAAAAACTTCCTGTTATAAAATGTTTTGCAACCGCAAAATATCCTGTCACAACAAGCACAACCACACGTCAGCACCAGCTGCAGTAGCAGCAGCTGAAGCACCAAAAGACAAACACGCACACTAACACCAACACCTACACAGTAATCGTTTATAGTAATTAAAAAACAATTTGTTTTTGTCTCCAACAACAAATTACAGTGATATTAAAAATATGCCTAAAATGTGTACGAAATATATACCAACAATGTATATGTATGTGTGTGTGTGTTTTATGCGTGCTAGCGTAGCACAGCAGGTGTTAAGTAAACAGCTACATAAATATTTTCAAAAATAAATTCTTGTTAGTGTGCGTGTATGTGAGTGCGCTTATAAGTTTACACACTAAATCATTTGCATTCAGTAGTTTGAAGAAAACTTCAAGTTGTGCAAATTAACCGCACGTTTTTCCACACAATCCTTGCAAATAGCTGATTTTGTTGTATTTAGTTTATGTTTGGAAATTATTAGGAATTCTTAGTTGTTTGTTATTTTAACGACAAGCAGTGCAGAGCGAGTTACTCAGGCACACAAACGCACTTGTTCAGTAAACGTGAAACTTTTATTTATTTATTTATTTATTTCCTCACTCCACTCTTATTATGCAGTTTTGTGGCAACTCTTAAATCTTAATAATTTCAAGCGTATGCAAATCAAGGACTTGCATATCTAACTTGCATGCATAGCCAGCCAGCCAACCAAGCTATCCACCAACCCAACTCACCTTCATCTGCTCAGCCTCCTTTGCAAAGCATTGATGCATGCATTTCGGTATGAAGGTCAAAGTTGGCATAAAACTGCCAGCAGCAGCAGCAGCAGCAGCAGAGTATTACCCAAAACAGTGTGTCTAAAAATAAATACTTTAAATATTAAAAAAAAAAAAGAAAAAATTTAAGCGCTCTTGATGTCTACTACTTGGCAATGAAATTTTTGAATGTTTTATGTTTATTTTATTTTTCATTTAATATTTTTTAACTGAATTTTTAAGCAAGTCCTTCGCACTTGCTGTGCCTTTTCTCCTTTCTTCCTTCCGTTCTTTCTATCTTCCTTCCTTTCATCTTTTTTCTCTTGACGCTGCTATAACGCAGTTTATTTTACTTAATTTCATTTCAATGGAGTCCTTCGCGGCATTGCTGCAGATGATGATGTATTGTTGTTGTTGCTCCTGTTAATCATTATGATTGCTGCTGCTGCTGCTGCTGCTTCTTTGTTTCTGCTCATCATGAACGTTGTTGTGCTGATTTTTGTGGTTGTTCTCGTTGTGCTGGCATGCCCGGGGCTTATTTTGCATATATAAATAACTATGTATGTGTGTGTGTGTGTATTTATATAATTATAATATATAAGCCTATCAAGTCAATTAGAAAGTTTTACTCTTCAGAAAAATTTCGATTGCTTGGCGGCTTAAGTGTTGTTTTCTGTTTTATGCCACAAGGACAGCAGCATGAAAGGCATAGCTAGCATGGCATGGCACGGTAAGGCACCACATGGCACTGTGTTATGCTGTTGAAACATGTATCCAACTTTTCTATATGCAGCCAGGTTGTTTTTGTGTTTTGCTGGCAACGCAGCAAACAACGATATTGAATTGTTATGAAAGAGCTTCTGATTGACGCTATGCTTGCATCGTTCTGCTGCTGCTGAGAGTTGCGATGGCAACAAAATAGTTTCATTTGCAAAGTATGTGAAGGATGTTTAAGCTTTGAGCAGCAGTGTTTATAGAAGATTCTACGGTTATTTTTTTTCACTGCCGCGTGTTATTTTTGAAGAATTTAAGTAAAATATTTTTAAATGTCACTCATACGCCACAGTCTACGGTTCACGGTATTAACCAAGTTTAGTGCAAGAAATTTGAAAAAGACAAAACAAAAGAGACTGCTTTAAAGCAATTAACTTAAGGTTGTTTAAGCTGCATTCAGAGTGAGTATAAATGAAATGACTTCTCATTACTATTCATATCAAATTCCACGATATCTTTTGAAAAAGCCTAATGCTGGAAAATAATGAATTGAAAATCATTGTGATAGTAGCGTGCTGATGTATGTGAGAGTAGTTAGTCCTGCTAATCCACTTGATAATGCATTATGTAGCCTGCCTACTCAACAATCAAATGTGCCGGCTCAATTCAATTCTGCTGCTCTTAATGCACATATGTGCATGTGCGCTTCAAATTTGAATGAAGTGCCTACTTACGTCCTTTTGGCAATATCTCGGAGTGGTAGCAACAGCAGAAAAACACCAATAATAGCAGGATATTGTGGTTAATTCTTGATCCTTTTTTCTAAAATTTACACAGCGCAAATTGTTTGCATTGCTTTGCACTCGATTGCATGGCTTATACTCGCACAAGCGTGTGCGTGTGCTTGTGTGAGTGTGTTGTTCGTTTTATTGCGTTTTTGTGATTTGTGGCTATTCGTTGGTAAGATCTCACTAGCTGTTGGATGATGGACGATAAGTTTTTACCACGACAAGAATAAATTTAGTGAACTAGTACGTTTCTAGCCGCATATATGCTCATGTGATATACAGAACAAGCTGCACTTGCATCCGCCAGCGCGAAATGTACTTAAAGTGCCTTTTTGCTGATTTAACACCTTCTCAGTAATTTTTCCTCTGATTATTAAAGGAGATGCCATTTTAATGCACTTATTTGTTGCTTAACAGTTGCAAAAATCAAAGATACTTTGAGATACTTGAAGAAGAAATTTCTGAAAACTCCCTCTCTCTTTCTCAAAAACAAGACTTTTTAAAAATGTTCATAAAAAAAACCTCCCAATCGATATCCCTCTCGTTCAAATTGATATGGAAAATGACAGAGACGATATTTTGAAATTTTCTTTTCTCAGGATATTCATCTGCCTTTTTTAATGTTTAGCTGCAAAAATGGTAGAAGACAAATATTAAAAGAAACTTATGAGCACACTTTAGAAGGTCAAAACGGAATTATCCGGAGTCTTTTAGTGAAATTTTTTTGTTCGACTTTAAAGGATTTGTTGTTTTGTTCAATATTTTGAAATATTTCACACTCACCTAAATGGAGTTTGGTAAAAAAATTATATTCGAACACAGTTCCATCCCCTTTTTTCGAAGTAAATCTGCCTTAGCATCGAGACAGCTCTTTACAATGGAAAGTGATGATGTGTCTATACAGAGAGTTTAGTTTGAGTTTAGTTTAAGTTTAATTTGAGTTCAACCGAAGCTGTTCACACACACATAGATGCGCCGGCAAAACTGAGTATAGAGTGACATTTCATTGTTTATTTCTGTGTTCTCATATTTTTCGCACCTCCTCCACCGTGACATCAATTTCATTTGATTACAAGGCTGCAGCCATCTCTGCGTATACATCCCCAAGTTCTTTTCTTCGCTTTTTTATTTATTTTTGCCACAGCTGCTTTTGACATTTCTCAGCACACGATCGTTTAATACTCTCAACGTACGTTGTCATTTAAAAAGTTGCATCTGAACATTTGCATACTTTAGGGCATTTCTCAAATTGAGTTTTGATAAACTCAGAAAGCAATTTGAGTTTAGTTGAGTTTTATCCTGCATAATTGTAGTGGAACTTAAGCATAGCATGACACCGATATTAAAACGCAACGCGAAATCTACCGCACGAGACAGTCTATGTGTATCGCAAGCGTAAGATACATTGGTGATCTTTTGCTTTTTGATTTTAATTGTTTCTTGAGCCAAGATTACCGTATTCACTCATAAATTAATGCACTACAACTATACATGTACTTGCTGAAATTCACCATAGAAATGTATTCACCATTCTGCGAGAAAATAAATAATATGATTGTTGTATTGGATGAAAAATTCAACATGGTTTTTTTATTAGGTAACTAAGAAGCTTATGTGCATCGATAATGCTCAGTTGTATTGACTATCAATTTTGTCATTATTGCCCTGAAGAACTTGGCTTTTTTAATTTATTTCTTTCCTGAAGGCTTTAAAAAAAGAATAAAAAATAACTGGCCATTTCAGCCTTTGAAAGGACTTTGACCAAGCTTCTTATGATCAATTGCCTGAAGGCTTTAGCAATTATTTAAATAATTATCATGTTAAATTAAACATTGGACCATAACCAAGTGGACTTTTCAAAGTGAGCCTCTGAATGATTTTATAAAAATTAAAAAAAAAATTATTAAATGAAAACCTGCTCCTTTTCTATAAATTTTTCACCTCTGTGAAACGAGAGAACGACTCTTTTTTCTACCTCTCTGTTTCAACAATTCTGTACTTTATCCTGAATTTTTAGCCAATGTTTGAAAAAATATTTGTGATAAACTTCTGTTTGACATATATTTTAAAAAATCTAACTATAAGATTAACTCAAAGAGGTCCTACTTAAATATTAAAAAGTTACATTGTGTACTACTAATAGTAGAACCTTTTATTTTACTAACGTATTCTTGCTCTGAACTGAAAAAAATGTTGATAAGTTTATTAACTTTTATAATAACCAAAGACATTTAAGTTATTTGTACTTTAGTTTTTTGCGATTAGCTTAGGTCAGTTTACAGCTAAGCAGAGATCGCTTAACTCTTACTTGGCAGCATTAATTTTATTGGCAAAATTTCAAGCTGCCTAAACTCTCTTCACTGCACTCTTTACATAAATATTTCGTACTAAGTTTTCTACGCTCTATTTTCAGTCATAACCATTTCCTAGAGCTTTTAGCATGAAAGCTTCATGCAACGATTTCACTTTCACTAGCAAACAACACAACGACACATTGTAATGCGCAGTTTTGGGAATCACATGATTTCACTGTAGGCCAGAAATTCACCTACTTTGTTGTTTGCTCTCAACGTGAAAATAAAAAACACCGTTGGTATGCTCATTTGAATTGAAAGTTAGCTTTTGAAAAGCTTGACATGCGCTTTTCAAGTACAAATCAAACCAACCAATACTCTCAAAATATTACGTAAAAAAGTTTTCTGTGCTTTTGTGACAGACTTGACAGAGATGTAAGTGACGCGAGAGAAACCAACCACACAAGTTGTAAGCTTTTTTGCAAGCATCATCCGCTCTGCAAGTTTTTCTAATTGCTTTAATCTCAGTTGAATACGTTTTTAAAGCATTTACAAAAGTTTAAAGTTTAATTCGTAGCAACAATAAAACATCCTTTTTTTCGGACACTATTGCGCTCTCGCTCAGGCTCTCTGTGTTGAAGCTTGGAACACGACAAACACGATGACGAGACTTACACGACGAGCACTGCGATGACGACGATGATTACGACTACAACTACAACTACAACTACAACAGCAATAAGAACAACAGCAACGATGCAACATGAAAAAATTATGAAACAAGATGAAAACACGAGTCCTTGCGGGAAACGGCTTGCTACTGACTATGGTGAAATTTCAGTCATAACGAGAACGTCGTCGGGTGCTGAGCGCGTCTTTGGTAGCAACTCCCGTTAACGCGAGCTGTGACTGTGTGTGTGTTGTGAGTGTGTGTGAAAAAAAGAAAGAAATAAAATGGAAAATAAATGCAAAATGCCTATAATTGTAATGAAATCAAATCAAAGTGTAATCAAATAATTTCCAAAAAGCAACGAAAATAAGCACAAAGTATAGCAGCAGCAGCAGCAACAGCAACAACAGCAACTACAACTACAAGCACAACAACAGCAGTATTTAAACAAAATACACACACCCGAGCATCATCACAAGGCATCATAATCATAATCAACAAATAATTAGCACTAAATGGAAATTAGTTAAAACTTGAAACACTTGGAGCTCTGGAGGCAGCTGCCGAATAGTAGTAAAAAAAAAATCTTGAAATACATTCAAAGTTTGCTTTGAATCCCTCCCGAACAATGCTGATCTCAGCTGCGTCAAATAAATAATATTTGACATGAAAATGTTTAAACTTATTGTTGTAAAAAAAAACAAAAACTTATCTTAAAGAATCCTAAATCAACGCACACAAAAAAAAAAAAAACGCCTTAAAAAAAATCACAGCATCACAAGAATCTGTGCAAAAACTCTGCCTTAGCCACCGCTCCACCGTTTGCGCCTCCCGGCCACCCACTGCCCTGCTCACTGCTGCTGCGTTCTGCTTGTTATTCGTTCGTTCGTTCAGTCATTCGTTCGTTCGATACTCATTTCTGTTGTTTGTTGTTTTGCTCTCTCGCTTGGTTGTTTTCGTTGAATTCGCTGTTGTTGTCCTCGGCTTCGTATACAAAAAATCGGTGTGGCTGCTGGCACAGTAATAACACAGCAACAACACTAACAAAACAAACAACAACAACAACAAACACTAGAGCAGCATCAACAGCAACAACGTCACTCATGCAAGGATATTTTAAACGTCATAGTTTAGGCAGCAGCAGCAGAATCAGGCGAAGGAGACAAAATCCTTCGAAGTTTTTTTCTTTCATTTTTAATTGTTATCCGTGCATTTAGGCAAAGAAACAGGAGTTTTTCTTCTTTTTTTGCAAAATAATATTTTTCACCTACATTACGATATTAATCAAAATAAATTTTGAGGTCAGAGCAGCCAACTGCTAGCGAGAACGCGGCAAAGTAAAAATAAAAATATTGAGCAACCTTAGATTGAACAGAAAATAAAAGGACATGATTATTTTTTATCTTGTCAACTAGGCAATAGCCTGGCATTAGCGTTGGCAGGCGCGGCTAGAAAGCATCAAGGATTTTAAAGAATCCCCTAAGCTGCCTGTAATACGCGTCAATAAATTCAAATAGGAAGGCATCAGAAGGAAAATAATTCTTTAAGAATTCTTAAGGAAAAAGTGTTCGCCACAGACAGGAACAGGCTGGCATCAGGAACCTCGCAACTTATTCATATTTTCTGGTGCCCGATCTTTTTCATGCAGGAACTAATTCTCCTCGAAAGTCAAGAGTTTTTAGACTTTTTATTGCTTAGCATTCACATTAAAAATATCCTGTGAAGTTTGTTTCTCCTGCTCGCCAGGTCTGCTTCCCTTTCAATCATCTTTTTTTAATGATACCTGAGCAATAATGGAGTTTTGTAGTTGGATTTGGATAGTTGGAGTAGTTTCTTCGGGTTACCTGAAGTGAAAGGATACAATTTCTTTGATTGTCTCTGTTCACTACAATTGTTCAAGTGGTACCGAAATTTTTGGTGTCTTAAGACGTCAAACTTTTTCAAAATACAGACATTTGCTGCAGTAACGGAAGAAAAACGGAGCCGACCAATGATCTCGTCGAGATGAATCTTGGCAAGACATTTGATCATCTTTCATAATCTTCAAAACTCCAATTATTTGGGTCTTAAGCCTTATTGGTTTTTCCCATTGCATTAATGGACAGAGATTGTATTAATAGTCAGAGATAAAGTCCCAGCGGGAAAAAAAGCACTCAAGAAGGCCTTTGGAGTGCTTGCAAGTCAGCTGAAATCGCTGACCCTACGTATGACACACCATTGTTATTTTAACATTACATGTCATTGGAAAAATGCACTCCAATTTAGCTGACTTTGAATTGCTTTAAAAGGCCTCTCTTGGAAAGCTTTGTGTCAGCAGTTTGTTGCATTCTTTTTGATTTTGTCTACCTCAAAAAGAGAGCTGCAAAGAGGAAGAGAGAGAAGGAAAGAGATTTTAAATTTTATCGAAAATAAGGGTTAGATTCGCAACCATCGATACTGCTTCAAAAGGCCTTCCTTAGAAATCTTTGGGTCAGCAGTTCGTTTTTGTTTTGAACGAATCAATGAAAAATCTGCGTTTTATCTACATCATGTTTTCATTTTCAAAACAATTCAGTTTTTTTTTTTTGATTAAGTAAATAAATTATTAAATAAAGATAAATTAAAGATAAGTAAAGATCAAGTAAAAATAAATTACTTACTTAAGAAATTTCACTTGCAAGAAAACACTTATTTTTAAAACTTGCTTACAGGCGCACTTGCATCAAACAACTGATTATTTGCATACCACGCGGTTTTTTCCTTTGTTCGTTTTTTCCGTTGTTCGTTTTTTTCTTGTGTCCGTTACTGAGCGCTCCCAGTATACTGTTCGCTTGCACAACAACAAAAATAAGTGCTGACGTTTTGCTCCTGTAGGAAGCTGCTGACATACCGGCCCGTTGGGAGTTATGTTGCAATACCATGATGAACCTTTCCATGTTCAATACTTGCTGAGCCTTCAACACTAATTAACTATCGGAGAGTCTAAAAATATGTATTTTCATTGCTCTCCTTCTTGGGCAATCCTTAAAACATTACCAAGTGGGATATATATTCGCTAGAACTGTTGTCAGTTTGTAGTTTATTGGAAAGTTTTTATGGAATTTTGAAAATTCAGTATCCCCTCCTGTTACTTAATTTACCAGTTCTAACCCATAAGTGTATCATACAGTGATAGTGAACCCTGGTCTGCTTTAAGAATATCATTCCTTGAACAATAGTAATGCTTTGCAACGCTTATGTTTGGCATCATTATGTCGGCAATTTTAAAAGAGGACTTAAAATCTTTTGAAGACTTAAAGATTCCTCATGGGTACCGTAAAATTCCCCATGCATAAATCTAAAGAATGAAAATAAAAAACACTTCGACAAAAACATGATGATGCACAGCGGGCTAAATTTTCGGCCAAGAACTCTTCAAACTACTGATACGGAGTAGCTCTCAAGGGCAACCCTTCCATAATTCTGTAGTGAAGTTTGCGTAGACCTTAGCGAAAACTGGATCGGTGCCTTGGCGAAATTAACCAAATATAGATGAAGCAATGGGCTGAAGTATCAAAGTACTCAATAAGAGCCATAGTCAACCGATTAATGCGCGCTGGATCATAACCATTTTTGGAAATAATGCATACCACCTAAAAACTGCACATGTCTGCAATATTGCAAGACATAGTATGAGGTTTTTTGGTATTCTTGCCCCAGAAGACATGCACAGACGATAATTTTGCCAAAATAATGGCAACACAAATGGCAGTGGCAATGTTTTTGCTCCTGCTGCTGTACTTAACACCCAAGCCAATAAGTCTTTAAAAGTGTACTTTGACCAGCACGTGTCTGCTTTTGTACAGGCATCATCTTTAAAACCTCATTCTTCGAAGGATGGTTTCGAACTCTTGGATTGGCAGGGATTAAAGATAATTTGTAGTTATGCTCGTACAATTATTAAGTTAACTTTTAGAAAATTATGCTTTTAAAGTTAAGACTAGTTTCCTTCATCTTGAGTGCACTGAAGTGTCGGCAGTAGCCAAATACGTTAATGTGCGTGGTTCGTTCGATGCCAATTTTACGAAACGCAAGGTCAGAGATTCGAATCCCAACTGATACAAAAAATTTTTTCATTTGAAGTGAACATTGTTATTGGATCATTGGCAACCATGCTGGTGAAGCATATGTAGCCATAGATCTAACAAATGCTAGATTCCACTAAATCATTATTGACTTCAGGCCTTATGTTTTCCATGGAAACACTAGCAGGCGTATAAAACTAGCGATGCTTTACTTCATTACGATCTAATCCTTGCTCGATGCCTCTCCGTTTAGAATGGGCCTTTGCTAATTTCAGTTTCTTTAACTAGATAAAGGAATCAGGGTTGTTCACTTAGGATAAATAGGTAGGTAGTTTATTCAAAAGTCACTTTGAATTCCACTCGATATTATCAATGAACGGCAATTCAGGTCCTCATGAAACACTCATATTAAAAATTGCTGGTGTCCAAAATTCTAGTGCCTCAAGCTAAATCTCTTGCCTTTTTGATATAGATTGAGAGGTTAGAGTGAAGGTCCTTACCTATTCTAGTTCCTACTAGTCTAGTTTTAGTGTGTTACTAGTCTCTGTTGGACTCCAAAAGCTTAAACTCATTTGAATTTTACACGCATAAGAAAAAGTTTAATTTTTGTTGCTCCTTTCCTTTAAATGGCAATTATTTCGTTTGAAGAAGTTCGAAAACTGGCAGCTTTTTTGAGTATGCATCATGTTAGTCTTTCAAACTTTTAAACAATCTCAAAAACTTTCTCTACTGAAAGTTGATTTTTTGCTAAAGCAGAGTAGAATGTTGTTATTTTTAAACTTGATTAACTAAAGAATAAAGATAGTTGAAGTAACATACGTGTTGTTGCATTTTTCAAAGTTTTATTATTTGTTTCCAGTAAAGGAACCAATGTCGTGCGAAAAGTTCTGTGAATATCAAAAATCCGTGCTTAAGCTAAAAATAATTTGGTTCCATGGACTACAATGTGACAATAATTTAATTCATTTGGTTCAACAATGACGCATCAAATTTGTTGTTGTTCCATGAACACATTGAAAGAGACAAACGCTGGTGCTCTTGCACACGCACACATCAACGCAATTATCATCATTCAAATTGTCAACAGCAGTCAAAGCCGCAGCGGCAGCTCATTCGTCCTTGTGCCAAAAGCTTGAATGCAAGCATTGGTTTAAATGTGTGTTGGGCGGCATGAGTGTGTATATGTGCGCATGTAAATTGCAGTTAAATAATTTGTTAGAACAATTTTGCTCTTATTTTATGCTGCTGCTGAATATCCTTCGCCGCATATGCAGGCGAGCTTGCAGGCAGGCAGAGTCAGACAGGCATAAATAATAAAATAAAAGTTTTTCTGCTGCTGATTTTCACGCTGCATTTGTTGTTTTTTGCAAAACACACAGCCAACTTTAGAGCGTCATAAGCAGTGGGCGCTTCAGAGAGCAGCAGCGTCAAGTTTCCAGTCCAGTTTCATTATTTTTTTGAATTTCTACTTTTGCAGCCACACAAAAACGCGCAAAAATCTTACTTTAGCCAAAAACAAAGACTTTAAAGCTCCACTCCACAGCATTCTCCAAACAAAATGTAAAAACAACACCCAGCAAAAACAAAACAAAAAACCCAAAACGTGCAACAAATCAAAATTAGTGAAAATTAGCAAATAATTAGTTAAATTAATAAAGTCTTAGCTGTAGGCAAGATAAAAGTAATAAAAATAAAGTAAATGTTTGTCTATTAAATACCGTTAAAATTCCTTAATCATTAAGAAAATTTTGTACATAAGCAAAAGTGTCTGTAAATAAAACGCATAACAATTAAGCTCTGCTATATGCGGGATAAAACGAAATTTTAATCAAGAGCTTTAAGCTACACCTTAAGTTAAATTGCGGTTGACAACATTTTTTAAGTGATTTCATTCGGTTGAATAAACAAAAAAATAATAATTTATTTATCGAAAAACAGTAAAAAAAAACAATTTTCTTTACGAAAAGTCGTCGTCTTTCGCCGTTTCGCGAGCGTCGCATTCGAAAAAACACAGTTTTCGGTTAACATTTGAACTAATTTTAAGTCCAGCAAAAAAGCCTCATGTCAAGAGCTTTTTTTAGTTTTAAAAAAAATATAGTTAATAACATAAATAGCTGTAAATAATATGTTAAGATAAATATTCGAGAGAGAGAGACAAACTCAAACAAAACAAAACAACAGCAAAAACAGTAAAAACAACAAATGTGGGAATGTTGCTGGCTGATGCAGAAAAAACAAGAACAACAATAATAAAAACAACAACAACAGCAACCAAAACGGCCGCTTATTGCCTAACTCCGCTTTCAAACCAGGCTTCCGCTTCTACTGGAAGTGCTGCTACTCAAAGCCTCGCAGGCGCCTATACCGGGACGTTGACGCCTACTCCACTTCAAGAATTCTTCTGCGTCAGCGACTGCTATCGTCCACTTCATTTCATTGGGTACTCATCCTCCTTCTCTAACGCACTCCTGCCGCCTCGTCGTCACCGTTACTCAGTCGCTTGTCGCTCATTCTGGCCGCCTCACAAAATAGCGAAAGCGACAACAACAACTCTGTTAGCGGCGGCAGCAGCGACAAAAAGACCTTCTCGTTGCATTGCTGTTGCGTGATAGTCGACATAACGCCAGTAAGCTCGTCACAGGCCGGCCGTTTGACTTCAGCAACAACGGCCTCGGGAAGGGATCTTGCCGCTGGTGGCGCCAGCGGCGGAGGCGGTGGCGGTGGTGTCCTCGGCGATGGCGTCTCCCAACTGGCGAGTAGCCTATTCCGCTTCGGTAGCAAAAAACGCGGTGTCTGCATATGCAACGCTCAGTGCAGGCTGCAGTCACTGGGCGAAGGTCCGCTGGGGCCTACTATCAAAACGCATCACGGATCCTTAGATCGCTTGCTACAACAGCAACAACTGCACCAGCAAGAACAACTACAACAACAGCAGCAACAACTACAACCAAAACACCCACCCGCCATAGGTGTGCGTTCCATAGGCGGCGTAGTAGGTGGTGGCGGCAGCGGCGCTCTACTCGGCTCAGCCGAATCCGATGGAGACGGCGATGACGAGAAGGAAGCCGATGCACTGCCACCACCACGACCGCCTTCACGCTCCGTGCCACGCGCGCAGCAGGTCAAGGAGGAATTTGACCGAGGCGTCGAGGTGGAGAAGTTCTATCACCAGATCAATGGTGATATATTCGAGATAACACGCCGAGTTCGCGCACGCGACGAAGAAACCATTGAGCAGAAGGTTATCAAGCGGAAGGGATCAGTGCGGCTACCGCCTGAATTGCCAGCCAAACAAACTCAGCAGCACGTGCATCATTCGCATGTTCACACACATGGACACCATCATAAGCACGCCTCGATAGATGAGCGCCCACAATTGCCGCCACGACGTCAAAAAAGTGCCGAAGAGGTGCCAGTTAGCAAGACGTCCACACGTGCTCCCGAAGAACTCGAGTGGTTCGACCGCAAGGCCCAACAACGACACTCTGCACGCTCTGCAGAGAGTGGTGCCGTAAGAGAAGAAACTATGGAGTGGCTAGAAAGACAACGTGGTCCAGCGCGTACCTCCTCCGGTCCAAGTGAAATAACCGTTATGAAAGATGAAATACCCGAATGGCTACTTGAGCATCTACCAAGAAAGCATTCTGGACCGGAGCGTCAGCAACAGCAGTCCGAGTCCAAGTCCAGTGCCACTTCATATGCAAAAGCTTTGAAGGAGGAACTGACGGAATTGCTGAAAAAACCCCTTTCCCGTCAAAGTTCTGGTCCAGGTGATTTTTCTGTTCTCAAAACAGATATCGTTGAGTGGCTTACAAAACTTCAGTCCTCGAAACGTGACGATGCTACCACCACCGCCTCATCGAAGAGTAGGCGTGGTCAGCACCGACGCAATGGCAGTGGAGATACTCCGCGCTCACATTCTCAAGAAGATGCATCCACACAGAAAGTCTCACGCAAGCGTCACTCACTTGGCCATAGTGATCGCAGTGAAGAGGAGATCGCCGACTGGATTGCCTATCCACTGAATCGCCTTCAATCTTTAGGCAAAACACCACCACATTCAGTAGAGCGCAAGACCGGCCAAACAAGTGGCACCGAGCAGCCACGTAAGACCCCAGCTGCTCAACCACCAATGCAGCAGCAGGTACGTCATGCCCACGATCAGCATCGCACCCTCGAGCGTTCACGTGAACGAAAACTCCGCCACTCGGCCAGTGAGGTGGTTACAGCGACAACAACCGCCGCCGCAGCTGCCAGCCAAGTAGAACGCCTCTATGCTAAGCCACACAAGGAACGCTACCAATATGTGCCAAAGGATAAAGAAATCGCCAAGCCCGCACCACAACTACCCCCTAAGGAAACAATCGCCAGCACAACTGCCACGTCCTCAACGAAGCGTGAGCGCTCACGTCGCCACCAAACACAGCGCTCAGCCACCGTATCAGACATGTCCGGACACCACAATGGCGCCCTCAAACGCAAATCTTCTTCAGCCGAACGGGCACCACGCTCACCATCACCCTGCACTGATCCCTCGTGTCCTCTGCTACCCATCTGCACCGATCCGCACTGCCGCTTTATGGAGTGCCAGGCCGCAAATCGTTGCGTTACCTCGTCCGCCTCAACCGTGAATCTGGCACGCTACCAGCAGGTGGCACAAGCACAAATGCATACCGTGCCTCCGCATGTTGCCTCGGATATCTCGCCGTCGCCACCGCTACCGCCACTTCCACTGGTTGCTACTCAGCCGCACTCGCAACGGCCACTCGTCATTTGCAACGAGTGCCGCTCATGCGCTCCACTGCCTCGTTGTCAAAATCTGAAATGCTTAAATGCCGCCAAGTGCAACTCACTGCCCCGCTGTGCTGCCGACTTCAATCGTCTGCGTACAACTCTTGCACAACCTCCCGCCACGCTGCATGACATCGAATCAGCCGAAACGCCCTCACCGCAGACACAGCGACACATGCTACACTACCGCAGCCATTCGCAACCGAATACTCTGCAACGCGGAGAGTCACGTTCATCGATATCACGCTCCAAAACTGCGAGTAGTGCAAAGCATAATGGCAAACCACTGCACCATCACCACAATGGAACACGCAATGGAGGCCACTTGTCGAACGGCTCGAATGGCAAACTCATGAAGTCCGCCTCAGCTGCCTCGCTCAACTCACGGCGAAGGCGTCATAAAACGGTGCACTTTGGAGAGAATCTGTTGCGAGAAGTTTGCCAGAATCGCAAACTAATCAAACCAGAACAAGCTCCGTCCGGCTCGGCACCTATGCAATCCAACATTCAGATGCTGTACAACTTTGTCGAAGGTGTGCTCAGCGCCTGGGTCGACGACGATGACGAACAAGTGCGTTCTGGTGCCGAATCCGAGCCTGAACATGGTGCAATGGCTCTGAAGCCGATTTATCGTTGTAATCGGTTGCGTTATCAAACGATTTGGCGCATCGTAAGCGAAGCGGCACAGCTACGCGGCACACTGAAGTTGGGCAATTCACGTTACCGTCACAGGCACTGGCGGGGCACAGCGAAGGAGTGCAACGAGCGATTTTTAAGAAAGGTAAATAATTTTGACTCTCTACCCAGATATTGTTAGCTCAATGATAAAAATGAGATGAACAGATATAGATAGATAGATGCATTTAAAGAGATTAAGAGATGGATAGAGATAGTAAGATAGGTGTAGTTATATATAACAGGAGTCGGATTGAGATAAATACCTGTAGCATCCAATTTTGTTCTTATAAGCTCTTTATACATGGTAAAGACCTATAAACGAGATTGTTTATTTATCAAATTTCTGACTTTAAGAGAGAGTAACAGATGCAGCTAAGCATTTTATAGAATATAAACCGCTCAATATCTTTTAACTGTGAGATTCCAAGTACAATAACCAGATAAGGTGGATATTCTTTTAACTATACAGAATTTTCTGTGCAGCCATCATCTCTCCGCAAACAATGTAGATTAAAGAGAGTTAATAATACTACGTAAAGCCCCAGCAGTTATTTTGGAGTCAATTGAAAAAGTGAACTAGCTCATTTCTAGCGCAGTTCTGAAAAAGTACAAAAGGCGTTCAGTGTAGAACAGTTATTTTTGCTTTTGTTTTCAAAAGTATTGCTGAAAAAAATAAACGCGTTCTGGCTACTTTTTAAGATTTGTTGCGCACAAGATAAAATAATAAAAAAAAAATGTTTATATACAAAATGTTGTCTGGAATGTGGATGGAAAAGATGGTACAAATGAGATCTTTAGGACCTTTCCGTTGCACTAAATTTTTACACTTTTAATATGTTCACTTTAAAACTAGTTAAAAAAGAACCACTTTCAGGCTACCACAAATATGGGGAAAAAGGAGTGTTTCTGGGGACAATTGTCTTTTCCTATGACATCAACCCGCAAAAAGCGTCAGTTCGTTCAATGTTAAAGCGTATTGTAGTGGAACTAGTACTGGTCCTTTTTGGAACTAGTTCAGAACTATTTCAAATTTGGTCCACTTTTCTGCTGGGGCATGGTACAATTACAAGGTAGATGCAGAGAAGAGCGTGGACTCAGAACTGTCAAATTGACATTGTTTCAATTTGAAATTACTTTTGCTATTTTGACAGTTATGGTTGAGAAAAAGAGGGCACAACAGCTCTCGATCTACCTTCTTAATTCTACCATGAATGTAAAGCTTATTGGAGATGACAAAATAAAAATGTGTCGTTAAACGTCAACAAAAACGTTTGTCGAAGATATTGAGAACAGCAGATATATAACTTAACATCTCAATGTTTATCTCTCTGCCTCGCTCTTTATCTGCTATTTTGTGAGAGAAAAAAGTGAGATTGTGATTGAAATATTCGTATGAAGACCATTCTTTCTCAATTTCTTCAAAGTTTAATCTCTTGTAAAATAAAATTCTTATTGAACTTAATTTTTTTTTTTTTTTTTTTTGTATTTATAATTCTCTCAATCGGGGAACTCGGCAGGCGAAGCACTTTATAGAAATAAAGTGAAATTAATACTCATTCCTAACGAACTGCTGTGCAATTTATGACCATTACTTTTCATATATTTCTCCTCTTTTATACTTACCTTCAACCAACCATTCCTCCCTTTTTGCCAATGAATGATCCAATTAAACAAAACAAAACAAAACAAAAAAGAATACCCCATTGAAACTAGTTCCTGCCGCTGGTATCGCCGCCTTTGCTTATTTGCTACAACAACAGCAGAGAAAAATTTAACGGAAGCTCACTCGGGAACAATAAATCTTCACAAATTCCTACAATGCCAGGTGAAAATAAAGAAACATGAAGCCAAGCAGATTTAAACGTGATGAAGTCTACAAAGTTTTCCTTCGCCTGGATTCAGACCGTTTGCACTAATTTCAGCACGCTCACAATGCTTAGTATCAGGTTTCTATAGATATCGTCGTATTTATGCTCAGAAGATTTTGTCCCAGTTCAATAAATAAAATTTCATGGTATTGTTGTTCGAAGCAAGAACAACCTCAAAAGAGTAACCTGCTGCAAACATTAAGAAATGCTCAATATTTTTGGCATCCTTTATGTTCCAACTGTTTTTAATTGATTGTCTTTGAAATTCATTGGTGCGCTAAGCAAAGAAGATCTAAAACTGTTCCATGCCAAATAAGACCAGAAGACCAAACAATACGTTATATGTTTGCGGTATACCTCATTCCCTACTTAAAATATACTTTGTATTGTCTTTTGTATTGCCTTCTCCGTCTATTACACAAACACACACATACACACATTAACACCCTCATACTTTTACAAAGCTATACTTTTATAATTGCTATTCACTTCATTATCAAAGTTGAAGCAACAAATTTAAAGGCTGTAACCCAGACAATTACAGTCTCCAGACAAGCCTACAAGAAGAAGAACGGGAAACCATGTTCAACAATGACACCAAAGCACGAAAGCATCAAGGCACCGGTGCAGATGAAAGTTACACGGATTAAGCGACAACAACGGACACCAACAATGACGACCACGACGATAACAGACAAAAGGACAATTCAGCGCATAATTCAACGCTTTAAATTTAGGCGTTGTTCTCCTCCCCGTTCTTTATCAATTTGTCATCCTTTATAAACTGTTTCATTATGTGGTCTTATTCAGTTCATACAAAAAGAGGAAAATAAAGATACAAGCGTTGCTTCATTTGCCATCTCATGCTTTAGAGAGCCTTCATTCAAAAGAAATACGTCCTTAAAATATTATTACATGGTTTACTTTTGTAGACCACTATGTTCCTTGTCACCCAGCTTGTCTGGGTTAAAGTTGCCAAAATGTTAAAAAAAAATCGTTTTAAACGTGTTCCTTGCAATACAACCTTGCAATAGAACTGTTAAAGATAGTAACTTCTTATATCGCAGAATTGCTTCGAATACGATACAACAAGCCGAGATAAAATATCGTGGAGGTACACTGGTTTATGAACCTTAGTGGAAGTATAAATGAGAATAAGACCAGCTATAATATTGCAGACACTTGACTTTAGTTATTATCACTGTTATATGACTGTAAACAATCCTCATCCTCAAAACAATAAAAATATTTTTCATGAGTAAAGAAGTGACTTGAAATTCTTGAAAATCGCTCAATAGAGATTCACCAAAAAAGTCAGCTAGGCAAGCTCTTCCTTTTCTTACATTTCTCTTGTGATCCTAACGTAATGCAGAGCTGTAAGCGAGGTGTGACACATGTTTAAATAATTTGTGGCGTCCGTTGGTTTCATTCAATTTTTTCTGTGTATTCTCTTTCAGTTTTGTGTCATATCAGTGACTGATGTCATCAGTTTTAAAACGGACATGACCGAACAAATGTAATAGAGAATTGTATATTTACTTGCGTCTCATGTCTCACAGCTGCACTGAATTTAAGAAGTCGGTTAGATCATGTATTCATTCACCGTTGAGATACCTTAAAAGCTGGTCCATCAGCAACGTCTGTGAAATTGTCTAAAAGATTCTGGACCTTGGATAGTGTTAATACTTTTTGTTTTTTTGGAAAAGTTAATGAGATAAAATTTTAATTCTGTTTGGTTCAGGTGCAGGTAATAAATTCCAGGTTGCCATGAAGAAATTTTGGGTACGTAACTTTTGTTCTCAGCACTTCGGAACCTCGTCTAATTTTCGTCGAATCCAATTTCAGGGAACAACAATAAAAATTTTTTTGTACTGCATATTTATACAAAAAAACAAAAAAAAAAAAAAAAAAAAACAAACCATGATTCCAAAATTATGTTACTTTATGTTTACTCTTAATGTAAGCTGATGCCCATCACTTTTTTGATAAATCATTACAACAAATTCAAATTCAAAGATTATACTTTCATAAATTTTAAATAAAATGCTGGGTCACATTTATTTTGCTAGACATAAAAACTCGGCAATAATACGCCTATCTGAAAAGGCTAGTGTTAAGTAATACATTCAACCTAATTAAATGTTCTCAAAAAGAAAACATCTTAAGTATTGTTTGATCTAAACCAATTCAGAATTATAGCGCAGTTGATTACCACTGAGTGAAATTGTTTACAATCGGCCTCTCACTTTTTGCAGCTTTAAGCTTTTATTCCATTCCCACGTTCTACCTGCTTAAGCTTTTAAACTTTCATATGGTCGGACGTATATGCCGTCAAGTATAGGGTGCGTATAAATATTTTATGTATTATGCTTGATTGATTGATTGATTTCATTCAGTTATTGTTGTTCAATACTGACTCGCACCCATTCAGATCTGAAACAAAAAAATAAAGGAAGAAGAAATCAATGAATTTATCGATTTTACTAAGGAGCCTGTTTATCGCTCATTTTAAAACTTTTACTTCACATCACTCATCTATTCAAAGTTTTGATACTCCAGTGATCTTTAAGTTGATAAATAATATCGTAACATAGGTAAGGAGAGGTAAAAGAGATAACTACCATGAGTTTGACGTATTGATCAATTTTGATTCTCTTAATTTGTAGGTGCTCCGGAACTAAATCGGAACAGTAAAAGATGATTGAAAAATTTTTTTGGGTAGAATAAATACACTACAATATTATTTGCAAAAAATTGTTCATTAATTTTTAACATTTTTTATGTATGAAACTTTAATTTGAAGTTGACATCGAAAAAAACTGATAGGTACCATAATAACTGAAGTTTGGCATCACCTAGAAAAGAAAATTCATAAATGAGTATGGTTATCGTGTGAACTAAAATTTTTGAAGATTTGAAAAAAAAAATCGTAAGCAACTCAAGTTTTTTTCTGGATTTTGTGCAAAAAAATATAGAAAAATAAACCTTTTTGCAATATTTTAGTTTACATGGAAACCATACATGTGGGAAGTATGCGGTTAAAATTTGGAAATAATCGGACAAGGTAATTTTGCGAAACGATAGTAACCAAGAATAAAAATGTAAATATACATATATATACAAATATATCCCACTCCATCTTCAAAACAGACACGACTCAAAATTTCAAAATTTTCAGGAAAAGCAAAATACCAAATTGTTTTTCAAATGAATCCATAGAAAACAAGGAGACAAAACTATTTTTAATTAAAGAATAATAAGATGAGTGCAAATTTTGATAGTTGATGGAGATTATCACTTCGAATAGTTTAACATTTACAAGTGAAAACGATGCCGATAGTAATCATTTTGAAAGCTTTTATTTTTTTTTTTTTTTTTTTTTTTGAAAATACAGCGAAATAAAAAACTTGTCCTTACAAAAAGTGGGTTTTTGACCAAAACAGGCACTTTTTTAAAAAAAATCCAGGAAGCCTAAGGGTTAACACATTGCAAAATCGTTTTGTGGATTATACAACAATGACCCAAGGTACATTTTAAAATAAATAAAATAAAATAAATAACTGGCCATTTCAGCCCTTGAAAGGACTTTGACCTAGCTTCTTAGGATCAATTGTGTTGTGCGTGTTATTAAGTTTGTACACAATTGACCGAGAAATGGACCTACAGGCTTAACGCCGACTCCGAACGGCGATGAACGAAATGTTCTTATTCTCAAGAAGCTTTACATGACATTTTGATTACTCTCTGAGGTTTGCCATTGTCTGCAGAGAGGTGGCGGCCGTACAGAAAAATTATTTTAATTCAAATTATTTTCTGTCGCTGCTGGGGTTCGATCCTGCGCCTCCAAGTTCGTTGACATAGCGGCCACGCACTTTAACCAACTACGCCACGGACGCCACATGTTGGTTAAAGTGCGCAAGGTACATTTTAGACCGAGCTTATTGAACATTGTTTTTAGCGACCACCCTAATATTAAAATTAATAAAAATAAAATTGCTTATAAATAATTTTTTAAGTGTATTTTTTTAACCCAAAACAAAAATGTCCATTATCTCTTATCGTTTTCTTGTAAAAATATTTTAAATTTTCACTCGAATACCGATCACGCCGAGAAGGAACATGCCTTAAATTTGCTCCATTCTAGCAAGATAATGGTTGAATTGAGAAATTTACGCTTGCGTGCAAACTGATAGCTTATTTGCTTGATTCAAGCAAAAAATGCTTGATTTTTTTTTCTCTGCTTTACGTATAAGAGCACATAATTTACTCTAATAACTGGAAATTTAAATTTTTTTGAGGTTAATAAGAGGAACTGATATATATTTTTAGCAGCAAGATAGTACTCTGTCTTCTTATCTATCTTTCTATTCTCTGAAAAAAAAACTTGAAGATCATATAAAAAACATTTGCTTGCGTTAAAATATTTATGAAAACCACGCAAATATGAAATGAAGGCATCGCATTCTCTTCAAATATTGGAAATATTTCCTTTCGGAAATAATCATGTTAAGACAAAAACTTATTGCAAACGGTTGGATAAAACAAGTTTTATTCGTATAGAGCTCAAGATTTTCGCAAGATTCAAATTCAAACAACTACAAACTGCAAACGATCCAAATACTGTTGTTATAAACACACTAAATTAAATTCTGATTTTAAATTTAATATCTCTTAATGCCATAAAAATTATTAAAATTTTAAAATTATGCTCTTTTCTTGTAAAACAGTATTTATTAAGGCTGAAAAACATTCTATTTAAAACAATATTTAAAAATATTATTCACTGTTAAACTTTTAATTATAACATGTTAAACATAATTCTCAATTTTCTCTTAATATACAATTTCTTCATAAACTTTCTTGCTAAGTTCTGATGTAGAAACAAAAACATTTTTCTTTAGGACAAAAAAAAATGCTTGATAATTGTAGAGATTCCTCTCAAATAAGTTTTCTTTAAAGTTATTTTTTTTATGTTAAAGTCCGTTTTATATAGAAACATTACTTATAATTTCATCTTCACAACATTTACAATCTATATTTATACTTATGCCTCTTTCTTTCTCTTCTTCTTCTTCTTCTTTCTCTACTTTCAGGTAAGCCTTGCTGGGGTAAGTAGTGGATGAATCACTGCAGGTTTCTATGTAAGAGTGGGAATATTATTTTATTCAAAGATTTATGGCTAAAGATTAGGCAAGAGACATAAACATAAAATGGGTCAGTCTAGGATAGGATAGTGTTAAGATATAAAAAAAAAACAAAAAAACCAATAAATATGACTATAAAAATAATCATGTTATTGAGGAATATCAGCAAAAAAAAAAAACTTTCGTTATGAACTTGATTAAATCTAGTCACTGCTTCACTTAGACCAAAAAACGGAAACACTCTCAAGCATAACTAATAAATGCAAATCAGCAAAAATAAACAAAAAACCAAACTTAAGCCGAGTTTATAGCAAATATCAAACAATAACACATTTCAAGAAAAACAAAAGAAAAAAAACATAACCAAAAAAAATAAAAGAGAAAAAACAACACAACGACAGATAAAAGCCTTGTAAAACCACAAAAATTATTTTTAAAAATAATACTCACCCCATCTGACCTAAATGTGTATGTTTTTGCTACAAACAAAGAGCAATCACACATACACACTGACACACTCGCATACATGTGAGCTTATAAAAAATCTTATGTCGCAAATACATGAAGTTCATGAAATGCTATGTTTAATTCAATGTATGGTGAACAGTTACAAATTATGTAAACACACACACACACAGAGTTATTTATACAAATGTATGGAGCGCATCTACTAACTCGCTACAAATGAAGTTCCGTTCAATAGTAGTCAGTCCTTCTGGCTTAATTCTTTGCTGCTTATAGCTACTTCCTGATTTGAAACTTTTTTTTTGTTCTTTTTTTGCTCCTTGTTGTTTCTGACTCTGCTGTTCTCTGCTGTTACTTATCATTATTGTTGCTGTATTTTTAAAGCTGCTGCTTTAATCACCGCAAAAATAAAACACACACACACACAGACACATACCACTTATATTCAACTGTTATTATTCTATGTGCGCGTGTGTGTGTTTGTGTGTAATTTTCTAGCTGCTTTGTAATTTTGTTTTTTTTTTGTTCTTGTTTGTAGTTTTCCAAAAATAATTTTGTTGCCATTTTGTGGCTTCAATGTCATGTTCCATTTCGTTCGTTTTGCTGTAGGTAACAGTGGAAAAATTTGACATTTTGTGTGTGTTTTATATGTATTATTATTATTGTTTGTTCGTTTGTACGAAGCAGTAGCAAAAGCACAGAGGCAAAAAATGATTTTTCTGCTATATTTTATGCCTTTGCAGAGCTCATGAAAAGGCAGACTGATGAAGCCTTGTGAAGCTTTTTTGAACGCAGTCCTTAGGAGCTGTTAAGCCGCAATGATCGAATAAATATTTACGCGTTTTATTTTTCGCTCAATTAAATTTGTTAACATTAGAAATGATTGGAAGCTCAATTACGTTAGCAAAGCATTGAAGTTGTGAGGGGGAGGGGAGGGGGGTGTGAGGTAAAACAGTTGTATTTGTATTGTACACTGTGTTGCTAAAAAACAGAGAGGGAAACACCTTGAGCTCTTTCTATGATTTAATTAATTTCAAACATACAAAAGCATTGATAGTAGTTTTACACCGTTATTGTTTAGATATATTTTTCGAAAAAAATAATGTATAAATTCGCAGAAAAAAAAACAAAGATGAATTATTTAATTAAACATATTAAACCACCCGAAGACAAGATAGGCTGTAGAACTTGGAGTCGCAGAACTTTGAATTGAAATAAAATACTCGGGATACATAATTTTAAATTCAACTTTCGCTTTATTAGAAAGATAATTTTAGGCCATTATTTAAACAATATGATTTCGGACATGTGGCCATGCCAGCTGTCTCGGATATGGCGCATTCTGGCGCACTAATAACAAAAATACTTTTTCTAAGACGATTACGAGGCTTAAAAAATTTCATTAAACACAGGGTTCGCCAATAGGGACTTGACAACTTTGAATTAAATTTCTAAACGCACACTTCTACTAATCATTGAACTGTCACTGTCAATTTATTCAGTAAACTCAATATTTTTATCATGGCAAAATACACGAACGAACAACGTCTGCAAATTGATGATGCGCCAAGATGATGAATTTCATCGCAAAATCATCTTCAGTGACGAAGCTCATTTTTGGCTCAATGGGTTCGTCAATAAGCCAAATATGCGTTATTGGTCGGATGAAAATCCACATGTGGTCCATGAATCACCACTTTATCCACAAAAAATAACTGTTTGGTGCGGTTTGCATGGCGGCGGCGTCATTGGACCATATTTTTTCGTCGACAATAACGATCCTTACGTTACTATGAATGGCCATCGTTATCGCGCCATGATTACCGATTATTTTTGATTTCAACAGGACGGTGCCACAAGCCACACAGCACACGTTATAATCGATTTATTAAAGAGTAAGTTGGATGAGCGTTTATCTCAAGAAATGGGCCAGTCGATTGGCTGCTTCGTTCGTGCGATTGAACGCCTCTAGACTATTTTCTTTGGGGCTACGTCAAGTCATTGGTCTATGTCAACAAGCCGACGACGTTGGAAGAGCTCAGATCAAACATTGAACCCGAAATAGCGGCCATCTCGGCCAACAAATGTGTCATCGAAAATTGGGCCCAACGAATCGACCGCTGCATACGTGCCTGCGGTGGCTATATGAACGAAGTCGAGTTTCATTCATAAATGTTTTGATTGCACTTCAATCCGATAATAAAGTTTTTAAAATATCTCAAAAGGTTTGCATTTTATTTAAAAAAAAAGTTGTCAAGTCCTTAATGGAAAACCATTTATAAATATACATATCTATTATAAATATACCTATATATTTTATTTTTTTATAAATTTAAAAGAAAATAAGATAAATAGTGATTCATTTTTTAAATTTTATGGTCTTTCTAGATAGGGTATGAAATTTTGTATGAAAAGATTTTTAGATTTTTAACCTTGTTTCAATGATTTTTAATGTGAATGTTTATGCTGTTGAATTAAGTGTAACTTGTTAAAATTTAGTGGCGTCTGTGGCGCAGTTGGTTAAAGTGCGTGACCGCTATGTCAACGAACTTTGGAGACCCAGGTTTGAACCCCAGCAGCGACAGAAAATTATTTGAATTAAAATAATTTTTCTGTACGGCCGCCACCTCTCTGCAGACAATGGCAAACCTCAGAGAGTAATCAAAACGCCATGTAAAGCTTCTTGAGCACGAGAACATTCCGTTCATCGCCGTTCGGAGTCGGCGTTAAGCATGTAGGTCCAGTTCTCGGTCAATTGTGTACAAACTCAATAACACGCACAACACAATTGATCATAAGAAGCTAGGTCAAAGTCCTTTCAAGGGCTGAAATGGCCAGTTATTTATTTTTATTTTTATTGTTAAAATTTAGTATTATTTAGAAAAAGTAAAAAGGCTTTTAAACTTCTCATACATTTCCCAAAGCTCTGCCTATTGTAGGGTATAAGTTACACAGAAACACATAAAAGTAAAGTATTCCTTTGCACCCATATCAAAAAGCTAGTTTTTTATACTTAAAGATTCCTTTCCACTGCATTTTGATTGAATTTTATGTAAATTGAAAGGATGCTGAAGGAATGCTTTGACTCCTTTGAGGATATATACAAATGCTCAATTTTAGAAAAATCCATGAAGTCGTTAAGATTTATTTGTCAGTCAAACAGAAAATCAGTTTTATTCAAATATATCATTCAGTAGAAATTTGAGTGCGGAATGCTCGAATTGGTTGACAAATTGTAAAGCATTCTTTTAGGCTTTTTTTTCTATTAGGAATTTTAGATCTGTTGCAATACTTTTGGTAAAAATGTCAAAAGCAAGAGAATAGAAGAAAAGTTCTCAGAAACAGAGCAAAATATGAAAAGGTACGGGTACACTTTTTGGCCCAAGACCTGGCCTAAGAAATCACAAAATTAACTAAGAATGCGAATATAACGTTTGTTTAGTTGACAAAATATTACAAAACTTTTCTCTTTTGTCATTTTTAAACTTTCATTTTACACAAAATGTCAAACTAGTCTTTGCTTGAAATCGCACCAAACACTAAGCATTACCTTAAATGGTGTCAGTCCAACATTTGCGACCGTTGTTTGCAACTTTTTGCATCTTGGGCCATAATCTTTTTCGCATTCGGAAAAAACTCAGTTTTTAAACTCTCAGTGAGTTTAGCAACATTAACTAAAGGTTCATCGAAATCGTGTCCAACTTCAAATGAACTTATTTTTGAAGGAAAAGAACTGGTTTAATAAATCGGACTTTCCTTTTGCAAAAATTAAAAAAAAAAACAATCACACTCAAGCGATTCTTTAATCTTATAATAAAACTATCATTAAAGTTGATGACATTCGATAGTTGATGACTAGTCTGACGCACGCATCAAACACTCAACGCTCGCAAGGATCAGCAAACTTTTTTGAGAAAATAGCAAAACTTAATAGTTACTTTATGTTGTTATGTATGCAAGTATGTCCGTCCGTGCGATTGACTAAGTGTCTGTGCAATAAACATAAAAATGAACTTTAAACAGCTCTATAAAATCACGCATACTCTCATTCAAGCTGAAATACACACTCAATCAAACACACACACACATAGACACATATATGCTTGCAGGCAAACAGGCAAATTTATTACATTCCGATAGTAAATATAAAAGTAATCTTACTTGTTGTTGTTGCTGTTGCTGTTGTTTGTGCACCAGACAATGTTGACGTCGTTGACGATTTTTTGTTGTTCTGCTACGAGCAAGTTGCTGGCTGGCTGGCTCATATTCCTTGCTTGCTGTTATTAAAAATTCTTAAACGTACTCACACACGTAACCCGCATTGCCCACACCCCCCATACTCAGCACTACTTGCTACTGGCTCTCATTTTCATTGATATTGATTTGCGACGCTTGACAACAACTTGAATTTTTAGGTTTTTTTTTTATTTAAAATTTATTAACGCAAATATCTAGTAAAGAGAAAAAAAAAATATGATTTATTCATTGCATGACTGACTGCTCAGCAACAAGCATACGTTACAAGAAACTAGAGATAATATATATGTATATATATTTTTATAGATAAGTGTATGTGTGTGTGTTGGTAAAATGTTGTTGTCATGACATGCCAAACAATTACAATTCATGAATGTTTAATTTTTCGTTTTTTATTTGAAGGCTGCTAGGTTTTTCCTCAACCTGCATCCTTCATCCATCAACATGTTTTCACTTCACTTAATTTATGCTTATGTGGGAGCGTATCTATGTGTCTGCGCGTCTGTGTGTCACTCCTACTGCCTAGTTCTTATTTATTTTCATTTCTTAGATTTTTAAAATTCATTCATTCTTGGATTTATTTTCCTGTTATTGTTACTGTTATTCTTGTTTTCGATTTTTTTTTTTTTTTTGTTTATTTCTTCACGTTTGATTGCGTAGCTGATTGTCACCTGACTGACTTCAGCTGAGTTGCTGCGAGCTTTCGTGCCGACGACATGCAGGTGTTTAACATCAACTTCCTCTGCTCTGATTTGTGTTGACATTTGTAAGCAACAAATATGGCGTATGTCGTTGTCATTTTATGCGGAAGTGAGCTGATAAGGTAGTGAAAGAACAGAGAAGATAGAATAACATGTCTCCAGACAGCTCGAGACAACCGCTATTTTAAAGCTCTTAGCTTGGTATTGTTTCATTCAAGTGAAAATTTCGAACTTTAAAAAGAAAAATAAAATTAGTTAATTCTTGCTAGGAGGAAAATTGCCCACAGTTCCCAGTTTGCATTCAACTAAAATACCTAAGAGAGGATTCGTATTCAAAAGTATTTTTAACTAAACTTGGACTCGAAGTGCTAAAATATTGTGAATTAGCTGCCTTTTTAACATTGAATGCCTAACGAAGCGACGCCATTTCTCAATAATTTCAGCCAATTTTAGCTCCTTCATTGATAGCACCAAAGCACTTCAGCTTTTAACAGCATCATCATCATCGTCATCAGCATCCCTGCTTCTGCTTGTCAAAAATTTTTGCTTTGAAACTTCTGACTTCTGCCGCTTCTGCTGCTACTCAGTGCCCATTATTACCTTGAAAAATATATGTGTGTGTGTTTACATAACTCGCACAACTGCCAATATCAGCAGCAGCTGCAAGTGTGTGTGTGTGACATTTTATAGATTTTTATATTACTTCAACTTTTGAGCAGCTCATTTTTAAAACCCTTTTTCACAATTTTACTTTATTAGCCATGGCTAAAAGTAAGGAAGAGAGACAGAAAGACAGAAAAAAGCCAAAAATCGAACATAAAAAACTTATCGAGCATTTAACGACATGTGGAAGCACTGCGTCATCCAGCGATTGTGTTGCCTACACTTCACAATTTCAACGCAAACTTTTTCCTTTTCAAACTGCTGCCAGAGTCCACAACTTTTGCCTCCTCAGCTAAGCTAAACGATGAATTGTTCACCCTTCTGGCCAGCCAACATCCAGCCAAGCCGAACATCCAGTCATGTCTATGCGTTCCTCTGCCCATTTGTCGACGACTTTTAGTTTGTTATCAATTTTTCAAAGCATACTTTATGGAACCACTCATGGGCAGCAAATTTTGTTGCAAACAAAACTTTTTTCTGTTTTCTAAAAAAAAATTAAAAAAAAAACACCAAAAAGAAAATATTGTTCGCCAAAAACTTTTTCACACATTCACAGAGTTGTCGGCTTTATGCGCACCAACACCAGAAAAAAAAATAAACTTTTATCACTCCTCCTGCTGTTCAAAGTTTTGCGCTAAGTTTATAAATATTTATAATTTTTGTTTTTTTTTGGTCCTTCTCTTTTTGTTTCGTTGGTTTTATTTTTGTCACAAATAAAATTTAATAAGACCACTGCTGGTTGGTATTTTCAACAGAATTCGACCTCAAACAAACACGCGCTATCGTAAACGATAGCTTTAAGTAATCAAAACTTTTTTTTTCTGGCGCAGC
Source organism: Pherbina coryleti (assembly GCA_943735915.1). NCBI lineage: Eukaryota > Metazoa > Arthropoda > Insecta > Diptera > Sciomyzidae > Pherbina > Pherbina coryleti. The sequence continues at coordinate 132,897,730 of OX030952.1, forward strand.
TTTCGACAAAAGTTTTCGATAATGAATTGACATAATTTGTTGTTGTTTTAACAGCAGAGAGCAGCTTAATTTCAAGCAACTTCTAAAATTTCACAAATTGCTGCTCCTGTTACACCAACGACAACAATACTAACACCAACAGGTGCACAAAAAACACAAAAACAACTCGAAAAAACTTGAATTCGTTAAATTCTTAAGTTAAAGCTTCAATTTTGTTTACCTTCAAATTAGAGCGGAAACGGAAACTAACTTGACACACGCAAACAAACAAATAAGCAAGCAAGCTAGCGAGCTACTTCCTACGCACACAGACAGACAACAGCGTGCGACAAAACTTAAAAGAAAGGAGCACAAAGCATAAAAGGCATGAAGGAAATGGGCATCGCAATACAAGAAGAAACATACCATTTAAAACAGCACAAAATGATGTCCTTTTAAAGCGCTGTTTAATGAAGGAGAGAAAATTTAACGAGATTTACTTTGATGCTTTACAGTTATATACATTAGAAAAAGCACGCGAAGTAAGAGGCAGGGCGCAGTCTTCGGTTTTATTTTACCGCCTTGAAGCTGCCTTCTGTCTGTTTGTGTCTGTGTGTGTGTTTGTGTGTCTTTTTTAAGTACTACGACAATATGGCGCAAAGTATATTTATTTCTTTGCGGTATATCTCTATGTTCATCTTTCTCTCACACACACACACAAACGCACTCTCTTTTTCGCTCTTTTTCTGCTTCAGCATAGTGACCAATTTATCTTCATCAACTTGTATTTGTGTTAGTTATTGCCTTGTAATGCTTATATTGCGCCTGCATGCGTGTGCGTATGTTTTTAATGAGAAACCGCAAGTAGACGGTGCTTTAGCGGCACTTTAGTGGCTTTCACTGAAGAAAGCTTTCGTTGTTTGTTGTCCTCCAAGTAGTGGGCCGGAAGACAGAGCATCAGAAAAAGTTAATTTAATGCGGTTGGTTTTATTTGTGATTTTAGGCAGGTGTTAGTTTTTATTGTGTGCTGTTGTTTATATTTGCTTTTCTTTTTTTTTTTTTTTTTGTGGTCTAGTTTGTTTTTTTTTTAATATGCCTAAGGATCAGTTATAAATCTTAGTGATTAATTGTGGGTTGTGTGTGTTGAATATGTTTGAATCAAATATATATTTATTGCTGACAAAGTCAAATCGATTGTGTATTTACTGAGTAAGTGACTGTTCTTAACGTATAGTCCTTATAAACAAGTAACAGACCTAAATTAAGTCATAAGGTACAAAAGCTCCTTCAACGTCCTTTAGAAAAGGTTTTGTTCAGTATTTTGTTTTCCTTTTTTTTTTTTTGTAGCATAAATAATTTTTAAAATTTTCTTCTCACAAAAATTCCAACCAAATAAATTGAATTTTTTACGAATCTCAGTTGACTCTTAAGTATTACAAACCCTTTAAAAACTGTTTAAATAAAGTCTATCAATTTTTAACAGTGTATCTAAGAATGAGATACAGCTAAAAACTCGGTTCAACTTTTGAACAGGGTGATAATGTTATTTTATTTTTATTAAAATTTTTTAAAATAATAATTCACTGATGGTGGGCCTCGGTAATCAAGTGGATAGCGCACATGACTGTTAACCAATTGGTACCGAGTTTGAATCCCAACCAGGTCATGATTGTACGCTCTAATCTTTCGTCACATACTTCTTTATTTATAATCAACTGAGCTTGAAAAATTCATTAATATTTACGACTTAGTCATTGTGGTTGGTGATAGAAAATTTTTTGGACAGAATCGCCTAATAAGTTGATTGAATTGACTGAAGCTTAATGAACCCTTTGATACGAGGAGTACTATTTATATTTCGGGAATAGCAAATAATAAAAAACATTTTTAAATGAAAATGGCTTTATTGTTATTCAAAATATTTCCCTTGATGATCAATATACGTTTGCATTCGTTGAAACCATTTGTCATAGCAGTTTTTCCATTCGTCTTGAGACATCTCCAAAACATGGTTTTTGAACGCTTCAACTGCTTCTGAGGCGCTCGTAAATCACTGACCACGCAGTTTACCTTTGATGTTCGGGAACAAGAAGAGTCATTGGGTGCCAAATCAGGACTGTATGGAGGATGAGTCATCAATTCGACGTTTTGACTGCTCCAAAATGCACATTTTTGACGAGATGTTCGAGAGCTCACTTGACACGATTATATACACGTCTTTTGAAGCACCACAATTGAACTTTTTAATCATTTTCTTACTCCAATCGACGCGAGCCTTTTTTAGAGCGATTGATAAGTTGACAACGAGCAACTTTTTTAAAAAATAAATGTTCATGCAAAATCGAATGTATTGAAGTGGAACTAATGTGCAAGGATGCCTCTATCTCACGATTGCATTATTAGTTCACGTACTGCATCGATGCTTTGTGGCACAACAACCGATTTTGGACGACGTTCACGGAATTCGTCGGCAACCGAACTACGATCACTATTGAATTCACTATACCAGCGATATACTGTGGCTGTTGATGGTGCTTTATCGTCATACAAAGAACTGAATTCATCGACACATTCTTGTTGAGATAATCCACGTTGAAAGTTGTGAAAAATATTCCAACGAAAACCTTCTATTGAAATTTCCATTTTTTGGTCAAATTTATTTTCTTTACTCTCTGTAAATAAAACAAATAGCACTTCCCAGCAAGTATTATGACTCTTAAAAGAGTCTTTTAAGACTCATATAAATGAGCTTTTATCGTCATAATGCGCTCAAAAAAGACTTTATGAGTACATTTTCGTAGGTTTCGGGCCTCAAAATACGATTCATAATAATAACTGCTTTATGCATCATTTAAGACTCAAAATTTACACTCTTTTAAGACTCATATTTAATACTCTTTTAAGAATCATAATAAAGACTCTTTTAGAACTCATATAAATTGATGTTTTTGGACTCCAAATTAAGACTCATTTAAGACTCATATTTAATACTCTTTTAATACTCATAATAAAGACTCTTAATAAAGACTCATATTTGGACTCAAAATTAAGACTATTTTAAAACTCATTTTAAATACTTTTTTTAGATTCATAATAAAGACTTTAAATAAATACTTTTTTTAGAACTCATATAAATGTCTTTTGGACTGAAAATTAACACTTTTGATAGTCATATTTAAGAATTGTGGAATGGAATCTTTAAAGACTCATACGGAGTACTCTTTCAGAACTCATTGAAGTAATTATGATCCGTTAAGGTTGAAATATATTTTTAGATTCAAATGTATTTAAAATATTTGATAGTTGAAAAATAAAAAAAAATGACAACAATATCTTTTTTTAAACATTTCAAATAAAAAGTAGTAGTAGAAAAATTGAAAGTCATTTTACAATCATACATATAAAGACTTTTTTACGAGTCTTTTTATTGCGTACATATAAAACACGCATAAAAAATACTCTTTTTAGAGTCTGATTTCTGAGCAATCATTTTACAGTCATATCAAAGACTCCTATATGAGTCTTTTTTTTTGCTACTCATAAAACACGCATAAAAAATACCCTTTTTAGAGTCTTATTTCTGAGCAATCATTTTACAATCATATAAAAGACTTCTTTATGAGTCTTTTTATTCCGTACTCATAAAACACGCATAAAAAATACTATTTTTTGAGTCTTATTTTTGAACAATCATTTTAGATTCATATCAAAGACTCCTTTATGAGTCCTTTTTATTGCGTACTCATAAAACACGCATAAGAAATACTCTTTTAAGAGTCATTTGTTTTGAGGCACTCAGAAAATGTTTGCAGGAATGTACACTGAAAAAAAAAAGTTAGCTTAAAATTAAACATAATGTGTTCACAAAATTTGTTGTTAATTTGACTTTTTTTTCATATGTTTTTCAAAATATTTAAATACATTTGCTCTTACTTTGACGAAATTTGTTGCAAGCTATTTTTTAAACACAAATATCGTCAAATTAATAACAATTGTCGTCAATTTTAAAACATTTTTTTTAGTGTACATCAAAACGTTATGAATATATTTATGCTAACAAATGTCAAACTTTATTATGATGATGCCAGATTTTAGTTATTGACATTAGTGTTGCCAGTTCCCGAAATATAAATAGTACCCCTCGTAGAAGAGAAAATATTATCACATTGACGGAAATATATGATTTCAAAGTCAGACCTTTAATTTTTAGTAGTTATTTCTCGTTCTAAGGTAGAGAGTAATATTCAAAAAATTTCTTGTAGATAAGAATCTCACATATCCTGGCCTATTTCGATTAAAATCCTTCTCGCGTGATAGTGGTCACAAAGGCTTTACAGTAAACATAAAAATCTTCTCTTAAAGTCAAGCATTTTTACAAATATTAAAACTTAAAACCTCAGCTATAAATAACAAAGAACCAAATATCAAGACCTGTTCAAAGCTCCTGTGAGGTGCTGGGACTAAGACCGATTTATTCCACGATAATTGCGTATATTAAGTTTGTCCGTTTATAACGCCTCCTTATGGGTGAAGTGTGGTTGTTACAAAAAACTGTGTATATTCTTGTTCAGCATCACCTTTTGAATCGATTAAGTTATGTCCGATTGTCCATCATCACAATTACAGCCGTTATTTTGAAGTTATCGCAATGAAATTTAATACTTAGGCTTTTTAAAAAAAGGAGGAAATCCACCACTACATCCATACACAAAAAATTTCTCAAAAGTTAATTTAAAACGTTGAAATTTTCCCTATGAGGTTTGATTTCAAATACGCACTAAAAATTTAAAATTTTTTAAAATTTTAAAATCAGATGAAAACCACTTCTACCTTCTGTACAAAGTGACGTCATCAAAAAAGCAAAACCTTCATAAATTTCTCAAAAAACAATCTATTGACTTGATATTTTCAAGTCAATGAGCTTTGATATTTGAAACGTACAACGAGTTTGAACTTTGATAAAATTAATGAAAAACCACGCCCCGAGCTGACGTCAGCAAAATAATAAATCTTTCATAACTTTGGATTTTATAAACAACACATGAGTGTAGGGGTATTATAGCTTCGGCCAAGCCGCAGATAATATATCTTACTAATTTTTTTTTCTTTTTTTAATAGTTCTTCAAAAAATTTTAATATCTTTGAAGTACCCTTGAACACGAAATAAAATAAAAATTTCTTTGGAGATTTCATTAAAAACAATACAACGCAAGATATTTTAGTTAAATATACTCGTTTCCAAGAGCAAAAAAAAAACATATCTACAGCTCCCGTTTTTGGCCTTAGAACTGATAAAACCAAATAAATTGTAGATTAAATTGTTTATTTAAAAATCATAATTTTTTAAATTTTCGATCATTTCTGTTCTCATCCGATATCATAAGAATCTTTTCATGTTGTGTAAGTTTTCTTAGAATAATTTTTTTTTTAAATAACAAGACTACGTAAATAATTAAAATTGTAGCTTATCCATAAGTGATATACAGAAAAAAATAAATTTTTTTTTACATCACAATAAAAAATTCTAAATTACGTGATTTGAATACTGTGCGTCTCTTTAGGCTAAGGCGAATATATAAAAAAAAAAATATTTTATTTCATGTGTCTTTTTCACTTTCCACTAAAGTGTTTTTATGTGTAATATGTTAGATAGACTCAAAGCCATTTTCATTTTTTAGCCTGTGTGGCTGATAGTATAAAATTTTCTGACATGATGCAGTAAGGTTATAGATTATATCGTCCCCTCTATGCCAAAAACGCAAATGTGAAAATACATGGGTTCTGAGTTTTAAATTGCATTTAGTGCATTTTAATGCAAAGAATATTCCCCCAAAACAAGAAAATCCAATTCGGTCTAGAAAAAATTATAAAATTCCATGCTAAAACGATCTATGTGATTTTCTGATCTTTTTTTCATGCTAAAAACGCCAATGTGCACATTTTTTCACTTTAAATATTTTCAATATTAGCAAACAACTTTTTTTTATTTTTCTTTTGAGAATACGTTCAGAATAATTTTTTCCCATCAAAAGTGAAGAAAATCAGTGGTCTTACTTTGTCCTACTTTGTAGCAGCTAGGAATTAACTTTTCTCTCAAGAATGATACATTTTTAGGATTTAAAACATTGGTGGGCTTTCTTACACAGCCGCAATCTTGACGTTTATGTGTATTTGTGCATTCAAAAGCTTTCCGATGTTAAAATAGTGTGTAAAAAGCTTTAACAGCGTACGTGTGAAGCGTACGTGTGGCAGCAGAGAAAGCTCTTTGCCCGCGAGCAACAGAATGCCCGACAATTATTTAAAAACTTCCTTAAATCGACATGGAGCTTTCTTGACACTTTTTTTTTATCAGAATACATTGTCGTCACCTTTCTTCAAAAATAGAAAAAAAAATCATTGATCTATCGCACCAGTAGCGGTTACAAGGTCGGTTTTAGTGAATAAATGTGCACATTGGTTTTTTTGGCATAAAGGAAATTAACGATTCTGAAAGTTTTGTGTATGCGACTCTATAAAAACTTTGGTAATGAAGGCAATTACAAAAGTCCTTCTGCAATTTATTTGTCAAAGTATTGTAAATGTCTTGAACCAATAATTTCAGAAATTGACCTTCTGACCTGGGAGTTGTATGGGAAAAATTTAATACATTACCAGAAAAATGCTATTTTTGAGATTAAAAAAGAAAACAATATGGAAAATTTTTTAAAATTCATTAATCGACGGTTAAATCTCTAATTAATGTTAATGAATTAGTGCTTTTACAAAAATGCAAATGATTTTTGAGAAAGAAAAAGTTTTTCGTATAACCACCAGGTCAGAAGGTCAAATTCTGAAATTATTGAATCAAGACATTGACAATGCTTTGAAAAATAAACTGCAGAAGGACTTTTGGAATTGTTTTCATTACCAAAGATTTTACAGAGTCGCATGTACAAAATTTTTAGAATCGTTAATTTTCTTTATGCCAAAAACGCCAATGTGCACATTTTTTCACTAAAAATGAGCTTTTAACTGCTTCCGATGAGATAGGACAGTGATTGTTTTTTCTGTTGGCGAAGAATATAATTTGCTGTGTACTTTTGAAAAAAATTTTTTAGATAGAGCTTTTTTCATAATTTTGAGATTTTTTTTTAATACAATTTTCTAGAAATAATTATGACATGATTGCACAAAAAGTTTTTTTTTTATTGTTTTTGTAGAGTCGAACCAAATTTTAACTGTGTATTACAAAGACATGTGCCATCCATTTTCAAAAAGAAATGTTGGAAAATGTGGATGTTTCGATTTTTCTGAGCCATTCGAATCTTTAAACTCAATTTCCCAAAAAACACAAAAATTCACATTGGCGTTTTTGGCATGGAGGGGACGATATATTGGCATCTTTAACACAATCTCGCAAAATATGGTAGTTATGTCAGTAAGTCATACGAGCGATAGTCATAATGGGAAAATCTGCAGTTATTATTCGTGCACAATAAAAATTTAAAAATTAAGCTTAATCTTCTCTCAATAAAAATAATCACGTAGCGGAAACTTTCAATGTCTTCATCTTGGAAAACCCACAATCACTGCACTTCTAACGCATCATCCACCACCCAAAGCAACCAGCCGACGACGACAGCCAATCTTATTCCGAGATCTTTAAACAAACAACGAATCGACAGACAACCAACAGAGCTCATCATAAGCCGACAATTCAATGGACGTTACTGCTGTTTCCGCTTCCGTTCTAATGTGCCACCCATTTGAAAGCTGATTTGATTGGTTTGTGCGAGCCATGCTGTGTTCAATATCGTAGCGTGAATGACCTACTTGCTGTGTGTTTCCGGTGCACCGCAACTAGTTGTTGAATTGAATTTGAATGGCATTTTCTTATTATGTGGTGGAGTACGCATCAACAATTTTAGATTTTCTTTGCATTTTTTGCCAATCAAAGCAATGAGTTGCTCAATTTGGATTGAGATCTTATAAAATTTAAACGCGTTGCCAAATTGAATTTATTTTTTTTTTATTGGTAAAAAGCCCATCCACTATCAATCAATTTTTCTCTTGCAAATTTATAGTTTTTGGAGTATATTTTTGTTTGAAAATAAAACCAAAACAACAAATAACAAAAACAACAATAAAAATGTGCATGCATCTCTAGCTGCTGTGGAAGGATCTACAATAACTCTAGTGGATACATGAAAATCTCACCGAAACTTTTGTTAAGCTCTTGTAAAATGTTTCAATTTACCACAAAACTACAACAATAACAACAACAACATCAACAACAACAATAATAACAACAGCAAGGGCAACAAAAACATAAAACCAAGCTCTGACAACTACAACATTTGCACCAACACACCAAATTCTCAAATCTACATTTTAATTTAACAGATAAACTTACATAACGGTATTACGTGAAAGTGAAATATATTTGCATGTAAATGCAAAAGGATTTTGCAAACACACACACACACACGAACTCACAGAGATAGTTACCGAAACACAAACAGCAACGAATATCAACTAGAATTCCGCACCCAGCAGCAAACTATCTAGCCACGCCCTACCGCCCCTACAATACTCAGCGCACTGATAGCGCAATGCTAGAATCAGAGGATACGAGTCGCACTAGCAGCGGTTGGCAAAAATTCTATTACAGCGCCATCTAGATATGCATTAAAGCTAACAAGCTAAGCAATGAAAATATGAGATGCACTCGAGGGACACGTTAAGCCTTGGCTGGTAGGGGTTGTGAGTTGAAAGCTATGCTAGCAAGTTTATGTGGTGTGGCTGTATAGCGGGAAAATTCATCTTGCTTCATAAAAACCACAATGAAAATAAAAAAAAAAAAACTAAATAACTGTTTTTAACAGAGGTCTGCGTATCTGTGTTGATTTTATTTGTGAGTGTGTGTGTCTGTATGTGCATGTGTAAATTTAAGTGTGTGCGCGGTTTGTGACATTATCTATCAGCGTTGAGATGAACAAAAAAATATGGCTTTAAGCATGATATAACGGTATGGTACGTACATTGATTTATTTAGCAAAGGCGAAAATTATGGAATTCGAAACTAGAAGAATTGAACTAAGACCCACCGTTATGAAGTTCTGTAGATTCTGTCATAGGTAAGTTTATTTATTCAACCCAGCCAAAGATTCAGAATTTTGATAAAAAAGTAAAGGATTAAAGTGTCCATTTGCAGGGCTAAAAGCAATTGCTTAAGAAATGAAAGCCTCTCGAACTTTACGCAGCAGATTGAAAATTTTTTATTAATTTCTTGAATTTTGAATAACCTTTAAAATTTGGTAATATCCACAAGGAATGTTATTAAATATACTGTCAGAAAATAGTAAAAAATTTCGGCATTTTTCGACACATTTCGAACACAACGCATTAATTATAACAGATTTTTAATTTTCGAAATATTTTTTATATTTAAAAAAGAATTAGTTCGAACACATAATTGAAACATTGATAATTTAAATTTTGAATCATATTTACTAAAGGAAAACTAGCCAAAAAAATGTACGTGTTGGAAGTACTCCATTCGTGTTTTCAAGTCCAATGAATCTGAATATGATTTCTTAAAAATCTTGTAACTTTATTCACAGTCGCATTATTTTTTTTTGCGTTTCACCCATGAACTGACGTCTTAAAGGCAAACACATGATTTTTATTTTTGCTTCATTCAATGGAAATCTTTCAAATGTAAGGTATATATTATACGTGTAAATTTTTCGAAAAAAAAAATGTTTTTTTAATGTGTTCTTTATAGTTTTAAGAATAAACATACACAGTTTTAAATCGGTATTTAAAAAAAAACAGAAGTTATAACGGTTTTCGGTAACCTATGTCTAAGCTCCATACAACAAATAAAAAACTTTAACCCTATTCATGTCAGGCTGTGTCCTTGCGTCACTATTCAATTTCAAACCAATATATATAAATTATTTCAAACTTGTTTTAAAGCAATGTTTTAAAAGTAATGAAAACTCATAAATTTCTTAAACCTCAATAAATTCCCTTCATGATGATATAGTTCTATCAGTTCGCAGATTTTTTTATGATTTTTGGGAATTTTTTTAAGAAAAATAGAACATAAAAATTAAGTAAAAAATTGAGTTTGATCTTCAAAAACACCATCAAATATCGCATCTACATAAAAAAAGTTGCATGGACAGCCGAAAAGAAAAAAAAATTAAAGCCGTTAACTTTTTTTAAGAAAGTTACAGAGCAAAAGTTGTTTGAGCTTTTTTCAAGCAATTTTAGGCCCGTTTTTGGTGCTTTAAATGAAAACCGGCTGGTTATTTTCCACTAACGATACCCGTCTTTTGATGCTGATCTTATTTTTTATCCTCATTCTATTAGAAAATGCTGGTGGAGCGAAAAAAATAACACCTTTGCATTTTTCATATATATTGTGGGTGCTCTAACATACATACATATATACCATACATCAAGTCGGATTGAGTCTAATTGAAAGTGTAGAGAGAGTGGAAAAACTCCATATAAAAAAAAATTTCTGAACATGCCGAAGGTGGTCAGTGAATCCCCTTTAACAAAACTGTGTTGGATTAATTCACCACTTCAAAACTAATTTCAACATATTAGAATTTACTTCGATTCAATTGGCCTTAAGCGCAGCAAAGTATGTACGTATATATATTTGTTTGTTTATTTTGTTGCGTTGTGCTTGCTGAGAACAAAGAGAGTGGAGTAGAAAGCAACATGGAGTTTATTGAAGCTCTCGCAGCACAAACGCATGAAAAGCTTACAATCCAACAATGGATGGCATTGTGGATGATTTTTTAGAAAATCTTTGCACTTCAATTAAAGATACTAACTGTTAAAATTTCGTAAAGAAAATACTCCTACATCCTTTTGTCGCACAGATGTTAAATTTTAAAACTTATTTCATAAAAATATCGGACCAGTAGTTTTGGAGTTTAGCTACCATAAAAAATGTTCTCTTTCATTTTTTATAATAGTATAGATAGATCAGTGTTGCCAGATTAAAGTAAATTTCCCTAATTGAGGTAATTTTTGACTCATTTTTTTGACAGACGTAAAAAAGGTAATTTTGACCAAAAGTGGTAACTTCTGCGAAATGTATGTCTCCAACTCACAAGCAGTTTAAGAGCCCGAACAGAACCAAAGCGGCTGTCGGTTGGCGATCCCATCTCGGAGAAATCCGCTGAAAACGCGTCCAGAAGAGGAGCGGTTGTCGGTTGTCGGATCAGAGTTGTTTTTCGATGTTGAATGGTACAGAAGTTATTTTTTCATGTTTTTGTTGTTTCTTTATAAATATATGTATACTAACAAAAAAATTATAACGGTTGTTGATCATTTAAAAATTTTTTAATTTTTTTTATTTTGGAAAAGGTAAATTTTCTCCGAAAGTGGTTAATTTCTTCCCAAATTGAGATAAATTTCAGTTCGTCTCTCTGGGAACACTGGTATAGATAGTATAGATATAGATTTGTGTCATCAAATTATAAAAATCCTTAGTTTTCATATTTATATATAAGACAGCAATAAATTTTTTTTTTTCTTTTGATTGAATTCATCGTTATTTACATTTTTTATGCAAAATTTAATTATTACTTTAATTTAATTGAATTCATAACTGAACAATTTTTAAAAAAAAATAGAAGATAAAAGCGTTTTAAGTCAAAAACGAGATCAATTTTATGATAAATCCGGATGCTGGTTAAATATTTCGTGGGCTGTATCCAATTGACACGTTTTTTTCTTGTCGAATTGACAAGCATGTCTAGAAAATATCATATCTCTTCATTTTCAGCCTTATTGGTTGTTTACTTTATGTTAGCTGTTCAAAAAAAGAATACCACGTCTTAGATATTTGAATGAATCACATTAAGAAAGGATGATCATCATACTGATGATGTTACCATATCAATTGACTCATACTATGACATTTTATCGGATGTTTTGGGTTGTACAGTAAAATTTTTTCCAAAGGGTTAAATTCCGACCAAAAATATTAGCGAATTTTATTCTAAAATGTTGCTCAGGAGTCGCTGAATGAAGTCAACAACGATGCACAACTATTAATTTGTATTATAAAAGATGATGAAACATGGGTTTATGGCAATGATATCGATCCAGTTTTATAATCATTTAAAAAAAAATTAAAAATCACCAACTGCTCCAAAACACGTCTTATTCTTTCAACAGCTAATAGAAAAGTAAACAAAAGTAAACAATCTAGACCAGCTTCTTAACACAACAACAACAACAACAACAAAATTGTGCCAATTGGACAAACTGAGTGTAAATCAACTCAGTTATTAATGTTGTTTTTTCATTTACTTTCGATCCTAGTATCATCTTAACTTATGAAACTAAAATCAGGGGGGAAATTTTTGTCAAAATATTTTTCAAAATGTCCCTTTGATATTAAAAACATGTTATAATGTGGACTAGCATAGGAATTTTTCAAAACCTAGCAGAATTTTAAGATTAAACTTTAAAAAGATTTTTAATTTTAAAAAAGTTTAAAGCTTCAAAGTTTGTAAAGAATTCGACTTCCACAGAGATCAAAATAAAAAGGTCGGTATTTATGCCTTAAAGGCATAGTTTTTAATTTTAAAAACGACTTTATATCTAAAAAAACTTATTATTTTATGTTTTTAATACGACCTGGAAAGCTCAAAGTTTCAGTTCGAATGATACGAATGTATTTTTTATACCCCACCATACTGCGTAGGATATAACGCTCATAAGGAGATGAGATAGGTCAAGAAAAGAATATATGAGGTATATTCTTAAGCATCTCCAGCTGAATTAATTTAGCCAGGCTTGCATATTTGTTCATTATCTCAATTACTGCCGTAATGTTTTAATTATCGTTATGAAATATAAACTTATTATTAAGAAAGGAAGATCGAATTCGAAAGAAGCCAAATCGACTGAAAAGCAAGCCTACCTCCCATACAAAGTGACATTATTAAAATTGTAAACTATTGAAATTTTACACATAACAAAATCTTTGAAATTTGACAAAATCGGATGATAACCAAGCCTGCCTTCCACACAATATGACTTCATCAAATTGGTAACATCTCTAAAAATACTTCAAAAAAGAATCTTAAACCTTAAAATTTTGCATATGGGCTTTAATTCCAAGCACGCACCCTTAATTTAAAAATGTTCAATATTGTATGAAAACCACGCCTATCTCCTATAAAAAGTGATGTCATAAAAATTGCAAAACCTTCATAAATTATACAAAAATTAATGAATTACCTTGATATATTACACATAAGCTTCGATATTAATAACGTTTAAATTGTGATTAATTCACTTCCGCCTCCTCTCTTAAAGCTGACGTCAGCAAAATAGTAAAACCTCTACAACTTCGGAACTTATGTATTACACACGAGTGTGGGGGTATTTTACTTCTTCCGAACTGAACTAAATAGTTCCTTACCTCTTTTAAGATAAACTCAAAAATATTTTTACCTCAAAAAGGTAAAACCTAAGGTTTCTTTGCATTTTCTTGCACCTACAGTTCCTGCTCAACCAATTGCACAACCCCATCAGACTCACTTGCCACAGTGACATGTGCATCATTCATAGTTTTAATTAAAATTATTACAATCAGTTGTTGCACTTGTATGACAACGTCGTGCAATGTTTTCGTTTCATTAAATTCGAACTTTGAGCAACATGTGTCGATGTTCTCCTGCATGTATAGCTCAAGCATGTACTGCACATACAATTACACTCCCCCCCCCCCCCCCCCCCTCCCATGCTTTTCCTGCTACACATTAAACATAATATAACAAATATTTTTCATAAATTTTCTCTGCCTTGTTGTGATGCTCATATACAACTAAAACATATTTTTCTCCGTTTGCTGCCAGGATATTCCGATCATAACTCGAAATCCTTGCATTCGCTCAAACACAGGCAAAATGCAGACAAATTGCTTTCTTTATATTTATATCCTGTTAGTTGTTGTTGTTGTTGTTGTTGTTGTTGTTGTTGTTGTTGTTGTTGTTATTATTGTTGCTGTTATAGTTGTGTTTCTTGTAAACTTTATGTCTGACATGTTGTAAGCTCGACGCACTTTTGTCTTGCTGCATTTTATTTGTCTTATTTTAAGACCCTTATTCTTTGTGTGCAAGGAAAATAAAAACAGCAAAGCTTGTGTCGAGCTTTCAACTATTTTATCAGCATAAAATTTGTTACTTCATGCGTTTACTTGTATTTCATATAAGAGAGGAAAAATCCCCGCAAACAGCCATAAGCTGCTTTCAATTGCTTGCAAGCATGTAATGCTTTTCAAAGTTTTGTGTTGAGAGCAGTGGCAGATCTACATATGGGCTGAAAGGGCTTTATCCCCCCCTTGGAGAACTTATTGTATGGGAAAAAAATTATAAAAGTCATACAAAACTGCCCCCCTCCCTCTGACGAATCCTAGATCCGCCAATGGTTGAGAGCAGTTCTTTGCTAGCAATTTCGAAAAATAATATGCACTGAACAATTTTTAATGAAAATTATACGAGTTCATTTAAAAATGTTAACAGATAAATCAGTGCATTTCAAAAATATTAACAGATAACCACGATAAAAAACATGCAAAATATTTCTCTAAGGATATTATAAACACCTTGATAGAAGCTAGAAAATAAAGGGAACAAAAAGTTACGAGCAGCTTTTCCTGTGCTTTTCTTTGAATTTAAACAATGATCAATTATTTAAAAATTTTCAAGTATTTTAAAAATAAAATATCGTCTCTTTCTTTTTTTTTCAAACATGTTCTTTTTATTACACTGCTTTATAGCACAAGATCGAATTTTCATCGAATATCAACATTAAATTTTCGCAATATCTTAAAATCATCATTGCTTATTTTATTTCCTTTAAAACAAAATTTTCGAACTTTTCTTCGAATTTTCGAACTTAATTTCGAAATATTAAAAATCATATTAATACACTCAAACGTTTAGTTTCAAGTTCAAAATTTCGAAATATGCTTTGAATTGTCGTGCTCAACTTCGAAATCTCGAAAAACTTTTATTCAATTTAAAAGCTCATGAAATATAATGGTGGACAATAGGAAACTTCGAACCTACCATCCAACTTGTGAGCTGTCGAACTTAACTTCGAAACTTCGAAAACTATCATAATACTTTTTCTGTTTAAAAGAACTAACAGCTTTTAACTCTCCAACTTGGAGTAAACTACCTCTATTGTCAAACTGCAAGTGGCAGTTGACATTCAATAGACGAATTTCTCCACAAAAGCACAGCACTGTGATATGCTCTGTCACAGGAATTTCATTGCCGTGTGTGACTTAATACGCCACGTGCTGTGAACTTTTAAGCTCAGCCTGTGGAATTTATGTTTGCCAATGCCATACAGCAAAAGGATCACACAATATGGCTTAGTGAGCAGCACAACTATTTCAACAAAAACTTGATGAAAAACTTCACAAATTGATTGGCAACAACTGTTTATTTACGACACGAAAGTTCATGCATAAACTTTGAAAACGAACGAGCGAACACTCGAGCGAGCTTACTTTGCGCAGGTTTTGGATTTCCTCTTCATTTATTTTTGCTTCACTTCCGCTGCAATTGAATGGCCTTGTTGCTTTCCACCAGATAACTACCTTTATTTTTTTTTATTTTTATTTTTTTTCAGATTTTCTCTCTATGCATCACCATTTCATTATATTCTGCGCTCTTCATCAATCATCGTGTGTGATTTTTCTTGTGTGAGCCCCGCTTTATTTGTCTGACTTTCATTTTCCCTACAACAACTATTTATTCAATAATGTTTGCGTGTGAGTAGAAATATGTGTGGTGCAGTGTGTATGCTGTGAAATTGATTCCCTGTATAGGTTGCAGGTATCTTCGATTGGACACAACGACCCACTTTGTTAGACTTCCTCTCTGATGAATAGTATTATTCTTGGAGTAACTTTCTGTCCGTTCATTCAACTGCCCTTGCAAGCTCTGCCACCCATGCCATCGCTGTACTGTCTGGACTGACAGGATGTTTGTCAGACTGTTCAAAGATTTGTTGGTACGTAAGTTAAATGCATATCGTCATCTAATCAGACCGGAAATAATAGTTGAATGAAATGAATCGAGAGCAGCTCTTCATTGAAATCATGCAGCAAACAACAAAAAAGTGCGAGGAAAGCTGAACAAGTTGGTCGTGGGCCGGCGACCGTCATTGACATTGTTGTTGCTCATCAGAGGCAGTGACAAACAGCCTCATTGGATGGATAGACTTGTTCACTTCATTTGTTTGGGTGCCTATTGTGCCTTTTGGCTCTTAATACTCCTCAAATGTCATAAAAATTAAGTTGTGCTAGAATAAAATTTCAGCGTGTCATTTTACAGCCAAAAGAGCCTTTGATATAAGTCTGTAAATGAAGAATCAAAATACATGAGACAACCATTTTCAATATTGAATTTCAAGCTTATTTTTTGAGAAAAATTTTTTCTGCTTCAAATTTTTTATTTCCTACAGCTCTAGAGTTCAGAAAATTTTAACTTCGAAATTTCGAACTTAACTTCGAAATTTCGAAAATCGTTCTTTTTATTTTTATAGCAATTTAGCAGCTAGAATTTGCTACAAATGCATACTGTAATGAAGAAGTTAACATTCTAATCGACATCTAAGGCTATAAGGAATGTCCTAACATTTCCAGTTGATTGCTTTTCCTAGCTTTTAGTAAAAACAAATTAGTCCATTGCAGAAATCCATTCGAAAGTGACCTGCAATACACAAACACATCCTCAGACAGCCCCCCACAGACGCACGCTATTCGTGCGTAGTTTATGGGTTTCGCTCGATTTTGCACCATTAGCTGTGATGAGCTCGTTTTCCGTTTTATTCCTCTGTGCCCCACTTTGAATGTCATTAACTCTAAAGCTAAATTTACCGTTTGACAATTTTATATCACACTTCTGCACTCACGTTTCACCTCAAACACTCCCACCGCCACCAAACTCATCACAACAATTTTTATAGCGTTACTATCCGTTCCTCCTCCCCAATACAAACATACCAAAAACCGAAATATAAAAGCTCGGTGCCGCAAATAAATTGATTTTAATGAACAAACAGTAGCATTTCGAAGTCATGACTTTGTGTGGGTGTGGCAGCCCATGTTTACTGGGCTGACATTTCGGGGTGTTTGAAATTTTTATTGTTATGACATTTTCAACCAAATACGCTGTCATTTAATTTAAATTGTTTTTCGCTTTCGTTTCTTAGACAAATTTTTTATGCTGCAAATACACAATTTTTCAAATGTTTCTTCCTTCTTTCCCATTTTTGTTGTTAATATCTTTTTTTTTTCTACTCTGCCAACAACGTAACATTTATTTCGGTTACATTTTAGGGTGCCATCTCTAGTGGTTGTATTTGTATTTGTATTTGATGCTTATTTTCCTGTTTCTCTTTATCGCTGTTTCTGTTTCCCCTACCAAGGTCATGCAATATGATTATGAAAATGTTTGCCTATTATTTGCGCACAAGTATCCAAAACAACAAGCACCATATTAACAATACTTATATGGGTGTATGTTTATATGCGCTCTTGAATGTGCGAGTGCGACTCGTATCTTGTATATAATTTGTTTTTGTGTTTATTGATTATTGTTGGTTACATTTTATGATAATGATTTTTGTAACGCTTCAGCTATTTTATGATAATTTATGATTGAACAATAGCTCTACTCTGCGGCAGCTGATGGCGGTGTGTGCGTCTGAATAATATTGCATACTTTAGCGCGCGAAACAATGAACGCAAATAAAACGTGAATAAATCGGAATGCCGTGATTAAGCGTGTGCTTCACAATAATTCTTTTGATAAATTGCTTGATGATATCATGAAAAATTCGAGTGAAATGCTGTTTTTTCGATGAATTCAATTGCCCAATTAAAAATCATTGTTGGTGAAAGCAAAATGTCAACATTTTGATAGGCTGTGTAAATGTGTACTTTTTGACAAAAGGGCGTGGTTTTTTTTTTAAATTGTGCATAACATCTGATAAAAAAAAGACAACATTGATACCATGTTAGTCAGCAAGACGGGATCTTTTTATTAATAAAGGTTTAAATTTATGCTAGTCTTATAATGGAAAATGACATCTTAGATATTTATAAAATAAAAGCCTAAAATTATGCTCATATTATTATGGGAATTATTAGAGGTTGTAAACTTCTTACAAAAGCTTAAGAGAAAGTACTTTATTAGGGTTGAGATAAACATTTCAGAAATGGTTTGTGTCCACAATAAAAAAACTTACAGCCCTATTCTGGCAGCTTAACTAAGCTCATCACATTAACAAAATAGCTAATATTAACAAATTGTTAAGGTTTCGTATTCTGGTGATAATTTGAAAGCTCCTTTCTTTACTATTTTGTAATGACAGAAAACAACTTAACAACGAAAGAAAGTTCAGTATTAAGCCAAACAAATGCTGTGTAAATAAAATAAAATAAACAAAAATTGATGAATTCTTACTTTTTACTTCTTTTTAGCATTGATACTGAAGAAGATCAAAGAAAAAATAAATTGTAAATACTGCAAAACACTCGAAAATTGCTTGGCTATTAAAAAAATTAATTTTGAAACTAAAAACAATTGAAAACAATTAGTAAATTATTTATTTCTTAACATTTTCCATCTTACTTGTAGAAAAACAAACATAAGCAATCAAAATAAGCAAGAAAAGAGCAATATAAAAATAGCTGACGATTTATATCTAAGGCATTTACATTTTAACCATGCGTGGTGAACTTTAACAGCTTTTGAGAGCTTTCAAATTGTAAATGATTTGCCAGAATACGAACATTTACATTACATAAGAACATTACCTACATTACATTACATTACAAGAACATTAACAAGAGCTCCTTAACAATTCCTTGTTAAGTTAACAAGCAGAATAGGACTGTTAATTTATCTTACTGTTAAGTTCATACTAACTTAATGGGTGACAAAAATGCTTTAATGCAATACGGGTTATTTAGAAAACTGACATTACTTTAACGAATTTAGCTGGAGTGAGAAATTAAAATGATTTTTAAAAACTTTAAAGCTGAGGATTAATCACAACATTATTCATATAATTTGGCACAGATGTTCTTCTTCAAATAAACATGGGATTGAAAAGAGAAGAATTTATTTTATTTTGCAAGTTATACTTTAGTAAATTCTGTGATCACTCCTGTGATCACTTCTGTGAACTGAAATAAGATGGAAACAATATGTCTAGAACGTCACGAGCGACTACATTGTTCACATTGAAAGGAGTTAAGGTGAAATTCACACGCTTGTGCGTGAACAGAATATACTGGATCTGGCTTGCATTTAACTCTTCCCTTTTAGTATAGACTCCAAGACCCACTTTTAGGCTTATTCAAGACATAAAAAAGGGCGTAGTTCATATTTTTCCTTTTTCTCTCAATCTCTAAAAAAAATTATGCTAAAGAATGTGTACAACAAATGCTGCAGTTGTCCAAGCTATCATTCAAGCAAAAAGCTTCTATAAAGCAAAAGAAACTTCGGTCATTATGCAGACATAAGAAGCCTTTATAGCAGTGCTGGTCTCTTCATGGTTTCCAATAGCCCGCGGGCATCGTGTGTTGTTGAGCTTTTGCACACGAAGTAGCAATCGTCTCGCTGTGTTTATACACTGCGTAAAAGTTTGTTTTTTCTGCTGTGCTTTAAATTTTAAGTTAGTATGTTTTGAGCGTTCATGTGGTATAGGAGTCGCTCGCTGCTTTGTTTATGAGTGTATCAGGAAAAACATGAATACAATATATTCTTCACTTTTATCTTTTTTGATATTTCTATGTTAAAATAGCGAAAAACAAACACAAAAATAAAAAAAGAAATGGTTATATTGAACATTCAACTCTCGACAAGATTTCCTTGCACCAAATGTTGCACTAGAGCTTTTAGCAACTTCTTGTTTCAGTGTAAAGCTATGTTATGTACTCAGAAAGCTCTCTTTGTTGCTGTTTGAATCGTGAGTTGATCATCAGTGCTTTATAGAAGTTGAGCAGATTCCGTACCTACCTTCTGTTAAGGCAAAGATTATCGAAAGCCAAAATAAACCAAAATATTAGGCAAGTTAAGGCTTTTGGCAATTTTTATGGAAATATTATTGAAATTCTCATTTTCGGTGAAAAATTCTTTTAACTGAAATAGTCTTTGATTCATTTGTCATTTGAGTCAGTTAAAAAATTTCTTCTCTGCCAGTCGCAGCCTAGCGTTACCCTTAATTTTAAAGGTCATATATCTAGGATCACTCGCCTTTATTTCTCCAGCCTGCTACTCAACCCCCTTGACGAAGAACCCTTTCATTAATTTTGAAAATTTATTGTATGCCCTCTTTGCACCAACAACAACAACAAAAACAACAACACTTTTTCGAAAAAAGCGCTTGAATTTTAATGGTGAACACTTTCTCTTTCAAAACCGAATCTTTTTGCCCATTTATGCATTATTAATTAATTAATGTCTGGCTTTTTGCACTCCCCGACAACGAATGAAAACTGAAACTTCTAAAAACACGTTGTCTTCATTCGGTTTCTCATTTCAGCCGAAAACCGACAACATTAATTAGCCATTTTGCTGCAGAGCAGCTGCTACTCACACGTACATTCATTAGGATGGCTTTTGAATTTTGGTTTTTGGACTTTGGCAGAGAAGGGGTGCCTTCCTTTCAAATTCTATTTTTATTTTTATTTTTGCATCCTTATTTCAATTCTAAAAAGATTTCAGATTGAAAATTGAGTTTGATTAATTCAAGCGTACTATCTTTATTCTGCCACCGCCTTCAAGTGTGGTGGCTGCCTAAACGGCTGCTCGGTATTTTTATTGCCCAAAATAAAGCGGCATAAATCCTCTCATTTCTTTTTTTATTTTAGCTTATAATAAATGTTGCTAATAAAGCCGCTTAGCTATAAAAATGTTGATTGTTGGACCTCGTTTCGTAAGGTTGATAAATCGTTTAAGCTTCTTCAATTATTCAGTAACAGTTTTGTGCACAGACCTAGTTACATACACACATATTTAAATAATGGAAGTCTTTGTTAAGGACATTGACCTAGTTGTTGACTACATATAAATTGCTTAAATATTTATAAATGCGAGATGTAGGTACCCTTCAGTGGGTTTGGGTAACGGTGAATTTAATATTTATAAGCAAGTAATTTTCAACGATTATGCGCCTAGAAGTAGGCAGCATATTTACTTTAATTTTCTTTTTTAATGTCACAAACAGAGGACAGTTTGTAGTGAAAGTGACGACCCAGCTAGGTAGACAGACCCAAAGCGTGACAGTGGATTACCAGGCATGCCTGGTGTGCCTGTGCATATTTCAGCCTAATTGGATTGGAATATTGTTGCCCAAAATATATACTATATAGTAAAAGATGCAAGACAGAATAGCAACATATTTTCTACAACCAGCCAGAGTAAATAAAATTAGCATAGAATCATTTAAAGTGTTGTTCTTTTTTGTGATTTTATTTATTTACTGTTTTCTTTTTCTTTTTTTTTCTATGTTCAGCCATTACTTCTAGCAAAAGGTTTGGCATAATTTTGCCAGATTCTAGCACAGTGAGTGAATGACAGACAGTTGGGTTATTTTTAATGGCAGCTCAGCTACCTTGAAGGCCATACAACTGAGTCAGCGGACTCTGACATTTATTCATATCTGTAAGTTCGTAGTCGACACACCGCACAGTGCATCGAATGGGTTACAAAAGAAAAATACAAAAAATAAAATAGAAAAAGGTGTAGAATAAATACCAATAATTTAGGTGCACCAAAAATTTCCACAGGATCTTTCGGGGTAAAAAAAAAAAAAACTAATAATCATCTGTTTATCAACATAATTATCTGTTATCACCACAAATTTTTGCAATTTTGCTTTAATGAACGTTCTTCCTTGAGATGCCAGAATTCAATTTGATTTAATTTATAAGCAAGCTAGTTAAAACTTTCTTAATAAATAATATATTTATAAAGAATTTAAAAAGGTATTTACTACGACAAGGAATTTTCCATTTGTAAGGATCAGCCATTCATGCCCAGGTTAGCGGCCTTGTAGTTGGTGGTCGAGAAAGTTTATGGAGATGACCGTAAAGTAACTTAAAGAGACTTGCCTAAGTTATAAATTCACATGATTCTATGTATTTCCGCCAGTCTTCAAACATCCTACACATGTTTCACTTAAACACTTTCCTTTCCTTCCCACTAAAATATCACCCATTTTCGAACGAAGGCAGATTTCACTGAAAAAATATAGCACCTCACATTCTCAGGTCAAAGTTGAAAAAAAAAATTAAAATAAGGGATGATGTTGTTTTTTGACGTAGAATAAATCATTCTCGGAGGTTAGTAGGGCGGTTGATAGTGATCAGGCGGTGGTTTTTATGTCACCCTTTGAGCTTTTGGTGTGGTTAAAGTACTGATCGTACAATGTTGATGTTAGCACTTATTGGTCTGCTTGATCTTCACTGGGAGAAAAATTCATGTTAAAACTCTCTAACTTACATAAATTTTACACAATTACATGAAATATAAAGCCAACATTTGATGTTTTTGTTTGCTGTGCGCATGGTTCTTGTTTAAGATTGCTACCTATTTATCGACGGTTTCCGGTTTTTTCGACGGCGAAGACAGCGCAATCTAGCGTGAAGACATAAATCTTATAATTAAAAACAAGCATACTTTTGGGGGCATGTTGTTTTAAACAGAATCGCGTAGCCCAGTAATTCTGAGTAATTTTGAGGGGCATGCTTTTTTAACAGAATCTGTTATTGAAATGTCAAAATTCCGCAGCCAACTAAATATCCGGGTATATAATCGACCGTGAAATTTTGACATTTCGACTCTCCACATGGGTTGTTGAACTTGGTAGCATTGAACAAATTTTTCGACTCTGCAGAGTACTAGGTAGCAAAAAAAATTTCGCAGTTGCTTTATTTATCCTTTCTGGCTAAATATTTTTTAAGAAATATGTCATCAGAAGCGAATTGAATAATTCTACGTCTTGTGTTAAGACAGAGTCGAAACTTCTGTATCTTTTTTTAAGTCACCACCTTATAACCACCACATTAGTCCTTATGAAGAAGTTTGTTTATTTCTTTACTATTTCAGCGATGAATATTTCACAAATTATTATTAAAATCAATGATTAAAATATTTTCATTTCTTTTGCTTTTTGTTTTGTATACTTTTGTGCCTCATTTCTCTTGATTAACCTTTCTTCGTTTTTCCAAAATTAAATTAAAATTTCAGTTCATTGACTTATTGCAATCAATGCAAAATGTGCCTGAAAGTAGGCTATGATTCTGGCATAGAAACATTTGTGGAACGAATTTTGGTTCTTTCGATATTGTGTTAATTTTTCACCAAAAAATATAAAAGTGAGAAAAACTGAGCGTGCCTACTGATCAAATAATCACTCAAAAACGGCCAAAAATGTATTCAAAACGCAAATTGTTAAAAAAAGAAATGGGGAAGGGGAAGGTTTGTAAGAAAACTAACATCAGTCGTAAGCTAAGTGAGTTCACTTTCATAAAATTTGGAAATATTATAAGGGTTTGACAATTAGTAGGAATACTATTTCTGTCTGTCTTTTGTATAGCATCGATGCACTGTGCGCCAGCACTTAAATTATGATCCTAGTCAGCAGCGTAGTCATTACAAGGTTAGCCAACCTCAAAAAGCAGCTATCATCTTTATTGTTTAAACAAAAGGTTTGTCCTTTGTGGCTACCGCTACACTTTCTTCTGCCAAATCTTCATCTGAATGTCGACCTTTGTTTGGCAAGGCATGACAAACGAGACGGTATCTTGTAGATAAAGCAAAAATAGGCTGAACTCAATTTAATGGCAACAACAAACAGAAAAAATTAGTTGTTTTACCCCGCTCTCTCTCTTCGCTCTTTCTCCCATTGTGCAATTTTCTTAATTAATCCTATTTGTCATTCACGAAGTCTTGAAAATCGTCCTAGCTGCGGGTGACCTGATTGCGGTTCGGTTATGAGGCTAAGGTAACCATGTACCGTAAATTGAAGTCTTGTGTCTGTGTGTGCGTGTATGTGTGTGTGTTGGCGTGTGTCTAACTAAACTAAATTTGCTCAATTAACTTTTGGGGGTTTCTATGTTGATGACCGATATGCTGATGAAATTTTTTCAGTTTTCCTGTAGCTCCTTTTTCCTTCCTTTGTCGCGTGATGCAGGTACAGCGACTATTAAAAGTTGTGTTGAACTTTAAAGGAGAATATTTCTGTTGACAAATCCTTATTACACTTAACATCCACAAAATTATTTATACATGAAATTAGCTTTTGTCAAAATAAATATTTGCCAAGAATAGTGGAGGACAAAAGGATGACTTTAATCCTTTTCTTGAGCAGCTAACAACAAGTCAAAAAGGGCTACATTCTGCTCACATGTTTTAGAACTTCTACACGCTGCATCAACATCAATCCTCAGCCGTCAAATTAATCATTTCAAATTACAAACGACGCAGCAGTGGCGAAGAGACATGAAGACAGTCAGTTAGGGCAGTCAGAGACGGACAGATCCTAACGCGAGTGCAAGCACTTCCGGGTTATTCAGTCATCAGTCATCGGTCATGTTCAACGTGCGCTGAGCAATCGAAAAACACGTACACATGATTTACCAGCAACACCTAAGTCGCAATCCTTTACCCCCCACCATTGCCCAGTTGGTGTTACAATTGTTGCTGTTATTAGTCACCTAGCCAAGGCAGTTGAAACTCTGCGGCTGTGACTTTGCGGCAGGAAAGGGTAGTCGGAACACGTCCTTTTGGATTATATCAAATAATTTGTCTTTTTGCCAACACTGACAGGATATGTGCAGGATATGTGCGCTCGTTTCTTGAACGTTGCTACTATTTTACATAAGTAACTGTTTGTGTGTGTGTGTCTGTGTGTAAATTCATGAGATGTTAGCTCATACGTGTGAGTTTTACACGCATGTACTGTGTGTATGTGTGCATGTGGCTGCCTGCTGCTTACATACAAACATTATAAATTGTTTTCACTCAAGCTCTCATCACTACCCACTCCTACCACCATTTCTCCTGGCTCTGACATGTTCCTTAGCCCCAACACGTCTTGCCTTAACTTTTCGTTTTATATTTATGTGTCCTCGGAGATTAAATTAATTTATAATGTGTTCATCATCCGCTTGGTAGCTATAGCTACTCTTCTACGTCCTTGGTCAGTAGTGGTCCTTAATTTATTGTGCTTTTCCGGGAATTATTACAAAAATCGAGTCAGCATTAATTTTGTGCGCTCTTTTCTCTTTTCTTCGATACTATCTATCTATGCCATTTATGCGTTGATGGCTAATGGACGCTTAATATTTTAAGTGGCTGTGTTTTTTTTTTCTTTTTTTTTTTGGTAGTCGATAGTGGATGTTGGTTACCATAGCAGCGTTAGCTTAAGTGTTGCTAATTTTTTTATTTCTTTTTATATAATTTTTTTTTTCTGCTTAATATGTGCGGTTAACACAAGAAAATTTAATTAGTTCATAAAATTTGTCATCACATAATTAATATGATATGCTGATAATATATATGAAAGTGTATGCAACATAGTTTGAAGTTGTGGCTTATGCGATACTTGTGCTCTGCTAGCAGTTTGAGTGTTTTGATGTGAGACGGAAAAGGCAAAACAAGCAAATTTATGTAGAATTTAGCTTGAGGAACATGAGTTAAAAATATTATGCTTTTGATTTAATGACTAATTTTAAGAAAAAAAAATATAACCTTCAAATAAATAAATCAAAAAAAATTCTTAATTATAAAGAATATAATTAATAAAGAATTAAATAAAAATTCCTAATTTTTATTTCTCTACATTTTGGAATTTTTATATAACATGCCCGAAATTTCGTTGTCAGCAAAACAGACTGTATTGGAATTGCTTAATTACCTCGAACTTACTTCCTGATTCATGTAACGTGACAGTCCACTTTAAACACTTACAACTTATTTACCATGAGCAATGCAAAGAAGGTTGGTTCTTTTCAAATAAAGTCCTAAATTGGATGTATAAAAGCATTAAAAGTATTTGTTTAATTTTTCCTAAAAATGACCAAAACTAAGCGTTCGATTGCAACATGATAGTCTCACCTTCTACCCATATGATAGCTTAAAATATAAGTCATATAAAAAGGTTCTCTATGAAAACAATTGAGAGCCCATAACCCTTTAAATATTTTTATGTTTATAGATTATTCCAAAAATATGAGTGAAAAATCTAACGAGCTCAAAACGCCACTCCTAGTATAGCTGGGGTCTTAAAATATTAGTTCATCCAAGAGCATTCATTTGACTTGGTTGCCTAATCCTACTGGCGACATTTAAATAAAACGCAAACAACTTCAAGCACTAAAACCACTGCAACAAATTGACTGCAACAAAATAAAAACAAAACAAAAAAAAGCAACAACAACAACAATTTACCATAATAAAAGCATTTTCGTGTTTCTTTATCCTACGCCAATAAACACCAAAAGTACTTTACTTTAAGTAAATCAACAGCAAGCTTATTCAGTGCACTTTTCTTGACTTTTTCTCTTCTTTCGCTCTCTTTCATCTATCATTCTCTCGCTTATATTATTTGTCATTTTTGCTAATGTCAATAAATTTTATGGCGAAAATTGCTGAACGTTGCTGAATGAGTGGAAGAGTTAGAAGTGAAGAGACAACAAATCGAGTTGAGATGGCAACCCTATCCTTATGCGCAATGCAGTGAGAAGCATGCAAATAGCTTGAAGTGGCAGACAGGATATCAGTTTAACTGGATCGTATGAAATTTTCTCAAGTATAAATATATTACGCCAATTTATTCCCCCTTTCATCTTACTTCTTTCTAAGCTTTATAGCAAGGATATTAGTTGTTATTTAGAAAAGTCTGCTTTGGTTAGAAGAGGGGTAATAAATTAGTGGGAAAGAAAAGGAAAGCAAGTGAAATATGTGTGAATATTTAAAGTGGGGTGGGAAGCCATAGTAACATGTGAATTAGAGTATAAAGTAAATTTTATGCGTTTACCGCAATCATTTATAGTTATAAAGCAATTGCATCTTCAAACTTCTCTACCAACGACTGCAGCTTTTAAGCTATAAATATTTTTGAATTTCCAATTTCGTTAGATTTAAAAATAAGAAAAGAAATACAGAAAGGTAAAAGCGTAGGACCATGATCTGATCAGGACTCGAACCCGGTACCCCCGAGGATGCAGTCAAGCATGCTACCTGTTCGACTACCGAGGAAACCAAAAAAAAAAAAACTTTCTCACAAGACTACATGCATATTATTTAAAGACAATATATTCAAAATTTTACTCACACTTTTGTAGTCAACAGTAATATAAGTAAAAAAGTTTAGCATTGTTTTTGCTGTTTGCATACTTTGTTGTCAACATTTCTTGACAAAAGCTTAGCAAAACCACTGCTTAAGCTTTAATACTACACAACTTTATTAAAAGCTTTAGCTATGCTCATGCCTTATAAAATAAGCTCAAGGTTAATTTAACTTGCCAAGACTGACAAGTTTACTTAAAGCTCGTATCTAAGTTCTAATTGGCTCAAGTTCATGGTATAATTATACCAGGTAGCATTGACAACTGCTTATTTTCTCTTCAACAGGAAAACATAAATTGTCAAACACAGCTGTTTGCGGAAATACATCAGCAGCTGCTGTGGTTGTTGTTTTTTTTCACTTCAAGGTTTTCAACATTGATTGTGATTTCAATGGCGGATTGTGAGCGCTCTCTTTTTGAGTATATTTTTGACAGTATATGATTTCCGAAGCAACTGTCAATGCTACCATGTATTATTATACCATGGCTCAAGTTTAATTAACAAGCTTTAATGAAAGTCAAAAATCAAACGCACTGTTGTGGTTGATAATATCCCTCTCTCCCTCTCTCTCTCTCCCTCTCTCTCACTCACTCTCTCTCCTTTTTCATCACTGTTTTCTTATCTTTGACCCGCATAATTTTATGCTTGTTTTGTTTATTTAATTAACAAGTTTATGAAATAGTTATTGCCTACTTTTTGGCTCGCACCCAAACAAGTTTGCACAGACACACGCTGCTTAAAGCAAGATTACTAAAAGGCAAAAGCAATTCTTCTTTATCCCATTAAAATATTTAATCAGCCTTCTCGGCTCATTATAATATTTAATTAAAAGAAAAAAAAAATGCAAGCCTTAGATTTTTGACAAATTTTCTTGATTTCAAAAATCTCAAATTGTATGCAAAGCTTAACATTTGAATTTTAATTAAAAATTAAAGCTTTTACTTAAATCCTTAAGCAAAGCAAATCTATTTAGAATGAGCCTATAGGGTATGGTGGGGGGTAGTTTGGATTTATGCACCGAATTTTAAAAACGGAAAATGTGCTAAAATAACAAATCTGTTCCCAATGAGCTCGAATACAAATGGAAACACGCACAAACACACATACACACACATCACAAATGTCACAGCGGCACAGAGTCTAGCAATAATACACGCACGGACACACTTACGCACGTTGTAGCACATTGTGTGCCGGTTACGCACCGCTGAGTTTTGTCATGAATTCTTTATTGATCATCGGCGTAGCAGACTCACACTTATACACGCTCACGTGCGCACAGCTTCGTCCCTACACTTGTTTAACCTATGTATTGTCACTGGTACTAAATCGGTTGTTCCAATTGCAAACGTACACACACATGCACACCCACCCACACTATAGACAATAAATGCCTTATTATTCAGCTATAATTGCCAAGAATTCCCAATGAAAATCACTTCCCGCCAGAAGTTCCGCTACTAACTCATTTGTTTTTTTTTCATTTCCTTTTACCATAGCTCGTGCCCGAGCTGGTCCATTTACAGTCAGTTTCATACGCATATCCGCTGCACTGAGCTCAATAAAGGAGGCAACAGCACAAACCCACACTGCACGCCAAGAGCTGCGGCGCACAGCCACAGGAAGTCAAAGCGAGTACACGATGCTCTTTTTTTTTTTTTTTTTTTTTTTTTTTTTTTGTTAAAGACGACAGGAGGGAATCTTTTATAGACAAATGGAAGCCCGTACTTCCAAATAGTGTCAGAGTCCCTGATATGGTATACTGACTAAACCACTCCTTACTTTTCTCTCCTCCTGCAAGACCCTACGGAACCACCAATCGAGGCATTACTTCGTAGGGCAGGATTGAGTATGTTTACTCATCTACGATTCTACGCTTCTTCTTAACAAAGAAACGTTTTGCAGATCATGCTTGTTTATATTCCAAGGCGATGATGTGCTGTGCTTAATATGCAATGACGCGTTGTAGGCTCATCGTGATGATGATGCATCAGGTGGAGACCGCCTCGGGAAATGGTCCCTAGCCGAAGACGCTGACGGTGCTAACGACTGCGGTCTCTTCTTGGAGAGGGGATTTCGGGGGGAGGCCGCTTCGGGAAATGGTCCCTTGACGAAGACGCTGACGGTGCTATCGACAGCGGCCTTTTCTTGGAATGGCATCACTTCGGGCATATGAATCCCTAGACGAAGACGCAAGGTACAATCGACTGCAATACCCTCCAAGATGAGCGCAGGGCTTCATCACCCCCTAACCTCTGATCTTCAGCAAATCTGCACGGTGCGGCCTACCAACTTTGTCTATAGCATAGAGTCTGCAGTTGATCTGCGCAGTCTTTCTACACGACGCAGTTCTTTGGTTATGGCGCATGCCATATTGCCTACTGAGATCCAGTTTTCTTCAGAGTTAAGCATAATGCCCACGAGAGTTTCCACTGTTGGTGACCTCCCTAGGTTATTGCTTAGCTCTAGTCTTTCGGCGTTAAATTTCGGACAGACGAAGAAGACATGTTCGGCGTCTTCAATAACACTTCCAGCACAGAAACTGCAAAACGGATTTTCGTCGTGCTTGAATCTATGAAGGTACGACTTAAAGCACCCATGACCAGTTAGTATTTGGGTGAGGTAGTAATCTACCTCACCATGACGCCTGTTAAGCCACGGTTCCAAATTTGGAATTAGGCGGTGCGTCCATCGTCCGTTCTGTGATGCCTCCCAGCGCGTCTGCCACACTGCTACACTGCGGTCTCGCGCTATCCTACGTTTGGAGGATTTAGGCAATTCGAGTGGAAGCGAATCGTATGTCACGTTCGATGCTCTGCCTGTGTGTGTGTGTGTGTGTGCTTGTGTGTGTCTGTTGCGATGACACAGATTATACTGTCTGTTAAACATTTGTAATGAACAGTCGCTCAATGTCGCTAGTCTGTAAAACAAAATGCGCAGAGCTGCCCACCTGCCATCGTCCCTATTCACAACTTCTACACGCTGCTTTAAGCTTTTAGCATACGTTTTATTAAGAATTAATTTTCATTAGAATGGAAAAATACACCCGCCCTTTATTTTGGCAGAATATTTTAACTGTTCAAAAGTTTTAAAATTAATTTTCTAGGGATTTTATTTCTGCATAATCTGGGATATAGAGCAGCTTATTTTGAGGTTGGAAT
This sequence comes from Pherbina coryleti, assembly GCA_943735915.1. Classification (NCBI taxonomy): domain Eukaryota; kingdom Metazoa; phylum Arthropoda; class Insecta; order Diptera; family Sciomyzidae; genus Pherbina; species Pherbina coryleti. The sequence continues at coordinate 132,928,277 of OX030952.1, forward strand.
TTTAAAATAAAAATAAGAAATATTTACATCTTGTGATTTTTTTCTTTATGAGCCCTGTAGAAAAATTGACCAAAAATTTAGTCTAGACATGGTGGAGATAATTTACATGACGGCAAATAAATTTCTGTTTTTTTTTTCAAATTTCGTTTGAGTAGCAAATTAACAAGGACAAACTGCCGATGATTGACAGTTAAATACTCATCATCATTGAAGGCTGATGATGGACTCGATAACTTAGATTGATTAATATGGATGAACGTTTAGTGAAGAGTGATTGCAGAGTGATTGGAGACACACGACTCCGATTATGTCAAAAAATGCCTTATAAATGATGATTGACTGCATCGTGTTGTTGAAACTGATTTGGAAGCAATATAAATGAATCGTGGGGAATGTCCTTGATCGTGCAATTATCAAATAAATCATTCCATTATATTTGATAAACCTTGACCTTATTTTAATAACAAGGCTCTTTTTGATTTTTTTTTAATTTATTTTTACTAAACTATGTAGAAAAAAAAAGATGCAATTAAACAAAAGGGACAAACGGAACCTTTAAGGGGAAATATAGGTTACAAATTCCAAAAAAAAAATTTTTCAGGAATTTCATAGAAGGAAAAAGATATCGTTTTCAAATTTTGCACATATCTATATATAAATAGGCATCGGTAAAACAGTTAAGAACCATTTTCTCCAGTGTTTCTCAACCGATTTTGATGATATTTTTTTTAAATCAATAAGAGCAGGGAGAAGGAGTGCACCGAGTATATGTGGTGAGCGTGGCACATCCCATGCAACCCGAATTCGCGATATCGAATAGCTTTAAAGTTATAGGTCACACAGCCTCGGAAATCGGTTTTCGACCTCAAATCATACGTACCATTCCACTGGCAACATTTTATGGGCGTTAAAAAAGGGGCGTAGCACTTTTCAGCAGCCCAAATTTTCGGTATAACTTTTGAACTATAAGTCACAAATAAATGAAACTCGGTAGGAACTTCCTATTCAGTCGTGTTCTTCGACTGGATAAATTGAACGATCATTAGACAAGGAGGTGTGGCACCACCTATACAATTCAAAGTTTATATATCGAATAGTTTTGGAAGTAAATGCCATATAACAATGAAACTCAATATGGAGTACCCACTTGGTGATATCCTTCTAGAAGAAAGTAGAATATGCGAAGTAGAGCACTGGGACGGGCATTGGACAAAGGGGTGTAACTCCGAATACGTAAGCGAAATTTTTGATATCGAATAGCTTTGAAAGTAAAAGTGACAGAACATGGAAACTCAGAGTGGAATTACTATTCTGTGATTTCCTGCTGGTGGTGCGTATGGTACGATATAAGTTCAGCTACGTTTGCATATGAGTGAAGAAAGAAAAAAAAATGTTTTCAGTAAAAATACAAAAACAAAAAAAAAAATCAATATTATAAAATTTTATACAATACAAAAAAATATTTTTTGAAAATTTTTGAAGCCGTTTTTGACGTTATTTGATTTTTTTGAAAAAATGCCAAAAAATTTACGGTTTACCGGATATCACCAGTCTGGAACATCTGAGGAAAAAAAACCAAATAAATTCTTATATAAGTGGCTCTCGCCTGAACTAAGATAATTTTTTCCCGCCGAAAAAAACACAAAATGGCTGCCGATTTTGTAACCTCGAAAATCGACTTTTTTCAAATGACCGCCATTTTGTTTTTTTTCCGGCGGAAAATATCCTAGTTCAGGTGATAGCCACCAAAACAAGGATTAATTTAGTTTTTTTTTCTTCCTCAGATGTTCCAGAGTGGTAATATCTTGAAAACGTCTATTTTTTGGCATTTTTTTCAAAAAATCAAATAACGTCAAAAACCGCTTCGAAAATTCTCAAAATATATATATATTTTTTTTTTTTATTCTTTAAATGTTAGTTAATATGTATGCAAAATTTGAAAACGATATCTATTTTCATGCTATGAAAAAAATACCCGAAAAAAAAAATAATTTTTTTAAATTTGTAACCTTTATGCCCCCTTAAATTTCACTTTCTGAGAAAACGGTTTGAGCATCATTCTGTTGTCGAGTTATTTAAATTTAGCTCAGACCAATGCTGCGTGGGTGCACTTTTGACAATATTGTCACATATATAAAATGGTTCGAATTCCTTTTTCTTCCTGTCATCTAGCCAAATTTTTACTAAATACAAGGAACAGAATTCTGTCAATGTCGGGTCTCTCAACTATACCAACGTTTTAAAGAATCAATATATAACGGAATAAATATTCTTTTTTGGAAACAATACCACTGAAATGGTGTTTTGGTTGGACGAAGAGGTGGTATTTATTGGAACGTTAATTTTTCCAAAATCCTTTGTTGTGCCCAAATCATACCATGTGAACATGGTGGGGTTAAAATAACCCTAAATCAGCTCTAATTTACTTTTTTTTAAATGACTTCTCAATATAAAAATAAATATTTATGGCATATGGTAGGCATCACATGTACGTCGTATATGGCACCGCGTGGGCATGAATAGACGCAAGGTAATTTTTTCAAATTTTTATAAAAAAATCTTTAAACACGTTTTACTCGAAACTACATTTTAATACCTGGTTACCATCATTACTCAAAATTATCGTATCCGGTTATCTTCTAATCTTACCCGCATACTTTCCACATGTGTAGTTTCCGTCTGAACCAAAATATTGCATAAAATTTTTATTTCTCTCTATATTTTTTTGCACAAAATCTAGAAAATAAAAACTTTTTTAAATCTTCCTAAATTTATTTTTTATTAAAATATTTCCATATTAATTTCCTTGATGTCATATATTTTTAACTTTTTTGTTTAGAAAAACGTTGTAAAGTCGGTAGGGCTTAAATTTATTTCTAGATCTTCAAGTGTGTAGTTTGCATTTGTATCTGCTTATTTCTTGTAGTGAAAACCAAAATTTCTCCCTTAAGGAAAAAACTTTTATCCCTTAAAAAAAAAAAAAATACGTGTAGCAACCAAAAACAGGAGCTGTTTAGAAAAAATTTTTTTAGATATAAGAAGTTAATATTTTTTTTAAATTTATACAGGATACTTTATAAAATTGTAAAAAAAAAATACTTTATAAAATTGTTTTTGTTTTTTTTAAATACAGTTCTGGCTTTTATATAGAGGGCGCTGAAAATGGCATTGAAAAAATCCAAAACGGTTCGATGGGTATGGCCTTTCCCATGTATCGAAAACAAAAAAATCAAATGACATTTTAAAGCATAGACCTTATATTAAGCATCCCCCCTACGCAAGACCCAGGAGGGTTTTTTTTAATTATGGCGGAAGTTGAAGTAAAAAGTTCGTAAAATAGATACATTTTCGCGCGCTTTTTTGTTTATATAAAAATAACAAAAAAAAGTGGATACCTGCATTTAAGGGAATGCTTAAAGGACAAAATAAGGAACAAAATGCAAATAAATCATTGAAATTGAACTAATAGATTTCGAGTTATCTATCGAACCGTTTTAAAAAAAACTAGATTCGAGGAAATCGCGTCTAAAGTTTTTTATTTGTTGTATGGAACTTAGACATAGGTTAACGAAAACCGTTATAACTTCCCCTTTTTTTTAAATGTCGATTTAAAAATGTGTATGTATATTCTTAAAACTATAAAGAACACATTAAACAAAAAAAAAATTTTTTTTCGAAAAATTTACACATACATATATTATACCTTAAAGCAACATTTTATACTCCCACAAAAATTCTCCTTTCATTTTTCAGTATAAGAAAATTCACACATAGAAAGACTTTAGCCACGATACCTGGCACTAACTTTGGCGAATATCAAACCAAAGTTGTAGAAGCACTGGATTGACAAATTGAAACAAATTTATAAAAGTTGCAGCGTTTAAAAAAAAAAAAAAGAAAAAAATATAGTTTCAAAATATTTTTTTAATTAAAAAAAAAATAGTAATAACTTTGTTTTGCTTGCTGTGTTTCATTACGACGCATTTCAAATTAATTTAAGCACTAAATAAAATTTTTTTAATAATGATGTTAGTTTGTGTTATTTCTAAGTTTTCTTAGTTTTCTTTCAAGAGGGTCCAAAATGTAAATTTCACTGTTCCACTTTTATTTGTAAACTCAAAATTAAAAAGTATTTAAAAACGTTTAATTTTAAAATTAAAGGCCTCTGAATATACCTTTTAAACATGTTATCAAACATTTTCCCGATCTCATTCTAATCCTCTTGTTTTACATTAGTTCTGTCAATATTTGAGTGTTTCTATTCCTAAGAAACTCATCTTTATATATTTATACTAGCCTTTCCCGGCGCGCGTTGCTGCACCCTACAACTATATGGGAACATAATAGGTGTATTCAAAACTTTTCTTAAACTCATAGTTTGACACTTTTTACTGTCATTTTCCACTGCCCGTTACAGTTTCCCAGTAGCAGGAGATCACCAAATAGTAACTCCATTTTGAGTTTGTATGTAAGTATTGCTACTTTTACTTTCAAAGCTATTCGATAATACAAATTTAACTGTATGGGCGGAGCCACACCCTCTTATATATTGCTAATCCCAGTTTTCTAGTAGATGGACATTACCCTGTTTTAGTACAGTTGCCGACAGTAAGCATACAGACTTAATTACCAAAATGTAGCCCAATCGACGAAAACCGTAGGAAATATAGCATTTTTATTGGTTAGTGGGCGGTAAAAGGGGGTGTGACGGAAATTTAAGCCATCTCGTACTTCAAAAAAATGTACTGCCAATATTTCAGCTCTATCGGCTAAGTTATTTTGAAGTTTCCAGCCATAACACAGACAGCGTTTTGCTTTTTGTATATGTATATATTTTGGATAAACATTATTGGCTATAACTTTTGATTGGCAAGAGATACTTAGATAATTTTTTCTAATAAATTAATTTTTTTAGCTTGTATATTTTTTCAAAATTATAAAAACACAATATTGGGAAAAAAATTTTGTTCGAAAAAATCTAGGGGTAGGGCCTTGCTTTTTGAATCACAAAAATGATTTTAAATTTTTGCGTAAAATTGAAATAAATTTTGTCTATAAATGTTATAACTTTTAAATAGAGTGGAAAATTTACGAATTTGAATTTAAATTATTTTTAAAACAAAAACAAATTTTGAGCCTTTTGTGAGGAAAGCTCCAATATTTCAGACCTTTTTTGAAAAAAATATTTAAAATATATTTACTCAATTAACGGTATTTTTGCATTAAGGTTTTCATAGTATTTTGATGAAGCTTTAAGACAAAAAAAAATTTAACACAATATATAAAAAAGCAGCGGAGATATTTGAATCGAAAGTCACAAAATTGAATATCTGATTGTTTTTTTCGTAATTTTGTGTAACGATGTTGCATTAAATATATCGTTGTAGTAAAATTTTTCATAGTTTTCAAGATATGTTCATGTTGTTGATATCAAAATAACGGAAATTTTTTAAATTTTACTAAATTTAAGAAATATTTAATATTTTGTAAATATTTGCACATGTAACCTAAGAAAACAACTGAAAATATGCGATTTTGTAAAAAATTTGTACTACAGCACCATTTGGTGTCCAAGGTGGTTCAAAGAAGATTGTTTTAAAAAACTCATCGTACCTGAAAACTACTATATACCAATTTTTATTCTAATCGCATGAGCGGTTTGGGGGTTTTAGGTGGTTTTGTAAAAAATTTGTACTATAGCGCCCTCTGGTGTTCAAGATAGATCGAAAACGATAGCAGCAGAACACTCAACGTACATGAAACCCACTGTATACCACTTTTCATTCTAATCGCATTAGCAGTTTATGAGTTTTAGGCAGTTTTGTAAAAAATTTGTACTACAGCGCCCTCTGGTGTTCAAGTTAGATAAAAATTGATAGCCCACAAACACGCACCGTACCAAAAAACTTCTATACACAAATTTTCATGCTAATCGGATGAGTAGTTTAGGAGTCTATTGCGGCCTTACAAACATAAGTTCCTTTTTTATATATATAGATTCATTGATACATTGTATTGATTGTAAATGCCTTAGCTAAATATATGTTACCTGAGGCTGCTTTTCCTTTTTTTGGATGGCAAACATATCGTGAATGTAAGAATATTCACTCTAGTGTTTGCACTTTTTTAACCAAACAATAGCTTAAAATTTATGTATGAGGCTTTAATAAAGTAGCAGTTGTTTTATATGCTATTGAAATTTTTTACCTTAACCAACTTATATATTTGGCAAAAAATCAATTAATTACTATATCCGTTTCTCAATAAAACCACCAAACACACACACACTCACAATAGCTCATCAATTCATTTCCGGTAAATAATAAGCAGAAAAGTTTTAATGCAAACATTATTTTAATAAAAACACAAATTATTTGCATATTTTAATTGAATTCCTGCAAATGAAACGCTGCATAATGTATAGGTTAAACCACAAACCACTTTAACGAAATATTAAAATCAGTGCTGATTGTAGGCCAAAGTTCAACTTAACAATTTTATGTTAAACATAAAACAATGAAATAAGAGTGGAGCACATTGAACGGAAAATTGATTAATTTTCATGAAGAAAGATTTCGACTGAGCTGAGGTTTTTAAATCTCTAAAATTTTTGATAAATGATCTTTTTGCTCCACAGTACCTTTGTAATTTTTCTTTTTTTTCAGTTAATTAAAATTGATTGTTCTCTGTAAAAAGGCTAGATAAAAATAACTAGACAAAAAGAACTGAGTTTTTGCAAAAAAGTTCGGCATATTTTTAGGCTCTACAATATATAAAGTTGCGTTCAATTCATAGAACATAAAAAAAATTACAGTGGGGTTGGAAGAGCAAAGCATGCTAATGCTTTTTGATATTGTTAAAAATGCCCAATAAAAGCCTAGCAATAATTGGATGATCCAAGTGCTTTATATGCTAAGCTCAACAGCTTTTATGCTGGCTCTGCCCGCTTTTAAAGGCTATACAGCAATTATATAATGCAAATTAAAGCGGGGGAAAAAAAGAGCTGGAGCTAAATTCTGAAATCCATTTAAATTTAAATTTAGACCGATTGCTCGCAGAGCTAACTGCACGCTGTTTATAAAAACCAGCATACTTTTGGGAGCTTCATTAAATTCGCATTTCTATTGAAATCGCGTTTCGCTATCGTTATTGTTGTTGGACTGCGACTTTTTAAGGGCGCACAATAAAATATTGTCTGTGTGCTGCTTGCGGTCGACACTAATGACAAGTTGCGCCGCATTCCAGCTGCACGTGCCTTTCGCCCTCGCTTTGTCCAAAAAAATGCTTTTACATCAGCGCTTAAAAATATGCTAGAACAATGTGGCCCTCATGCAAACTGTTGCTGTTTTTACGCATAAATAAAAATCTTCAATTTTTATAGCTTGGCTTAATGACAGTTAAAATTAGAGGCTAGTGTTTTTTCGCTTCAGTTTGAATTAAAATATTGCTAAGTTGTTGTTGTTGTTGTTGTTGTTGTAGTTATTTTTCCATTACGAAACTCACTCAAAAGAGTGGCCAACAGTTGTTAACAAATTTAAATAAAATGATAAAGTTCACATTTAGAATGCACTTACAGGCTACAGTGGTGGCGTGTTCTATGAGCACAGCCTAGGAGCAACTCTGTTTAATCATACTTTTTTTTACATTATAATTTTCTGTTTAAAATATATGGGGAAATTATATAGTCGTCAAGAATAATGGCCAAAAGTTAGTTATTTACCAAAAAAAAAAAACAAAAATATTCCTAGATTTTATTTTATATCTTTCTAAATGAGACTGAAAAAAAAATATTTAATAGAACTTGGACTTCATTTTACAAATTAATGAGTTGGTCAATTGTTGTTGGTTGGTGAAACCCAGCCACATAATGTAGCCCATGAGAGTAAAAAGTCAAAACACATTAAATCGCATGATCTTGCGGCCGTTGTTAAATAGCTCCTCTAGAAATAACCCGTTCTGGAAACTTTTCCTGCTACATCTCGTTGCACCGTCTAATTAGAACAATATATCGTCGAGGTACACATCCTCCACTTGAGGCCACAAAAAGTTCATAACCCGATACCTATGATATTGGCAGCCAGCATAGATATTGGCTACTCTCGTTTCGAAAGATATACTGCCAATGACAATGGATACACAATTTAAACTCTAATTGTAGCAATTTTTCTTGTCGACGAAGCAATTCAACTATACAACTACAACTGACGATGACCTAGGACTAGCTTGGTGGTCTTGGGACTTCAGATGTTGAATCTTCTTTATAATATACGGCTGCTCAAGTCTTTTCACAATATTTGCCAGGTGTAATACTTACTCGTCAAGTCTATATTGGTTCGAAATCAAAAAAGAGGAAATCAAGTGAACACTTGAAGAATGTTTTAAGTGTGGAAGGAAATTATAGAATTACATGTTTTATCACATAAGAATCTAATGCAAGCGTTATGTCTGTACCTCAGCCAATTTAACTTCTAAGCAATCTCATCCACAACTACAACTTTAAGTCGTAGATATTAATAAATTTTCAATTTCAGTTGATTAGAAATGAGGAAAGAAACGTAGAAAGGTTGAAGGGTAGAACTCTGGTCTGGCCGAAATTCGAACCCGGAACCTCTGGGATGGCAGTCTAGCAGGCTATCTACTCAACTTTCAAAGCCACTTCACTTGGTTAAATTTCCCAGCCGATAGTACGACCATTTCGATCGTAAATATTTCCTAGTTCGCGAAAAGTTTGGCGAAAACAACACGCATTTCTTTAATGATTTTTAGCAATTTCGAGGAGTTGTTGAATGGTGCAGCGCTCTTTTGTAAAACGCTGACTAGACAGAAAACAAAGTAATAAGCTGTCAAAGTTCGGACATTTACGAAATTAACAAACAAACTAGCCAACGAACTCAGTCCTTGAAATGACTTTGACCCAGATTCTTGTGATCAAATTGTGTTGTGAGTGTTACTAAATGTATTGCACCCAAATGACCGAGAACAAGACCTACTAGTTGTTATGCCGATTCTAAACGGTTAAATTTTTAAACTAACTTTGTAGCCGGGGTTGGCTCGCCGGATAGCCGGGGTTCGTACAATAATTTATTTACTTAATTCCAAATTACGAACACAAGAGTTTATTTAAATTCACTGTTTAAGTTTTTATTCATATGTTCATTTTCACAAAAACAATTCACATTTTTGTATTCATTTATTCAATCTCCGTTGCTTCTGATTTCCCTCGAAGTCCTTCGAAATAGGATCCGTGAAATCCGTTCGTTTGTCTGTCCTCTGAGTATTTACGATAGGCCGTCCGGTACAGAACCACTCGGGCCAGGTGTAAGCTTTGGTCGTTATTCTCATAAAAAAATATAGTCTGAACCGAAGTGGGCGATCGACTTTTGGATGCTTTTAGAGCAGACCGTCCAGTATGAAACCACTCGGGTCGACAGAAAAAACAACTTTCGTGATGCCACTGGTGTGTTTTATGACCGGCCGTCCGATATGAAACCACTCGGGCCGACAAGAAACACTGTTCGCCAGGATGAGCCGTCCGGTATTAAAAACCACTCGGGCCGGATGTAAAAGTCGGTCGTTTATGTTGTCGCAGTGTGCTGAACAAAAATAGCGCATCTACTTGGATGCTTTTAGAGCCGGCCGTCCAGTATGAAACCACTCGTGTCGACAAGAAACACTGTTGCCTTTTGTCACTCGTGCTTAGTCACTTGTCTACTTGTTCACTTGGTCACTTGTTCACTGGGTCACTTGTTCACTGGGTCACTTGTTCACTGGGTTACTTGACTCACCGATGTGCGTTGTTCGCGTGTTGACTTCAAAAGAGACCCACTGTTGGTTCGCTGACTCCTTTTATCCCTAAAAAGGGTAACGGGACCTTGTTTGTGTCGCCAATTTTCATCTTATCTCGACCTTGAATTTTGCTCGCTTAGAAATAGCGGCAACCTTTTGCCTTGCATTCTATTGTTGTCATAGTCGCTGTTTAATGACGCCTATGTATTTTGTTATTGCCACGTGTGGGTGCATAGAATGCATGTTGTTTGTGTGTTTTGCTTGCTTTGCTTTATGTGGCTTCGTTATATTGTTTTGTTGTTGTACCAATTGATCATGCCACTGGCTGGCTGTATGCGTTGTTATTGTTTATTTGCGGGTCACAAACATTTGTTCGATTACTGTTGTTGTGCGGTTTTGATCATGCTACTGGCTCACTGTATGCTTTGTTGTTGTTTGATTGCGGGTCGCCCAGCTGCGTGTTTTATGGGCAGAAGCGGTTCGCGGGTTCTTGTCCAGATGCGGTTTAGCGTTGTAGGGCGGGTTCATGTTTTTCGAGGCCCTTTGTGCAGCGGTGGTTTACAGGGAACTGTAAGGCATAAATTCATAAATTCAGCGAATTTATGTTTCCTTACAATGTGCATGTTGCAAAAAACTTGACATGCCATTATTTACTCTCTTTGCCATTGTCTGTCAAGAGGTTAATATCCGATTAGAAAAATTATTTACAATTAAAAAAATTTTGTCTCAGCTGGGGCTTGAACCAGGTTGGCATATAATAGTCACCGCACTTTTTAAGGCACACAGCCCCTAAGTTTGTCAAAGTTTCTGATATTTTTGAAGTGGTAAACGTAAAAATATTCAATTTTTAGTGACTCACTATGAAATGTACATCTGGAAAAATGTAGATTATATAACATTTGAAGAAATACTCGTTGCATACTTTTAGGAACTCTACTTTTTCAGATGGCGTCCGTGGCGTAGTTGGTTAAAGTGCGTGGCCTCTATGTCAACGAACTTGGAGACCCAGGTTCGAACCCCAGCAGCGACAGAAAATGATTTGAATTAAAATAATTTGTCTGTATGGCCGCCACCTCTCTGCAGACAATGGCAAACCTCAGAGAGTCATCAAAATGTCATGTAAAGCTTCTTGAGAACAAGAACATTCCGTTCATCGCCGTTCGGAGTCGGTGTTAAACCTATAGGTCCGGATCTCGGTCAATTGTGTACAAACTTAAGAACACGCACAACACAATTAATCATAAGAAGCTAGGTCAAAGTCCTTTCAAGGGCTGAAATGACCAGTTATTTATTTTTTATTTTTTATTATTTTTGAACCTTTGTTGGAATATTTTTTAAAAAAGAGCCATACAAATTTTATATTAGATCTAACAACACTATAACTATGTCAAATGCATATATTTTTAATTTTTCTCGGAATATATTTTAATAAGTTCCTAAATTTAAGTTTAAAGGCGTAAATTTTTAACAATGCCATACATTTCCAACTTTTAATTGGTTTCTTCTGCCAAATCCAATGATAGAAGTTTGTAATTTTCGAAAAACTTCAGAATTTTCCTACAGTGTAGCTTATTTTGAACTCTAGATTTTATATATATAAAAAAATGCTTTTCACGTACTAAACTGAAGCTACTGAACCACGTACTAATCAAGAACTATTTACATTACACTGCAATTTTTTGATACAAACCAGCCTGATGATTGATGTTTTTTGTTTTGTATCAAACAGCACTTTTCATAACTTAATTTCTGATTTAATAACTTCCCCTATTAAATAAAATTTTATTTTCAATGCTTGTCATTTCATAAAAAAAAAAATACTAATATTTAAATTACATTTATCATGCTTGAATTTTTATGAAATCATCAAACATTTAAATCTTTTTCAAAATCCAATTGTTATCCCTGTTGAAGCTTTAACCAAAACATCAAAAACTTATCAAATTAGATTTGACTTTGCACAAAAAGTTCTTTGCAAGCTTAAATTTCCTCAATGTCCTAAGCCCGCGCTTAAGCCTGCGAAAAAAACCAACGAAAAACAACCTTTTTTGCCACTTCTTCGGTGAGTCGGCAGCCATCGTTCTATTTACAAATCATCAAAAGTCATTCCAACACGCGTACCTGTTTTAACACAAATGGTCGCACCCACACACACACATACACGCAGACAATAACAACTACTTAAAGAAAAAGAAGTCATATCGTTGTAATTGCAATTGTTACAAGCATCTTCAGCTTGTTTGTTTTTTTGTTTTTTGCTCCTGCTTCTTTTATTTTTGTTTTTTTTTTTGTTTTTTGCTCTACATCGTTTCTGTTTTCACTTGTTTTTCGTCTCACTTGACGTGGTTTCTTTTAAAATGTAGAGGAATGTTACTACAAAAAAAGGCTTTTCATGTCCTGAACTGAACTTCCGTTTCCGTCATTTGACTATATTGCGTTGTGGCAACTTTTTCCATTAAAAATACGCAACGGCAGCAAAGAGGAGGCAAAAAGAAAAGAAAGGCGAAAAAAAGTGAAGAAGAAAAACAACAAGAAGATATAACCGAAGCAAAAAGCAGCAACGGAAGCAGTTTATTTGGTTCTTTACTTAGCGGTACATCCAAGTGCTTTCCTTCATAATACACCCATCCCCCCAAACACACCCGCTCACTGTCACTCAACAAGACAAACAATTCGCATGACTCCCAACTATGGCGAAAGTTTATGTATGTGTGTATGTGATGTGAATGTGTGAGAATGAGTGAGTGTTTCGTCAAGTTTTCATTGCCACTGCTTGTAAGCGATCTTGCTAAGGACATGCGGCACTTTTACCAAGTGAATCACATCTCGTGACTTAAGTGGAGTGAGAAAATGATGAAAAAAGAACTCAGAAAAGCTTTTCAATTTAGCATCACAAAAAATCTCACTCATGTTTGTTAGTGAAAACTTTTTGAACGCCGCAAACTATGAACAGAACTTTGAAATTTATTTTTCAAGCCGTCAGCATAACTTTAACGTTAAACAACAATGGCGGCGACGTAGCTGTTAAGGAGTCAACAATATTAAGGAAGTTGTAACGAAAAAATGACAGAAACAATTTGCACTAAGATAACTTCGTAGATGCTTAAAATTTATTCAATAAATGCTATGTAAGAGGTTGTCAACTTGGATTAAAAATAGATGCCAACAAATAAATAGAAACGACTTGAATTTCGCTGTTGTTATGAAAAAGTGCAGACACACCTGATATTTTCATGCGAAATACGCTGTTGGTAGAACCTATTCTGTGTCAAAAATATGCAAAAGCCGCTTTTTTTAGATTTATTACCGTTAATTCAAGCATGACTTGCAAAAAACAAAACTGCACGCAATAAACTTGTCAGAGCTTTAATTGAAAGCTCTAGCTCAATTTATGCACATAAAGCAGCAAATAAACCAAAACTGAACTCCTACTTGTGTCATACAAAAAAATATTCTGCTGAAATTTACTGTCAAGCAAAAAAAAACAAAAAAAAAAAGGTAGAGTAGGCGACTTCAGCAAAATAGTTAACAAAAAATGTGCAAAATTTACAATTTGACTATTTTAACTCTGCTCGAACAAATTCCTTGAACACTCAACATTCTCTGTTCGCTGGTAATGTTCGTGTTATACAATTGTTTCACACAAATTTAGCTGTTTCCGTTTTGTTCATTGTGAACTGTGGGCAATGGAGACATTTACAGACCTTCTGCCGCCCCATCTGCCATTGTCATCAGTTGACATTTAAAAGCTAATGATAATTATACGCATACCTTTGTGTTTCAATTCGTTCTACTCTTTTCTCTTCTTTTCCCTTCTATTTTTCTTTTACTTTTTGCGTTTTTGCTTTACAAAAAATTAAGTTAAAGGAAAAATACTGTTACTTTGAAATATGTCTTGAGGTAGCGTTCAAGAGAAAATTGCAGATAATTTTTTTTTTTTTTTTTTTGCTGACTTTAATTGAAGCAAATATCAAAATATCCTTTTATTTAAAAATAAAAATCATTGCAATCATAGAAAATCTACTTAAAAAAAAAAAAAAAATAAATAACTGGCCATTTCAGCCCTTGAAAGGACTTTGACCTAGCATCTTATGATCAATTGTGTTGTGCGTGTTATTAAGTTTGTACACAATTGACCGAGAAATGGACCTGCATGCTTAACGCCGACTCCGAACGGCGATGAACGGAATGTTCCTATTCTCAAGAAGCTTTACATGGCATTTTGATTACTCTCTGAGGTTTGCCATTGTCTGCAGAGAGGTGGCGGCCGTACAGAAAAATTATTTTAATTCAAATAATTTTCTGTCGCTGCTGGGGTTCGAACCTGGGTCTCAAGGTTCTTTGACATAGAGGCCACGCACTTTAACCAACTACGCCACGGACGCCACTCTAGAAAATCTAAAAAAAATAGAAAATCTACTATTGGTCAATTTTCGAAATAAAGCCCATTTAGAACACTCTCACCCTCCCTCCCTGCATAATCATGTGATTTTTCCATTTATCTATTAAGGTTAAACTTTGAATTGACTTTTAAGCTCATGGACACTTTAGTTGCTCTGGATTAATTTCTTAATTTCAGCCCAAACCGCCATTTAAGTTTTCAAAAATAAAAATGTCTATGGAACTAATTCGTTTGGATTCATCACAAGACTAATTCAAAGACAAGATTGTACTTTACCTCTAATAAATGAAGCCTTTACCTTGACTTGTAGTCAAAGTTTATTGAACAGTTACGTTCTTAAAACTTTGAGAGTTAAAATGCAGTTCATAAAGCTGCTCTCTTCAAAGCTTTGATAATTTTTCAGATGTAAGGTATTTCTCGATAGCAAGAGTTTTAGGGAAGCTAAAGTTTTCAAAAAGCACAAATTTTAACCATTTGATTCATTTCTCTTTTTCTTATTATGTTCTACGAAAAGTTTTTATTAATTTTGTTTTTTTATTGTTTTCCTCTACAGATATCCGATGATGATCGAATGAGCTTAACTACCGCCGTTTCGGACGAAGATGATGGCGAAAGTGTCATGGCGTCACCATATAAAGCAAAAGCAACCGGAACTTCGGCGTCCTCATTTAATTGCACCGGTGCTGTACGCAAAGCAGGGTAAGTTTGAAAACTAGTTTTGAGTGAACTATGATTTTCTAAAAGCTTAAATATCTTAAAAAAAAATAAAAATCTTTTTAAAAAGAAAGAGTTCACATGACTTGAACCACAACGTTTATCAAAGTAAGAGAAAGGAGGTGCCTTTAAATTAATCTGAAGGAAATTTTAAAGTTTATTTATTTGTTTTCTAAAGTATGGATTGATGTTCTAAGATTACTTACAAAGAATCTCAATATAATTTAAGTGTTTTTTGAAGCATAATCGATGTTTTAAAAATCTAATTATTTCATTTGGAAACTATTTTGAAAATTTTAAAATCTATTTATTTTGTTTCTGAAATACAAGTCAAATTTTTTGGAGTTTGAATAGAATTATTCTTCATTAATTAAGTTCTTCAATTCTATATCAGTTACTTTTCCATTTTCATTGTCTCCTCATATCATTTCGAGCTCTTTTTCGAGAAAGCTTTTCCATAGTCCAAATTCGAGGTTTTTCTCTAACTTAGTTCAAAATTTGTTTTTACCATTTGCTTGGATTTTAAAACCGACTTTTCAATATTATTTGATAGAAAACCCATACTTTTGAACTGAAATTGAACCCCACTTACACCAACGTATAGGATAGGTTTGACTTTCATTCACACACGGCTGTCGGTCCTAGGTTCAGAACCTATTCATGGCAAAAATCTTTGAACAAAATTTAAAAATCTGTCAAATTGTTTCCCCTAAAAACTGGAATAACTGGTTTTGTCCTAATTAAATAAAACATTAAGTTTTTTTTTTAAATTTTTTTCAAAAACAGATTTATTAAAAAAAAAAATTGTCCTCAGCGAAACAAAGAGGACTGGTCTTCAAGTCAGTTGCACTAACTACTAGCCTATAAATTACAAGCAAACGCTCCAATTAATTAAGCGTTTCAAGTGATGCCATATTTTTTCGTCGTAATGATAAATCTTTACTAATAAAGATAGTGGCAATAAAATGTTCATACACTGAAAAAATTTTAAATCTAAAGATGTTGCATTGCAAACGGCAGTCGTATGGGATGAGATGTTCACTGAGTCTTAGGTATAGTTATTAAGGCTTTATCCATTTCTAGGTCCAGCCCAATGCAAATGCCCAACACTTACTCCTTGAACTACGCTCAAATTGATTACGATTGTAAATAGGCACATTAAGATTTTTTTTTATAAAATTTGGCTATCCTAACTTTTCTTATTTCCCAGTTGTAGACCAAAACTTATGGAAGGCGTCCATTTGTTCGATCAGTCATTTCTTTTTTATTTCATTTTAAAGCCATGAAGTCAAACTGCCCGCAAAAACATTTTGTTTGGAACAGCAAACTTTAACGTATTCTATATAATACATGTTCTAATGAATGATTCAACCAAATGACCTAGAGTGAGACTGATGCCAAATGACAACTGTTTTACGCCATCTCATGTAAAACGCTGCGAATGAATTCACCCACTTGCACACTAACATTGTTTTCTTTTCAAGGCTCTAAGATCTTTGGATTTTACTTATTCGTAGCTTTTTCTAATTTTTGGTCGTATTGGAAATTTGAAACACGTAAAGAAATGAAATATTTATGACCATTTGTTTCAGAAAGTTTTTCATGATACATTATTTGTACATTTATTTTCCCCGATGAGCGTGACTTTAAAAAGCAAATGCCTAGGAACTTAGGTTACCTTCTAAAAAGACGCACAATTATATGGCCCGAACTAAAGAAACGGCTCATGTGAAAATCTCAAATTATTACCTTACTTCTTTCTTACTGGGTAATGTAAAATTGTAATGGAAGGGCCTAATAACCATTTTCTTTGCTTTTTAATGCATATTTTTATATATTAAATTCTTATAGTATTATGTTACATATAAACGGGCGCATTGCTTGACTTTAAAAAAAATAATGACAATATTTAATTATTTTCCAAAACAGAAAATTAAAAAAGTGAATTGAATCAAAACACATCGTAACTAGCCAATCGAAAGTACATTTATTTATTACCTTACAGCAACCTTACTAGAGAATGTACATTTCGTTTGTATAATGTTGACATAATGCATCGTTACAAACAGCACACCTAGACTGAACTTTAATTGAACTGATTTTAAAAGCTTAAGTGTACTTTCAAACTCTTTTCAAACTTAAAACTTCCTATAGAGTTTAGAGAAAAAAAAATACTCTAAAAAAGAAGAAAAGTTTTCGAAAAATTCAATTTACTTTAGTGTCAATAAAGCTTCTATCAATAGATTTAACTTAATAGAAAATTTCAATGTTTCTGAAACTTTTAAGCTTCCGCAGGATAATCAAGTTATTCAAATCTTAAAAGCTAATTCAACAAACTAAACAATAAACATTTATATTTAACCTCATACAACTTTCATTGTTGATGCGTGACATTTCCGAAGCTTCACTCGTTCTAACTGACTCTGACATTCCACTCATGTATGTGAGAAAGCTCTTCGAAAGTAGATTGTGTGTGTGTGTGTTTGGACATAAACTATCTACATACAATGCTTTAAAGTCAGTCATAAAGTGCTATTACGTTAGCATTACTTTTTTCTGTTGTTCTTTCTAAAGCTGTCAAAGTTGATGCTTTTTATGGCTGAAACGTTCAGAAACTTCTTAATGCTGCTTAAGATTGCGCATACGTCACGTGTCGCATTTCTATGTAAAATTCGAAAACAAAGAACAAGCAAATGAGATGCTAATCTTGGCAAGTTATCGGCAGCACGTTAAGCATAAGCAGAGATTTTTAAACCTTCGGGGCGTATGAGCGACATGTATTTTAGAGAGTTTGAAATGAGATTGAACTTAAAATGAAAATTTAAACATTTAGTAAAGAAATGTATATTTTTTTATGCTTTTTGACAATATTAACCGTTTTTGTTCTAACTTGCAGTTTTCTCTCGGTAAAGAAATGGCTACTTCGCAAAAAGCATCAAATCGAATTGGCTCGCAAGCGTGGCTGGAAGGGCTACTGGGTCTGTTTGAAGGGCACCACGTTGCTCTTCTATCCGTGTGACTCGCGTGAAGGGCGCAGCGTCGAAGCAGCGCCAAAACATTTAATTATTGTTGACGGTGCGATTATGCAGCCGATACCGGAGCATCCAAAGCGCGAGTATATCTTCTGCTTGAGCACGGCCTTTGGAGATGCGTATCTCTTCCAAGCACCATGTCAGGTGAGTATTTTTTATTATGTTATATGTTGCTGCGTTGCCTTTATGTTTTTATGACTGAAATATATGCATTAAGAGTTAATATTTGTATCCAAATCCTTTTTATGAGTTTAATATTGAAGTTATCTAGGCTTTAATGTGACAAGCGTGAATATTTTCCATATGCTGGCATGTCACATACAAACTCATAAAATTTGTTTGTTTATGTGTGTGAGAGAAAAACGGCACACACCAAACTAACAAACAAGCAAACGTTTTAATGAAATTTCGATTCATGCAATGAATTTCAATTTCTTTTTTATGGTTTTTTTTTTCTTTTTCTTTTTTTCTTTGTATTTGAGTGCGTGCTGGATACAATTTTTACACACACACGCATCTAATCATTAGCTAAATGAAAAAACACAAAATAGGAAAATTATCGACATTTAAAATATTTCGCTATTTATCCATTTTTAAGCCAAACGCTCTTGCAGACGTTGCCAGCATCTTAATGGCGAACATCAAAAGCGTGCTGCTACATGTGTTGAGACAGAGACTGATTGGAAGCATGTGTGCGTGTATGAGAGAGTTATTTGTATACAATAGCTGCAGAACATTTGACATCATTCCTTTCCTTTTCCTTTCTGTTTTAATCCTATTATATAAGTTGATGGTATTGAAGTTGGTTTGAAATCGAATGTATTGGATTTGAATGTGTTTTTTTTTTAGACATTTCTAGACATTTTAGAAAGTATCACAGTTGAAAACTCTGCCTTCTTATAAAGGAAACCGAACGCACCTATCTTGAATGCTTTAAAAATTATAGCTACTCCACTGATTTCTTGGGTGAGAAAATATAAAATTTCTTGAAATATTCTCAATTTTCTTGTTTTCTTTTTTTAAGAAAAAATATACCTGTGCCAATGCTTGAAGAAACAGAGGCCAGCCTTCAGTATCACTTCAAGCGACATTCATCAAACACTCACATATGCAACACTGCATATCTATGTCAAGGCTAGGCTTTCTAAAAATATTTATTAGCATAAAAGAACAGCTACAGAAATAAAAAAAAAACTCTGTCACATGAAAGTTTCTTTTAAAACCAAGCCATGCCAATCCTTAAAGTGCAAAAAGACATGTCTCTGTCCTTGCAAAACTGCTAGAGATAAGATTTTTCTTCCATGGATGCCGTGTATGGCTCGCAGCTTTATTTGCTCTATAGTGCAAAGCATTGAGCATTCAAATAGCATGTTGTATAGTTTAAGAAACAACAACAAAAACACAAACAGTTCATTGCTCGCAGCACATTTTTCTATTTTCTTTAAATACCATTTAAAAACACTAACACACACACACACACAAATTGCATGGCGCTGCTACAAAACATGTGAAGGTGTTGCCAACAGCAACTTAGTGAAGGTCCAAGTGAAGCTCAGCATTCAGGGCTGGACTTGTGTAATTTACTGTTAGGGTATTTCAGGTTTTCTCTTTTTTTTTATGTTGGTCTGCCGCAGACTGGTTTTTCACACCCCAATGATAAAGAGCAGCAGGGATAACAGATGCTTGTAAAAACTGCAGCTAAACAAATAAATGCATGTCGAGGCGTGAGTGTCAGATATAGTATGAGTGTGAGTGAGTGGGTGTGTGTACGTGTGTGCTTAACTTCAATACGCATTTGAATGGCTTTTGAGCTACTTTTTAGTGCAAACTTAAAACTTGTGCACCACGACGTATGTGTGATATTTAATTCGTGATAAATTATTTCAAATTCCTTCTTCTTACACTTAGGAAACCTAACTAATGCTCATGCCTTTAATCTTTCCCATAGGTCGAATTGGAAAACTGGGTCAATAGTATACACAGCGCCTGCGCCGCTGCATTTGCACGTCATCGTGGCAAGACCGGAACATTGCATTTACTGCAGGAGGAAATCTTCCGTTTGGAGAAAGCCATCGAATCGGTAAGTGTAAGTGTGCAAAATAAATCCTCTTCCCACACACACACAATCATATAAGAGCTAAGATTTATAATACATAAGCAAGGATATCCGTGGCTGATTTGGCTTGGTTCTTGCGGCAGCAGATTTCGCAGAAAACGCGCATTTGGCGTCTACGCCCAAAATGCTACTGCATTTCAAAACATAAATCACTGCTGCGGCTTAGGTCACAAAAAGAGTCACGTGTCACAATGATTTATAACAAGTAGTAAAACTTTCCGAGCTGAGCAGCCATTTTTCATATCCTTCATTTTTTTAACTTTAAACAACCACAGAAACGCGCGCGCTTTCTACCCAGAATATGGCAAAAATAATAAAGAATTTAAGACGCCAAAGCTGAACGCAGCATTCTTGACATAGGCGTATAAAAAAAAACCTCCCATCACATAACCTTTCAATGCGCGACAAATCTATTTAAAGTCAGTCAACGTGCGTTAATAACCGCTGCTAATTCCGCCAGTCAGCTGCATGTCATACCGCATAATTAACTCTCAAATTTTATGAATATTTTTGTTTTCCATTATTCTGTGTTGGTGTTGTACTTGCTGCTCCAGACATATACTCGTATAGCAGGAACCACCATCAGTCAGGCAAAACAAAAGGAATGCAGTCACTGGAATTGAGTGGAACCGAAGGATAAATGAAAAAATAAACAAAAATAAAAAAGGTTTAATGCAAACAAAACAAAAAACCGCACCATTTAGAGAAACTAGCGCAAGTTTCGCTCTTGTTTCCGCTCCGCACCCAACTCCAACTGTCATTTCAGGAATTATGGCACACGTTTTACTTGGCGTGTAGCACAACAGCCAACCAAGTCAAATGCTATGCCTTGACTTAGAAGCAAAGGACAATGACATGCTTCAAAAAAACATTTACAAAAATGCAAAAAAAAACCCATTAAAAACAAAACAGCGCTAGTAAAAAAAAAACACATCTATGAGTAGTAAAATCCAGTTAAGAAAAAAAAGAAATCGCTTTCAGCGTTGATTTAAGTTTATTGCTTTGTATGCTCATCAATGTGCGCCTACTTTGAATAGGCTACAGTAGGAGTGCGAAATGGGTTTGGTTGCCGCCTTCTAGCTGTACTTTTAATTTTATTGTTTTTGTTTTTTTTTTTCTTCATGTTTTAATTGCTGGTCATTTAGGAAAGCTTCATTAGACTTAATGTTTTTTTTTTTTTTCTAAGATTTTTTCAAGATTAAAGATAACATAAGATTTATGTTACGGTCCAGTTTATGGAGAATTTTCAATTAAATCTTACAAAAATTGAAGATAGGTAAATGTTTCTACCTCTCTTAATTAAAAAAAAAGAACACAAATACCTATATGTTTATGTGGTTTTCACTCAACATTTAACATTTTTTGTATGAGTTTTTTAATATAATGGTTTTTATCAGAAATAAACTTGAAAAGCCCTCCCAAAACAAACGTGAATGGTATGGAATCGGTGTGTTATGATGGGAATGATATAATTGTAATGGTTTGACGAGTATGTTATGATGGGTATGGCATTAAGGGAATTTTTTTTATTATTTTATTTTCCAAGAGGGAGCCTTCAAAAGACAACCCATGCAAGTGGGAGTGTTCAATTCTAACGCACTGAATCGGGACAATTATAATCTTCAATCCTGTTAAAGCCCTTGGAACTACCGTAATGCATGACTTTGCCAAGTATGGGAACAACACTAAGATGAAAACTGTTTTACTAGAGTTAATGTTCTGAAATTTTAATGTTAATGTTAATGTTAATGTTAATGTTAATGTTAATGTTAATGCTAATGTTAATGTAAATGTTAATGTAAATGTTAATGTTAATGTTAATGTTAACGTTAATGTTAATGTCAATGTTAATGTTAATGTTAATGTTAATGTTAATGTTAATGTTAATGTTAATGTTAATGTTAATGTCAATGTCAATGTTAATGTTAATGTTAATGTTAATGTTAATGTTAATGTTAATGTTAATGTTAATGTTAATGTTTATGTTTATGTTTATGTTAATGTTAATGTTAATGTTAATGTTAATGTTAGTGTTAATGTTAATGTTAATGTTAATGTTAATGTTAATGTTAATGTTAATGTTAATGTTAATGTTAATGTTAATGTTAATGTTAATGTTAATGTTAATGTTAATGTTAGTGTTAATGTTAATGTTAACATGTTAATGTTAATGTTAATGTTAATGTAAATGTTAATGTTAATGTAAATGTTAATGTAAATGTTAATGTTAATGTTAATGTTAACGTTAATGTTAATGTCAATGTTAATGTTAATGTTAATGTTAATGTTAATGTTAATGTTAATGTTAATGTTAATGTTAATGTTAATGTTAATGTTAATGTTAATGTTAATGTTAATGTTAGTGTTAATGTTAATGTTAATGTTAATGTTAATGTTTATGTTAATGTTAATGTTAATGTTAATGTTAATGTTAGTGTTAATGTTAATGTTAATGTTAATGTTAATGTTAATGTTAATGTTAATGTTAATGTTAATGTTAATGTTAATGTTAGTGTTAATGTTAATGTTAACATGTTAGTGTTAATGTTAATGTTAATGTTAATGTTAATGTTAATGTTAATGTTAATGTTAATGTTAATGTTAATGTTAATGTTAATGTTAATGTTAATGTTAATGTTAATGTTAATGTTAATGTTAATGTTAATGTTAATGTTAATGTTAATGTTAATGTTAATGTTAATGTTAATGTTAATGTTAATGTTAATGTTAATGTTAATGTTAATGTTAATGTTAATGTTAATGTTAATGTTAATATTAATGTTAATGTTAATGTTAATGTTAATGTTAATGTTAATGTTAATGTTAATGTTAATGTTAATGTTAATATTAATGTTAATGTTAATGTTAATGTTAATGTTAATGTTAATGTTAATGTTAATGTTAATGTTAATGTTAAAGTTAATGTTAATGTTAATGTTAATGTTAATGTTAATGTTAATGTTAATGTTAATGTTAATGTTAATGTTAATGTTAATGTTAATGTTAATGTTAGTGTTAATGTTAATGTTAATGTTAATGTTAATGTTTATGTTAATGTTAATGTTAATGTTAATGTTAATGTTAGTGTTAATGTTAATGTTAATGTTTATGTTAATGTTAATGTTAATGTTAATGTTAGTGTCAATGTTAATGTTAATGTTAATGTTAATGTTAATGTTAATGTTAATGTTAATGTTAATGTTAATGTTAATGTTAATGTTAATGTTAATGTTAATGTTTATGTTTATGTTTATGTTAATGTTAATGTTAATGTTAATGTTAATGTTAGTGTTAATGTTAATGTTAATGTTAATGTTAATGTTAATGTTAATGTTAATGTTAATGTTAATGTTAATGTTAATGTTAATGTTAATGTTAATGTTAGTGTTAATGTTAATGTTAACATGTTAATGTTAATGTTAATGTTAATGTTAATGTTAATGTTAATGTTAATGTTAATGTTAATGTTAATGTTAATGTTAATGTTAATGTTAATGTTAATGTTAATGTTAATGTTAATGTTAATGTTAATGTTAATGTTAATGTTAATGTTAATGTTAATGTTAATGTTAATGTTAATGTAAATGTTAATGTAAATGTTAATGTTAATGTTAATGTTAACGTTAATGTTAATGTCAATGTTAATGTTAATGTTAATGTTAATGTTAATGTTAATGTTAATGTTAATGTTAATGTTAATGTTAATGTTAATGTTAATGTTAATGTTAATGTTAGTGTTAATGTTAATGTTAATGTTAATGTTTATGTTAATGTTAATGTTAATGTTAATGTTAATGTTAGTGTTAATGTTAATGTTAATGTTAATGTTAATGTTAATGTTAATATTAATGTTAATGTTAATGTTAATGTTAATGTTAATGTTAATGTTAATGTTAGTGTTAATGTTAATGTTAACATGTTAATGTTAATGTTAATGTTAATGTTAATGTTAATGTTAATGTTAATGTTAATGTTAATGTTAATGTTAATGTTAATGTTAATGTTAATGTTAATGTTAATGTTAATGTTAATGTTAATGTTAATGTTAATGTTAATGTTAATGTTAGTGTTAATGTTAATGTTAACATGTTAATGTTAATGTTAATGTTAATGTTAATGTTAATGTTAATGTTAATGTTAATGTTAATGTTAATGTTAATGTTAATGTTAATGTTAATGTTAATGTTAATGTTAATATTAATGTTAATGTTAATGTTAATGTTAATGTTAATGTTAATGTTAATGTTAATGTTAATATTAATGTTAATGTTAATGTTAATGTTAATATTAATGTTAATGTTAATGTTAATGTTAATGTTAATGTTAATGTTAATGTTAATGTTAATGTTAATGTTAATGTTAATGTTAATGTTAATGTTAATGTTAATGTTAATGTTAATGTTAATGTTAATGTTAATGTTAATGTTAATGTTAATGTTAATGTTAATGTTAATGTTAATGTTAATGTTAATGTTAATGTTAATGTTAATGTTAATGTTAATGTTAATGTTAATGTCAATGTTAACGTCAATGTTAATGTTAATGTTAATGTTAATGTTAATGTTAATGTTAATGTTAATGTTAATGTTAATGTTAATGTTAATGTTAATGTTAATGTTAATGTTAATGTTAATGTTAATGTTAATGTTAATGTTAATGTTAATGTTAATGTTTATGTTAATGTTAATGTTAATGTTAATGTTAATGTTAATGTTAATGTTAATGTTAATGTTAATGTTAATGTTAATGTTAATGTTAATGTTAATGTTAATGTTAATGTTAATGTTAATGTTAATGTTAATGTTAATGTGGCGTCCGTGGCGTAGTTGGTTGAAGTGCGTGGCCGCTATGTCAAAGAACCTGGAGACCCAGGTTCGAACCCCAGCAGCGACAGAAAATTATTTGAATTAAAATAATTTTTCTGTACTGCCGCCACCTCTCTGCAGACAATGGCAAACCTCAGAGAGTAATCAAAATGCCATGTAAAGATTCTTGAGAACGAGAATATTCCGTTCATCGCCGTTCGGAGTGGGCGTTAAACATATAGATCCGGTTCTCGGTCAATTGTGTACAAACTTAATAACACGCACAACACAATTGATCATAAGAAGCTAGGTCAAAGTCCTTTCAAGGGCTGAAATGGCCAGTTATTTATTTATTATTTATAATGTTAATATTAATGTTAGTGTTAATGTTAGCAAAAGTTAAACTCTTCGCAGTTCATCGATTATTATTCTAGCCAGAAAGCTGACCACAAATCAGTTTGCTTCGTTGGGTGACCATAATTTTGCTGCGTCGCCATTCCGCCGAGGCTATGATATGGAAATTTTTATTCATCACACTATCAATTCAGTAGTAAATTCTTTATCCACTTAAAGATCTTTTTCGGTATAAATTGGTCCCTTTTTTATGAATGCAGTTCAAATATTTGTTTTTTTTATTTTTCTTTTTTTGACGGTTCTGCCTTAATGATTGTCTACCAAGTCTGACTTCTTTCAAAAGACCATCAATTGCAATTCATACCACCAATATGACTCCATCTTCATGGATAACCTCCTCCACCTTTCAAAAGGTCCACTTTTTCCTTCATCTTATTCGTTTCGTTAAAACGAAGTAGTTGATAGAAGTACTTTCTTGGTCTAAATACATACTTTTGAGACCATAAGTAATGGGTAACACGCTTTAAACAACAATGCCTTTAAATTCGTAATTTATGTATTATATGTTTCGAATTCAAACGCCTTCTGTTACTATTGCATTAAGTTTTATTAAATTTTTTCTTTATTTTTCTACCAATTTTTGCTTTACTTTCGAATTTCCGCTTCAAAAAAGCATTAAATAAAAATGGAATAATTGTAAAAATTTCCGCCGTCCAGGCCGCAGTTGTCGCCGGATACGCCTTTGTGTGCGCTAATTGCTTTGCGACGCACTACCACAGACACCAACTAGCGCCATGAAAAGAATTGTCATTTTGTGCCCAGGCAGGCTTTCAGCAACGCCCACCAAAACGCCCTTGGTCAGTGCGAAACACAAGCTTGCACTCCCATCCACCGCCTTCTCCGCATTTCACTCGCTGATTTTCATTGTAGCCGCTCGCATGCTTTTGTTCACGTTTTGTAGGCTCTCAGCCGCAGCAGCACTCAGCATTTGCCAAAAAGTCAAAAATTTTAAATTTTTTTTTTTCTTCTGCACCCACACACTCACACACACTCACATGTGCTGCATGAGAACCGCTTCGCTTGTAACGATGTTAAGTGTTTCTCGTGCTACAATGTTGTTTGTGTTTGTGTTTTTGTTTTTGTTATTTTCGTTGTTCGCTCTTACAGTGGGCTCCATTTTGTTTGTGCCTGTATGAGTTTGTGTATATTTATATATATTTTTATATATGTATGCATATATTTTTAACATGTCACTCGACACGACCTATTTTCGCACATAAACTTTAGTGTGGTTGCGTGTGTGTGTATGTGTGTGCGTGAGCGAGTGTTTTTAATTTCTTGCACCAACACACTCGCATATGCTCTAGCACACTAGAAGCAAGAAAAAACAATATGTGAAGGCGAAAAATTGTATGGTCCATATGCTCCAAAGTGTTTTTTAATTTCGATAAAAACACAACAAAAAACTATGCATTTTTTTAATCTGTACAACAACTTTACAACAAATCTGTACAAAATCCCAAAATAAACTCAGCCTCAAGTTGCAAACTCTTGCCCAACTTCTTTTGATTTGGCTTGGCAAGAGCCCAGTCTTACACTTGAGATTTCATCGCTGATATCATGTTTAACCGCTGTTGCTGCTCTTTGCTTTATACTTCGTGTGTGGGCGTTATGGCCGAAATCCATTCGATGCCAGTTTTTTCTTAATTAAATTCTTAACGCACATGGCCACAGTTTAATTTTTGTTTTTTTTTTTTTCTATATAGTTCTGCAAAGCTTTTATTAATTTTTAAAATTAATTTCAAGCCAAAATTCAAAGTGTTCTTTCAAAATTGCCTAAATAACTGATATTATTTAAGCACTGACAGCTGATATCCTGTTGGCTGTTTTGAGGTTTAAATTTATATCCTTCCCTTTCACAAGGTCTGCCACTTCTGTTCATTGCTTGCTCCATTTCCATTCCATATCCTTTACTTATTACTTACTCTCTGTCGCTTTGACATGAATTAACAAAAAAATAAAAAAAGGGAAGCTTAAGAAAATGTGTCTTCGCCACATGCAACACAGTTGCAACTCGACCAGCAACACATGCATTTATTTTGATTTGTAAGAATTTGTCCTGAAATAGAATTGATTTTGTGAGTTTGCCATGAAAACTTCATTCTTCTTTTATGCTCTCTTTTATCTTTGCTAGCCGCAAGGAATAAGATAATCTTTTCACTCACACGCCCATACACAAACACACACAGACACACTTTCATACCGGAGTTAACCAAAACTATTTAACAACACTTCACTCCAATAAGATATTTTCTGATTAAAAATCCTTTAAAATTAAAAGCGAAAGAATGTTCCTTGATCCCTAAGGATTTAATTTCCTATTAAATGCTCGCATTTCTCTTTCAACAGCTTCTTTCTTAATCTGTGTGAACAAGTCTTAATTAGTGCTGAAATATTTTCTACTTTGATCTCAAAGCTTTTTATTCTAATGAACAAATTAGTTGGTTGCAGTGCAGCAGCAAAGAAGCTTTTTGGTGCAAAAACAGCACAAAGGAAATTTATTTTCATTCAATTCTACTTGATGGTTTTTTTTTTCTTTTTTGGCTACTTTCATTTAAGTGGTAGTTCGATTGAAAGGGAGCAACAGTGTTGCCCTTAAATCAATGTTTTTTTTTCAAAGTTTCTTACAGTTAAATTTGAACTTATAAATAAATAACTTAATTTCATCATGCAATAATTTTCAAAACGGTGCCAATTAATCTTTACTGAGTTTTTCCTTATTTGTTGACCAGCTTTTAATATACTGAATATATTTAAATATATTTTTTACATCCATTTTGGATTCACATAATTATTAGTATACAGTTAGTTGTCCTGAAGTACCCATAAAAGCAACCCGTTTTGGTAATTGACTAATTAATTCTGTTGTGGAACTCATTTTTCTGCGCTTGTAGCCAAAGTTGAAATAATGCGAGTATTTTTTTTTTTTATTTTTACAAAGTATACCCAAAAAATAACAACAAAATTAGCAAATTGCTATTTTTCTGCTTCATAATTCATATTTATTTTGCTCTTGCTGAGCTCATCAAATACATTAATCCTGGCTGCATGTCCGCTCTTTTTCCTTTTTGGTTTTATTTGTGTGGATTTTTCTAATTTTGTCTCACGCTGTGATCACTCATAAAAAAACAAGAGAAATTTAAAAGAAAAAAGGATAACAACAAGAAAACAAACAAAGTTATAAATTGAAGCGACGACTGTGCTTAAAATGAAGCACAGCTCAAAGCTTTCACGAAGTTCGCTGATGGACTCGTTGCAATTTTGATGCGTTGTCATAACTTCTTACAATTTGAAGTTGTGAGTTGTTTAAACTTATCTCAGTAAAAAGCTTTTGTTTTGTAGATTGGCAGGCATCTTCACAGCAGTTGTTCTTATGATGTTGTGGTGGTAAATTATAAATAAATAAGCTTACTTTTTGCGAACTCCTAAGGAGGTCTTACAAAAAGTTTTTCATTATTACTGAAATGAAAGCTGAAATATAAGCTTTTATTAGATAATTGAGAGTTTGTAAGCTCTCCTTGTTTTATTTTTTACAGATTTTTTAGTAAATTTATCGAAACTGTATGAGTTGAACAGATCCAAAAAGTTGGAGAAAAAAAACAGTTGACAAAATTTATTTTAATATCAATGCTATGTGAGTTTACAAAATCTATTTCAAGCAGAATAAATATCACTTCACTATTTTTATATTTATACTAGATGATATACCCGGTTTTACTTGGGCGACTTACACTTTGTGCCTTGGCCGCCACGTTTTTATATTTAACCATTTATACCCAAATTTTTGACCTTTTGACGTAGAATACGTCATTCTCGGAGGTAAGTAGGGTGGTTGATAGTGATCAGGTGTTGGTATTTATATCACTTTTTGAGCCTTTGGTGGGCCTAAAGTACTGATCGTACAATGTTGATGTTAGCACTTTTTGGTCTGCTTGATCCTCAATGCGACAAAAATTCATGTTAGAACTCTCTAACTTATGTAAATTTTACACAATTATATGAAATATAAAGCCAACATTTGATGCTTTTGTTTGCTTAAACTTGCTACCTATTTATCGACAGTTTCCGGTTTTATTGACAAAACCATAAAATTTGTATGGGAGCCCCCCTAAGGAGTGGTCGGAGGGAATAGGTGTCAAAGGCAAAAATGTTCCTTTTGCAAAAGTAATGGGGTCCGTCATACATATTAACCCTCTCCGGTACTCTCTTAAAGGTCATATGCTCAGGTGTATAGAATAAATATACAAAAACCATAAAATTTGTATGGGAGCCCCCCTAAGGAGTGCTCGGAGGAAATAGGTGTCAAACGCAAAAATGTTCCTTTTGTAAAAGTAATGGGGGTCGGTGATACATATTAACCCTTTCCGGCACAAACACAATAAAATTTGTATGGGAGCCCCCTAAATAGTGGTCGGAGGGAATAGGTGTCAAAGGCAAAAATGTTCCTTTTGCGAAAGTAATGGGGTCGGTCATACATATTAACCCTCTCCGGCACTCTCTTAAAGGTCATATGCTCAGGTGTATGGAATAAATATACAAAAACCATAATATTTGTATGGGAGCCCCCCTAAGGAGTGGTCGAAGGGAATAGGTGTCAAAGGCAAAAATGTTCCTTTTGCAAAAGTAATGGGGGTCGGTGATACATATTAACCCTTTCCGGCACAAACACAATAAAATTTGTATGGGAGCCCCCTAAGGAGTGGTCGGAGGGAATAGGTGTCAAAGGCAAAAATGTTCCTTTTGCAAAAGTAATGGGGTCGGTCATACATATTAACCCTCTCCGGCACTCTTTTAAAGGTCATATGCTCAGGTGTATGGAATAAATATTATGATAAATATTTTTTAAAAAAGATGTCATCAAAAGCGAATTGAATAATTCTACGTCTTGTGTTACGACATAGTCGAAACTACTGTATCTTTTTTGTCATCGCCAAACATACTAAAGTCCTCAGATTCATCAAACACCTTAAATTTTTAAGGTAAATAATCTGCCATTTTGGTGAAATAGAAAAAAACAAATAAATCAAAAATGAAAGTGCTGGCTTTGAAAATTAATAACTCGGTCATGTTACAAAGGATTGCATTACCTTTTTTTTATTTCAAATGTTGATTAATTCAATCGTGTTTCAACCTTGTTCATTTTCTTTTCACTTCTAATTTTTATAATTTTCCAAAAAAACGAATTTCTTTATTTCGCCAAAAGCTTTGGTAAGAATATTTGTTGCTGGAAAAATATTGAAAACCAAAAGTCTCTTTTTTAATGTTCCTTCATATGGTATGCATAAATGTAGGGTTTATTTAAAGTTTCTATCGCTAAAATTTAAAAACGTATTATACGATCGAAAAATCAAGCCTATCATAAAAACTTAAGATTTTTTTTTGTTTATTTTTATTTCTTTTGTATTTTTGTAATTTTGTTTGCATAAAACCTTAGGGTGTAGTGAAAGAATCATAACAATTTCTCAATTTTTTCTGAGTTATATTGTCAAATACCGCTTTAAACACTCACAACAACAACAGCGCCACCTGCCGGGGCGAACTTAAAACTAAACAATTTACAGACCCAGACGCACACACAAACACCAAATTTCATCAAAATCGGCCCAGCCGTTTAGGAGGAGTTCAGTGACATAGCCATGTACAGAAGAATTTTCTGTATAAAGATGTTTAAATTCATGTTTTGATCCTTAATGTGAGCACTTTATGGTTTGACTCTTTGACGTTTCAGTTCCCTTCCTTCCTAAGAACAAGAAAAAACAAAAGCTCTGCAGCATAGCCTTGGACTCAACATGTTAATCAAAACTTTCAAATTTCTTCTATTTAATCGACAAAAAATGTAAACATTTTAGATTACTTTTAAATTAAAAAAAAAAGAAAATACCAACCTTTAGGCTGAAAATATTTAAAATCCATTTTGTAGGATTTTTTCTTTTATCTGTTTATTTTCTCTGTTGATTTTAAGCAGCTTAGCTTCAAACTCAAATGTTAAATCACAGAAATTTAAAGCATACCTTAAGGCTGCTTTTATGGCTCCACTCTAAGATTTGTATCTGAATATATAGTATATGCATGTGTAGGTGTAAGGGTTGGTCTTCCAGCGCTAACCACATATGAATTAAAAACTAGCCAAGAGCTTAAACTAACGTCCATGATGCCCACCCTCCCTGGTCATGTCTTCTATCTTCATCATCACGAAAGTATCAACTGAGCATTGGCCGGAAGTTGAACCGAAGCACATCCGGTCAAAGCCATAGTGAGTGTATGCAATAAAGTGGTTGCCAGGAAGCAAGCCAAAAGTGTTGTTAACTACAAATTAAATTTGTCACAATTTGCACAGAATGAGTGCGAGTACAAAATTCATGAGGACTAAACACAAAAAAAAACTAAAAAGGATAAAGTTCAAATGCGCCAGAAGGCACAGTTTTGTGCAAGAATTTCTAATTGAGTTCGTCATGTGTCGTACATATGTTGTTTTTGTGCCTAGAACAAGGAACTGTTAAGTGTGACTGCGTGCGTTGTGTGACACTTAATTTTATTGGCTTTAAGGATTTGGGCACTTGGCATATGTGTGACATATATAAAGTAGGAAACATTTTTCGATTCACTCTAGCAAAATAATAAAAAACTTGAAGTTCTTCTGAGCTTTTTTGAAACTTTACAATTTCGCTTTAATGAGAATTCATCGTTTTTCAACAAGATTTAAATGTTTTTTATGTGTACACTTCTGCTTCTTGCATATTCGTGTCTACTCTGCATAATGAAAAATGTCAGCTGGTACCCACGCATACAGACTCACTCACACACAGAAGCACATACGAACGCTTAGAATCGCCGCATTGAGCTTGCAGATGTGCACATTGAAAGCATAAATAATTAGAGCGTAAAAACCAGCGCAAATGCAACACTGTTTTTTCTAACTCTTTCTTTCTTTCTTTTTTTTTTTTCTTTCTTTCTTTGCACATTTCTTTCAACTTTTGCTTTGTTTGAAGAAAATAAAACAAGCAAACAAATAAAAATAAAAAAAATAACCTGTCTAAAGACTGACACACATGCATGTAGCTACACAAATGCATTAAAAAATATATATGTATGAAATAACAGTAAAGCAGTAAAACTTCTTGTGTAGCCACAAAAGGTGAAACGCTCAAAAATGTTAAGTTTAAAAAGTGTAAAAAATAAGGCCAGCAACGGCACAAGCCAACGAATAACATTTTATTGCAAAAATTAAGAAAGAAAATGGAGTTCATGCTAGAAACACAGACTCATACACACACACACACACACTGCAACACTTTAATGCTTACTTCTATGCACAGTAATTCAGTGCTGCCTCTTTATTTGTTGTTACTTCCATGTTGCATTCATGTTTAGGCCGCTTTCATTACGAAAATGAAAAAATTAA
Source organism: Pherbina coryleti (assembly GCA_943735915.1). Taxonomy (NCBI): domain Eukaryota; kingdom Metazoa; phylum Arthropoda; class Insecta; order Diptera; family Sciomyzidae; genus Pherbina; species Pherbina coryleti. Next base: position 132,960,948 of record OX030952.1, read on the forward strand.
GAAATTTGCAAAAAAAAAAAAATAATGTTAACAAAATATTTTTTTAAAGGAACAATCCAAATGTCAGCCATACTTAACAAAATGGCGCTCAACTTTTTCTTCAACCAAGTGTCACTTAAGTGTGCCTTTTATACTTTTAGGAATTTTCACTCCTCACTTTTCTGATTTTTCAGTGCTTTCAACCTTATTGTTGCCTATCATCACAACAACTACGATAACTACTGCTACTACAACTACTTAGGCTTCTTTTGTGACCAGCACTGAAGCTGATTCTCCTTCTTCTTCTTCATCACCTCTCTGCTCATTTTTTGCCTTTTGAGTCAAATATTTTTTAAGTGACTTGGCATGTCAGTCATTTGAACAGTCAAGCAAACAAGTTGATGCCATCCATCAAACTCACACAATGATAATAAAAGCTCTAGTTGTTCTTGCTGTTGTTGTTTGTGGCAGCAACAAAAGCAAAAGAACACAAGTTATGTTGGGCACACAAAATTGTGTCAGGATGACGAACATAACATTTTCCATATGGCATTAATATGTCAAAAATATTGGAAACGGGAATTGATTTTGAAAATCTTTTAACCCAACTGTTTTAAAGCTATTCAGATATTATTGCAGGGACGAAATTTTTATATCTGCTATTTTTCAGCAGAGATTTTGATTTTGACAAGTTCAGTCTTAGTGACTTTTCGCTGATTTTTCAATGATATTATTTTGATTTGCTCAAAGCTATTCATTGGCAATCTTAGAGTCATACCTTTTATAACAGTTTCTATCAGAGCTTCTGATTTTGATGAATCCGGTTCAAACTCCATTTTCGGTTATTTTTCAAATATTTCCTCCCCTTATTTATTTATAGGAGTTTGACTTTCGTGCACTTACGTATTGAATAATCAACTCGTAAAGTTTGGGAATCATAGAGAAATCCTCGAAACAGTTTGAGAAGCATCGCAGTAAGAGTCTTAGAAGCAGTATAGAGAATGATTCAAAAGAAGCACTGAATCGTTTCACTAGTCTTACAAGTGCTCTATAATTTACTCAAACATTTTGGAAGCACTGTAGTAATTATTGAGAAAGCACTGAAAATATAAATGTTAAAATATATAAGTATTGAGGTAAATATTAAAATTAACAGTTTAAAAAGCTCTTCGGTAAAACTAAATCTAAGATTATTAGTAGAGTAGTACCGCATCAGAGTATTATTAAGGGAATGGTTGATATAACTAAAAATACCAACCAGTATTTTTTACCGTTACTCAAGTGAAAATTTATAATTTACTCTTCTTATAGTCCTTATCATTGATTGATGATATTTAATTTACCTAACCCTGATCCTGATTTTCAATCAGCATAGCAAAAATATTTTTTCGGGATTGTTTTAATATTTATCCTCACTTCTATTTTGCTAACTTTTTTCACGACTTCAACACATATATAAAGCTCTTAAGCTTCAAATATATCTGGTCCTTAATGAAATTTCAAAAACTTTCACGCCAAACATATGCCAACAGTGGCCGTCGTCACCAAAATGTTGCCATCAAAAGTGCTCCCGGAAGACATCAAAAATTCAAACCAAACGAGTGGCAGCACAGGCTGGCCACTAGGCATTTAAACAGCATCAGCATAGCTGAGCAAGATCATAAGTAAAGTGAAGTTGACTGACGGAAGTCCTTTGAAATATCGCACAAACACAGACAAATAATATAAAAGCACATTTGCACACACATTTTAGCAGCTTAAAATTAAGTCGTCTTCAGGCGATGCTGACGACATTTAGTCGTCAACGTTTAAGGCGTTGTTGAGCGGGAGGCGCTACATAAATTGCAGTGATAATTACTAGCAAGACTAAAGGAGGTGTGATGTAAGGCACTTGATTATTTTTCGATTTTTAATTTTATTTTATTTTTTTTTTTAGAGAGTTTCAATGAACCTTAAAAAATATGTAAATCTTTCAAAATAGTTTTTATATAAAATATGTTGCTCATGTTATTGAGTTGTTTTATCACAAAATCTCTCAGTTCACAAAATTGCTCAAAATGGTTATCATTTTGGATAAAACATCACACAAAAGCGCAACATCAAAGAAAACACTCACGTGCTCAAACGAGCTGCAATTGTTGCCCGTCGACAATGATATTTAATGACCGCTGTGTCTGTGTGGGTAAATGTGTGGTGACTATGCTTGTGTTGGTCAATATGCGCGTGCAATTGTTTGAATTGTAGCAAATGCTTGTTTGCTTACAACAACAACTAAAACAACAATAACAACAACAATTGCACTTCAAGTCAAAAGCAACACAGGAAAATTTGCTCAGTTTGCATTTTAAGATTTAACTGCGATTTGATCCTTTTTTTCGTATGTAAAACAAACTCGAACTCTGCTGATTTCCCTTGTCGATTATTTAAGATTTCGTCTTTCCAACAAACCTAAAAAAAATACCAAAAAAACTTCAGGCAGAATTCACAGCAAGGCTTGAATAAATTTTGTTGGATTCTTTATTTTAGCCACGCAGACTACTATGGACAAATTTTGAGTGTGTGCATGTGACATAAAAGCCTTGATTTCCTTCATCCTGTTTTTAGCAGCTATTTCAGTTTTATTGACACACTTTTCCAAAATTTTTGACTCGAAATTGTTTTGTCATCATTTACAAAATTTTAAATTTAACAAAATGCTATATCCTCCTTTTTTAACTGTCTGAGATGAAGTATGAGATTCGTTCATTCTTGTCTTATATTTTAAAGAGAGCATTTTTGAAAGCAACAAGCAAGCTAACTTGAGTAAATAATGAAATTTCGTTTAAGTCAAATAAACAAACTGACACGAACACATAAACCTTCTCTTTGTTATTTTGCGCTTCTATCTTGTGTCAATCTCTTGTTCCATCTCACAAATCTTGTGATTTAATCTCTTAAAAAGACTGAAAAACCTTCTTGTAATTCCTTATAAAATGTATAAGTTCTTGCTTACCCAAGATTGTAACTTCTTTTGAAACGGTCTGGCATGTCCGTCCAAGCTTACTTTAATGCTTTGAGATTAAGTTTTTTTTTAAATCCGTAACTTTTAATTGTTCAAACATCTTGTTTAAATTTACTGTCCTACATGTTGGCTCTTTTTATTTCTTTTCCAATTGTTTTGTTGTTGTTTTTTTTTTTTTTTTTTGTCATTAAAGCACTATAAAAGCTTTATCACATATTTGTCAGTTCTTATCCTGTCAGGCATGCTTTTAATTTTATTGTTTATTTCGTAATTTATTCCTCTTGCTATGTGGCACCAAGCAACCCACTAGGAACGAATAATTAAAAATATGTCGCAAAAGACACACACAAACACATTTTCACACACATATATATAGATGCAACAATAAAAATTTATTGTCAAAAATTTTTGCTTCACAGAACCACAACGACAACACATAACGACAGCAATACTAACGATTATTACAAAAACAACAACAACGACAACAACAACCACAACCAGCCCAAAGAACTGTTCAGGGAATTATTTTTGCTTGTGTTACTAAGCGTTTGTAAATGTTTCCTTGGGGTCATCTTTTAGGCAAAAATAAAGCCTTGATTTTCACAAGAAGTTGTTTTTATGCTTATGTCAGAGCGGCTGTTTGAAAGTCAACGAGCGTAAAAGCGCGTAGGTATTAAAATTTCAGGCATGAGTTGATGAGCTGATGACCACCTATGATGTTTCTTGCGTTGACTAACATGATAGATTTTGACATAGAAAGTATCAAAGAAGGGAAACATATGAAAAATAAGAACCTTTATAAGAACTGGAGCAATATGTATGTTTGGAGCAGTGCTGCTCACTACATGGTTTCCCATAGCCCGCTGGCATCGTGTGTTGTTGAGCTTTTGCACACGAAGTAGCAATCGGCTCACTGTGTTTGTACACTGCGTAAAAATTTGGTTTTTCTGATGTGCTTTAAATTTCAAGTCAGTATGCTTTGAGCGTTCATGTGGTTAGGGTGTTGTTCGCTGTTTTATTTATGAATATATGTGACCCGGTCTACGAAAAGGGACCTTCGGTGTGAAAATATCATTTTTCACTTTTTTGGCGATTCGGATAGACTAATGTGTGCTCTTTCTAATGGCGCAAAGCAGAAGTTTCCAACTCGCCTAAATAAATAAATGTGACCCGGTCTACGAAAAGGGACCTTCGGTGTGAAAATATCATTTTTCACTTTTTTGGCGATTCGGATAGACTAATGTGTGCTCTTTCTAATAGCGCAAAGCAGAAGTTTCCAACTCGTAAAGAAATTTTCCAAAAAAAGAGCAGAAATGAGTGAAAATGAAAAAAAATTGGACATTGAATTATAACATCATAAACATAAACAGCTGTTTTCTCGAAAACTTGTTTTTACACCGAAGGTCCCTTTTCGTAGACCGGGTCACATATGTAAATATATTGCAATGTTTCAGGAAAAGCATTAATACATTCTTGCTTGATGTTTTCTATGTTAAAATAGCAAAAAACAAACACAAAAATAAAAAATAAATGATTATATTGAAAATCAATCACTCGACAAGAGTTCCTTGCACCAAATGTTGTGAGAGCTTTTAACAACTTCTTGTTTCAGTGTAAAGCTGTGCATTCGGAAAGCTCTCTTTGTTGTTGTTTGAACCTTGCGTTGATCACCACTGGTTTGGAGTGATATCATATCTGTTTTATTTGTAAAATTAAAGACTATTAAGCACTGAAAATGCCATCCAATCTTCAACTCTTCCAATTTTCCGGCTTAATAATTTGTTTGGCTTGTTTGCTGATTAATGAACCGAAAACAATAGGCTTTGTGTACCTGATCACTTGCTTCAACCTCACTCTCAACCTCATTCTCCAACTCAAGCTCAAACCCACAATCAAAATCAAGCTTAAGCTCAAACTCAAAATCAAACTCAAACTTTAATTTAAACTGAAACTCGAAATCAAACTTAAACTCAAAATCAAACTTAAAATCAAACTAAAAATCAAACTAAAAATCAAATTCAAAATCATGCTCAAACTTAAACTTAATCCCGAAATTAAACCCAAGCTCAAGCTCAAAATCAAACTCAAACAATATACCAAACTTAAACTTAAACTCAAACTGAAACTCAAATGAAACTCAAACTCAAACTCAACCTCACACTCAAACTCAAACTGAAACTCAAACTCAAACTCAAACTCAAACTCAAACTCAAGCTCAAGCTCAAGCTCAAGCTCGAACTCAAACTCATATCCAAACTCAAACTGAACTCAAACTTAAACTCAAACTCAAACTCAAACTCGAACGCAAACTCAAACTCAAACTCAAACTCAAACTGAAACTCAAACTCAAACTCAAACTCAAACTCAAACTGAAACTGAAACTCAAACTCAAACTCAAACTGAAACTGAAACTCAAATCCAAACTCAAACTGAAACTCAAACTCAAACTCAAACTTAAGATCAAACTCAAACTCAAACTCAAACTCAAACTCAAACTCAAACTCAAACTCAAACTCAAACTCAAACTCAAACTGAAACTCAAACTGAAACTCAAACTCAAACTCAAACTCAAACTCAAACTCAAACTCAAACTGAAACTCAAACTGAAACTCAAATGAAACTCAAACTCAAACTCAACCTCACACTCAAACTCAAACTGAAACTCAAACTCAAACTCAAACTCAAACTCAAACTCAAGCTCAAGCTCAAGCTCAAGCTCGAACTCAAACTCAAATCCAAACTCAAACTGAACTCAAACTTAAACTCAAACTCAAACTCAAACTCAAACTCAAACTCAAACTCAAACTCAAACTGAAACTCAAACTCAAACTCAAACTCAAACTCAAACTCAAACTCAAACTCAAACTCAAACTCAAACTCATACTCAAACTCAAACTCAAACTCAAACTCAAACTCAAACTCAAACTCAAACTCAAACTCAAACTCAAACTCAAACTGAAACTGAAACTCAAATCCAAACTCAAACTCAAACTCAAACTCAAACTCAAACTCAAACTCAAACTCAAACTGAAACTCAAACTGAAACTCAAACTCAAACTCAAACTCAAACTCAAACTCAAACTCAAACTGAAACTGAAACTCAAATCCAAACTCAAACTGAAACTCAAACTCAAACTCAAACTTAAGATCAAACTCAAACTCAAACTCAAACTCAAACTCAAACTGAAACTCAAACTCAAACTCAAACTCAAACTCAAACTCAAACTCAAATCCAAACTCAAACTGAAACTCAAACTCAAACTCAAACTTAAGATCAAACTCAAACTCAAACTCAAACTCAAACTCAAACTGAAACTCAAACTCATACTCAAACTCAAACTCAAACTCAAACTCAAACTCAAACTCAAACTCAAACTTAAACTCAAACTCAAACTCAAACTCAAACTCAAACTCAAATTGAAACTTAAACTCGAACTCAAACTGAAACTCAAACTCAAACTCAAACTCAAACTCACACTCAAACTCAAACTCAAACTGAAACTCAAACTCAAACTCAAACTCAAACTCAAACTCAAACTGAAACTGAAACTCAAATTCAAACTCAAACTGAAACTCAAACTCAAACTCAAACTCAATCTCAAACTTAAACTCAAACTCAAACTCAAACTCAAACTCAAACTCAAACTCAAACTCAAACTCAAACTCACACTCAAACTCAAACTCAAACTGAAACTCAAACTCAAACTCAAACTCAAACTCAAACTGAAACTCAAATCCAAACTCAAACTGAAACTTAAACTCAAACTCAAACTCAAACTCAAACTCAAACTCAAACTCAAACTCAAACTCAAACTCAAACTTAAACTCAAACTCAAACTGAAACTCAAACGCAAACTCAAACTCGAACTCAAACTCAAACTGAAACTCAAAGTCAAACTCAAACTCAAACTCAACTTCAAACTCAAACTGAAACTCAAACTCAAACTCAGACTCCAACTCACTCTCAAACTCAAGCTCAAATTCAAACTCAAACTCAAACTCAAACTCAAACTCAAACTCAAACTCAACATCAAGCTGAACTTTAACCTCACCCTTAAAGTTTCTTATCTATTGATTTTATGCTATGTCTGTCTACACAGAGATTTTAGTTTAAATTTGGTTTTAAGTTAACTATAGCTTTTAACACAGAGAAGCGTCAGCAGAATTGTGTTTAGTGTGATATGTCTTTGTTTACTTTTGTGTAAATAGTATTTACACGTATTTTTTTACTCATATTTTTTCGGCACATCCACACATGTGAGTTCTTCGTGCGCTGCGCATATCGGAATTTTGTTCGCTCTGTAATGATGTGCAGACCTCATTTTCAACAAGCATTTTTATAAGAACAACAGCATACTTTTAGACATTTCTCAAATTTTGATAAACATAGAAACAAAGCTAAGTTTAGTTGAGTTTCATTCTTCGTATTAAAGATAGATCTTGTCCTTAAATATCACTTTGGGTTAATTTTCGTCTACAGATTTGAGGTTTAGAGATTAGGGTTGATGATATATGAGTTACACGATTTGAAAATTATTCTCAACAAAAAATAAAATATGCTAGTTAGTTTTAGTGTCAGTTTAAAATTTAGCAAATTTTTTTTTTAATTTTTCTAAATAAAAGGTATTTTCTTAGTCCTAGATTGCTCAAAGAGTTGAATATAATAATAATATAAAAGCAATGTATAAAGACGATATTAATATCTGTGTGAATGACATCTTCCAGTTATAAGTTATATAACCTACTACCCCACCACAGCCCATAAAATAAAAGGTATGAATATTTTTAACTTTTCGCAAAATATAAAAATATCGGAGAATAATTTAAAACCTAAATTCAAAAACCCAGCTGCTGCGAATTGTGATGAAAATATTACATGATTTTACAATTAGTTTTCAATTTCAACTTAAATCAACGTAACGATTTTTTTTTGTTTGTGTTTTAAACCTACCAGATTTAAAAATTAATAAAACCAAATAATGCAATATTAAAATGATCGGAACTCGTCACAATTTCCCTGGAAAGCATTCAAAGCTGAAATGAAAAATATAGGACAGAGTACATATGAAATATATGTCTAGGTATGCATGCATATGTGTGCGATAAAACAAATAATAAACACATGCAAACACACACACGCTTAACCTGCATTTTTTTAGTAACGATACTAAAATATTTTAATTTCGCTGTAAATAAAAACAAGCAAACATAACAAAAAAAACAACCCTTTGTTTCACATGAAAGCAAACAAAATATATTTGTAAGTATTGAAATATTGAAAATAAACAACACCTGTAAAACTTACACAAGCTTACATATAAGCCATAAAAATGCAACAACAACAACATCTACAACAGCAACAACTTACGACAAACTGCAAATATGCAAAAAAATCACGCTCCTGTGCCAATCGGCAGGAATAAAAATAGGTGATTTAATAGAAAAAAGCTAAAAATAGCAACAATGCAACAACAACAACAATACACAGCAGCAGCAAGCTGTCATAATTTCACACTTAAACCACAATTTAAATTTTTGCTCTGCTTCCACCCACCCAACCGCTCCACCAACATCAACACTGCCAACACATTGCCAGCTTACGACTTTAAGCTTGGCTGGCTGTGTTATTTGTTACGCGTCAGTATTGCCAATACGTGTGCAAATAAAATACATGCACGTTTTCCACTTTTTCAAATTTGTTGTGTTTTTTTTTTCTGCTGGTGTTTTGCCTTTAATGCCAGCTACTCTGCATGATTTGCAAACTTTTTAAGTGCCAGCAAAAAATCATTTCGTTTTTTTTTTTATTTTGTTTTCTTATTGTTGTAAATGTACACAACCACAACACCAAAATAGTAAAAAAACTACTCATTTAGTTCAAACTGAAGTCAAGTTGCAGGGATTCGAGCCAAGCCAAGCCAGCCAACGATGACATATGATGACATACCGCAACAGAGCGTTGCCATATTTATTTGTTATTTTTTTCAATTTAAAATTTATGTGTTTTCTTTACTCACTTCGTTGTCTCTCTCTTTCTCATTCACTTCTCTAGGATCACAAACTGAAGCACATGGCCGAGTTGCAGCAGTCAGTGGTAACCGATCAGGAAACACGGCTAACGATTCAAACACAGATACATCAGTGGGAGGAGAATCTGGAGCGATTGCAATGCGAACAGTTCCGCCTGCGTTGCTATATGGCATCGCTACAGAGTGGCGAGCTGCCAAATCCTAAGGTGAGTTACTTGCAATCGTATCTTAAAGTATTTAAGGTTATATATGCAGCAGAACACAAACATTGCGTAAAGGTTTGGAGATTACACAGTACTTCTTCTCAATTTGTTTTGTGACAATTTTAGTGAACTCTCTCTGACACCGGAAAACATCTGAATATATATTTCTCTCGGGCTACGCGGCATCAACTTTTCAAAAATTCCATTGATGTTTGAAAATTCCATTGAGTTTTTTAAATTATATCTCCAAAAGTAAAGGGTCACAGATGACCCCCACATCCCTCACTTATTCCTCTTCAACTGCACTTTGATCCTAAGCCGATTTGGTGAGAAGAAAAAATTTCGAAAAATTTGCAGTTTTCCAAAATCACATGAAGAGATCGTTCACACCTCTGTGTCTTATCATCACAACTTACCAACTCTCATTTTTCCCAAAAAAAATTAAATCAACCTACCAGACTTATTTTATTCCCTTTTTTTTTAAATAAAAATATAACTTTTTAAATTTGACACAAATAAATAGCTCTAATTTTTTTCAGTGAAGCCAAAAATTTGTTATTGGTATTGTTGGAAAAAATATACACCTTAAAAAAATTGACAGTCAAAAAAAATTTCTCTATTTTTGGCAAAATATATCAAAAAACTATTCTTGAATTTTTCTTGAATAAAAATGTATCTTTATTTTCTGTAAAAATATCTACAAACCAACCACATATGCAGATTTTTTTATTTTTTTTCAGGATTAAGAACTTTTGGTTTTTAGGCCGCTTTTTTGAGTTGAATCATTAAAAACGACAGCATCTTTTAATATACTTAATAGCAGAAAGATCCAATTTAATTAAAGAGTTTAGAAAATCTTTTGCTTAAACAAATTTTTCAAATCCACTTTGAAAGGACTTTTTCGTTTTCTTATTAAACGAAATTTATTAAAAAAAAACTCCATATAACAGCTTAAAGGTAAAACATTCAAATATTGTTGAAATTCTATTGCATACTTATAGGCACTTTCGTGAAAATCAAGCCTTTAAGTGCAACGTTTTATTAATGCTCAAAATAACTGTAGTTTTTGGCACAAAGAACTTGACTGGAGTGCAGCAACCATCCATCTTCAAGCAGGGAATGCTTTTTAAAGGATAATGAACCACTTCATTTTTTGCAACAACACAAAAGTCAAAAAGCTTGTTTTTTCATACTCCTCTGTTCCGCTCCTCTGCACTTGCAAATGCAACGATGAAGAGGCAACGCAATGCGCTATGCTTGCCGGCGTTTTTAATATCCTTCAGAGTCCCGCTGTGTAAATTATTATTATCCTTAATGACGTTGAAAATCGCATTACATTGTCATAAGCAGCTTCAAATGTCTGAGCTGCAATCATTTCTGGTCTTCTTTTCTTTGCCTGTCCCTCTTCTACTGTCTACTGACTGCCTGTCTCAAAGTCTGGGTGGCTGTCGGACAGACTAACTGTCTGTTCAACTAGTTGTTTGTTAGCTTTACTGTCTATCTCTGCAGCGTTTTTCATAGCACAGCTTCTCTTCCTATTTTGTAAAAATTTCACACGCTGCGAACGATTGCCTTTTGTCAGTCAGTTTTGTGTTTCTTTTCTTCTTATTATTTTTTTGCTTTTATAGTAACAGGTATGGGCAACCAGCAGAACCAACAGATATCAAGCAACTGTAAGGAATGCAGGGCATGCAGCGTGTTATGAAAGCCAAATGATTTATTAATACAAACATACCTGTGCACATGTAGATACACACACACACAGCCAAACACCACAGTCAATGGGACAGATACCAACTCCGTTCTATTCACGAAGTAAGCAGCAGAATGTAAAATTAAACATATGCTTCCCGCAGGATGTTTGTCTGCAACTCTAAGCCTTTGGTTCAAATAACACACGCGTAGATTGCCAACTGCTTTCAACATATGCTATGTTTCGTAGTGTGTGAATGTATAATTATTATGTGTGATGGCATTTGCATTCACAACTATGTCTTTGAAATGTATTGAAATTATCTCTCAAAAATGCACGAGTCTTCAATATTTTTAAACTGATATAATTTACCAGAACTTAAAGATTCGTTGAAGTTTACAAACTACTCTCTCGTGCCATTACTCTCTCATGTCCTTGACCAACTCTCAAACTCATGAATAGGCTCTAGCATTTTTATTTTACTCTCTTCAAAACGTTTGTTTTGATGGCGTTGTTAAAATCATCATGCATGATATTGTAATGTAGAACCGTAAGCGGGATGTGACATGGATCTATTTGTGTTCTGCTAAAATTCACAGTATTTATTCCCTGTTAACGAAATAGCTTGATTTAATTCATCTATACAACAGTATCGTGTTTAATATCAGCCTCGTGTGTGTCATGTAAAGTGGATATACAAGAAGCGAATTGCAAATTTTGTTTTTTATCATAAAAATGTTTATTGTATTACAAATGTGCATTAAAAAAATTTTTTGATAAGCTGGCTTAAAAGAAATAAAAACCTTTCACAAATTTACATAAATTATTGTGAAATTAATTTGCAGCGTCATTTTCTTATGTGTGGTTGTTTCGATGTGTTTCCCTTTCTTTAGCGCGTTTCTGTGTGTTCCCTTTCCTCTTGTTCGTCATATGCAGCAAGCCTACGTTACTCTGGTTCCCACTCACTATGTTAAGTATATGTTATCGGTGTTTGAGTAGCCATGTCTGAATCAGAGAACTGCAACAAAAATAATTAAATTTCGACTTGACTTGTAGAAACTTTCTATGTTTCTACCCTACAAGCCACGACTTGCTTCTGAAAAACGAATCATAAGTCAGACTTGATTCTATATTGTTTCTACTAAACCTCTGCACGAGTGCGCTTGAAATGCGTTTCAAAGCACTCGTTTGTAGTGCAAGCTTTTGCTATGTTTTGCTCTCATCAATAAAATCAAGCCTAACACTACAGAGAGCACTCGTCGCTTGAGCAGAACAAGAACGAACTAAAACCAAAGCAATGTTAGGCACGATTCGAAAAAGAAGTGTGCACTGACTAGAAAGTTATGTAAACAACAGCAGAACGCTTGGAGTTATGCTGTGTCTTTGAATAGCTTTGGAAGTAAATGCCGTATAACAATGAAACTCAATACAGTAGACTCTCACAAATTATAACCACTTTGTTCCACGGGTGGTTCTAATTTCTGAAATGTTCTAATTTCTGGAAGTTTTTTCATTCATAGAAATTTAAAAGAAAAGAATGAAACTGGTTAAAAAAAAGAACCACAGGTTCTAATTTCAGTGCGTTCAACATTGAAATGGCAGGTTCTAATTTCTGGACAGTTCTAATTTGTGAGAGTGTACTTTATGGAGTTCTTTCTTGGTGATATCTTTCTACTAGAAAGTAGAATATGGGAAGTAGGATACTGGGATGGGCATTTGACAAATGGGTGTGGCTCTGATCCAAATAATTCAAGTATCCAAATAATTCAATGAAGTGTAGGAAAAACTTAAGCGTATTAAGACCATTTAGGGTTCTGTAGATTTCGTGTTTAGCCGTTTTTGGGGGTAGCTGATTTCGAATCTGATTTCAGAATTTTAAAATTAAAGATGGTAGATAGGGTTGCCACCTAAATTTTTTGTAGTTTAAAAAAATCGGTGGTGGGGTGAACACTAGGTAAACATTGTTCGCTGAATCCGAAGCCGATGTCAGATGTTCAAAAGTATGATATTTTAACAATAAGGTTGCCACCTAATAATTTTTTTTAAAGTTTTAAACATTATCTAACAGTTTTGGCGGGTCGCCGATTTCGGATCTGATGTCAGAATTTTAAAATTTAAAATGGCAATCTGATGTCGGAATTTTAAACACTAGGTAAAAATGGGACGCTTAATCCGAATCCGTTGTCAGAATTTCAAGGTGGCAACTCTTGCTGAAAATTTCATAATTTTGAAATTCTGACGACGGATTCAGATTCAGCGACCCATTTTTACCTTGTGCTCGCCACAGCACCGAACTCGTAAAAATAAAAAAATTAGGTGGTAACCCTATCAGCCATCTTAAATTTTAAAATTCCGACATCAAATTCGAAATCAGCGACCCCCTCAAACTGTTAGATAATGTTTAAAACTCTTAAAGCAACATATTATTAGGTGGCAACCCATTGTTGAAAGTTTCTTAATTTTGAAATTTTGACAATGAATTCGGATTCAGCGACCCAGTTTTACCTAGTGGTCGCCAAAGCACCGAATTCGTTAAAATAACATTTCTATTTGCCAATGGTAGAAATAATTACTTCGCCAAGGTTCTGTTGTGTTAGGTGTGATTGATGCATTTTTCGCTGTTAGTAATTGTTCTGTTAAAGCAAACGGCGAACATGGTTTGATTTGAAGCTGACGAGTGCTCTGCAGTGTTCGTTTGTTATCATTAAATGACTTGGATACGCTCTGCTTGACTAACAGAGCTCTGCCAAGCTCTGAACTCTGCACTGTTGGATCTACTGTTGTGGAAAAAACGAGTACATTTATGCAGAGGTTTAGTTTCTACCCTACATTAATTGGTACAAAAAACCAAGCTTTCTACTTTTCAAGTCTATGCGACTGCGCTGCCACAGAAAGCCACTGACGAGCATCTACTTATACTTTTCTAAACAAAGTGACAAAATAAAAAAAAAAACTACAAAAAAAGCAGTGTCGACCGCGTAGTACACACGAGTGTGGAGCAACACTTTGTCTTTTTGCGTATACACGAAAGAGTAAATGAGACAAAAGCTGTTTTTGTGGCCGACACTTCTTTAAATTTAAACTATTTTCTCAACTCGAGAAACGAAGTTTGTATTGATAATTGCTTTTTTCCTACATTTCAAGTTTTCTACATTTGGCGACTTGATTTTTGCTGCCTATGATTCGCGTAAACTTGTTACTTGCCTGCCTCGACTTGCAGGGAGTTGAAAAAGGAACTTGAAACAGCAAATGAATCCATTCATGCAGATCTCTGGTCTGAACAAATGTAATCAGTTACATTGTATATAAGAAATAGTTGGTTTTTTCATGCAGAGATATACCACTGACCACTTATACCACTTTTTTTTAATTTTTTCGACAGGTGTTTTATTTTTATAACTTAGTGGTAATGTATAATTACATTTACAAATGTCTACATATTTGGAAAAACATACTTAGTAATTAGGTTAAGTGCCGACGCCTAAGCAGGCTTTTTTAAAATTTTCCAAATACCGTCCTCAGACTTCTTTGATGCCGTAAAAAAAATGTATAAAATATTGAAAATTTTACCATTATTAAAATGTCTTTTTATATATTCGTCTTTCTACAGTCACTTCTCACGCACGTCTCACGACCAACTAAAAACATACTCAACAAGTTGGGCGTATTTACGGTTTCCTCGTTCCATGCATTCATCTGTGCACGTTCACCCTCGCTGCTCAACAACTTGCTGGCCGGACGTGGTGCTACCAAGCGGCGACCTCCGCTACTCACACGTTCGAATAGTGGTTCCAGTCGACGCTCAATGCAGGTGAGTTAAGCCTTTGACTTTAAGAAAAAACTTAATAACTGCAAATATTATGGAATCAACAGCGAACCATAGAACGAAATATATTACAAATAAGATAGAAACAATTATTAGAAACAAGCCAAATTAATTATAATTTATAATTGTTTATTTCATTTTAATTGAATGTGATAAATTTTCAGTTATATGAGTTTTTTTAATATTGTCCAAGCGTAAGGCTTAATTTCATAATTCATATTTTAAGCCATGTCTAATACAATTGCAACGAAAAAGTGTCATTTGGCTGATTTGTTTGCATTTTTAATTATTTCCAATTATACCGTTAAAGCGCCTGCAGTAAACTGCATTTATATGTTTCAATGTTCTCACTAACGCACTAGTTCACACAAATTGCATTCAAACGGCTAAATTAATTAAAAACTGTGACATACATGCTTTTATCGGAAGCTTTTATTCAGATCAAAGCTTTTACTCAGAAGCTTATGTGAATTAGAAAATAACCATTTAGTTTCAATTATAAGAAATTAAGGTCATTCAATATCAACCAGCTACTGAATATTGTTCACATAAATAGAACATTCATATAATGAGGAAACAAAACTCTTTGCACTCTCATAATTGCTAACAAGCTTAAATTAAATTAAATATAAAGTATAAAGTATAAAGTATAAAGTATAAAGTATAAAGTATAAAGTATAAAGTATAAAGTATAAAGTATAAAGTATAAAGTATAAAGTATAAAGTATAAAGTATAAAGTATAAAGTATAAAGTATAAAGTATAAAGTATAAAGTATAAAGTATAAAGTATAAAGTATAAAGTATAAAGTATAAAGTATAAAGTATAAAGTATAAAGTATAAAGTATAAAGTATAAAGTATAAAGTATAAAGTATAAAGTATAAAGTATAAAGTATAAAGTATAAAGTATAAAGTATAAAGTATAAAGTATAAAGTATAAAGTATAAAGTATAAAGTATAAAGTATAAAGTATAAAGTATAAAGTATAAAGTACAAAGTATAAAGTATAAAGTATAAAGTATAAAGTATAAAGTATAAAGTATAAAGTATAAATTATAAACATATTCTTACAAATTTTTTCTTCATAAAAGATTGTAAAGTCAATTTATTTCCCAGATTACTAAAAATACAATTATTTATGTTCTTATTTATTAATAAAGTTACAAAAAATCTTACTTCTTTGTAAATATAGAAATTGATTGAAAAAAAATTAACTAAAATACGTATACAACGAGCGTAAGCCGAACAAAAAATTGCTGCAATTTTCAGCTATAACGGTAGTGGAACTAATTAAGTTTACGTTTGTCGAAAAAAAAAATCTTTCATTGAACACCCAACAGTGACAAGTGCAGTAAAATTTAATCACAAATAAATTGCATTCAAAGCGATATGATTTCAAATGCACAAAAGGCTACAAATAAAATATTTACTAGTAGTGAAATCGATTAGTGTATTTTCCGTTTTCACACTGACCAGGCAAGAGTAGGCCTGGTCAGTATTTTAGTTTAATAGTGTTTATTTGCAAACGATACTAGGAAATAATTGCTTTTGTATTCAATTTCAATAGAAAATATAAAAAAGTTTTTTCAACAATATTTGATATATTGACAACATTAATGAAAATGCTTTTAATTTGCAAGTCTATTGGCAAATTACTTTTGGAAAATGGAACGGAAAAACTTTGAACCTAAGCGGCAAAGAGACATGCTCTATAATGAGTGTGTGTCAGCAAAATTTGATAGCAATAAAGCTGATTTTGTCATTACTTTTGACATGAAGTTAATAAAAATTCGTTTTGGTATTACACTCAAATGCAGCTTTTAAGCCAAAATCGAGCTAAGAGTGTTAAAGCTCACAAATAATTCTAATGAAATATGTAATAGCAACATTTAAATAACGTGCTGCTGGGACCTAAAATTAATTAATTTTCTATGAGTGTGCCAAGCATTAAATATGTAGCCAATACATACACACACACACACGTATCACAGTTTGGTAAATATCACAATTTACTCCCAAACAAACACATAAACGTGGACGCTCTGTTGCTCGAAGCTATAGGTGCTCAGCCAGTTCATTGATGGCTGCTTTAAGCTGCTGCGATCCTTGTTATTGTTTATGTGTTTTTTATGGAAACGCACACACATACACACATGCATATATATTCAAACACATACACTCAACCATTAATATACACATTTGTGTATATGTATGAGTGTGATTTGTGTGATTTTAGCACACATTAGAACTCCGAAATGATGAAGTTAAATCCGTCAAAGCGAAAACTAAACAACATCAGTTGAAACGTGCTCAAACTTGATTATTGCAGGAGGCAGCTTTTCATAGATTTACAAATACCAAAATCTGCCACCACTGCACACATTGCCAAAGTAGCTTAGTCTATGCTTCCTGCCGCTGCTCTCTGCTACCCGTTGCTACCTGCTGCTGAAAGTTCATTCTTAATCTTTTTCCGGCCAAGTGAGAAACCTAGAAAAATACTTTTTGCCAAAGTAGAGAACACATTCAATTAACCCGAGTTGAAGTGCTTTTCAATGAAGTTGTTTGTTTTGCTGTGCTCTGCAGATTGAATTAAAAGTGAGCTTAAAAGCTCAAGCTTAACTAAAAGTCAAAATAAAGAAAACTTGAACTAACAAACATATAAAAACCTAACTTGATTGGTTTCAGTTTTTTATTTAAGTGTTCAAACATGCAAAGCTATACAACACAGTGCTACAAATTTAAAAAAAAAATACTACTTATACAACTACGTAGGGATCTTTAACCATATGTAAACAATAGTTAAAACAGATGTGGTTAACTGTTGAGAAAGTAGCTGTTTCATTCAAACTTCATGTTACTGAAAGAACATGTTTCAAGCCTAACTTTTCGAGTCCAAGCTATAGCTTTTATCGTATGAAATAGTACTATCTCTCGCTTAAAGTTATATACTAGAGTTTTTTCAATTTTTCACTGTGTAACATGCTATAAATTTAAAACTCGAAGTTACTGACTTATTTATTCTCCCAGTTTAAACATAATTTTCAATTATATAAGGGTAAAGCATCATTCTAACAGCATTTTTCCACTGCCATAAAAACCATCGTCACGAGCACACTGACTGACAACACTTTGTAACAATTTAACAGGGTTACCACAACAACAACAACAGCAACAACAACAACGGCTCCAAATTGTAAAACTTTTAATTTGTCAGTCCAAAAAATACAAATCATATAAAGCGTGAAAAATTGCTTTAAAAATGTCAGGTAAACAAACTGCTGCAACAACGTATAAAACAAAAAAAAAAAAAAAAACAAAAAAAAAAAACGAAAAGTATCTATAGCAACAACAAACTCTTTCCAACGCTTTATAGTTAGATAAAAAAAATGGCACACACACGGAAGTTTGCTCAGTTATTTCATCGCCGCTGTCCAAGCATCCCGTGCGAACGTTTAATTAAACTGCTCAGCGTGCTACTTCAACTTTAATTGAATATGAACACGCCAGTGCTGCCACCATAAAGCTTTCATAGAACATCACAAACATTGCCCGAAGCATGCGAATAAAACATGCAACAACAAATTTATATAAATCAACAACTTTTTTCTAACTGCTAAAAACTACAAAAAAAAAAATAATATTTGCAGTACTTCGAAATAGAAAATAACTGTAACTAACTGCAATCTTTTGGTCCTTAGAGAGATTGCTATCAGAGAGTTTACTTAGCAGAGGTTTTTTAGGAATTTTAAATTCTAAGCAAAAAAATTATTTTTAGCAGCGAGTTTTTTCTGAAAAACTAGTTATTTCTTGACAATCTGGAATAAAGTTGAATTGAACTTGTTTTTAGGCGGGAACCAGAAATAAGACGGGTTGATTGATACAGTGCACTTTCATATTGATAGCTTACCATTTGGGTGGGCAACACGTGACAATTTTTTATCAAATTAGCTTTAAAAACTCGTAAGATTTCAAATCACAGATGTTATTACAATTAATCAATAAGACCACAACCCATAGCGTCATATTTGAACTCGACTTCGGTATTAGCGGCGTTTGCCAACAAATTTGCCATGGTACACAAGAAGGTTAAAAAAACTAAAGAACTTACGTAATAAATTTCTGAAGTTATTTAAAGCCACTAATCTTCCGGAGCATCAATGCAAATATTTGTAATATATGAGGGAATTTAATTTCTTAAATAAGTTTCTTTATAAGCAGTATTTATTGCGCTTTGAGAATAATATTACTGAAAATCCTAAAGCCTTGTGGAATTACATTCAGTCAAAAAAGACTAACTCGTATATTCCCACAGCAATGTCATACAATGGTTTGAATTCAACTTCGCTTTTTGATACCGTAAATCTCTTTGCTGACTTTTTCAAATCCAACTATAATTCTACTTCTGCGATTAGCGATTTACCTTGCTTAAATAATGTCGATACTTTACTTGACATAGGCCTGGTCACTATTACTGACTGCGATGTAGTTAAAGCGATGCTGGCCATGAAAAGTTCTGCCAAAGTTGACTGCGATGGTATCCCATCTATTTTACTTCAAAGATGTGCTCTTGCATTGTCTGAACCTCTTTGTATGATTTTTAATGAATCTTTATCTTCGGGTTCCTTTTTAGACTGTTGGAAACTAACAGCAATTACCCCTGTTTTCAAATCAGGTTCAAAAAATGATGTGTCTAATTATAGGCCTATTTCTAAACTCTCTAACGTTTCAAAACTCTTTGAAAGCATTGTCAAAGATAAGCTTTTTTTCATGATAAAACGTTATATTTGTCCCCAGCAACATGGCTTTGTTTCTGGCAAGTCAACTGTTACAAATCTGGCCGTTTTCTCTGAGTTCTGCATCTCCTCTGTTGCTTTGGGCAATAAAGTGGATGTTCTTTATACGGATTTCTCGAAAGCCTTTGACAAGGTGTCACATAATCTGTTAGTTGCCAAGCTTGCCAAGATTGGATTCCACTCGTCACTTCTGAAATGGGTTAAGTCCTACTTGAGCTCTCGTCCGTGCTACGTCTCTATTAATAATGTGAACTCACAAATATATACGGCGACGTCAGGGGTTCCACAAGGAAGTATTTTGGGGCCTTTATTTTTTATTTTATATATTAATGACATTTGTAAATGTTTTAATTCCTCAAAATTTTTATTATATGCCGATGATCTCAAAATTTTTAATCAAGTTTGCGGTTTGGATGATGTCATTGGGTTGCAATCTGATCTCGATAATGTTTTTAACTGGTGCACTGTCAATGGTTTACCTTTAAATATACAAAAATGTTTTCATATGTCCTTTTTTAGGGCCATGAATGTTTTCAATTCAAGTTATTCCCTGGGTGAGTCACTTTTAATGACTGTAAATACCATTCGTGATCTGGGAGTTATCTTTGACTCAAAGCTCTCCTTTATTGATCATCTTAATTTTGTTATTCCTAAAGCGTACTCTATGCTGGCGTTTATTCGCAGAAATTGCTCTGAATTTGAGGATCCTCACACTTTCAAATGTCTATACAATTCATTTGTAAGATCAAGATTAAAGTATGGAGCAATAATATGGAATCCATATTATGCCACCCATTCTTTTCGTTTAGAAAAAATTCAAAAATCTTTTTCAAAATTTGCATTAAGGCCTATATTTACAAATTTTATGCCCTCATATAATGCAAGATGCTTGTTATTGGGTCTTAAAACTCTTGAGACAAGAAGAAAATTAAGCTCTTTAGTTTTCATTTATGATATTATATCCGGTATTATTGATTGCCCGGCTCTTCTTGAACTAATTACTTTTAATGTTCCTTCGAGGCAGCTGCGACGTTTTAAATTATTTTATACTAAACCAGTCAGAACTAATTATGCCAAAAATGAGCCAATAACTAGGGCTTTATCTTTATATAACGAATTATCTCTAAATAGTTTATTTGAATTTTCGGTTTCTAAAGATATATTTAAAAATTTTGTGAACAGCTTGTTCTTACTGTAGTTTTAAGTATCTATTGGATTGTTATTGAATAGTGGTCTAGTCTGTAAGGAATTTATCCAAAGACTGAATAAAGAATAATAATAATAATAATAAAAAAATTCTTGAAGTTGTTTGCAACGCTGTTTAGTGTCTATCCGATGGTTGAATAACATATCTGCAAGCAGACTGAAACCTATATGGAAACACCAGCTTGGAAAATGGTACACTAGATGTTCGAGATCTCGACCGATAGGATGAAACCTTAGTCATGAACTTGACTGATAAGCAAACTATTTAGAAGGGCTAGGTATTCGACATGTTCTGCAAAGTGGCTTTAGAAGCACATGTTTTGCCACCAAGCTTTAAAATTGGCACATCGTAGATGATTTCAATTGTACCCATCGAAATTTTGGTTGCGATGGACAGGGCTAGGAAGAAAAAGGTCTTCTCGGGACCTAAACCAATGTTTTGGGCTGGAATAATAACTGTCAATGAAGCAAAAACCACGAAAAGACGCATTTCCGATTCTAATAGCTTGTCGCGTACCTCCGTCAAATCGCCCTATGTGAACACGGAACCAACATTACCCTTAATGTGAGGCAATAGTTTTCCAAGCTGAGCATAATGCATGTGCATAATGGTGTTCTTGCCCTTAAGGACTACATCCAACCTACGCAGCGAAGTACGGATATTTTGCATCTGCTTGAAGCCTACGTTGTCTGCTTCGACAAAGAAGCATTTTGGGTATCCATTGAAGAGTTCGACGCCTTTGATGAAAATTGTGTCCTACAGGGTTCATTGTTCTCCCTAAAAATCTTGAGGCGTGAAATTGAGGACTCTCCAAGAATTAAAAAACAAAACACAAACATTTCCAACGGTGTCTTTGACTGAAATGTGTCTTCATGCTAAAATCACAAATACAACAATTTAAAAGGAGAGGCAACTTTACGTTGCCTACACGGGGGCCTATTGGTCCATTGTGGTTAATACAACAATTTACTTTGAGCCACTTTACAGTCTAGTGTGGAGATATGTTGAGTATGTGTGCATAAACCATATCGTGAGCACCCGTATTATTTTTATCCTAACAAATTTCTTTCAAAAAAATATATATTTTTTAACCCAAAAAAAGAGAAATTTCTAGAAATTCAACAATTTACTAAGAACGTTCGTTCACAGTTCAGAATGCTGCTGCATAATTTGAAAAGTATATCACAAATACACCACATTGTGAATGCCTCTTAATTTTTTTCCTTATTGACCAATTTTTTATGAAAATCTAATAAATTGTGTCCACTAAAGGTTAATTCTAGAGATTAGAAAGGTCAAAAGAATAAAATTTCAAATGATACATTGGTTCGTACTCAAAGGTGTAGCTCAAGCTGCAACTCCTACCTCACATGATGACTTTCCAGATTAAGCTTAATTCGCAGGAAATTTTGTTTTTTTTTTTTTTCATCTGTCCTTATGTGGTCATCAACTAAGAAAAAATCTTCATAAAGTCACACCAGCTCAAAGCAAAAAGGTCACCATTTCTTTCGAACAACAACAACAACAACAACAACAAGAGTAAAACAACAATACCCAGCTCTAAGTATGCCCAACAGCTACTTAAATGTTGTTTCTTTTTTTGCTCTGAGCTCTGTGC
Organism: Pherbina coryleti; assembly: GCA_943735915.1. Lineage (NCBI taxonomy): Eukaryota > Metazoa > Arthropoda > Insecta > Diptera > Sciomyzidae > Pherbina > Pherbina coryleti. The sequence goes on from OX030952.1 coordinate 132,983,294, forward strand.
TCAAGCAGTATATTTCTTTATGCTACTTCTTCTCGTTTCCTGTGTTTTTCAAAAAAAAATAAGCAGTTCCTTGAAGTTGATTTCCTTTGTTTGACCTACATGCTTCGTTTATTTTCCGGCTGCCAATTTTTGTTTCCTTCGCAAAATGATTTTTATTGCTTTTACCTTCCTTGAAGCCTTGAACTAACCGTGCCTTGCAGCTCTTTTTTTGTAAATTTAACTCTTTTACGAAGCATGCGAGTGGATGTAATTTGCTGGGCTTGCGTAAGTTTACACTATATCTTGCTTAACTGTTAAATGCTGCTGCTCTACTGCTTCTTCTTCGCTCTTAACTGCTTTTGACTCAATCTAACACTATGCTTTGACGCAAGTTAATTCCCCAAAGTGTGCTAAAGTTTTTTTTTTTATTTTTTACAACTCTTTTATGCTAACGCCTTTCTGCACCTCAGTGATTATCCTTCAAGCTGTTGAATTGCCGCCAAATGTGTTGGCAACACGTTTGAGACAAGCTCTATTATGTTGTTGGCCATAATTGTGTAGTCTTACATCACTGCTGGCTGTTATTTCTTTTATTGTGTAGTGCGCTTTATTAACAAACACAACGGAAATGTCCTTTGAATTTGAAGCGTCCAGTTAAACAGCAAGCGTCGTGGAGAGAATTGTGCACAAAATTGCTAGCATAAATTCGCACATTAAAAGGTAAATCAATAGCAGGTTACTGCTGTCAGAATTTTACGAGCTGAAGGACTTTCTTTATGTTTTTTTTCTTCTGATTGTGTGCCCATCTGTCAAACACTCATCATCATCATCCAACACTCAATTTTGCGCTTGATTCCTGATTTAAGCTTGTGTTCGTGGAGAAAAATAGCCGAAAAAACAACATTTCCGCAAAGTACGAACACGTAAACTAAAAAGGATTCAACTTCAACCTTTGCAAATTTGATGCATTTTATAACCGTGCCGACATGCCAGGAAAGGCACTTAAGAAACTCTTAAAACCTTGAGCCCCTCTACAAAGGCATCCTTGAGCAACCTTATAGCTCTAGTTTTTTTTTAATTTTATCTGAACGCATTGCTGTGCACTGACCGAGAAAAAAGGATAATTTCATCAATTCCAAAACATGTACCAGAAATCAGAACAACCCGAAGGTCATAAGAACCGCAAAATGGACTTTTTCGCTAAAATAATACTACATAAAAAAAATAAGAAAACAAAAAAAACATGGCGGCAATAAACACAAGGGTTGGCATTTTGCTTATTAGGGCATTTTAACGGCTGTATTGTGACCACAACCCAGCGTCCATGGCGCGCACTTAAAGGACAAAGGTGCGAATGAGGTGCTTTTGTTCAGTTCGTATGTGTGTGTGTATGTGTGTGTATTGGTTGGATACACATTTGGCTTCATTTGGGCGGTATAAATATATCACACCTCTGGGAAAAGTTCAGACAAAAACTTTTTATGCCTTTTTTTTTGTGTGGTTTACTGCTTACTGCCACTTGCAATGCAAATAAAATTTCTTTCATTTGCCACTCCACAAAGAAGAAGAAAAAACAATCCAATTCCAACCACAAAAAAAGGCAGTATTCTGCACCAAAGCCAAGTTAATTTGCACACATAACGGTCTTAACACTCTCAACGCCTGAGGCAAAGGTTTTCTTTCAGTGCAAAGCACAACTTTTCGAGTTGCCAACTTAACAAAACTTGCCAGGGAAAAAAACCGGAAAACACGGAAAACAAAAAAGATTTTTTTACTTTTGCCTAAAATAAAATCAATTTCAATTTGTGCTCAAATCACATTTCAATACCGTTCGTTGATTTGGCCAAATATTAATTTGAATAATGCAGATGAAATTCCCTGAACATTTTGAACGCCAAAGCATGAATTTCCAATTATTTTTTAAAAATCAATCAAAGTGAATTTTCCCTTTATTTGATTTTTTTTATTTTTTTTTTTTTTATTTTCGGAACCCATCGAAAGAGTGCTTTTATGTTATTAAATTACGCAGTCAAGTGTTTTAATTGTATGACCCAAATTTTTGGTTTTATTTCGAGCAATTTCTTTTTTTTTTTTTAATGTTTCACTTAAAATTTCACATTTCGCCTCGTTGGCAAATTTTCAATTATTCACAATGTATAACAAATATGATTCTGAATGTTTAATTGGATTAATAAAATTGCATACTTTTAGGATTGCGCAGCGAAGCAAAAACAAACATATCTCGATACTATTACATAATTGATTAGATTTGTATTTGACCTGTTTTGTATAATAAAGGTGGAGGGAGATACCTTAAAATGTTTGCTACCCTTTGCCATTAAGCTCTGTGTACCTGGTTGGTTTTTTTACCCGTGCTTCCGTGGCAAATAATTCTGGCCAATAATGCCTGAATACATTTTTTAGGTGAAGGCATGAAAATATTTTTAACATTTTGAAAACTTATATGAGCTGTTTCTAAAAATTCTAAAAATTTATAACACGTCAAAATGAGAAATATGTAAAATTATATTGGTTTTTTTTTCTTTTATAAGTACTCTTGTCACTTTTTAACATATGTCTATATTAACTATTTTTGGTGTTATGAAACCTTTATTGTTGGGTAGGATTCGCTGCATACTCTTTTCTTTACGAAAAATTTTCACAACATCAAAAGCGCGAACTCGGCTTAATGCAAAATATTGTTGGATATTGTAATTTTTCTTAACGACTCAGAATGGAGTATTTTATGCCAAAAGTGACGATTAATTGAAAAAAAAAAACGTTCAAGTTACAAAGTGATGTTAGGTATCCAATGAAAGAAGATAAAATTCTGCATCACTAGGTGAAAGAATAGTTGAAAAATATTCTACCGTTTACCCGCAATGCAGTTTGAAAGTCATCATTTTTTTTCTCTTTGAGTGTGCACAGTGACAAACGTGTTTATTTGAAATTTTTAAAGTTTTTTTTTTGTGTATTATTTTTTGAAAATTACAAAAAAATACGATGGAACCTTCTTGTTCAGATATTTAAGCAATACAAAATTAAATTTTTTTTTATGAAATAGTGTTTATATATATATATATATATTAATTTATTTATTTTAATTTAGCCTTAAAAAGTTGGATTTTTCAATATGTTAATAGAGATATAGTTGTGTGTTGAGTGGAATTCAGGAAAACTGTTTTGATTATCGTAAGCTATGAACATTCAAGCTATATTCTATAAAAAAAAAAGTTGCGTCAATGCTGCGCACTTTCGCGGTATTTCGATTTTTTTACTTTAACTTACATGTCACGAATTTACGATTTTATTTCGAAAAATTAAAACAAACGAAATAAAGGACAAAATAAATGTAAATACTAAACAGATTTTGCTGTTTTTTGTTTTTTTTTTTTGTTTTTTTTTTTTTTTTTTTTTTGTTTACCAGTACTCTTCTTCAGTTTGTTTTTTGTTATCCGCTATATTTTACCCTACATTATGGAAAGCGGCATATGCAGTGCACCTTTCCACAATTAAGGTAGATAGTTGATGTTTCTTTCAAACACCGGCTTTTTATATATTAAAGAAGCAGATGAATGTGTTAAGCTATTAAATTAAATTATATTTGTTCGATTTTAACACTTATTTTCTGATATGGATAGTAGTAAGACATAAATTGTTTGCCCTGCAGTTTGCAGGGCACATGTGAAATCAACATCATTGTTTATGTTTATTAACTATTGTTGTTGCCATCCTTTGTTTTTGTATAAAATGTCGTTCAAAGCTTGTTCTGTGCAATTTGTAGTAATAACGAAAATTATGTTCTATATGCTATGAAATTCGGTAAAAGGTACATAGCTAATGATTACATTTTGAAGCCGTCATTTAGGATTTTAAATTTTTGACTTCGGATTCATGATCAGCGACACCACAAATCCCAGTATACAAATTTTTACCACCATTAAAAGTTTTTTGCAGAACATAGCTTGTTCATGGCCGTCATTTTGAAGCCGCCATTTTGAATTTCAAATGTTTGACTTCATATTCTTAATCAGCGACCCCACAAAACCCTGTATACAACATTTTACCTCATTTAAACGTTTTTTGTAGAAGTTAGCTTGTTCATGGCCGCCATTTTGAAGCCGCCATTTTGAATTTCAGATTTTTTACTTCAGATTCGTAATCAACGACCCCAAAAATCCAAAAAGTACAATTTTTGTTTCGATAAGTGGCCCCTGTCAATTAATCGTCACTTTTGGCATAAAATACCCCACTGTGCGACTGTCTGAGGCTTATTAATAGTCATAGCAGAGACCGGAATATTAAAACGTTGCTTTTTAAATTGAAAAAATGTTTCCGATGGGTTGAGCTAAATTTTTGGTTTAAGAATCCGCTGACCAGTAAAATGCAGTTAACAGTATTATTGTAAGGATTAAAGATCTGCAGTCGAGTTCTATTGTTTAGTCCTTTTGCTGTATTAAGATTCCTCATCAGCATAATTGAGTGATTTCGCGGAGACCACTTACCTACTTCAGTGCTATTAAGGAACTCCGTCGGGAAGTTTATTTTTGCGTCAACTTCATCATAAATGGTTATGCCAATGCTTTTATGCAAAACTCAATTACCAACAAATTTATTTTGAAACCATAATTCGTCTGTTGTTACCTTTTTCTTGTATGGCATCACTATTATGTAAAATCAATCGGTAATCCGTGGTCTACAAGGAGCTGATTAAAAATTAATTGTCTGGTACTATGTCTAGGTAGTGTGTCACAGCCAACTTGTTGCAATTAACTTGAAAATTCATTTTCGCATGTTTTTTCAAGCTTTATTGTTGTTTCGTAAGATCACAATTCATGACTATTAATGATATTTTCTATAGTTACAACGCGTCCGGAATAAGGGATTACTGGAACTGTTTCCTTAAAATCACCAGAAATACAACAACTTTTCAAAAAACAGTTTACGAATGTCTGGTACTACCGCAAAATATACGACCAAATACCGTCAGTGCTACTGCAGAAATCATTCTTGCTTCATCAATAATGATAAGATGAGTATTATCAAAGTACCTTCCGTGCGACAAATTGGGCTTAACGCCTGATGCAGATGTATATCAGGAAGAGGTCAAGGAAGTTTTAATTGGCAATGCGAGGCATGTTCTCGTTCAACCAAGCTAGCTGCGAAGGCTACTGGAATGGCGATTTAGCATGAACTTTCTCTTTTGCGGCTGGTACATCCCAGCAGTTATTTTGGAGTCAATTGAAAAAGTTAACTAGGTCATTTCTAGCGCAGTTCGCAGTAGCTCTGAAAAGGTACAAAAGGCGTTCAGTGTAGAACAGTTATCTTTGCTTTTGTTTTCAAAAGTATTGCTGAAAAAAATAAACGCGTTCTGGTTACTTTTTAAAATGTGCTGCGCACAAGAAAAATTAATAAAAAAAAAAATGTTTATAGACAAAATGTTTTCTGGATTGTGGATGGAAAAGATGGTACAAATGAGATCTTTAGGACCTTTCCATTGCACCAAATTCTTACACTTTTAATATGTTCACTTTAAAACGAGTTAAAAAATAACCACTTTCAGGCTACTGCGAAAGTTACCAGTTTAAAAATGTTCCTAATGCAACTAGTTAAAATCTAGGGAAAAAGGAGTGTTTCTGGGGACAATTGTCTTTTCCTATGACATCAACCCGCAAAAAGCGTCAGTTCGTTCAATGTGAAAGGGTATTGTAGTGGAACTAGTACTGGTCCTTTTCGGAACTAGTTCAGAACTATTTAAAATTTGGTCCACTTTTCTGTTGGGATCAAATAACATTTATTTGAGCGTTTTTCGCTTTGCTCAACTGGTTTTATTATACAAAAGTGTTATTTTGTTAAATTTCAGAAAAAAATATCACATACTTTTAGGCATCACATAGAAAACTTTCTTTCTTTACAGAAGATTGTTTTGTTTTTTTTTTTTTTTTTTTGTTTAAATAGATAATACTTACGAAAAGTAAGACCTTATTGCACATCTGCAGAGCAAGACCATTTCTGTTGATACCTTATTTATGAAAATTCCGTTTACGGTATAGATTTGATGGTCATTGATGACCCTATCCTTTTGAGTTTGATTCATTTCAATATACCACCAAGGCAGTTGCGTCATTTTAAGCTATTTTTCATTAAAATCCACCGAACGAACTATGCCTTAAATGGGCGTATAACAAGGTCTTTATGCTTATATAACGAATTATCATCTAGGCACTTGTTCAATTTTTCAATGTCGAAATCGTCTTTTAAAAATTTTGTTACTAGTTTGTTTTAAACTAATTTAAGCTTAATTTTCTTTTTATGATTTTTATTATGGTTATTTTATAAATTGTAACTTATTTGTTATTTTATCTAGTCTGTAAGGAATTGAATGATCCACAGACTGAAATAAACTAAACTAAACTAAAAAAAGCTCTTGCGTGATAAGAAACACAAACTGATCCTTTGTTTAATTTTGGAACTTTCATGCCTTGTTTCTCGTTCATAAATAACTTTAAATCTGAAATCAAAACTGATGTTTAATGACTCTTTGTTAGAGAGGAAGTGCGGCTTATAACTTTTTGTAGGTATATTTGTTGTGCAAAGTTGTTGAAAATTATAACCAGAATAGACAGAATATCAAATTCTTAAGCTTTACAGCTAGAAAAGACTGCTTATCAACTAATAATTTATTTAAAAAGTACCTCTGTGCTTCACAAAAAGAATTCTTCTGAAATCACCAAAATAGGCTCCCAATATATGGAAGCATATTCAAGCAGTGCAAAAGCTATAAAAATTTGACGCAACTATTGTTTCGAAAGTACATTTTTTTTATTTTTGCACGTAACTAAAATTATATGATTTCAATGTGAAACATGACGGAAATGGTGTGAACTATCACCATTGTTTTAAGCATTGTTCTTGATAGACAGTTATAGGAATATTTATTTATAGCCAGTACGATCTTAAGCAGAGAATATGTGCATTTCGAAATACTATCTATATGCGCCCCTAAGGAGGTTGAAAACCATCCCTATAAAAACCGAACTGGCATAGATTCTAATGACTAGTACAAAAGCTCGAAGCTAATGCATATTCGCGAGGGAGAAAAATCAGGAAGTTAATCCTCTAACTGACAGTAATTACAAAATCTGCAAGCTGGAAAAAATTTCCGTTACAAAAAAGGTAACCCGAAGTGCATAGAACCGATATATAATCTATGATTTGAATTCTGAATTTGGAAAAAGGTTTTCAGTTCCACATTTTAATTCAAAATAATTTTCTGCCGCTGCTGGGGTTCGAACCTGTGTCTCCAGGTTCGTTGACATAGCGGCCACGCACTTTAACCAACTACGCCACTTTAACCAAAAAAAAAATAACCAAAATGTTAAATTTTTGCATTTTTCATAGAAACAAAAGTTAATTTTAAGAAAAAAATCAGCTCACCCTCAAATCATAAAGAGATTCAGTAAAAATTCAGGACTAAGAAAGTGTTAATAAAACTCTTTTTTGATTTCAACCAACTTTTAGGACTAGCATATGTGGATTAGGACATGTAAAAAAAAATTGGAGCTTTCATATTTTATGGGTGCATATTATATGGTGGCTTTTGAGGACAAAAGAATAAAAGTAGGGGAGGATGACCACCTACTGAAAACGTTTTGCTTGGAGGTCATAACTTTGGTTTAAAATATAATTTTTCAGAGTTCTAGGTTTCGTTTTAAAATTTACGAAAAATACAATTTTGGCAGTCGAACACCTAAGCTGCTGTAAAAATTAGAAAATTAAGTAAAACCACTAGTTGTTGAGCGATTATGAAAAGTTCATTTTTTCAATGGTTCATAGTGACTCACTTAACTTTAAACAATAGAGTGGTTTATGGTCGATTTTAACTTCTTTGATGGCTGTAGCCATCGCATCAGGAGCTGTATTCGTCCTTATTTTCACTTTTTTTAGGCGACGGCATTCTGAAAGTTTATCTGAACGTGGATGAAAATCACGAAAATATCAATTAAATGCAAAAAAAAAAACTTTAAAATAATTCCAAACACCATTTGCAATCATAACATATTTATGTTTGCACGATGTATGAAAATCTGTTCGGAAGGTAGGCCAACGTTTTGTTCAGAAGGTGGGCAGTGACGCCATCATGACATGATGCAAAATATGTTTTTCCCATTTCACAATGTTGTTCGAATGCTCGTCGAATTGTGAAAAATAAATATTAAACTATGAATTGCACTCATAATCACCTTTTTTTATCCATAAAAAACACTTGAAAGTTCACTAAATAGAGATGAACTATTTTTGTTCACCTTCATAATCAAATATTTCATTTCTTAACGGCCTTGGGGCTAAAGCAGCACGCGCGTGCAACTATATATTCAATGAGATGTTACTGTGACACTATACATATTGGCACTGTCACCTGTACAGGCGTCAGAAGTGTTCAGTAGGTGCGCCTGTTTAGCAGGTGGGCATCCTCCCCTACTTAAGAATGATATAGAGAACATTATAAAAGAGGAGTATAACACAAGCACAAAATTCCAAGAATTTTCAAAATTTTTTAAAAATTATTGTAAACATATATAAAATATTCAAAGTTTAAGCTTTCGAAAGCATTTGTTTTAAGGCTGTTCTGAAGATTGTGTTGGCAACTTTACTGAATCTGCAATATTCAAGAAAAATTAAAAATATTTATGACGAATATTGTCCCAACTCCAACCCATGACACTCCCATTCAGATTGCTTTCCACTCTGCCAAATCAATTCATTCATAGTAATCAATCATTATAAATTAATCAGTTTATTCTTATTAACAATATTTAAATTGCGGCTTAGTTTTACCACAAGTGTTTCGATAGAAGCCTTTGGTTTGCCATCCCTGTTGATATTATGGATTAAATTGTATCTCGAAGAACGCTATAATAATGTCATCCTTAGACTTTCCTATTCAGAATTTTTTACAGCTTCCTCTGGTGTCCCACAAGGCCTCTCTTCACCTTGTTCCTTTGCTATTGTCTTAACAATTTCTGATGTTGACGGTATCATCAAAGAACCCAATCTTTCTCTGTACGCTGATGATATGAAAATATATCAGCGCATACGAACTAGCACCGATTCTCGAAATCTTCAAGACGATCTTGTCGGCTTTTCCACTTTGTTCCAAAAAAATCTCCTGGAACTCATCGTCAGTAAATATCAAGCTTTTACATATTCTCTTAAGCGACTGCAATTCACCCCGAGAACTTATTACATACTCGGAAAGCCAGTTTTGTAAGCTGCTTACGGGACTTAGGTGTTATTTGCGACAAATAACTTAACTTTAGGTCTCACATTGATAATATGCAGTAGAGCCAAGTCTGCACTTGGTTTCGTGAAACACTGGTTTCAGTACGATTTCCAATCCCTACGTCACAAAATCTCTCTATCGTACCTTTGTTAGACCCATCCTAGAATATGCCAGCCTAGTTTGTTCTCCCATCTACAACACCCATTCAACGCGAATCGAAGCCGTTCAACAAAGATTTTTTTCATTTCACACTTCGTGATCTTCCCGGTTTTGACAGTTTCAACTTGCCGACTGTCTGAAATTGATTCACATTGAAAAACTAATGGAAGTTGCTGATGTACTCTTTATTCATCAAATAGTATGCGGAACCATTATCTGTCCAGCACTGCTCCAATTAATATCATTTAATACCAACCCCGCAACCATAAGTCTATAATTCTCTTCCACCTTAACTTTCATCGCACCGACTCTGGATGCAGCGAATTAATAACCAGGATGCTTCCTGTAACCAATAATTTGATCAGCGAATTCAATTTTCATCTGAGCAAATCTCGACTCCGAAATATCCTTCTTAACTCCAACGCCACTTGTTCCCCCTCTTCCTAGTTGTAACGTCTTTTTACAACAAAGATATACAACTAGGATATGCAATATATACAACCGATACTCACTGTTAATCTTAAGTTTTTAGTTTAAGCCTTTAAATTGCTGGTATTAAGCTTAACCAAATAAATAAAGAACTTCCGATAAGCTGCGGTAGATAAGTTCATAATGCTTTGAACAGAGGCAGCTCCAGAAACGGGCAAAGAATCTCGCAAAGTGAAAAAGAATTTTGTTCTTGAAATATCCTGTTTATAAAACAAATTTAAGTTGGTCGTTCCTTTAATAATACTTCACATGCGTCAAATACATTTTAATCAAAAATATATAGTTCTTCACTCACAATTCCTTAATTTAAGGAAGGAGTCGACAGTTCTGAATTGCTTGTTAATAACGTTAATTCTTTATTTTGAAACATCTTGAAAATTTGAGTCAAACCTCTGTCAAGCCATAGAATTTACCTTCGAAAAGACTTCGAACAGATTTTATATACATACATAGCTTTCGGTCACAATCCTTGTAGAAGCCTCAACGTAGTTGTAGAAGGTAAAGGTATGAATACGCAAAAATAAGCTTTTTCAATAAACTTAATCAAATACAACGCTATTACATTACAATTTATATAAAAACTATGTTTTGCAAGTATCAGTTTAAGTATTTTTATCAACTAACAATGACTGGCAATGATTTTCAGAATAAATTTTAAAAAAAAATATTAGCCTCTAGCAATTCAATGAACTCATTTCATATGAAGGCTTTAGCTATCTGCAGATATGATCAGAAAGTATTTAATTCTATTAAAATAAAAAAAAAAATATAAACCACATGGAAATATTTTTAAAACATTGTTGATCATATAAGCGTCATGATGTATTTAAGAGAACAAAACAAAACCTTTGTACTCAAAAATGCATCGATAATCGATGAAAAAGTTCAATTAAAAAATGGTGCCAATCCAAATTATATTCAACCATACAATCATGAAATGATGGCAACAAGAAGCTTCAATGCCAGTATTTTTGAATCAAAATAAAATAAAAAACAGAATTCAAACCAAAGCCATTCAAGTTAACATATTTAAGCTGGCATTTGACGCGAAATGAATAAAATTGTTGTTGGTGCTGTTGCAATTTGACTGGCGTGAATTAAATAATGTATTAACAGCACCACAAAAACACATGCACACACACGCACGCACTTAAAGTGCAAATATATATGCAATTTAGTGGTGTGCTTTATTGGCATCACGGTTTGAAGTAATGCTGTGTCTGTGCGTGTGTGTGTTAAGACAAATTAACCTATATTTAAATTTTAATGCAGGAATTAAGTGGTTTTTATTTTCGTACTCTTAATACGTAAAGGCATGATAATGTACGTAAATGAGATACGAAATTCAACTAATTATGCGTTAAAATAGCGCAGAAATGACATGGCTTTAAAATAATTGCAGCATGAAAGGCAATTAAATGTTGCGCATACGCATCGGTGTACATCGATTTATTACAACCCATGCAGCAGCAGAAAAATCTTTTAAAAGCTCAATGTGATGTAATTTTAGAAGCTTAAATATAACATGTATGAGACCGAGACATAGAGGTTTTGTTGTAAGGCACGAAATTTAAGCCCTATTCTAATCTATTTAATTTTTGGCCAAATTATACAGCTAAACCAACCCATTGATTTCGTGCTGAAATTCAGCATTTGTTAAAGGTTTTCGATTTCAGCTAATTACCAATAGAGCCAAGTAGTTTCTGCATGTTCGGCTTATTAATTAGCTAGTAGCGTGCTCAAAAGCAGCACATCAGCCTCAACGGGCCAATTACTGGAGAAGATGATGAAAGCGGTTCACGCAAATGTGAAAACTGACTGCTTTGGCATCAATTTCGATGAATAGTCTATTAAAAATATTAAATATACTATTAATTAGTTTAATTATAATGCGTATATTGTGCAATGCTGTGTTGCTTGGGTGTGATAGCTCACCCAATTCAATGAAAAATATTTATTTATGACATAGAAACGTACTTTAAGGGTAAAGGCGCAAGCTATACAACTTAACAAGTTTTTCTATTTTCAGATATCATCACAAGTATTTGCATCGCTCCTACAGTAGAATTGCTAATGAAATTGGAAAACTACAAAGTTAATAAAAAATTTAAAAATTTTTCTTATTTCCTTTTCATTTGGTGTGCACAGTTTTTGCTTTATCGAAGCAATGCTTTTTTTTAAGCATTCATGGTATGTTGGCTGTTGCTCATACTGAGCCTTGCCAACCCGCAGATTTCTATGTTCCAGGCACTTCAATAATTATAGCAATTTCTACTTCATTATTTTTGCATTAAGCAAAATTGTGTAACTTGATGAATATATGTCTGTATGTCTGCTTGTGTGAATGCATGAATATCTTGATGTGGGTGTTTATCTTTGTATTTTTGCTGAAACTGAAGTATTTTGTTTCACTCTCAAGTTTTCTTCTTAATTGAGTTTTTTCAAAAAATTACTCTACACATACGACCAAATGAGCAGCTGAAGTAGCAGATGACACAAAAAGCCTTTTTTAGTCACTAATTAGATGCATAAGTGTGTGAGCTGTTTATAATGAGTGGGGTACAATTTAGGAAAGTAGCCGAAAAAATTAAAATCTTAAATAATAAAATTAAGTTTTTAATTTAATTCTTTGAAAATTTGATTTAAAAAACCTTCGTTTGAATAAAAAAAAACTTTGAACTTTAACATATTTTCATAACAATAGAAAATTGCAATCAATTTTCAATACAAAACTGCTGTTTAAAAACTTGAAGTTGTATTTTTGGCTGCAAATATCTTTCTACTTAACGATAGCTTTCGTTCAAATCATTTTAGAATGAAAATCAATAAAATAATGAAATAAAAATTTTTTCAATTCAGCCCTTTGCTTAAACTTATATGTTAATTTTGTTTTCAAATTGTTCTCATGCATTTAATATTTTCAAACTTAATGTTTTTTAAAAAAATGGGAAAAAAATGATTTTGACGTGACGAAGTTTCGTTATACTGCTCTAGTTTCCAAAAAAAGTTGAAAAATGAATTTTTTAAAAATTCATCTGCGTTTCATTGAATTGTTACTCGCTAAGTATAAGAGCTATGATTAAAAAAATAGTATGACCGTAAAGGTTAATTCTTTGGCTATATTACAAAAACAAAAAAAATACGGCATAGGGACGTAGTGGGAGTTGCGTAAGCAACGCAACTGAAAATTTTTTACATGGAATTATTACTCGCTGAGTATTAGCGCTAGGATTAAAAATACGATACGCAAATAAAGGCCTACTAGAAGCCCTCACACCAAAATTAGACAAAAAATTTCTGACGTCATGGGGACGCTGAGAGAGCCGCTCAAAGATCGATAACGCATCATTCATGCAGTGGCGTTGCATTGAATTTTTACTCAATGAGTATATAACCTACGATAAAAGTTTGAAAAAGAAAATGAAGGATTTATACTTGGCCTTACGAGAAAAAAAAAACAAAAAATTCCGGCGTCGTCAGGTCGTGAATATAGCAGCTTATGTAACAGAAATGTAATATCGTTGCATGGAATTATTACTCACTCAGGAGGAGTGCTACAGTAAATTTTGTTTTACGACAGCAGGGATGTGTTATTATGCTTCACAACTAAATTACAAAAAAAATTTTGTTGTCATGATTTCAGGGATGCAATCACATAATGCAGTAAAAATGCTACAGCCATTGCTGGCGCTTATGATTTTAAAGAAAAAAATTCTCTACCCAAAAAATTTTCCTCTCCCTCCATTTCTACCTTCGGTTCTTTTCCTGTTTATATTCTTTAAAAAAAATAAAATAAAAATATAGATGTTTCTTAAATTAATCATAATAAAGAACTGGCTTTTCCCGGAGAGCTTTGCTGCACCTTATCTAGATAAGTACCAGAAAATATTGAAATGCCTTCAGCGTTATTATTTCTAAACCATCTCATACTCGAAACATAGGGGTCGTTCATAAATTACTTGACGGATTTTCAATTTTTTTTACCACCCTCCGGTACTCTTTGTAGTGCATTTCAAAAACACTCCCCTCCACCCCCATAAAGTATAGTAGCATATGAAACAAAAAAAATTAATTGATTAAAAAATATTCGAAAATAGAAAAAATAACTGTCGAAAAGCAAGCAAAGAAAAATTATGCCCTAACTACACCTACCAATAGTTAACAGTCAATTGAGATGGTCAAACATGAAGATGTAAGGATGAAAATGGTTTGAAATGTTGGGTTGTATTAATTCCAATTTTTTCGAGTTTTTTTTATTTTTGGTCACATTACTATATATAAGACCCCCTCCCCCCATTCGTTACTTATCGTAGTACATTTTAAAACCTCTTTCTCTACTTAATTGGTAACGTAATTTATGAATGTCCCCATAGTTACTGCGCAAATTTGAGCTCAATCGGCTCAGTAGTTTTGGAGTCTATAGCAGCGTTCTCTATTGTAAATTTTTTGCATTTTTCGTTTCTTAGTAGCAGGATATTACCAAGTAGTAACTTCATTCTTATTTCTATGTTCTTTATCTTTTACTTCCATAGCTTTTCTGTATCATAAATTTGGGTTGTATGGGTTGAGACACACCCCCTTGTCCAATGCATGTCACCTTTTCTAGTAGAAGGACATCGCCAAATGGTATCTACATTCTGAGTTTCAATGTTCTGTGACTTTTACTTCTATAGCTATTCTGTATCGTAAATTTTGCTTATATGGGTGGAGCCACGCCCCGTGCCGGTTTTCAATAGAAAGACCTTCATTGTAATACGACATTTAGTTCCAAAGCAATTCGATATCATAAATTTAGCCTGTGTGGCCAAACTCCCCCTGTCTAATGTTCGCTCAAATATATAGTAACTGCCTCTTGGGCCCATATCATATACATATCAAGTTTCACTATCAAAACATGTACAGCTCAGGAATAATAATGATTTCTAAAAAGTGGGCGTATGTATAGTTAGACCACGCCCAGTTTAAGTTTAGTTGCTGACAGTAACCATACGAACTTATTTACCAAATTTTAGTCTAATACGACCAAACCCGTCTTAAATATGGCCTTTTTATTGATTTGTGGGCGGTAAAAGGGGGTATGGAAAAAAAAGAGTATGGAAAATTTTTACTATGCCTATATTTTTCGCGTAAATGTAAACCTCACTGTAGTTAATTTAGTTTACTTGCCAAATTATTCCATTTATTTCCAAATTCCCTTACAAATATTTCCCCATATACACCATATGTGCGCACCTGTATTTGTTCACACCTGTATTGTTGTATAGCTTCAATAAAATGCCTATAATTCATGACACAATACACATACAAAAATCGTTTATACATAAAAACCTTCGTATTGACGTCAGCTTTCATGGGAAATTAAATCAAGAAATGAAATCGGTTCACGCATTACAGAGAACATCAATTTCATACACAATGCAACTTATTTTTATATATATAGATAAGAAACTTGGGATTGCCTCTTAATTACTCAACATATTCTGTTGTCTTTAAAACTTACTGTGAATTATGAAAACGAGAACAAATTTATTTATTCAATTCTGTACACAACCCACTTTTTGTATGTTTATCCCTTTGTTGGTTGTAGTTGCTGAACCTTTTCACAAACCTCATTTTATATGTTAATCTCTTTGGTTGCTGTACGTGCTAAGCATTTATTCGCTATCTGCTGATACATTTAATTCTATTTGACAGTTACTTAACCCTAGAATACTAAACATAGCCTGTGAGGCGAAGCAAAAGACTTCTGTTTACCTCAGATCCAAATATGTGGCCTGCAAAAAAGCCTTTAGTATATGTAATGTATTTTAAAAAATGAATTGTTTTTGTTAATTTTTTTTACTTAATATGTAATAAACATGTTTTTGTCTTTCTTTTAATATATTTTTATTTTTTTTAAAGTAAAATATGGATTTTATATAAAAATCGCCTCCCAGGCGAAGTTTAGCATTAGAGGACTAAAAAATATGTTTAGTATTCTAGGGTTAATGGCAGCAGCAATACAGCACACATGAGGTGAATTTAGTTATATGTGGTGTACTAATATTTGACTTAAGTAATACGTTTGTACGGACTAAATTCACAAAATTCAAAAAAAAAATTTATTTATATAAATATTAATGAAACTTTTTTCTGAATTTGGAATTTATTTAAAACTCCCCAATAACCCTTTTCTGCTCTAGTCAGAGCATATAATGAAATGAAGACTTATTTAAGCCCAAAAATATATACGATGCATTTGTTGATAATTTTATTGTTTCGTTGAGTATTTGTCAGTATGTGTGTGTGTGTGTTTTGAGTGCGCTTAATTTAAGTGTAAAACAAATAATATTAAATTTACATAAAACAACATAAATTTAGCGTTGGAAAACTTTTTATCAACATCTCAAAATCACACACACTAACACATAGTCGCAAACAGCACAGTCAGCACATACACATGTTAACATTAACATGTTAACACAAACGATTTCCGTTTGCATGGTTGCAACATTATCTACGCTGTTGTAATCTCTCAAAATGCATACCC
The DNA here is from genome assembly GCA_943735915.1 of Pherbina coryleti. Lineage (NCBI taxonomy): Eukaryota > Metazoa > Arthropoda > Insecta > Diptera > Sciomyzidae > Pherbina > Pherbina coryleti. The sequence continues at coordinate 132,999,733 of OX030952.1, forward strand.
CAATTTATATATATATATATAAATATATATACACTATATATAAGAGAAGGTACAAATGTTGGCAAGCGGAAACGGAAATAGTTGCCATTTCACACAAAACAAACACACACACAGACACGAACAAGCAAAACACGAAAATACTTTTTCGCTTTGAGTGAGCAAATTTAAATAAATTTATTCTATATGCATGCATTTGTGTGCATTTATTTAGTTTGAATGTGTAGGTGAGGGTGTGGTTTGCTTGAAGTTTAAGTCGATAGCTATGTAGGTTGAGAAACAATTGATGTAAATATGAACATTTTAATGAGCGCAACTACGCGCTAGTCATTCGGTTGATATTCATTTTTTTTTTTTTGTTTTGTGTTCAGTACTGTCTAGTTTTTGCTCTAATTTGACCTTTATTAAGTTCTAGCTCTATGTACCACTACAACTGTTTATTTTAACAGGAAGTGCAACAAAATTTAGACAACAACAAACAACAAAAACAACTCTTCCTTTGTTATGCTGTCTATCATTTATTTTCTTTGAGTTGCAGTTTAGCGCTCATCAAACACACTCACACTTGCACACACACTCACAAGCCATTTATGTATGAAGATCCGAGCAGCAAATGTCAAACGTTCAATCCAATAATATACAAGATCTACCGTTAATAACGCTGCTGATGCAGGACAAAGTATTTCGAGTAGAGAGTGGCAAACAAACAGAATTGAAAATAAAATAAATAAATGCCTGCGCCATTGTTATTACCTGCATGCACACAGAACAACAAATCGAACACATACATATGCAGACACACATAGAAACACGCTTTCATTGCCTGTTACAAGCCAAACAAAACAATTTCATCTGTTTAAAACTGGAGAAAGCAGTGCTGACCACAGTGCCGCACAGTGGAACAAAGTGCTTTGTTGGCAAAAAATGTATGCATCGTGAATGCAATGTGCGGTTTCCTAGAACGTGCCGGGGAAAAATAAATTGGCACATTGTCCTTTGAGCCATTATTAATTGTAATAACGTCAAGCAACATAGCGCAAAAAAAACACAATGGCTGACAGACACGCGCATCATTCTCACACACCCACATATCTATGCTGCAGTGGCATGCAACTTACTTTTTTATTTTGTTTTATTGCTGCCTTAAATTGCTGTTCATTTACGAGCATAAAATAAAACAAAACAGCACGCAAAAAAAATACAAAATTCAGCAAAATTATTTAGTTTTTAAATAAAACCATGAATTAATGTGGTTCAGGCACGAATACAGCAATGTTGTTATTATTATTTTTATTTTTTATTTCTTTAATATAAATTGTCAGTCGAAATTAAAGAATGTTCTGCATGCGTGAGTTTGTGTGTGTGTGTGTGTATGCGAGCAGCCTAATTGCAACACGTATGTCAAGCAATCAAGTAAATTGCCAGTAATTATTTCAATGTTTTTTTTTTATTTCATTTAACAACAAAGAAGCAGTATCTAAAGCTATCATTAGTGAAAATGCACTGAATAAACGTTGCCTACTTTTAGGAGTCAGTTTAATAGAAAAAAACCGCAATTCTTTAGAACAAGCTATGACTTCAAACGAGAAATCACCACACCTAGGTAGGTCGTTCAAAATTTTTGTGACCCGGCTCACTGCCACACTTTGAAGTACAAGGAAGCTGTTTTCAAGGACCTATACACCCGATAGGTTTGAAACAGCAAAAAAGTCGAATACTTATCATAAAAGTTTGGAAATTTAATTTAAAAACTTTTTATTTTTTAATAAATAGCGTACCTCAACCAAAAAAAAAATCAACCAAAAGCATTTGGTCCCTTCAATCCACAAAAATAATAAAATGACTCCTAAATTCTTAACCTAATCCTGCTCTTAACGCCCACTGAGTAATTTCTCATGGCAACACATCTTTCATTGTGTTTAAAATGTAAGTCTCATTTGAAAATAATTCTAAAAGTACCACATTTGGCGGGGACAGTGTGCGATATAGAACACTTTATAAGAATTATTGTATATTCTTTCACCAAACCTACCACCTTCCTCCATCTTTAATTTCAATGATTATTGACTTAAAACCAATTTTCAAATAAACTGCAAGTTATGCATCAGCTTTGAGGAAATATCTCAAATTCATGTCATGTCTAGAACTTCAGAAATGTCCCAAAAGATCGTTTTATATTCTTTGCAAAAACACACTCACAGACATAAACACCTACATAATACATGTAATTTTTTTTAAATTGGTATAAATTAAAGTGTAACAAATGATAAACACATTAATGCATGTCTCAGTGGCATATACACATGTTACTATGCACATATATCTGTGAATATCCTGACAATGCTCAATTAGTAGCTATTGAATACGATGCGACAATTTCAATGCAACAACAATAATTTTGGAGAATTACATCAGAAATCAACTTTTTAAGGAATCAATAAATTTAAAGGTTGTGTCGTGCTGTAACTGTCTGTCTAACTGGTTACCTGTCTATCTATCAAACTAATTCAATCGCATTGCAAGCTGCACATGTTCACATAACTAAACACACACCCACACACACTGAAGCACTTTGACTCTTGCTACTGTTTACTGCTGCTACTGTGGCAAGGGTAAAATAGAAAAAAGCAGAATAACTCCAAGTCACGCTCAAATGAATGTTTCAATTTTGAAGACAGCACCTGGAAAAAAATATTTTTTATCCCCAGCTCATTCGACAGTTGGTTCGTTGTTGATTTTTCAACTCGTAACTTTATTGCGATTTTTTTTCTCTCTCATTTTGTCTCCTACTTTAACTTAACTAACCTAACCTTACCTAACCGTTCCATACTTTATTTTCCGTTGCAATTTTTCAGATGAATTCACGCGACGAACCGGAGAAAACCTTCAAAGTTGCCATGCCTGACAATGCTTACTCGACTGTTTATCTACGTGATGCCATGTCGGTGGAGGAGTTCTTGGCCAATGCATGCGCTCGTCGCAGTCTCAATCCGATGGAACATTTCGTACGAGTTAAGAAACGACGTGACATGGAGGATCACAATTATTTCGTGCCACATCGTAATGACTTGATTGAAAACTATGTAAGTACAGTTGTGTTCGAGAGCAAAAAAAAACAAAAAAAAGCAGATAGAAAATATTGACAATTTCTTACATTGCCTGACAAGCACTTGATTAGTCTGGAAAAATAACTGATTTACTGCAATATTTCTCTAGCCAATATCTTAGATGAAAACAAATTTAAATTTAGAATTTTTATCGTGTTTTTTAAAGCAGTTTGGCCAAAAATGCAGACAAAATATTGAAATCATGACCCTAAGTTAAAGCAGTCATCATTTAATTACAGTCTTTTTCTATAGTTAAAGCTTTTTTATACTTTTTATATTTATATTTATAGTCTTTTATATATATATATATATATACATATATATATATTTTATATCTTTTTTTATATTTATATTTTTATTGCGACCAAAACTTATTTAATGCTTGTATAAAAATAAATATCACTCATACGCCAGCGCGTACCACTAAAAAAATTCATCAATTGTGGAGTGTCAGCTAGAGTGACGCTCATTAAACTGTCAAACACATACAAAGTTAAACATAAAAAAAAGCAAAAAAAACAACAACACGAACAACAATATTAATGAAATAGTTAATTATGCAATTACAACCGCAAATCAACGATATTAATTTAATTTTAATTAAAGTAATTCAGGCAATAAAAATATATACATAATTTATGCTAATGATTGCGGTCGTTGCAGAAGCATTGGTTTGTGTTGGAGCAGCTTGATGAGCACTTGATTTCTGCCCGTAATATTCTTGAGGTGCCATGCATTACATATATTGTATTATTAAAGTACAGCCACATTTCGTGATTTTCTCACTATAGCATTTGATTAAATTTATTTATATTTTTTCGACGTATTCTTGGACTTATTCGAATGGTAATTTACGATTTTATGTATTTGCATTAGTTTTACAAGACTTGCATTACACTCAAAAGGCAATGTGATTAGCATTTAGAGTAACCATTTGGTCATATTTGACTAAATAAACATGAAGTTGCTTCTTGTTGATCTTATCTTACGTTTTAGTAATATTTACAAACGACGATATAATTAATAAAAAGTCAATAATACGCAATTCTTTCTGCTGCAGCATTCCCTTGCACAAGGTCATCTTTCAATTTTATGTGCAGCCAACTAAATTCGAAAGCTTTCAATTAATTACTTCATGTTGCTTGTTTGAATATCTGTGAAATTGAAGTTGAACATAAACAATGATATTTTGTGTAATTGTACGAATACCTTTGGCAATCCCCACCCTACCTTACGACAAGTTGTCTCCTTCAATTTGCGAAAATTTTATTGACAACACTGTGGAGTTTTTTCATCTCCTCCACCAACACCAACAACAAATAAACAAATCCACACAAAAGTTAGTCGCAAAAGTTTTGCTCGGTTTTAACTTGTATTCTGAAAGGCATTCAAAGGCGGAGTAGCATAGACAACTATTTAAGCTTCGTAATACGTGACAACCAACTGAAACTTGTTCATGCGAAATTTTTTGCAGCGCTCGGTCGAGCGTGAAAACCTAAATAAAAAGTTGAAAAAAAAATTGAAAAAAAAAAAAAACTTACCCTAAGTTGGGTTAAACTAAACTTTGTGCTGTTAGTATGTAAAATTGTTGAGTTTGATGGTGCTGATGATGTACTACCTACGTCTCCGTGCTCTGTGTGTTGAGCTTGAGGTAGGAAATAAGTGTGGTTGGTGTACAACTTACGCAGTTTGTGTGTTACGCAGGCTTCTGCAGGAACTTTTACAATACAATGATTAATTCAGCGAAAGTAAGCTTCAACATTATATTTGCCAATAGCTTCAAATAAAGAAATAAATAAATTAAATAAATGTACACATATTTTATGAAAAATTCAAAATTTAAATTCAATTTTTTATGAAATAAAAAAAGAAATAATGGATTTAAGTTTATAAAGAAAATGAGCTAACAGGGTTTTAGATTTTTCCTAGCTTATACTTCATTTAACTAGTATTACAAAATATGATTGATACGGTTTGATTAAATACTTAAAAATATTAAAGTATTTTTAATCAAATCTACTTCAATCGTTGTGGCATTGCACCTTTTTTATTTTAAACAGCCGCGATAATATGTAAGCATAGTGTGTATAGACAAGAGGTGTAGGGTTGCAAGGCCACATTATTTAACAGCTGGTCGCCTGGCAGTTTTGAAAGATATTGTATTTTATACATAATTTCCAAATGTTTCTTTTATAATTCATTAGACATTTAAGGGTGCAGCAAACAATATTTCATATTATTCAAAAAATAAATCCTACACTGAAAAAAATATATTAGCTTAAAATTGAACACAATCTATTCAAAAAATGAGTTCATAATTTGACTTTTTTTTCATATTATTTTCAAAATTTTTAAACACATTTGCTCTTACTTTGACGAAATTTGTTGCAAGCTATTTTTTTAAACACAAATATCGTCAAATTAATAACAACTGTTGTCAATTTTAAAACATTTTTTTTTCAGTGTACGTCTTTTGTTGATACAAAATATATATGTATAACCTGCGCTTTGTTTCAAATCTCCAGTAAATAACTCCTTCTATTCTCTTAAACTCTTGAGTTTACGCATTGATGTATGGTTCGTGCATATTTCAACATTTTTTTGTTCATTTGCACCAACTATTGATGCATTGATTGAGCGCGAAATATGTTATTTTTGCTAGTGGTTGCTACTTTCGCCATTTTGTTATATTTCACTCATAAACCGCAACAACGGCAACTCATATGCACATGTACCGCAACAGCAACCGTCCAACAGACCGTATAAGAACTGTTGACATTGTGACGCACACATATGCAGATTACCACAAAAGTCAGTCGCTATAGCCAACCGCGTTAGGTGTTTGCGTCAGTGTAACTGGATTGTGCTACCCACACCTGCTGCGCAGCTTGCTGTAACTGTTATTAATGTGAGTGTGATATTGTCACTAACAGCGCCATCTGACAACATGGTGGAATTGCTGATAGAGAAGTAGATAAAGCAAAAGTGAATTTACTGTTTACTCAAGTTAAATGCTGGTTAGCACTTGGCTCAACTTTTATAATTATATATGTACAAAGTTATAAATTATAAAATGGTTCTGATAAGTATTTTTCTTACATTGAATCTGGCTTGACTTCGTGATTCATTCTCAAATCATCCCAGCAAAAAACAAATCAATGCGCTTTACTTGTATGCTCATAAAGAGCGCTTCATTCTCCTTGCAAGTAGTTCTGTGTGCATACTGCCGTCATAAGGAAGAGTGCGGCACCTACATATTTCAATATTCTAAGATAAACGACTTACAGTAATTTATCAAAAATTCACTGACTAGGATTTGGATGGATATAAATATTTGGTTCTTCTGGATAGGTAAATCCATTTTTTTTTTTTCAACATTAATGATATTTTACCGATTTTGTAAAAAATGCAAAAACAGTGTAGATGCCGCTTTTGTATTGTTTTATCACAAATAGTTCAAAAAGCCGTATCTGCATCAATTCTACGTTTAATAAGCAAAAACCACGTTTTAAAATTTGCTGTCGTTTGGTGACGTCAAGGTTAAGCAGAACTCCATCCTCTGTAAAGATTTGAAGGTTGTTGATATTGTCTATCTGTAGATACCAGTTTTTTATCTCTGTTATGTATGCTTGAATGATTGCTTTAATTTGTGAAGATATGACGCTTCAGGTTAAAATATTTAGCAATTGAGCAAAAACTTCGCAATTTTTATTTTATTGAAGATGAAAGAAATGTGGTTAAAAAAAAGCAATAAAACTGATTTTGATTTTCATGCTAGATGGCGCACTCTTCCTTATGACGGCAGTATAGCGCTATATATGTAGTACTTTCTCTAACGACAACGTAGTACTCAAAAAAAATATTAGATTTTAATGTTTAAAAAATTAATTTCAAAAACGGAAAAAATCATCAAAACGTCCCATGTAAATTAATTAAGTACTTCAAAGTCCGGCCTTCCATTCAAAAAAGGTAATATTTTAAGTTGAAATATAAAGCTTTTGTAAACTACATATGTTTTCTTTTTTTCCTACTTCAAATAAATAAAATTTATAAAAATTCATAAATTTTTATATCAACAGCAATGAGAACAAAGCGCTCGGTTCTCGCTACAATTTCATATTTGCTACAGTGAGAGCCAAGCGAATACATCTAATGGCATGCCTATGTATGTAAGAAATGCGCTATACGCAAGAAGAAAAATGCGCTCAACTGTTTTTTGGAGCGCTTCAGATGCGCTCATGAAGCGCTCGGTTCCCTGCTGGGATATGACGAATAACAAAAGAGTTTATTTCTGAATCAAAATATTTAAAATATTATTTTCAAGCCTTTTTAAATGATCATCACTCAACAAAGGCTGCATTGTGATGATCATTTTTTTGCTGTTTTTCAAATGTTTTGAAAGTAGAATATATTAAGAGTCTTAGAATTATGTTACATACTGCAAAGTATTTACAAAACAAAAATATAGCAAAGTCCCTTCTGTCACATTCACATTCTCAAACTCAATTTTCTAGAAAGCACTTTTTTGACTTAAAACATAAATTTCTAAACAAACAAATTTTTAAACCAATGTTTGAGAAGTAAATATTTTTTAATTTTTGAAAATTTAAAAAAAAAAAATTAATTGTGTTGGCTCAAAAGGTGGGTCAAACAAATTTTTTTAATTTTTTGGACGAAGAAACTGATATTAAATACAACTTCTCAACCTACAGGTGGTGCGCTTGTGCGCCATCGTGAATTAAAGGTGCCAAAAAATATATCTCATAAGAGGTGTATCACCTAGACGTGTAGGATTTGTTTTTTAAATATAACAAAAATTGTTTAGATGTATCTTAAATTTTTATAGGACTATAAAGTAAATACATGGAGATTATGTATGAAATAATATATCTTTCAAATTCCTGTCTTGGCATAATTTGCACACCGTAATCTTTATTTCGAAATTTTCAATCACTGTTTCTTATAATTGGATGATTAGTGTAAGCTCTGCTCTTAACAAAACCCGACAGGAAAAAGTCTAACGGTGTTAAATCGCAAGATCTTGGTAGCCAAGTGGTGTTTCCAAAACATGAAATTACCCAGCCAAGGAACTTCATACACAGTAACTTGATTGTTTCGGGACTTTTATGGCACGTAGCGCTTTAACACGTTAACTACGTGTGTGCCATACATAACATACGGTGTGCCTCAATAAAATGGCCACGTAGGCTCTGAGGCACAGCGTATGTGCCTCAGTATTTGATTACACGTTATAAATCATGGTTTAAAATTAGTACCTCGAAATGCAAATCTTTAAACGTAGTTCAATTCCGTATGGCCTGGCATACCTAAACCTATGTTTAGCGCATTATTTTTACACCCCCACGATTAAAAAAACACCCCTTTTACTGGGGTATATTAATTTTCTCACTCCGTTTGTAACGCCCATAAGCAAGCGTGGTCGGTATAGAAATGTATATATCGTCATATGAAATCAAAAAAGGCGTAAGCTACCAAAAATTCAAAATTGACTTTTTGATTGGTTATGAAGCACCGTATCCAATATACATACATGTTCATGCAAAATTTTACCATCCTACTACTAAAAACCACGTTTTTATATAGAAAATTCAATAAGCTTTTCAGTGCAAGCGCAAAGCAAAGCCCAAGCATTTTTTGCTTCTCCTGCAAAATTTTTCAAATGTAACTTACGGCTTTTTTGATTTCATATTGCGATATATTCTTGATCGAATGTGTCGCAGTTCAATATTGCGAAATGGTTATTTACTATGATCACAACAAACTTGCACAAATTTTCAAACAAGGCACAGCACATGTATCTCACGGCGTATACATTAGGCTGTGAGGTACATATGTTGTGCCTCAGTAATATACATACATATTTCAAAATTTCACAGAAATATAAAAAAAAAAACATTTTCTGATATTTTGTTCGAATTTTCTAATACCAAAATACACTAGATTTGTAAAAAAAAAAAAAATGGCCCGGAAGACCCGATATTTTTTTTTGTATGGTGGCAGTTAAAGTGTTAATGTTAAAAGTAGTGGTAGCTTGTGTCCGTTTACTCCATCTCAGACCACAAAACCTTTTTATCATGTCTCTGTAGTGCACTCCATTGACCGTAAAGTCTTATCCGTTGTCATTTTCAAAAATGTACGGCCCTACGACGCCTTCGACCCACACTCCAAACGAAACAGTCACTCGATCTGAGTTTGGGGAGATGCCTATCTCATGAATCACTCGCGGGTTATCAAATCCCCAAATGTGACAATTTTGCTTCTTAACGTAGTTATCATTGTGAAAATGAGATTCGTCAGAAAACGAAGTTTCTTTTATAAAAAATCACCGTGAACATTCATTTCTCCAAACAATCAGCTTCACCAGAATCTCGGTCGGTACTGCTAGTGGTCTACCAGCTGCAGTTCTTGTGTCAATTGGATCTTCTAAACATTAGAGCCAAACCTTGAGATGCTTGTGTCGTTTTTAATAGAGGTCTCGATTTTTTTCGAGCTTTGTTCGAGTACCCGGGCACCCGGGCACTTCGGACTAATTCACATACCCGGGTAATTCGAGCTACACGGGTAGCCCGGGTGCTCGAAAACCTCGAAAATCGAGAGTTCTAGTTTTTAACAGCTTTCCTTTACCGCATCGATATTTTCGGTCGAGCAGCCAGGTCGGAATCATTTCGTTATCGTCACATCTTGCACTGATCGAGTCACTTGGCATTTTTAGATTAGTTGTTTCAAAATATAATTTCTTTCAAAATATTTGAAAACGGCTCTCCGCAAAAATTGCCCAAAAACAAATCCCAAAAAAAAAAATTAAGAACACCCAAATGAAAAATAATCCAAAAATTATGAAAAATCGCCCAAAACGAAATGTCATCGAAGAAAGCGAAAAAACCCAAAAATTGTATTTTTCCCTTGAAAGAATTATTTTTTAGATTTTGAAGCATGAGATTATTAAAAATTTAAATGAATCAAATTTTAAACTTTAAATGATTAAATTAAAATGGACTTTGAAAAATAAAAAAAAAGAATGGGTCTTGAAAATGCGCATTTCATGCAAGGAAATTTCGTATCTCGTGTGGGATACGAAGCAAAAATTGGATGATTTTTCATTTTTTTTTTTTTTTTTTTGTTTCTTTGGGCGATTTTGTGGAGAGCCTTTGAAAACAAATGGAAAACTTAATCGATGTCATAATTCAGCTTTTGTCAATTTATTGGCATCTGAAAAGGCAAAAACCTTTCAGAAGGCATAGGATTACGAGGAAAATTTGCTAGAACTTTGCCCATCTTAACTGCAATTGAACGCGAAGTTTCGTAATAGTACTAAACAAACTCTGTTCCTTCTTTCACTCTGTATTAAATTACCTGCGTTTATAAATGGCAAATGTCAAGACATGAGAACTTCCAAGCAACCAACTGTTAACTAATATACCTTTGCAACCATACACCTCTTGTTGGTACACACTGAATAGCCTGACCGAATTTCACAACATTCTTTTACCAAAGCAATAAACTCAAATTTTATACCATATCCTTACATAAATAAAAATATATATATATATATTTTTTTTTTTTTTTTTAATTTAAAAATATTTCTATTGATTTAATGCTCGTCTAACAAGAGCTATTTAAACTGAAAAGCATCTTGAGCGATTTGATGCTGATGACATTTTTATTGCATAACAACAACACCTGTTTGTTTCTTTGTGTGTGTGTGTGTGTGTGTGTCAAATTAATTTCTTCATTTTTCTTTAAAAATATTTAATGCCATCAGTTATAAATAGCTTAAAAGCAAGTAGTTGAAGATTTTTGTGTGTGTTTGAAATAAGACCCACGCACTCACACATACACGCAGCATGCGTAAAATAAGAAACACTTTAACTTTTTAGTCTTGAAACGTAAGAACAGTTAAGTCTTTTGTCATATGAGAGCAGAGTAGAGCAGAGCGCAACAACAGCGCACATTACATAAAGCAAACATTGAAAAATAGACATAAAGAAAAAAATTAATCGTTCAGAGATAACAAAAATTTTTCAAAGCAGGGTGTATATAAAAGAACATAACAACAAAACACAAAACAAAAACATATAGTGTAATGCTGATAGCGTATCTCATACCAACATTCACTGCTTCTTCTTCGTTTTCAACCAAAAATTCCCTAACAGCTGTTTAGCTTTAGAGCCAAGACCAAGAACGCTAACGCTTAAGTCCCTTGTACGCTAAATTAAGGTTTGCTGATAATAAAATTTTAAGATTTTAATAATCTTTTCCAAAATTCAACTCTCTACGCACATGGAAGCAAGAGCAATTTGCAAATTTTACACACACACAGACACAGATACGCATACATGCGCTTCTTATAACTTTATTAAAAAAAAATCTTAGATAAGCGCTTACATACTCTAAGACAGCAGCGGAATGCCTTCGGTTTCCGGCCATGAGGATAACTTTTACACACAGCTTACATTAAGCTTAACCGACTTTATTTCTTTATTACATTTAGTGGGCAGGAGTAGGGGTGTTGCTGGGCATAACAACATAAGCAGCGCCATCTTATGTCGGCTTATGTAATTTTTAATGTTTCTTCCTATTCTACCTCTTCTTTTAGAAGTGTTAAGATAAATATTGCTCATACGTCTTGTTTGCCATTAAAATTTATGAAAGTTTTCAAAAACTTTGAAAGCTTAAAGTTGTTTCAAGATTAATACGCTACCCGCACAGCAGCACACGTTAAAATTTATCTTGAGCTGCTTAGCGTTACGAGGTTTGTGTAACACGCTGCCTGTTACATAACTGTCTTAGCTCTCTTACCTTTGTTCAAATAACGGCACAAGCTGCCATAATAAATATCCTTTTATTTTTGTCTTCTTTTGTGCTCAAGTTTAAATTTTATTTCCTTATCCAGCCATAAAACAAAGTGTATCTAGATATTGTAACGCATTTCGAAACAAACGACTCCATACAAAATCCTTTTTTATTGCCTAAACCATGCTCGATGCCGCTTAATAAAATCAGGTCTATTAAATTTGCTTCTGTTTCACGCACTTTGCCTGTTTTAAAAGACCAATGAAAACCACAGCAAACCGTGTAGAAAAAATGCTGCCTTTATCAGCACTTAAACTTATCTTATCGCCTCGGTCGTCTTCATCGCCTTCACCAGCCTTGTTTTTAGAGCAATGCAAACTTTTGGCCAGCAATTCAAGCAGTGCTTGTTATACATTCGAGCGTTGATTTATTGACTGCATGCAAATAAGCAGCCCGGCCAAGAGGCCAGCAGGCCAGGCCGGTCAACTTAAAACTAGCTATAGTGGCGCCAGCAGCAGTTGAACGAACTCGTTGCGGTTGAACTATTTTTTTTTTCAACCATTGCTGCAGAGGCTGCCGTTGCTTAAGCCGATGATTAAAATGAAGTAAGTGCTTAAGCAGCATAGGACAGAGCATTCTTGCGTATCCTTGGAAATTTTCTAATTTTAAAACAGAGAAAAATTAAAGCACTAAACGTGACAAGAAGGCATGATTTGCATGACGCTATAAACAGCTCGAACGTTTTTTGCTAACCAGCTCATGGGCTGCCTGTCTCAAGTACGAATCAAGGCAGCTCAAAGTAGCAGAAAAAAATAACTTTCTATAAACTTAAGTGTTGTTAAAAGCTTTGTTGTGTCATTTTTAGTAAAACAATTCATTTTGGGACAGTTTTTTTGTGTGATCGTTTGAATATTTATATAAATTATATGAGAAAAAGGGGAAAAGTCTCTGAAAAATGGAACAGATGGCACCAAAATCTCAACTTCCATGTGATAATTATAAAGAGTCATCCACCTTCAACTAAAACTCGTTAAAATGTTCGTACTTTTATGACATTCATCGAAAGCAAGCAACCCTGACAATTTTTGTAAACATGGAAAAAAGTTAATTTTGCGTCTTGAGTAAATATTATTTCTTCACTGCGCCGGTAAGTGATGCATTTGTTGACAGTATTGTGGACAAAAACCACTTTTTTAATTTTTATACACTTGGTTGTGTTGAAATATTTGAACATGTATTGTGTCCAACAGTTTCTTCCCGTCACACAATACATCGAAATGGTACGAAAATAAGAAAAAACAAATTGTTGTTTTTTTTAAAAAGAAGTATGCAATTTAGATCTATATTATTTAGTTCTATGAAATTTAAAAGATTTTTTAAAATATCTTTAATAATAAACAAATGCGATCACTTTATACAACACCCTGTTATTTTAAGAAAATCAAGTAATTTAAAATTGGGTTAATGTTTTAAAAATTACATCATGTTTTTTCTAAAAAGCAGTAAAGAGGATTATTTTAAAATGTATTTTGCTTCTGAAAGTTATTTTTTTTTAGTATATATTTTGTATTAAAAAAATGTTCTTTACCTTAAAAAAAAACACCTAAAAACCCAAAAATTTGCAAGTTATGATAAACTATAACAAAAAAGGATTCTTTGATTTTAGCGAAACTTGTTTGCAATTTTATATTGAGTTTTAACTTTTGATTTCTAAAATACTATCTGCGCCTTTTTATAAACAAGAAAGTTATGCAGGTTTAAAAAGTGACTTTTTGCGAAAAATGCTCAATTTTATATGGAAAAATATTCAAAATTTAGCAAAATTCAAAAGGGAATTACAAAAAAGGATTGTTTGGTTTTGACGAAACTTTTTTGTAATTTTATTTGAAGTATTAACTTTTGATTTCCAAAATATTATCTACACCTTATAAAAAGAAAGTTATATTAGATAACAAAATAATTTTAGTAACACAGGGTAATTCAGCTAGTTTATATATAAAAGTGCAATTAAAAGAAAATGAAGAATTGGTAGCGCACAACAAAAAAAGAATTCAAGTTGAGTTGAAGAGCAAAATGGGTCTCTTGGTCGACAAACCAAAGCCAGGATATGGGTCTACTAACGATGGAAACACAGCTAGGCGCTTTTTCTATAACATTGAACTAAGCTCGCAGATAACTGACACAAGCAAAAGTTTGATAGAACAATTTTTTTTTATATATTGAGAGTTCTGGCAGGTGGCTGCCCCATATATCTGAATAACTTCAAGTGGTTATTAGAAGAAACTAGGCAGTTGTATATAAATTTTTATGGCTAGTATTATATGCCGAGCAGTGTTCATAAAGTTCTCATACATGGATATGAAGTCATTTCAGCATTTTCCTTACCAATCAGAACATTGTCTGAAGAGATTGGAAGCAAGGCAAAAAGAATTTAGAAAAAATCGATCTAGCCATACCCGTAAATGCTCGAGGATTAAGTCTAATACAGATTTAATGAAAATATTGTTGCTGACATCTGAGCCTCTCTTAGCATCCAAAAGAACTATTAAATCATAATCAAATGTAATTATTGATGAAGAAGTTGAGAAATTTATTCAATTAGTTGATGAGCCTTATATTGTTTGTAGTGATTCTAACGAAGAAGTCAATAGCGATGAAGTCAATAGCGAGATGAGTTCTTGGTTGTTTGTACATATGTATGCACACATTACTTTTTTTACTTTTTTATTTCACATTTTGTTAATAAAAATAAGCTACCAATTTTATTTTTCTATTGTAAATAAAATTAAATTTGCCTAAAAACTGATTTTTTTTTGGGAAAAACTGACAAATGGGAATATTAAATGAGTAACAGATGTACCTCCCATACATTATCATGTAAAAAATTAATATAGGTCCAAGGGAGGTACCCCTAGGAACCGACCGATTTCAACCATTTTTAAAACACATGTATTGCTTAATTTTTCAAACCTTTTCATTGAGTTTCGTAAGGATCGGCCAACTTTTTTATATACCTCCCATACAAAATAATGTAAAAAATCAATATAGGTCCACGGGAGGTATCCCTAGGAACCCACCGATTTCAATAATTTTTAGTAAACTTCTATTTTTTTTTTTTTTGCCTAGCCTTTTGACTAAATTTTGTTAAGATCACTCAATTTTTGTATGTACCTCCCATACAAAATAATGTAAAAAATTAATATAGGTCCAAGGAAGGTACCCCTAGGAACTGACCAATTCCAACCATTTTTGCAGTTTTTCTTAATTAGCTTAAATTAATCCAGCACATAAAATTTCATTATCATAGGAGCACTCCTTCTATTTATGTTCCAATTTTGTATGGATTCAATGCACTGTGCGTCACCTTATTTTGTGTTAGAGTCAAAAAGTGAAATGAAATATATTTAGTTTTATTCCTTCATAATAATATCATAATAATAATATCACTTGGATAAAAAATTAAACAAAGTATCAGTGTTCTTATAATAACACCATTAAAATGATATTTCAAGCAAGCGAATTTTTTTTTTAATTATTCAAAATTCGTTATAATAACAAAAACTAGGGTGGGATGCCAAAATTATATCCTCGAGTATCGCAGCTAGTTACAATGCATAAATGAATTAAATGTCACTCATACGCCATGTAGGCCAATTTCTTCATAGCTCAATAGCTCACCCTGCAGTCACTGCGCAATCAAATTGAAATGTAATAACATTGAATTGCTTTCCGTTTTTACTCAATATTGCGCGTCATTGAATAAACAATGCTAGGTCTTAACAATTCGATAGCGTAAAAGTAGCAGCTGTCAAAACAAAGCTTACCCAAAGCAAGTCAAAAGATCCGTTGCTGCCTTATTTGCTACAGCTACAAATTATTTGCCATATCGAGACATTTTAGAAAATCTTGCTTTCACTCCTGCCTTCTATTCAATCGGAATGCAGCCATTTAAGCGCAGCACAGGCAATGAAAAAATTCCACAATATTTCGATGAATTTATTTTGCAGTGTTAAAAGTGAAGCCAAGGCATTTGTTAAGATGAGTGCTTCAGTTGCCTTTGGCAATAGCTACAAAAGCAACTCAATCTATTTATCTCTCTCTCTCTCTTTCTCTCTTTCCCTGTCTCACACACTTCCGTGTGCCACTAGCTTTGAATGAAAAACTCGTTACAATTCACCGCAGTCTGCATTCATCACACGGAGCTACCCCAGCTTGTCTGCTCCACTACGTTTTAATCCAAGCGATTCGTTAACAGAATCGGAATGGATGCATTCTGTGGTGCCTCCGTGTGTGTGTGTGTGTGTGAAGGGTGGACTAGAGCTTTGCAACAATCTTATTTTTAAAGCTTTCAATTGTCTTGACATGCATTCCGTTGCACTTAGCTTAACTTGACTTGCACCAACGGCGCATAACTCTTGGATACTTTTCTGGACCAGGGTGTTGTCTGCTTTATTGTTGCATTTACTGTATTTGTTGGCAATAAATCAGCGCTTTGATTGGTGGTTTATTTCAAGAAAATGCCAGTGCTTTTCTGCTTCACTTCTTTCTAAAGAAAATATATCTCTTAAAAGCTTTTGTGTATTCAGAGCTTGGCTCTGCAGGCTTTGAGTGATAAAAAAAAGAAGCTTATTTATGAGTGTTTTTTTTTTTGTTTTGCTTAAAGGAAAGGATTTCTTTTATAAAATTCCACATTTAAAAGCTTAACAACAACAACAACAAACTGCTCACTGCTAATCAGTGTTTTATCTGGCATTAATTATGCGCTCAACCTTTTCGCGCGCCATAGCATGGTTTATGGCAGACATACCATCTTTTTTCCTTGTTTTCACGCTTACTACCACTTCTTATCCTTTGCGCTTTGTTAATACGCTGCCCTTGCAACACTTGTAAGCTTAATTTTATTAATGCTTTTTGAACGTGTTCTTTTTTGCGGCTTATCCTGCTCATATTTTTCATTATTTCTCATGGGGCTGGCTGCTCTTTGTCTGCGGTTTGTGTAACGGCACAACGGCTTAACATGGCCAAAAGTCGCTAAATTGTGTGAGCATTATTTTTTTTAACTGCTTTTGTAACACTTAATTTATTTCCTTATGAAAATTTTTACGCTCTATGCTTTTGTTAAATTAACTGACTTCTTAAAAAATCCTTACAAACAAACATACAGCTAAAATTTTGTGCTTGAATAATTAAGTGTGGATTTTGATGAAAATTTGGCAGTAGTGTGCTTCAAAGTTGGGCTATAAAAGAAGTTGGTAAAGTACGGCAATATGATCAGAAGCTTTGCTCAAAATAAGCCATTTCCACACATATTAAAACCATTTAAGACCACTTGAGTCGCTACAATGTATTCTCAACAGTTTTCAATCATCAGCATCAGTTGTTGATAGCATTTTATATGTATTTTTTTCTGCTCCTGTCTGCTTTTGAAAGATTGCTTTTTTATTTATGTTCAAAACTGAAAGTGACACTAACACACTGACGCATTTCTCGAACTTGCTTATAAATCTGTGTTGCATAGCTTGGTAATCAATCATTTTTTTTTTTTTTTTTTTGTTATGAACCAAAAAGAAAAGATTTATTATTCTTGCAGCAACATTTAACAAGCAGTTCAACGATATCTTAGCACATTTATATCTGTCTGAACAAGGACATTAGCAGATAATAATCAAGCTTTGTTCGGGAAACATCTAATATGCTCTTGGCTTCACTTGACCTGGAATTACTTTGCACAGTAAACATTTGTGTGCACATAATAGGCTCTGATAAACTTATCCTTATGATATCAAAGAAATTTTTAAAATATATCCAGTCGAAAGCCTTGAAAAGCTTGAAAACGTGTAAAGAATTCTAAAATGAAGAAATCAAGTAGTATTAAGCTTTATTTATGTTAAAAAGGAGCAATTTTTTGGTGGGTGTGTGGTTACCATCTTAATTTCCATTTTTACTCACATGAGATTCCTTCCTCTTAAATTATACCACACCACAGAGTGACAGCTCATATGTCACAACTTACTACTAAGCTCCAAAACTCCTTCTTCCAAGCCCGTTTTTAGCACTTTAGAAATTCGCTATCGTATGAAACAGCCGCGCTCTCAGAAGTCATGTAGAAGCTGCTTGAAAGTTAGGTGGCTACCACTAACTACAATTTTTGGGTTGTTCATTTTTTTTAATTTCAGTTGATTAGAAATGAGGAAATTACTTCAGAGTTTTTTGAAGTTATACCGTGGTTAAAGCCTCTGTGGATATCAAAAATTAAACCTGTTCAATATTCAATAACCAACTGAGTAAAATTGGTTGTTATGCAAAATTTTAATATATTTGCGTAAAACTATGGGCAAGGCAGTGTGGCTTAACTAGAAATTGATGAATTGGATTTGAATTTGAACTTTAAAATAGAAATGGCGGATCCAGTATGGCGCTCGAAATGTTAAAATGTTATTAGTATTGTATGAAAAGTTTAAAAAGTGGATTGTTAGGTTTGCTTATTTTGAATTTTGTAAAAACAAATTAAAAAGCAAGAGTGTGACACGTCGATAGAAGTTAAAACGTCTTATTAGATATCTATGGAATTTAGCTGTAGAGGATTTTTGGGCTCGGTGGTTAATATAAAAATTTTTAATTTAGGATCTACATAACAAATTAATTTTGCAGATCTTATATTAATACGACCATGGATAAAAACAATTATTTATCATTAGCCTTCAAGACTTATCACAGGCAGTTTGTGATAAAAGAACATTTGATTTTTTTCGTGGCATTAAACATTTTTAATTTTTTTAATTTGATGCATTCTTTTTCATTTGAGAATGATTTTGTGAGGATATTTTTTATGTAAGTACGTTAGGATGGTAATTTTTTGTTCTTTTTTTTAATTCTTTTCTTTTCTTTTAATTATTTTCGTAAAAGCTAAACAGATTCAATGTAAAAACATTTTGAATAAATAACAGGTACAATTCGATGCTTTTATTTAGTGAAAACATTTTTTTCACTCAGAAATGTATATAATTATAATTTGATTAATACAATCTTTTAATATTGTTATAAATAACATCTTCCTTGAATAGAGGATTGAGCTACAAGGCCTTTTTAATTACAGCCCCAAGGCTTTAAGCACCGTTTGCCACAAGGCAGTTGTTGAATATTTTTTAATAACTCTAAAGCACAAGGGCTAGCCACCAGGCTTAGTTATATGTAGAACTTTCTTTTTGTCTTGGAATAACAAGATGTATTTCATTATTAATTTCTAGGGGTATTTAAACAAGAATATTGAGTGGAAATAAACATTATTTTTCACTCAATAGTTAATACTCAAATATAACAAATTCTTGTATAAATGACTTAATGATAAAATATGCAAGTACGACGTTTACACATAACTTTACACAAAACATATCTGTTTGTCATTTACAAATCTCCCTGTAGTTTCATTCATCACAACTTACTTGCAGGTCACAAGCTTCAGTGCATTAATTTACATCGATTCCTTTGTCACATAATTCACACTGTAAATAGCACTTGAGTTTGCATTCTGTTTACATTCACTACAAGCATGTAGTGATCGCAACATAAAGCGTTTGTAGTGTTGTGTGGTATGATATGAGAATTAAGTTGAGGTTGGTTAGAGCTGGCCATATGTGCATTACATATGTGCATTATACACAACCTTGTAGAGTTCCCAAAAATACTTGGAAAAACAAAATGTGAATAAATCGTTTCCTATACAGAGCTTTTTCGATATCAAAATAAATGAAAATGTGCAAAAAGGATCACATAAATCTTCACGTTTATAATAAAGATAACATACTGGAATGTATCTATCCTTATCACTGGTTGCAGGTCATTTCGGTTAACCCATTAAAGCATAAAACTAAAACTATGTTTAACACAAATTTAAGTAAAGAGCTTTAAAAGAAAAATTAATTAAAAATTATAATGAATTCAAAAAAATTCAAAATTTTTGGTATTTAATTCTTAATTTTAGCTGTGTTGTTTTCAGAATCTGAGATTATTTTTGCTTGAAAGACTTCTAAAATTCAATTATGTTTGCGTTTAAAATTAAGTTTTTCTTTTTTTTATTTTTTTTTTTTTACTTGACGAAGTTACGTTTTACCGCACAGGTTTCCAAAAAAGTTGAAAAATGAATTTTTTCAAAATTCATCGGCGTTGCTTTGACTTGTTACTCACTGAGTATAAGAGCTATGATAAAAAAATTGGTACGATAAAGGTTAATTCTTTGACTTCATTATAAAAACAAAACAAAAATTCAAAACGTCATCGGGACGTGGTGGTAGTTACTTAAGCAATGCAACTGAAAATTTGTTACATGCAATAATTACTCACTGAGTATTAATGCTAGGATAAAAAATATGATAAACCAATAAAGATATATTCTAAGACCTCACAACAAAGCTCGACAAAACATTTCTGACGTCATGGGGACACAGAGAGAGCTGCTCTGAAGATCAACAATGCAACATTCATAAAACGGCGTTGCATTGAATTTTTACTCGGTGAGTATATAACCTACGATAAATGTTTAAAAAGGAAAATGAAGGATTTATACTTGGCCTTACGAGAAAAATAAAACAAAAAATTCTGACTTCGTCATGTCATGAAGATAACAGCTTATGTAACAGAAATGTAATATCTTTGCATGAAATTATTACCCACTCAGGAGACGTGCTAAGGTAAACTTTGTTTTACAACAGCATAGATGTGTTCTTACGCCTCACAACCTCACAATCGTCATGATTTCAGGGTGGCAACCACATAATGCAGTAAAAATGTTACAACCATGAAAAAACGTTGCATGGAATTTTAACTCTGTGACTATTGGCTTAACAGCAAATTTTAAGGAACGAAAATGAAGGTGAAGTCGTTGAGCACATGATAAAAGCAAAAAAAAATTGACGGCATCATGAGGGCCTTCAGGGAACCGCCTAGTGTGACGCATATGTATCACTTTAGCTGGATTAATTGCATGCTAAGGCAAAATTAATGTACCAGTGGAGAAGCAAATAAAAAAAAAGCAAAAGCAAAAGCAACAACACCAACAACAAAAACAACAACAATAACAACAACAACAACACTAACACCAAGCTGAAAACAAAAGTTATGATAACAACAGTTTTTTTTCTTGACAACCAACACTGCTCAAAAAAAACAAAATATCACCATGAAACCGGAAAAGGACTAACTTTCTAAAAAAGGAAAGAGATCTAGAATCCTTGTTTAAGTCAAGAATTTGATTATGGATTAAAATAAGAATTTGGACATGAAGTAGGAAAATTATTTGGAGAAATAAAACAAAATAACGGAAGAATGAGGATAAGTTTCCGAACAAAAGAAAGAATAGGGACAAAATAAGGACAGAACCTACGGGTGTGTCCACATCATAGCCCAATCTTTTTTTTTATTGTGGACACTTTAACATTCTTGTATAATCACTGGAATCGTGTACTTTATCTCTTCTTCTTTAACTCTTGAAACTTCACTGACAATGGTTTTTATAAACGTGCGTTTTTACTTAAAAAGCCTCTGGCTTACAAAAAGGCTATAAATTAAAAATAACTCAAAGAATACGCATTTTTTTTTTGAGCCATTTTTCGATTTTCGAATTTGGATATTTTTTGGAAAATCAAAAAAAGTCTCAAAAAAAATGAAATTTTTAAAATTCACACCCTTACCTAGGCGCATTCTTTTTATATTTTTTACACCAAAAACTGTTTTGTCAATATGATCCTTTTTTATCTAACAATTAATTAATAATTTTTTTAATTTTTTAATTATTGTTAAATAAAATTTTATGTATGTTTTAATCCTTTCTGAGTAATTCTTTCTGGCGTCCGTGGCGTAGTTGGTTAAAGTGCGTGGCCGCTATGTCAAAGAACTTTGGAAACCCAGGTTCGAACCCCAGCAGCGACAGAAAATTATTTGAATTAAAATAATTTTTCTGTACGGCCGCCACCTCTCTGCAGACAATGGCAAACCTCAGAGAGTAATCAAAATGCCATGTAAAGCTTCTTGAGAACGAGAATTTTCCGTTCATCGCCGTTCGGAGTCGGCGTTAAGCATGTAGGTCCGGTTCTCGGTCAATTGTGTACAAACTTAATAACACGCACAACACAATTGATCAGAAGAAGCTAGGTCAAAGTCCTTTCAAGGGCTGAAATGGCCAGTTATTTATTTTATTTTTTTGAGTAATTTTTTTAACTAGTTAACTTGAAATATAACACCTAGGTCCTTACAAAACTTTTCTCCAAACAAGTTTTAAAGTCATTTTTAGTAAATTAAATGGCATTAGAGTAGATTCGTGTCAATTTGTGACCCTGATGCTCTGCTGGGCTTATTCAAGTGGCATGTAAATTTATTACAAAATAAAATTGAATAGTCTACAAAATATAAATTAGTTTTTGAAAATACATGTTTTAATTATAAAAACCAAACCAAAAGTATGTATGTAATATTTTTTTATTATTTTTTTTTTTTTTTTTGCAAGTGTGTTGTAAGTATGTGAATCACTAGGCAAAGAAAAAATTAAAGCAGCGAATCAGTTATAACCAGCTATAAATACATTCAATACAATTTCAACTTAAATCTTATCTAATGAAATTTTTTATTTTCTATGTCCATTCCCCATCCCCACCCATGCAGTTACATAATCACGAATTCATTGAGGTCTGCATGAAAATCCTGTATCAAGTGGAATTGCAACGCACCACACTCGAACAAATGTGGGGCTTCTCGGTGGAAGCAGAACTAATCGAAAATGCAGAACGACAGGATGAGTTATGCTGTTATGTGAGTCGAGTGGAGGACAAGAGCGTCGCCATGCATAATGGTGAGTATGAGTTCATTTTTTAAATAGTTAATTAAGTTCAGCGAGTAAGTATTTTGTGGACCACACTTAAGCCGCACAAAATGCGCTTTGCGTGGAAATGCAAAATTTTTATGATTTATATTTGCCCCTGTGGCACTTATGTGACGTCGAACCCTGGCATATTTTATTGCAAAATTGCCAGCGCACTTTGAAGATATTTACTACAGCTTAAAGCTGTGCCCATTCCATTCGAAAGCCCTAGAACTTTATGCTTCAGTGCATTTTTTCCGTTTCACTGCCAACTTGATGCTTTTTACAAAATATTGCCGACCTGTGCGTGTGGTGGTCGCTCAATGTTGCTGATATGTGTGAGTTTGTGAGCATGTGTGGTGTTCAGCAGTTCACTACTGATGGCCAAAAGCAGGCTTTAATTAGATTATCACCTGCGCTGTCGTTGGCATTAATTTTCCCAGCCAAACTCAAGCTGAGCAAAGATATGACTGTGTAATTGTGTGTACACATGAGTGAATGAGTGAGTACAGTTAATTGCGTTAAATAGTAGCGGTGGTAAAACATTCAGTTCAGTTTATGAACAATTTTTGTTTTTTTTTTTTTTTTCATTATCTGTTTCTCTGCCCGCTGTGCAGCCATGCAGAGATGATAATTAAATTCGAAGAAGAAATCAATTTGTTTGCATTGAACTGCATCAAATTTAATTGCCAGTCAAAGTTTATGAATTTTCATAAAATTTACTAAAAATGGAAATTACGCAGATATTGTATTAAAAATTAAACAAAAATATGTGAGGCAGTTGCAGGATTTCATCAAAATCAATTGAATTAGGACGTCACATGCAAAGTCGTTAAAAAGCACAATTAAATTTCAAAAATTAATCATACGTCAGCAGGATGTGTGTGTGACGCAATATGGCGGTGATTTTAAAATGAACCCTTCGAATCCTTGCACATGTACAAGCTTGATGTAGAGCAATAAAAGCAATTTCCGGCTTGTAAAAGTCAATAATATTGCTCGGTATGCTGCGATATTTGATGTTCGCAATATTTTTGTTGTTCTAAGTAAGCAACAAGAAGCCATGTTTATGCCTTGAATTTTCAGTTATGTTTGCTTAAGCTTTGCTTGGATATAAAAGCTCCAACAAGCACTGTAGTCTTTCATTAAGTAGTTCTTTCATAAGGAAGTTCTGTTGGCCCTTCGTTAACTTGAAAGTAACATAAAATCAATGTTTGCCATGGAAACATCCCAACTGATGCAAAATATAACAACAAGTCGAGGAGAAGTTCAAGGTACAGTTACTTTGTCAAGTTACTATTTTAGCTCTAAAACAGTTTTATTTGCACTGCAGACAGAAAGTTTGTTTTATTCAAAAGTGAAGGATTTTTGATTTAAAATTAAGAATTAAGAATTTGGAATTTAGAATTTAGAATTTAGAATTTAGAACTTAGAATTTAGAATTTAGAATTTAGAATTTAGAATTTAGAATTTAGAATTTAGAATTTAGAATTTAGAATTTAGAGTTTAGAATTTAGAATTAAGAATTTAGAATTTAGAATTTAGAATTTAGAATTTAGAATTAAGAATTTAGAATTTAGAATTTAGAATTTAGAATTTAGAATTTAGAATTTAGAATTTAGAATTTAGAATTTAGAATTTAGAATTTAGAACTTAGAATTTAGAATTTAGAACTTAGAATTTAGAATTTAGAATTTAGAATTTAGAATTTAGAATTTAGAAGTTAGAATTAAAAAATTAGAATTTAGGATTTAGAATTTAGAATTTAGAAATTAGAATTTAGAATTTAGAATTCAGAATTTAGAATTTAGAATTTAGAATTTAGAATTTAGAATTTAGAATTTAGAATTTAGAATTTAGAAATTATAATTTAGAATTTAGAATTTGGAAATTATAATTTAGAAATTAATATTTAGAATTTAGAATTTAGAATTTAGAATTGAGAATTTAGAATTTAAAATTTAGAATTTAGAATTTAGAATTTACAATTTAGAATAAAGAATTTAGAATTTAGAATTTAGAATTTAGAATTTAGAAGTTAGAATTTAGAATTTAGAATTAAGAATTTAGAATTTAGAATTTAGAATTTAGAATTTAGAATTTAGAATTTAGAATTTAGAATTTAGAATTTAGAATTTAGAATTTAGAATTTAGAATTTAGAATTTAGAATTTAGAATTTAGAATTTAGAATTTAGAATTTAGAATTTAGAATTTAGAAATTAGAATTTAGAATTTAGAATTTTGAATTTAGAATTTAGAATTTAGAATTTAGAATTTAGAATTTAGAATTTAGAATTTAGAATTTAGAATTTAGAATTTAGAATTTGGAATTTAGAATTTAGAATTTAGAATTTAGAATTTAGAATTTAGAATTTAGAATTTAGAATTTAGAATTTAGAATTTAGAATTTAGAATTTAGAATTTAGAATTTAGAATTTAGAATTTAGAATTTAGAATTTAGAATTTAGAATTTAGAATTTAGAATTTAGAATTTAGAATTTAGAATTTAGAATTTAGAATTTAGAATTTAGAATTTAGAATTTAGAATTTAGAATTTAGAATTTAGAATTTAGAATTTAGAATTTAGAATTTAGAATTTAGAATTTAGAATTTAGAATTTAGAATTTAGAATTTAGAATTTAGAATTTAGAATTTAGAATTTAGAATTTAGAATGTACAATTTTGAAGTCAGAAATTAGAATGAGAAAAGAATGAAGAAAGACTTCAAATAATAGAATCCTTAAAAATCTTACTCAAATTTGAAAAATGGAGTCCATCCATTCTATTTGTCATTCTCTTTTTTAACATTTCAAATACAAAGTGCTAGGAAAAAACTCTCTTGAAGCTTTCAAGCATAATTAATGTTTACATATTCTCAACATTAACACATACTTTTTTATCTCTTCCTGTCATCATTGTCCTTAATTTGAAAAGTTAATTAAAAATTTCTTTGATATTGTGACCATTTTTGATATCGACACTAAAGCGATAGCGTTCAAAGGCAGTCATGCGTGCGTGTTTGACATAATTTGCCAGCAAAAAAGTACCTCATGGATAATTTCTATAATACACCCTCACACATCATGTCCTTTTCTGTTATACTTTAATGCTTTTTTTATTTTATTCTTTTTTTTTAATCCACCCTGTTAATGGCTTAACTCTTTATTGCTGCTTCAGTGCAAGCAAAACGACAACTTATAATAATTGCTTAGCAGAATTTATGTTGCAACAGCGTCGACCACTCCGTTCTTAGAATATTTATAGTTAACGAGATAATTTGAAACAAGCCTCAGCGGAAGCAAAAGCAGATGAAGTGAGTTAGCAGAACTTTAGCCAACTACGTGATGTACATAATCAAACAAACAATTCCTCTAAAGCAGAGAGAGGAAGGAGGAAAAATAAAAAAAAATTATAAAAAATAGAAACACTGCCATATTTCCTAGCTATCTTCTATCTTGCTTGGATTTGCTGCTAGTTAAGCTGCGTTGCATTGCATTGCAATGAGTTGGGGGCGAAGAAAAGTGCACTCTATGGTACATCCTTACAATAGCAAGATGAACAAAAAAAATACAAATTAATTAGAAAAGTTTTTCTAAGCAGCAGCAGCAGCGGCAACAGTAGAATTTGAAGGAACAGCAGGAACACAACAATAACGTAGCGTCGGCTGTAATTTCTACCAGCTAGTGTGGCTGCTGCTGCTGCTGCTGCTGCTGCTGTTTCTATAGCTGTAGCTGTTGCTGGCACTTTATTATCGTAGCTGCTGATGCTGTCAAGTTCAGCCAAGTTCATTCAGGGGCTTAAAATATCCGTTATAACCCTAGCATCCGTTAATTTTAACACAAAAGTGCGAACTTTTTAATTTGGCGCCACTTCGACAGTGACTCGAGTGCTCTCGCAGGATGCTCAAAGGCTAACGTTGGGCATTAAAAGTTGCCAACTTTGCTTTATTATGACTCTGACTCGAGTGTTATACACACTTTACAACGCTGGGTGTTTGTGTGTGTGTCTTTTATATTGAGTACACTCTGTTTGTGTGCTTTATTCAATTTATTATAACGCTCTTTAGTATTTAATGATCTTGCAGGATATGGTTTCTATGCAGTTTGAAGAGGAGTTATTCAATACGGACTTTTTTTGCTTGATTTATTAAAATATAAGTTGCTACTTGCAGAGAACCAAACACTCAATCTTAAAAAGTTTCTGAAGTACTACTTTAAGGATCTTAAATTAGAATTTCAGTTTTGTTTTTCCCATTGGTACAACCTCTTAGTTCACTCTTAAGTAATGCAGATATGCAAGCGGAATGTTATACGAACTGTTTTATGTTGTTCAGGAGTACTTTTTTTTAATTTTCATTGTTAAGGATGTAGTTTGACCTCATTCGTCTTTGTTGCGACATGATTTCTAGGATGAATTATAAAATGAAGAGCCCTTGTGAACAATTTTTGTAAAGAATTAAGACTTTTATCAAACATGTATTCTAAAATGCTGGATAAAAAAGATAACATTCATTCATTCATACTGAGTTGAAGCACTGAGTTGAAACACTTAAGTGTTGTAAGACACCTTTTTTTGATAAAAGTAATGCAATAGCGCAGGCTTACAAGTTATTTCTTACTTATTCTTGTATCTTTATCCCTTTTGAATGTATTTGGTTTTAGAAGTGGAAGCAAATTGGCATTCAACTTCAAACTTTGAAGTTTGTGTACGGACTTGAAACGTATTTGTTTGCTTGTTCGGATCTACCTTGAGAAAATATCAGTGCATGCTTGAATATAAAAATAGCCTAATTTTTTATGATTGCTGGGTCTTTCATTCAAATCTGCTGTGTATAACACAGTTATTGTTTTAGCCTAACTGCAAATGACTCAATGCTCCACTTAACTCACTGCACTCAATAAAGTTATGGTAGAACTCAGATGGCTGTCCGTTGTTAAAATTTACTGTCCTAAACCTGTAAGAGCCCTGTATCATTAACGTCTTGTTGGTTCATGAACTACAGCTTTTCCAACTACGCCATGGCTCAATTGATTTCGTGCATTTCATTAATACAGTAAACTGCGCTTGAGTTGGTGTGTCAACGCATCACTTTTTTATTGCTAACACGCTCGTATAAAGTATTTGCTATATTGCCATTGCTGCCAAAATGCACTGATAAAATTCTCCACTGGATGTAGAAAATCACTAAAAGATATCTATAGAAAGCACAAAAATAGGCCCAGATATATAATATTTTCATCAATTCTGCTGAGGAATCCCGCATGAACAACTTTAATAAAAATTAACTAAATTCTTAAGAGAAAAATTTTAAGAATTATTATTTTTTTTTTCCTTTTTTTTAGCTATACATTTTTAATGCATAAATGTGAAACAGTCTTTTCCCCCACTTCGCTAAATACTCTCGACATTTTACAATCTTTAAAACGCCTGAAAGTATGCCACACAATGTTCCTTTTTATATTCTTCAAATACTCTTCTTGTTCTTCTTTGACTTTCAACAACATTATGTGCAAACATAATGTTTTTAAAACCTCAAAGTATGCTAGGCTTTGCTTAGAACTCCACTAAGAATAAACCACTTGTTATCGCACCCTATACAAGCGGCGGCTCTTTTGAGTTGCACGCTAAATCGAAGCGGCAAAAGAACTTCTAACAAAAAGTTGTGCTTTTCTGCTAACATAACTCAATGTAACGCGCTCACTTAAATTTGCATAACGCTGAATGTAAACGCCAACAGCAACAACAACAACACTGCACACTAGCGTGTTATTCAAGTCACTCTTTACTTAACCTGTCTTAATGGCTTTTCCAATTCAGGCAGCTATCCATTCAGGTTCATCAGCTCCCTGAGGACATGGCATGAACGCACTTGGCGCCTCAACTAGTAGTTGTTCATCCTGCAAGTACTGCTGAAATGATCCCAAGAAGAGTTTGCGTGTGTGTGTATGTCTCCATTTCAATGACTTCCTGCGCATCAAATGCAAATGTCAACTTAAGTTGTTTTAAGTCGCAGCAGCAAAGAAAGAAGAGGAGCCTGTCAGGATGCTTCATGCTATTGAGCTTTAATGTCGGAGTGTTTTTCGTTGTTTGCCAGCGAACAAACATGGAAAACTCTCAACATTTTGCACAAAGTTTTGAAGCATGTTTAAGTTTTGGAGCACATATCTGCACATGCAAACACACGCACACGCACATGCACACCCAAACCCACACAAGGACAACGAAAGAAATGCAAAATAAAAAAAAAAGTTGCTGCATGCTCTTGAGTCGACAATGTTGTCTTTGCTTAAGTTCCTCTGCGTCTACATTTATGCATTGCATAATTTTAAACAGAGTAATTCTAAAGAGGAATTCATTGACCTATAAAATTGTGCATCCATCTGCCAACATGGCACATGAGCAATATTTGGACAAGCACCGCTTTTAAAGCCCACACTTAATATGTTGAAATGATAAAAGTGACGTTCAATGGAACAAAACTTAAGAAAATCTTAAAAAATCTTTTGTGCTGGCCAAAATTTTCTAAAGAACCGAGCATTTTTCAATACAAACTTTTCTTTTTTATACTCTCCACCGAAATATAAAACCCTGAAGTGAGCGCTTGAGCTACTCTTTGCGAACAATGAGCAAAAATCATCCTATTCACAATAAAAACAAAAAAACTTATAAAAAAAAGCCAAACAAAAAACACAATTAAACCAAAGCAACAAACACAACAGCAAGAACAATGGCATTACTTGGAAAAATAATACAGACAAAATGAAAAACATGTCGACAACAGGAAATGTGCCTTTTTTTCCCACTATCTGCAGTATATGACACACACAAAACCACGCACACACGCAGGCACAGACACTCACTGGCAGCAGCTCTTGTTTCAAGAACTCACACACACACACACACACATACTCAGCATTATATGTTGAAGTCAACACACATTGAGAGACAAACAAAGATGGCAGCCTATTCTTGTGTTCCTTGTTACTTGGTTTCATTTTTGGTTTACAAGGCGCCACTCCGCTCTTATCGATGAAGGAATCCTTTTCAAATGCCTTGGTATATTCCATGTCTTGATGATAACACAAGTTATCCTGGCGCACCTTTTATTATCCTTTTACCTGTGGTACCTTGATTTTTCATTGTTCTTGTTGTTATTCTATGCCATGCGTTCGCTCGAATTGAGCTCGAGCACAGCTTCAGGATCTAGGTATGAGTGTGTGTGTGTGTATGTGTTTGAGTCTTTTTCATATCATTGTTCTTTTCTCATTCATTCATTTATTCTTTCTTGCATTCATTTTCATTCACTCATTCATTCACTCATTCATTCATGTGTTCATTCGTTCATACAATGGCAAATATTACACATACTCTCTTATTTCACCAAACCACTTCCGTTTCAAACGTTCGCCTGTTCATATTTCGACTGACGTTTCCTTTCTCTACTACTTACTGCTTACTATGTCCTTTCAATGTTCTTGAACTTATTGTTCTTCTACCGCTACTGTGGCTGCTTCTACTATTTCCTCATTTCATCGCTTTTCTATTTTATTTCAGGCATCATCAAGGGAGACGAAATAATGGTTATCAATGGTGCAATCGTTTCCGATCTGGATATGATGTATCTGGAGAGTGTCTTGCAGGAGGAGCAATCATTGTGCATGATGATGCGGTGAGTGTTTCTTATCTTATCCTTCTTGTTTTTGTTTTCTTTATTTCTTTTTTTTCTTGTTTTTGTTTTTATTTTGTCCAAATGAGTGCAACACATATGCATTAATGGTGAAAACTCAACAGGTCTTGGAACAGGCTTAGAAAAAGCATAGAAACCGTGCATTTTTTGAAAATTTTGGTTAAAAAATAATTATATTTTAGAAATTCTTGCCTTGCTTACACACACTAGTTTACAAAATTAATTTTTTTTAATTTCTTATCGTTTCCTTTTTTATCTATCTGCAACCATTGGTTTTTTGCTACAGAATTTAATTTATTTTTTTTTAATTTTTTGTCTGCTTTGATAAGAATATTTGAATGATCTACTCATAGGCCTCAGATAAACATAAATTTTATAGATGAACTTACAGATAATTCGGCGATCTTGATGCATCGCGTGATCGTTATAGATAATCTTTTGAGAATGGAAAAAATAACTTTTTATAACGTCACAAAAAGTCTAGAGATTTTAAACGAAAATTTTCATGCAATTTTCAAAGTGACACGCTCACTTAAAAAGTTCCTGACACAACTTGGTTGTAGCTGTACAGGCAGTGTTGAAAACAATCTGAGTACTTTTACTTGAAATCTTTAAAGAAAGATTGTTCTCAGTACTGAAGTTGCACATTGATCAACGCATAAGTGGGCGTGGTTAATTTAAATCAATTAAATATTAAAATATTGCATTCAAAATTAAACCGGAAATGCAACGTTTAAACGCTATAACGAGGCTCATGTCAACATTATGCAAATAAAAAATGAAACGATCGCAAAGGTTTTTTTTTTTAAATGAGCGTGACACGTCTTCTTTTACAAAAATATCATTAAATTTTAAATATTATGAATTTTAAGAAAATAAAATAATATTAAATAAAATATAACTATAAGTTTGGATCTCAGTATATCGAGTAGTAGCGCGCTTGACTGCTTTCCCAGAGGTCATGGGTTCGAAACCCGGCTGGGCCGTGATTATACGCTTTAAACATTCTACATTTTCTTTTTTATTTCAAATCAAATTAAATTAAACATTCATCAATACCTTATTCAAGTTCACATGTTTCAACATCTTCCCTGAACAGTCTATACATGTTTCCTCTGAGTGCCCCTTTCTTTCCACTAATCTATCACTCATCTATCTATATAAGCGCCTTATATTTCTCGATTTATTGGACCACACTATTCCACTGTGGTCTAGAATGCGATTCTAGCGCGAATTAAATAAAAAACCAACATATTTATTTTTTTTAAAAAATGGGCTTATTTTTTAGGTGAAAAATGCCCATTCAAAAGGCAACTGAAATTTACTGATTATTATGTTGTACGTGGTGGCAACACTGCTTACCGTTCACTCACGCCACGTGCTTGCTCGTCTTAAAATAGTGCACTTTTGTAATTGTGATTAAAAAGTATTTTTATTAAAGAAATGCATTGTTTTTTAAAGTTTACTGATGAATAATAACCTAAAAGGTATATATACTAATTGAATTCACATTATCAACTCTTTATGTGTATGTTTAAAGAAGATATTTGCAAGGATTTTTATTTCATCAACTTGCAATTAAAATAGTCGATAAAATGCTATGCGCAAATTTGCGACTGTAATAACCTATTTTGTCCAAAAAAGTATTATACTGGTTGATAGAAAAAATAAAACCAGGGTGCATCCACCCGCAACTTTAAATTTTATTTACATTTTCAGGACCGGGTCTTGCACCAACGTATAGTTGAAACTTCATGTAAAAAAATTTGATACATATCTTCATTAAATAAAATATATGTATATTTATGTATAAAATAAATGTATATTTTATATATTTATAAAAGTTATTTTATACTACATTTTTTTGGTAAAAGTAAAAAGTTTTAGTTTTATTACACACTATATTACCCGGTTTTACTCGGGCGAAATAATGTAAAATTTTGATATTTATGTGGCAAGATTTTTCTGTTTATTTTTATTCATATTGTATTTTTGTAATTTTTTAAAAGTAATAAAGCATTAAAAGTAATAGTGTAGTGGAAGAATCATGAGAATTTCTCAATTCGTTTCTATAATCTCAAATATCCTATTAAACACCGTCACAGCAACAACAACTCCACCTAGCGGATCAAACTTTAGATCTAGACCATCTACAGACTCAGCCGCACGCACACACCAAATTTCATCAAAATCGGTCAAGCGGCTTACGAATGTTGAAATAATTCGCGCTAGAATCGCATTCTAGACCACAGTGTATTCGTGTGATTACTAAAGCTCGTCGTTCCTCGCCTTTCAGTTCATCCTTTCACCATTTTGGTTATGGATTTTTCACAGTTTCCTTGTATCCGTGTAATTCGTCATGAATAACAGCCCTATTCTGGCAGCTTAACTAAGCTCACCACATTAACCCTGGATAACCATTTTTTCTATCTCAAGAATAAAGTACCTCATCGAAATCAACAATTAAATAAAAATCAAAGACCAATATTTACGTTTTTTGATTTATAGTGAAATTTTCTTTTGTGTTTAATATTTAACAGCTTTTAAAGTACTTTATATACCACCTTAGAAATATGATTGCTTATCCAGGGTTAACAAAATAGTTAATATTGACAAATTGCTAAGGTTTCGTATTCTGGTGATAATTTAAAAGCTCCTTTCTTGACTATTTTATTAATGGCAGAAAACATCTTATAAACGAAAGATAGTACAGTGTCAAGCCAAACAAATGCTGTGGAAATAAAATAAAATATAAAAAATGGATGAATTCCTAGTTCTTACTTCTTTTAAGCATTGATACAGAAGAATATCAAAGCAAAAATAAGTTTTAAAGACTGCAAAACACTCGAACATTGTTTAGCTATTAAAAAATTAATATTGAAACTTAAAATAATTGAAAGCAATCGGTAAATTATTTATTTCTTAACATTTTTTATCCTGTAGAAAAATAAACATAAGCTGCTATGGTCAGAGAGCGCTCCAGGAGCGTTGAGAGCAAAGGCTTATGTAGCAACACAAAACGCAACCACAAATCAAAGACAAAAAACAAAGAAACAGCACAGAATCTTTAAATGTAGTGGTGCCCATACCCGAACATAAGCAATCGAAATAAATAAGAAATAAGCAATGAAAAAACAGCTGACGCTTCTCTAAAGCATTTACATTTTCACCATGCGCGGTGAATTTTAACAGCTTTTTAGAGCTTTTGAATTGTTAATGATTTGTCAGAATACGAAAATTTACTTTACATAACAAGAACATTAACAAGAGCTTCTTTACAATTCCTTGTTATGTTAACAAGCAGAATAGCTGTTAATCTCAATTTTCAAACTTGACAGTTGTCAAACAACAAAGCTATACAACCGACAAAAATTGCAATAAATTCAAAATAGGTGATCTTAATAGAACACCCTAGGTTTACATTCACAAATTCACAAGCATTTATATTGTTTTTATGCACAAATGTAAAATTTAGAAAAAATTTCTTTCTAAATGCACATGTTTCTTTGGCTTTCCACCACGCTTAGAACATTCTACACATGTTTCACTTGATTGCCCTTTCCTTCCCACTAATCTATCACCCCATTTCGAACCAAGGCAGACTTGACTGAATAGATATTCCACCTGAAATCCTTGGTTCAAAGCTAAAAAAAAAAGCTATGGGCAGAGAGCGCTCCGGGAGCGTTGAGAGCAAGAATTGAGCGCAAAGACATATGTAGCAACACAAAACGCAACATAAAATCAAAGATAAAAGACAAACATAGAAATAGCACAGAAGCTTTCAATGTAGTGGTGGCCATATCCATTCATAAACGTTCAATAGCGTTAAAAATTTCTTTTAAATGCTTTATAAATTAGAGAATTTTAAAAATGTATGAAACTTGCAATAAACTCTCGATAAAGCATACCTTGTTTTCATTGTACCATGCTTTAAACTCCTCATAAAGCATTTTTCAAATTATTTGCTCTCATTTGAGCATAAATTTTGTTAAAAATTAAATTAAAATATTTCAAACATTTGGAAAATATGTCAAAAAAATTCTAAATATATAAAAAATTCAGAAGAAAAAGAAAATAAAAACAAGAAAATTTGTCAAAACATTTGAAAACATTTACAAAAAAAGATAATAAAATGACGATTTTTTCAGTGAAGAGAATAGCTTCGAAAATATGTTAATGTTTTAACCATGGTATAATAATATAAGGTAGTATTGACAGTTGCTTGGGCAACGACCATTTGTCAAAAAAAATGTCTAGAAAGAGAGCGTTCAATTATTTCTTATGTTTTCGCCATTGTTTATGTTTCAGCGCTTGCAAATAACCAAACATTTTCTTACAAAATATTGCCTATTTTATTTAATCAATAGTGAATTATTATTACTACAACGAAGATAACTTGTGAACTTTGTGTTATTAAGTGCAAACATAAGAAAAAATGTTGAAAACGTTCAAATGTAGCAACCTCAGCAGCTGCAGATGCATATGGACGAAATTAAAGAAGTTTCCAATTATTATTAAAACACCACGGCTGGAAAACGTTAAACACATATCAAACATAATTTTTTCACAACTTTCATTATTATAATTGTGTATTTAACGCACATATTTTGCGGAATTTATTTATTTTTACATTCGTTTAATTCTTGTTGCACGAACAACTGTTTTTGACAGATGGTCGTTGCCTTGTTGCTGAGAAAATCTATACTTGTCAATGCTACCTGTATAATTATATCATGTGTTTTAACATCAAAATGTTGAAAAAAATGTGACAAATAAATGAAAAGTCATTGAATTTATCAAATACACAAACCATTATTGACACTCTTCCCACTTCAAATCGAAAGTGTTCCTATTTTAACTACAAAGTTAAAATAGGAACATGTTTATGAATAACAGAATTTTAAAAGACTTTTTAACATTAAAAAGCTTTTAACTATTGAAGGTTTTAAAGCTATTTTAAAATATTATATTTAGAAAAAATAATTCGTAAAAATTTTGTCAACCTGATTTGTAAAACCTATTCAGGCAAACATTTGACAAATAAAAAGCTTTATTTATTCACCAGAAGAAGGTGAAAAGCATGTTGCCAGAAAGCAGCTGTTAAGTGTTGCATGCTTATTGAAAAAATACCCCAATTTTGTTAACTTCCCTTTTTAACATGAAGATATGCATTTATCGTTGAGAATTTGTAAGTTCTTTTGATATTATATATTTAAATATTGAAAGCTTTGAAGCAATGTTTATGGCACAAAAAAAATGTTTTTCTCTTTTCTTTTAGAACTTATATTGGATCAAAGTTATTTCTTAAAAATGTGATAACTATGACAGTTTAACAGTAACTATAAAAAAATATATAATCAATTGAAGGGTAAAAATATGACTTTTTTATTAAAATAATCAAGGACTTTTACAATAATGCATTTTCTTTTTTTTTTCTTTAAAATAAGTTTATTGAAAAAAACAAATCTTAAAAAAACTAAAAGCGTTATATCTGAAAAACTGAAATATCTGAAATTTAGTAAAAATTTTAACAAGTATAATAAAGGTAATAAAACTACCATTTCAATGATACCAGCTGCGGTGAAATATGGTAAAAACTTTCAGAGATAGCACTTTTTTAAGATGGAACTTTTAACCACTATATCTTCTAAAACAAAAGAGAACTACACTTTTTCTATTCACAATCTTTTTAAACGCTTCAATGTTTTTAAATCATTTAAAAATATTAAAAGAAAAAAATATATGAAAATTTAATTTGCGCTTCAGTTATCCCCCACAACATATTTGATCAATACTGTTTATAGGAGGCATCACTTTAAACAGGGTTTAAATTATTTCGAGGAAATGGACGAAATAATTTTTATTCTTATTGTTTTTTATTTTTGTTTGTATTCTTTAGTTCTTATTGTTTTATCAATATGCATTATATATTATTAAACATTTGTAATCATTTATTTTATTTGGCAAGAAAAATATAAGCGAATAACCCAGCGTCAGCTGGATTTCTACATACAAAATTCACGGTCAAGAGGTGCTCTCTTTTGCTATTGACAGCTGTGTCAAGAAAGAAGCTTTTAGAATTGAACGAGAATCTTATATATATTACGTAAACCCAAAATTAGTCCGGCGTAAGGTTTTTTAAGTACAAGTTCAATTTTAATAAATTTAGTATGGTTTGATAGGTGTAAACCTGTAGATGTGTAAACTGGACTTTTCATTCCTTAAAAATTTCTATTTTTTAAGTTATAGCTTATTAAAGTTTGCATATAATTGCATATAATTGTTGTTGTTATGTTGGTTTTTCTTTTATTAACAGAGCAGCTGAGAACAACGTTATCAAACTCAGAGCAAAACTATTCGCTGCTCACATTTCGCTCTCTTCTGTCTCTTCTTAATAGAGCGTCTGTTAACAAAAAAATGAAAGTCAGAAAAATATAAAGCTTTCGCAAGCCGCTCGCGCCAAGAAACATACAAGTTTTTTTATTGCAATTTTCCGCTCACATTTCACTTTATTCTGCCTCTTCTTTATGGAGCGCTTGCAAGCAACGGCAAAACTCTTAGGATGTTATTATTATTATTATTATTATTATTATTATTAATATTATAAATATTATAGTTGCTGGGCGCAGCAACGCGCACCGGTGGTCGCTAGTAGGAAATATTTACAGTTATCAATATATTTGCTATTGTTAATCATGGTATAATAATACAAGGTAGCATTGACAACTGCTTATTTTCTCTTGTACAAGAAAACATCTCCTGTCAAAAACAGCTTTTTGTGAAGAATCTTCTGCAGCTGCTGAAGTTGTTGTTTTTTTTTCACTTTAACGTTTTCAATATTGTTTGTGTTTTCAATGGCGGATTGTGAGCTCTCTCTTTTTGAGTATATTTTTTGACAGGAGATGGTTTCCCAAGCAACTGTCAATGCTACCTTGTATTATTATACCATGATTGTTAATATGTTGAACTTTGTCAACACGCCGGAATAGGTCTGTAAGACTGTTATTCTCTAGTCAGTACTATCAAGAGGTATAAAACTTGTTCTTTTAACAAAACAAAGAATTGTTTAGATGTCTCTTAAGTTTTTATTGCATTATTAAGTAAATACATGAGAATTATGTGTAAAGTACAGTATCTTTCCAAACTGCTAAGTGACCAGCTGTTTAATAATACGCCTTTCCAACACTGCACCTCTTGTTGATACACCATCTAGACCATTTCATTAATTTCATTTATCTGTACATACAGAAGAGTGTGTAGTATACTTTACGCATCCTATATCCAGCGCCAACGAAAATCTCAATTAAGATTTAGAGGAATGTTTTTTTTAAGGATTTTTTTAAATATTATCAATGTGATTTTTCATCAAAATGTGTTTGCATTTCTCCTCATTAATACATTTCTATTTCTATCGGAAAAAATCACTTAGCATCTATTCATATTGTTATGATTTTCATAATCAATCTATAAATAAGAACTTTTGATACCCTCTTAATTGCACACACTTAGCCATCAAGTAAATAAAGCAAAAACATCTCAACGATTTATTTCGATTATTTCGATTATTTGCTTCAACAAATGATTAAGCATCGATGTTAAGCTTCTTGTAAACATTTAGCCAGCGCACAAAATTAATCAGTATTTTATCAATTTTATTAATAGCCACTGTTGCTCTATAGCAACAGCAGCGCACACTGTGCCAGTCACCAACACCAAGGAAACACATGGCTCTTAGCTAAGTTCAGTCTTCTGTACGGCTGATTTCGGTAGAGTTATTGAAAAAGTGTTATCTCCCTATTAAGATGTTTCAACAGAAATATTTCTCCATTGACCTAAATGGGCACCATTTAGTGGAGGTCATTCAACTGATAAAAGAGAAACGATATGAACAATAAACGCAGTTCAGTTCAATAAATCGTTGTTATAAAATTTTTTATTAATGCCTCTGCGGAAATGCTTGAACTATAACGATGTTTATATTGATCTATTTATGCAACAGATGAAAACGAAAGAATAAAATAAGAAATTGATTGTTGAGCTTCTTCTGGCTGGTGGGGATGTGTGTGTGTGGGGTTGAAAATTATGGAAATTCTGAATTCCTGCTAAATATGTTTGTTATCCTTTGAACACATTATATACTCGTATGTATATCTCTGTTTTTTGAGCTGTGTAGATGTAAATATATTTCTTTATTAAATAGTTGAGAGTTTTTCTACATACATATGTAGCTAAGAGAAAAAGCACTCAATATGCAAGAAAAGCTCTTCCCACGCTTATGTCTTAATAACTTTTGCTATTTAATGAGTAGTTGTTTTGTTACCATGACACGTAGTTAGCACTCACACACACACACATACACAAACACTCAATAAGTGAAATTCCTGTGGGAGCAACTTAAATATTTTATACGCTGTTAATAAGATTTTTATTAGCCAGTTTCTTGCTTAATTTTTATGAAGTGTTTTGTGCTGGGCAACCAGTTGCCATTGTTGCAAGTTGAAGGAGTTGTTATTGTTATTGTTACTGTTATTTTTGCTATTAGTGGAGAGCAAGCATGTAGGTAACAAGTGGTCATCATTTAGTTGTTGGCCATTAAAGGTTAAACGACTTTATTAAATAAGTTTCACTATTTTTAGAGCTGAAATAAGTGTTGTGGTGGCTGTGGCGCAGTGGGTAGAGTGTATGGCCCATACGCCAGAAAACCCTGGTTCAATTCCATCTCACACAGAAAGTTTTTTCAATTCAATTAATTTTTCTGTACGATCGTCACCTCTTTGCAGACAATGCCAGACCTACTAGAGAGTAAATAATCTAAAGTAAAAGAGTAAAGCTTCTTGAAAGCATGCACATTAGCCGTTCGGAGTCAGTATGAAACTATTAGGTCCAGTTCTCTTTCAATTGTGTTCAAACATTCAATAACACGCACAGCACAATTTAATCATAAGAAGTTCGTTCAAAGTCCTTTCAAGGGTTTACTTTTTCAGTTTATTTTTTATATATTTATAAATAAGTGATAGTGTGTATCAACCTAGCGCGGAATAGACCTCATTCCTGAAGAAAATTTGCTTCGAATAATCATTATATTTTTGTTTTAGAACAATTTTGACGAGTTTTTCGATGGTAGAACGTTCCATATTGTAAAATGGCAAACTGCACAAGAAGCCGTAGCCGAGTGCGTTAAACAGTACATGTACCACTGGCTGACAATTCGAGACCAGGTTCGAATCTCAGCTGAGACAAAAATTTTTTTCAATCGACACCTCTCTGCAGACAATGGCCTCTAAAGCTTCTTGAGAACAAGCACATGAGCCGTTCAACTAATTCATTTATTTTTTTTTAAGTGAAACTTCTTTAGCCGCGATGGGGAGTAAAACCGATGAATCAATTCGCCGATGAAACACTTCGCCGTGTTTTTCTTATAGTGTTACGCAGAATTAAATAATTATAACATAGTATGGACACAGTAGCTTTTCAACTGCTGTACTAAACCTGTACTAAATTTAGAATACGGTTTGTGTCTGAACTTAAAATAATACAAAGCTTTCAGGTCCTGTTTTTCTTTCAAAAACAAAGATATCGAGCAAAGCATATTGCAACAGCAAAGTTCAGCTAGAAAAACAGCTGTTAGAATTGGAAACGATAACAAACCATAAATATTTTCGTAGTTTCCAAGTGAATAGTAAGTAGTTCAATTGTTTTTTTATAATTTAGGTATGAAACCTGCGTAAATATAACCTATAATTTTTTTTGTTTGTCTTTTCGTTTAAAGTTGATATTTTTAATATGATTCATCCTTTGTATAACCGCAGAAGAGCAGATTGCAGTACTACTTTTTTAAAATACAATGTACAGTATAGTTCACCAAGAAAATGGAAAATGGAAATGAACAAAATTCGCCGCATATGGAGCTTGTCTTTGATATTCATATCAAGAATATCAACCTTAAGCGAAAAGACAAAC
Organism: Pherbina coryleti; assembly: GCA_943735915.1. Classification (NCBI taxonomy): domain Eukaryota; kingdom Metazoa; phylum Arthropoda; class Insecta; order Diptera; family Sciomyzidae; genus Pherbina; species Pherbina coryleti. Next base: position 133,040,148 of record OX030952.1, read on the forward strand.
ACTGACTGCTGCTAAGTAACAGAGTTGTGTTGTACAAAATTTTAAAGTATATTTCAAACTTTTGAGAGTAACAAAAGAGTACACAGAGTATACCTATTTCTGTGTTGCATTTATTTTCCTTATATCTTTGTTTTTTATATAAAATTCTACATTTCACATAGTTTTATGATACACTATGATGGCATAGGATGATAGTATTGATGCTATGATAGTATGGTATGATATGATTAGTTTGGCGTGATTGTTTTGGTGTGATTGTTTATTCACATATTTTTTTATGTGATATTTCTTCAATAATAGATACCAGATTATAATCCAGAATTTTTTTGTTTAAACTGTCATTAATAGTACCTTTTAGCATGGCTAGTCCTCCACTTTGTACTTAGTTAATCATTCCCAGACCATTCTGTCAACTAAATCGCGAATTGTGTTTCGGCTGCTCTATGTTCTATAAAACTACTCACATCTTGAATTTAGACTCGTCTGAGAATATCTATTTTTTCCAGTCCAAATTTTGTTCTTAGCCCATTTCAAGTTTTTTGTGTCTGCCCTGATCGGTCAGAAAAGAGTTTTTAACGGGACGGTGCTCACACAATCCAGCTTCTCCTAGACTTATTTTCATAGTTATGATAGAAACTGGTGTCCCAGCCCCTTCGGCAAAGTCCGAATTATATTCAGCAGTTGCAATCCTTTTTAGCAGAGGATATTATTTGCTATTTTAGTCTTTAAACTCGTTATTGATACATTCTTTCGATTTTCGATACTATTTCGGCAAATCGCTTCAAAAAGTTAGCGAATTTTTAAGAAACCTACTCCCGTATTGTCAATGCGACTCAGCATCTAAGTAATGTTTTTCCCTTTAAAGATAAGAATGATTTATTTGCCTTTGAATAAAAAAAATTGCGGTACTTAAAAATGCTAAAGCACAATGTAACCCTTTTTCTTAAATTTTTTAATCTGTTCGGATTTCTCTTTCCGCCATTGTATACACAAGTCCAAATAAGCTTATTGAATTCGTGGCAAGCTTTTGCATGTGTTGGCATTATTTAAGTTACTTAAATGCCCTTCATTAATCACCGCAAATTGACAACATTTAATTTCCTCTTTGGAAAAGTTATTAACTTGCCCCCCCCCCCCCCCCCCCCCACCGACCCCTATCTTCATGCAATGGCAATAATTCCAGAGTTCAATAATTTTTCTATGCTTTAGCTTGGTGTTCAATGCAATAACAGCATAAAACTACTTCGTTTGATTATCTGATTATTGGCACTTTATATGCATTGCGACACATACTCATACACACACTAACAAGCATACTAAAAAATATACACACACACACACACACATTTATATTGAGATTTATGAAATATTGCACTTAAGCAATGCATTCACTCACTTTGACAAGACATCCGCTTCCTTTTCATCTCTCTCTGCTGCTGGTGCAACATATTCTTGTAGCTTCCTTGGCAGGGTTTCACAAACAGTTCTGTTTTTGTTGGATTTCCCTGAGTGGAGTTCCAATTGAATCTACTGCTTTTGTATCTTCTTCTCCTTTATCGCCTTGGTTTTTGTTTTCGTCTTCTATTTTTTTTTTTTTTGCGTTTTGTTGCTTGGCATTCGAAAGACAAGCAACCGGAAATTTCTTATTGATAAAGGGTTTGTCTTGTGACAGTCCTTGGTTGCAGCTATGTCACACTCTTGTGGCTGGCTCTGAACAATTCAGAGAGATACTTTGAAAGTGACAGCAGCAGTTTTATTTCAGAATTTGTTCAGTACTCTATTTAAGCTCCAGCAAACTTCTTCTACAATTTCTTGCTCAGAATGTTTATAAAGAGTTTTTTTATTATGTATGTTTCATACAATAAAGGAAACACTCATTTAAAAAAAAAAAAAATAAGAAGAAAATCCTCTTAATGGAATATAAAAATCATCAAAGGAATATAGAAATTCTTTTTGCAATGAATTGAAAATATATATTTAAAACAGCAAGGCAGAAAGAGATGAAAATACATATTATTTTTGGGTGTATGAAGTGGGTTTTGTATCTTTACTGATTTAATTTAATTGGGAAGTTCAAAACAGAGACCTGTAGCAAGTCGCTTCTCTACTTACTCAGAGTATATCATCAAAAATGTGTATAAGAAATATATTCAACCCAAAAGTAACATGGAAATCAAAATTCAACAGAGTTCTCTACGTGACAAAAAAAAAACGGCTGCGCTGCGTTGAACTATGGTTGGCTAATTAGGCAATAACCCATATCCAATTCTATAAGAAAAAAGTTCAATGCGAATGAATATGGTTTAACTCTAATGAATATAATTAAAAACGGAGAAATGTCAAGTAGGACTTCCAAAAAAAAATTGCAAAATGAAAATAGAAGAATTCACTTAAAATGTTAAGTAGATCTTTTGCAGAATATAAATGTTTATGGGAGTTAACGGCACAACAGATTACAAACAATGACACTTATCATTCATCTTCCTCCTTTTAATCTAAGTAGGCCGTTTGATAAGTTGCATTTAATGAAGTTGGCAGTGGTCAACCTGTTCACTTACAACTCTAAATTATGCAAAAGTCTGTATATTCAGCTGATATTGGTGGTGTTTTTCATTTGAAGCCCTTAGCTGGGTGTTTTGCCTTTTTTGGATAGTGGAAAAGTTACATAGGACACTTAGAAAACCGGTTAAGTCCATGATGTATATGGTTGTACTATCAAAGTAAAACTATTTCACCAACCTTTACAAATCTACAAGCAACTTATCTGCATTTGATTTCAAGAAAACTTTGACCAAGTTGAAGGACATTTGTTCTAGTATTTCAAGTCTTACTTCCAAGTGGCGTTTTATGAAAATATACCAGACACTTATGACTCGCTTTTAAATTCTCATCCTTGTGCTTTTTATTAAATTTATTCATTCATCTCCAAACTGGTTCTGACATTCTGTTCACAATTTGTTCTCTAGCTTCTCATATCCAGGAAATTTATTCTGTTTAATTTTTTAAAGTTCTCCAAATCTTATTTATTTTTCAACATTTTCATCCTCCACTCACTGTTTTGTTGCTTTTTCCGATATTCCGAACTGAGTACAAATTTGTTGAATTAATTTTAAAACAACATCACAAAAGCATTCTGCACACCACAGCAAGTATCCTTTGAATTAAATATGAACACATTTAAAACACTTGCGAAGTGGTCCATTTGGTGCTACTGTTACAAAGCTTCAAAGCTTATGATTGAAGCTCAATGAAGCTCAATGTATCGATTTTAATGCAATAGTTTTTAAGTCATGCTAAGTACACACACGTGATGAATGGATCTCCCCGAAGTGTAATTTGACCAGGTCGGCTGGCTGTGGCATCCGGTTTATCGGTTTTCCGGTGTTGGTATTTCATTTTATATTATGACAAACTGCTGTTAATGACAGTTTGTTTGTGTGTATGTGGGCGTATTCATGTAAATGTTAAAATGCATCGCTGCCTTTGTGTTTGTGTTTGCATTCCGGAAATAGCCATCAAATATTGATAGCTCGCGTGCAGGAGACATCAAAAACTTAACTTCGTTGATATTTTGGCCAAAGCGGAAGCAGCGGCGAGCCAGCATATTCAATATTTCATATCCTTTTATTGTTGCGTACAGTACTAGAGTGAGAGTGTGTATGTATGTGTGTGTGTGTGTGGGGCTTTGTTATATACTTTATAAAATTAAGGTTTTGGTATTTGACGACAGTCATACAAATGTTGCTGAATGCCAAAAAAAAAAAAACAACTGTTTGGAAGAGCAAAATGCTGCCAACTACACAACAGCAAATGGAAAACGAGTTCCAAATGTAGTAGTTCATGCATTTCTTGGACTCAACTTTCCGGACCAAGTTGATAGAATCTATCGATAGATAGCATTGTCAAATCGAAATGGAAGCAGAATGATTTTTAAAGGAAAGGAGTTAAGTGAAAACGAGTTCATCCTTTCACAACTAGTGGGTAGTATTGTCTCCACCATTTTCAATTTATTCTTTTTAAAACGTGCTATTAATTTTATTGACTTTTGCAATCTATCTCATAATTATGACTTTATATAAGTTACTGTAAATATCATCAGTGGGATTACTTCATGGCACTTATTTCTGATCCTATAAGCAAATCAATAACCATCACATACTTCATTCCCACATATTATTATAATTATTATCGAGGTTTTGCGTTTTGTGTCGAGGATTGTAAAACTTATGTTCAAATTAAACATTTTCAAAATCCAAGATGAACTTGACTCCCTGCCATTCGTCATATTTTTACTCTTCATATATTTTCAATATATTGAGGACAATATAAATATAGATATTGAGGTTATTTAATAGTTGTGGTTCAGATCATGATATCAAAGAGAACTCCAGAGCACCGGTTGCAAGCCACATTTTTGAGGGTGATGACTATAATTCGGAAAAAAAATATGACAATACAAAAGAAAATTAAATAACTGGTAATTTCAGCCCTTAAAAGGACTTCTTATGATCAATTGTGTTGTGCGTGTTATTTAGTTTGTATACAATTGACCGAGAACCAGACCTACAGGCTTAACGCCGACTCCGAACGGCGATAAAGGGAATGTTCTTATTCTCAAGAAGCTTTACATGGCATTTTGACTACTCTCTGAGGTTTGCCATTGTCTGCAGAGAGGTGGCGGTTGTACAGAAAAATTATTTTAATTCAAATAATTTTCTGTCGCTGCTGGGGTTCGAACCCGGGTCTCCAGGTTCGTTGACATAAAGGCCACGTACTTTAACCAACGTTGCGGACGACACATGATTTTGTGGCTGTTTTTTTTTTTTAACCAGTACTATCAGTTATAACTACCGAGCCAAGATTGTCAGATTGTTAACTGTCAGCATAAAGTTGATTCAGTTGTTTTTGCAATTTTGACCACAATACGCGCGAACTCAGATTAGCGAAAGTACTCTCCAGATTAGCGAAAGAGTTGAGCCGCATGGATCTTGCATAGAAAGCAGAGCAGACGAAATATCTTGTGCCTACAAACAAGCAGTCACAGCGTCTTAGAAGCCACGTCACTATTGATAACATCTCCATAGAGGTTGTTGGGGACTTCGTCTACCTAGAATCCAACATAAACTCCTCCAACGATGTCATCCTTGAGATGAAACGAAAGATAACTCTTGCCAACAGATGTTACTTTGGCTTGAGTGGGCAATTTAGTAGCAGAACCTTCACTCTTCAAATAAATTTTACGCTCTATAAATTACTAATCCTGCCCTTGTTATTATATGCAGCATAGGTCTAGACATTAAGCAGATCTGATGACAAAACTTTGGGAGCCTTCGAGGGAAATATCCTTCGTAAGATCTTTGGTCCAATCTGCGTCAATCGCGGGTACCAAATTCGATGTAACCACGAGCTGTATAAGCTGTACTTCGACATCCTCATAGTTAAGCACATAAAAATTTATCGGATTCACTGGCTTTACTGGAAAATATATTCGATCGGTTCCCATCGACTTTCAACTCAGAAGAGGGCGCCCACATATCCATTGGAAAGACCAAGTGCTGAACAATCTGATGACGTTTAGTGATTTCAACTAGCGCCAGCAGGCTTATAACAGAAATGGCTGGCGCAAATTTTTAGACGAGACTAAAAACATTGAAGACTGCCTCGATAGACGAGTAAGTAGCGTGCTTAACTGCCACCCCAGAAGTCCCAGGGTTGAATCACGGCCAGGTCATGGTCTTACGTGTTACATAAGATCAGATGAGCCCAAAATTAACTGATACTGGATCCGTTATTTTATCGAAGGTATTTTGTTCAGCGATGATGCTCATTTTTGACACAATGAGCCAAGGGTATTCGGTGTAGAGCCATGATTAATGACATTTTCGTTTTCCGATTGAATGGCTTGATTTTGGAAGAGATATGGTTCCAGGAGGATGAGGCTACGTGCCATACAGGAGACAAAACAATCAACTTATTGAAGGAATTCAACATTAGAAAAACGCATTTTTTGCGTAAAGGGCCTGTGAAGGCCTCCAAGATCTTGTGATTTGACACATCTTGAATATATTTTTTTTTGTGTTTTTTTTTTTTTTTGTGGAAAGGTAAAGTCGCTAATCCACTCTGACAAACAAACCACAGCCGAGGCATTGGGAGCCAACATTAATCGTGCTATTGGGGATATCCGACCACAAATACTGTGGTTTATGACAAGGTTACTTACTAGAGAATTACCTTAATTTTAACATAAACATTAACAGACAAAGATCCGACATATCAGCAGGTTTATTCAAATAAAAATTGTTTTATTACTTTAGTCCTAATCCTTTAAAAATCGATAGAAAGTTTTTAAAATTTGCAGTGACAATGCCCTCACCGTCCATTTCAAATTTAGTGACTTTACATACTTTAAAGTGGTTTCAAAACTGAGCTCAAAAATTTTCGGTATATGAGAACCAATAATTACGATCTTGCTGTATTCTAGAATTATTTAAAAATTATTTTGACAGTTAAAACAGGACATTTGGGTTTTCCCAAGTGATAAAATGGAACGAATCACGAAACCTTGCTGTTGAAGTATAAACATTAAATTAATTTGGGAATTTTATTTTGTAAGTTTATAAGGCTACTCAAGAGCTTATTCACACCTACTAGACAGAAACACCCACACACCTGCAAGCATTAACACACTCAAGTTTATCGCTAAAGTGCAGAACTACTACAGCAATTGTAAGCCTACACTCGCATCAGTGTGGGTTGGTGTGTGTCTGCGTTAAAGCAACAACTTATCATAATTAGCGACATAAGATATTCCAGGATTAAGACACATACAATCTCACACACACACACACCCATACTTGAAGCAGCTTAGAAACAAGCAGACGCACACATACATACATGCCAGCATATAATTTGTCAACATGACTCCAAAATATTTTATAAAATAAACAAAAATGAACACGAACAAAAGGCGCCAGCAAAACAACAACAACAACTAATACAAAAACAACAGTAAGCAGATCAGATTTGTGTTAAGATATTTATTACACTCTCACCCACACTTTGACCCACAAAAACATGCACACCAACAATATTGGCGACGAGCGTTAATGTAGCAGCTGCTATTTAACTGAGCTTATATTAAATGCTGTTGTTAGGGAGTAGGAGGTTGCATGCGTGCATGTTTTGTCGTTGTTGTTGTTGCAGTAGTAAGTGTTGGTATGTCTTTGGCATTGTATTATTGTTGTTGTTGCTGTTATTGAAGCCAACTCAACACCAGCGCATTACTTTGCCATTTAAACGAAAGGTGTTGAAATTACAGCGTTTTATCGAAGCGAACTGTGTGTGTGAGTGTGAGTGAGAGTGAGTGTGAATTTGCCCAATGTATTTTGTGTCTTGTGTTTGAATGTATTTTTAGGTTGGGCGTACGTGTGAGCGTATGTGAGTGTGTGACTCACATAACATCGTTGACTTGTACGATAAGAAATGCCCTTTGAACTGCTAAATATTCCTGTAGCTGATATTGTTGTTAAGCTCTGACGACAACTACAGCAACGGCAACAGCGTTAGCAACACTTTCTTGTCGAATATTGCTTGTTAACAAATATTGTCTATTGACCCGATGTGTCAGTCTGCAGTTGTTGTTGTTGCTGTTTGTCTCCAGATGTGATGTCGAGATGTTATCGTGTGGTTAAGGATATGGATGAGGATGCGTGGGTGTGCATGTTTTTGCTAAAATGGGTTCTTAATGACGCTCGACATTGATAAGCGACTCAAATTGCCGGGTTGTTGAACAAATTTAATTATGTTTTAATTAAAAAAGTATTTTTTTTGTAGCGGCCGTGGCCTAGTGCATTAAGAAGTGCGTGGGCTATTCGATGCAAATTCGAGACCAGGTTCGAATCCAAGTCAACACAAAAAATGTTTCAATTGAAATTAATTTTTCTGATCGGCCGTCACCTCTCTGCATACAATGGCAAACCTCAGAGAGTAAATAATGTCATGTAAGGCTTATTGAGAACATGCGTAATGGACTCGGCATAAAAACTAATAGGTCCGGTTCTTGATGATATATGTACAAAACACTTAATAATACGCAGAAAACAATTTGACCATAAGAAGCTCAGTCGTAGTCTTTTAAAGGGCTGAAATGGCAAATTCGTTTTTTTTAAAAAAGGTTTTTAATGGGTTGTTGGAAAAGTTCAGTTTCAGCGTTTCAGTTACAATTTATATGTTTTCAATATTTATGAATTAAAGACATCACAAAACTATTTTGTAGTCATTAGAGTTCGAAAAATTGCATTCAAGGATACTGACCCAGGCCGACATTTTGTAAACTTTGAGACCAAATTGTTTCAAAATGTTTGGCATTATTTTGTAGACCAATATCATTTTCCGATTTATATCGATATTTGGAAATTTATGGCATGTTTCATTTTCAAAGTTATAGACACTCGTAGGTGACTGTTAGCGCTAAAAATTTATTTGTTTTCATTAGAACATGACCAGTAGAAGTGACTCTGCAGTTTACAAAATGACTGAAAAATTTCAGACTTGTTGCCACAGCTTAATTTAACGTTCAACCCATTTGCTAGCCCTTCATTATTTGTTTCAAAATTTAAACATGAATTCAATTTCAGCTGCATAGATAAACAGCTGCCAAAACACACACACATATACACACACAAAACACAAAGGCAGTCAGATCAAAATTATCTCAACTCCAACGTCAGACAGACAATAGCCCCTGTATAAAATGAGAGCGTAAAATATTCAACTTGCCAACATGCAAAAGTTTATCCTGATCCTTGCAGCATATGTGTTGAGTCATGATAAGAATTTAATTTTTCTTTTTTTGTTGTTTTATTTCGTGTACTTCGTGTTATTGTTTTGAAAATTCTTGCCAAAAATCTATTTCAACTTTTTGTGTGTTTACATTGACAATGTTTTGTTTCTCTTGACTTTTACAGCTCATCACGCACCGAGCCGCCGGAACTAGTTGGCATCATGCGCGTCACCGATGACATGATTGATTCATTAGTTTGTCCACCACCACCAACAGATCCGCCAGTCATGAGCGAGGAAATGATTTCGGGACTCATTGTGCCCGCACCCGGTTGGAGTAAGTATAGCTGATAAATACAAATGAACAAACATACATGCACATTGTTGTTGTTGTGAGCTTTTGTGCCACGACAGCGTATTAGTTTTTTATTGAATGCACGATGGTCGATGGGTGAGGGGGGTAAACAGAGTCAGGCACTTGCTGTTGTGGATGATCGCAATTCATGTTTTTAACATTGATAAGAACTTTGCATGAAAGTCCTTTTTACAACAATAACATGAACAAAAACAACTACAACCATGTTGTTGTAATTATTGTGCCACTACTAGGGAAAGAGAGAGCGGGGTAAATAGCCTGCATGAGCATTTGTGCCTGTGTGCGCTGAAGCGCAATTAGCAACCGCTAATTACTGCTGCAGTTGTTGTTGTTGTTGTTGTTGTTGTTGCTATTATTGTTGTTGCTTATCCTGTCCATTGCAACTGAAAGTAATAAGCTTAGAACCAGCAACTTTGTTGAACTCGACTGACTTGCTAAGCAGCGTATTAAATTCGTGTAATTATTTTTGATCCTTGAAAAATGATGTCAAGTGGAAGTGGACAGCACGACAAGAATAAAAATAAGAACAACAACAATAACAACAACAGCAGCAGCATGAAGTACACTTTTTGGCATTTTATAGCTGATTTGATTTGAATGAAACTTTGTTGCTACTTAAATTTAATATTTTCCATAGTTACGCTGCAGAACTTTGTCATATGGCTTGACATCAAAATGACAGCTGAAGCTAAATTTAGATATAGCCAGTCAAAGTTTAGGAGGAAACTGTGCAAATTAGTTTGATTAAAAATCATAAAAGTTTTGAAATCAGTCTGTATAAAAAAAGTAGAATGTATAACTCAGGTCTTACCAAGGTATTGTCTGAGCCCAGTTGACACAAAAATATCTTTTTCATTGCAGGATCTTATGAAGAAACTAATGCTTTTAGTCTTTTATTTTTGTAAAATTTAACTGCAGGTCGATTTGGTTTCGAAAAATATTTTGAATTTTAAATCGGTTCGTTATAAAACCCACAGAAATTATCAATTTGTGGTGTGATGGCGGACCGGGACGTAGCGGAATGTTGTTTCGAGAATGAACGATTTCAATTTCAACGGAATTTTCAAGTTTTCAATTATTCGCTGTCGAACTGTCAAATAACATAACGTGTCGTAAGAAATCTATTTTCTACAGAATTCTACGCTACGACACTCCACGTTAAGATATCTGTAATGACTTGTACTCATTTCTCTTACACAAATATCAACTTGACAGTTGACAACGTCAGACTACATTACCTAGCGCTTGGCTCATTAATGCTTAATTTTGGCTTTTGTTGAAACAATTTTAAAAGTCTTACTGTTAATTATTGTTGTCTCTTACTTAAAGAAAGAGAAGAGGAATGCTCTCACCAGGGTCTTTGAGATAATAAATGGGGCTATCTATAAAATTTTTTTGTTTAATGTGTTCTTTATAGTTTTAAGAATATACATACACACTTTTAATCGATATTTAAAAAAAATCAGAAGTTATAATGGTTTTCACTAACCAATGTCTAAGCTCCATACAACAAATAAAAAACTTTAAACGCGATTTTATCGAAACTAGTTTTTTTTTCAAAACGGTTCGATATATAACTCGAAATCTATTGGTTCAATTTCAATGATTTCTTTTGCATTTTGTTCGTTATTTTGTCCTTTAAGCATCCCCTTTAAATTCAGGTATCTATTTTTTTTTAATATATGGTCTATGCTTTAAAATGTCATTTGATTTTTTTGTTTCCGATACATGGGAAAGGCCATATCCATCAAACTGTTTTGGATGTCTTTTTTCAATGCCATTTTTAGCGCCCTCTATATAAAAGCCAGAACTGTATTTTAAAAACAGAACAATATTTTTATAAAGTATTGTTTATTTACAATAACCTGTATTAATTTAAAAAAAAATAATAACTTCTTATATCTAAAAAAAACTTTTTGAAAACAGCTCCTGTTTTTAGTTGCTACACATATATTATATATCATATCAAAAGTCATTTTTTTAAGATTATCCAGCGTATATGTTTTTTTATATAAAAAAATTTTCTAATAGCAGATAAAATTTTCTTGCAAAGTTTCAAATCATTTATATAGGCTCCTTGTGTGTATGGTTTGGGCCAGCGATTCCCACAAAAAAATTATTTAAAGATTGCAAAATGAAGTACTACATAATGCCAAAATCGACAACAAAGTTTTGAAGAAATATAGGCGAAAAATAAGACTATATTTGGTTTTTCTAAAGGGTGTCTCGAACTCAAGACGCATGATAGAGGGGTCGGACGATATGATAGCCTTAAAAAAAGCGCTATATCTCGAAAACGAAGCCAGATAGGCCAAAAATAACACCGTATTTGACTTTTCAAAAGGGGGTCTCGAATTTTATTTTCATTATTTTAACGTAGAATACGTTATACGGGGGTGTTGATCTGGAGTGTTGATCTGGAAAATTTTGAGAAAATGTTTGTCACTTTCATTATAAGTTTTTAATACTTTATGCATACATTGAAGAAAATTCAAGTATGGTCATAACGTATTTAATATGTCTTCTTTTGATTTGTATTTAAATAATCATATTGCTACATATAATTTTTTTGATTCTATAAGTAAATCAAAATTTTACTCCCTCAAATTTTGTATTAATTTTCATGTGTAAGAGCAGTACGATTATCTGTGTGTTCATCACAGAACCAGTGTGAGAAAGAGAAGAAGTATAATGACCAAGTAGCGAACGATGTATACATACACAACATTGATAAGCGAAGCAGAGAAACAAAATTGTGCTTACCCAGTTGTCCACGTCTTTAAGACATACTCAATGTCTTACAGCCTTATTCATAAACACATTTTAGAGGCAGCGTAACTTTAAACGGGCTTTAAACAAGAAAACGTTATTCATAAACATTTTTTGTAGTTGTTTAAGAGCTGCGTAACTTAAACGCCGAAATTGACGTTTAAAGGTTACGTAAATACAACCATGATTTTTGTTTGTCTTTTCTTTTAATATCAAAGACATGCTCCATATGCGCCCTTTGCAGCATTTTTTTATGCGGCGGCCATTATAAATCCATAGGAATTCTTGATTTTTGTAGAGATTTTCTATAGTTCAGACACAAACCTTACAATCATAAGCAGAAAATGAAAAAATGTTTATGAATAACAATGTTAGCAAGGTTGCATAGAAGCTGCGTAAATCCTTAAACAGTGCGTAACTAAACAAGCGTTTAAAGGTTGTTTAAGGAAATCTATTGAATAAGGCTGTTAATGACTAACGTTTTCTACGTCTGACCTATGCGCCAGTGTTATCTAACACAGGCTTGAGCTTTTTTTAAGAAAGTCTACAAAAACTATCATTTTTATATTAATCATTTCAAAATAATGAAAAAAAAATAACTATTTTCTCTTTTGATTCAGACAAGCCTTAAACTCGCAATATAAAACAAAATTGTTTGTCTTATTTTTTTTCTAATATCACTTAAGGCGGGGAGTTAAAAATAGTTCTCTCTTAAAAATGTAACTCTCTATATAAAATATAGTTAACTATCAACCCATTTCGAACCAAGGCAAACTTGACTTCAATTTGTATTGAAAATTCTTTAACACGGCACGTTTTTCGCCATAACTTCTGAACTCTTCAAGAGCACATCTTAATTTTATATCGTATTGAAAGGTATTAAAACGTACAAAAAACCAAAATAAAGAAACTGTAAAAAAATTATAGCGTCTGAGGTTGGCATGGTATTAAACTTTGAAATTAAGAATGGGCCAACTTACTGCAATTTTTCCGTAAGTTTTATATTTTTCCCTTAACCCTTCGATCCACACCCTCACTCTTGTAGCATAGAGGGTATGTCATCACCCTATGTCAAAAAATCCTTGTAAAGTCCCGAATTTTGGATATATAAACTTAAAACTTTACATGGTTACTATTTTTGGTCTTGTTCAACATTTTGTACTGTTATTTTCTAATATTTTAAAAATGGCTGACTTTAGGATCGCGGCCAAGTTAAAAAAACGTGAAAAATTAGCTCTTATACCCAAAAATTCATGACTTTTACAGTTTTGAATTTAAGACCTAAAAAATTTATGTTTGAAGGCATCAAATACGTTGCTATAAAGATAAAATATTAGTCATAGCGTTAGTTACGAAAAACATATTTATTCTGCCAAAAGACTGCACCCACTTTTTCAAAAAACGATAAAAAAAATTTGTACCAATAACATTCAAATAAACTCGTTCAGTATTGATTTTAAGACCTGAAAATATTTTTTTCAAGTAATTTAATAATAAATTTAGAGAAAAAGTATTAAAATAGTCAAATTCAGTCAAATTCAAATTCAATAGTTCAAACACTAAACTTATAAATTTTTACAGAAAAATGCATTTCTTTATTTTAATTTATCAATTTATATTCATACCTACCTTTAAACAATAAAAAAAATAATTAAATTCAATAAAATTGAATATTTCAGTTATTTCTAAAAATATACACTAAGCCACACGTGGGGTATATGAAAGCACCAGTCGATTTTAAACGAATGCCAACGACACACTAACGCATCCCTGACCTTCTAAATTGCTTGAGAGTAAATCTAGTAAAGTTGTGAACACCCAGGTGGCGTAAAGAGTATGCATAAAAAGTTTTTGATTTAAAAAATAGGTTTTTTTAAGGCATGAGGTGATGAAAAGCACCAGTGTGGCTCAAAGGGTTAAAATAGACAAAATAACCTATTCAATGATACCTTATTTACGAAAATCGAATTTAAAAAGACTGAGCTACGTCGTTTCAAAATAAACCCTATTTTGGCCTTGTAAAATGGTTCTAAAAATTTTTAAAATTTTGGATCTGGTTTTCTAAGCAATAAACCAATCTAGGAACAAAATTTGAGCCGAATCGGAGATGGTCAGTGCGACTGATAAGTCACCTCAATCTGAAATGGGCGACCTAGTAAAATACCGTTATGACTGTTTTTTTATGTTTTTTGAGTTGCTGCTGCGGGCGCAACTGAAGATAACTATTATTTGCGTCAATGTTATAAAGAGCAACTGATAAGCCATAGCCAACATTCGCTTCATGGAATGCCTTCAGAGTGGAACTAAATTTTTTAATAATATTACAATCATTTTTATATTTTACATTTCAGTATATTACAATCCTATTTACATTTGAAAATTTGATTTTTATTAATTGTGACTATTTTGTACCTTGTGTGCGATATGTTCGAATTAATAAAGGGTGATTTTTTTGAGGTTATGATTTTCATGCATTAGTATTTGACAGATCACGTGGGATTTCAGACATGGTGTCAAAGAGAAAGATGCTCAGTATGCTTTGACATTTCATCATGAATAGACTTACTAACGAGCAACGCTTGCAAATCATTGAATTTTATTACCAAAATCAGTGTTCGGTTCGAAATGTGTTTCGCGCTTTACGTCCGATTTATGGTCTACATAATCGACCAAGTGAGCAAACAATTAATGCGATTGTGACCAAGTTTCGCACTCAGTTTACTTTATTGGACATTAAACCAACCACACGAATGCGTACAGTGCGTACAGAAGAGAATATTGCGTCTGTTTCTGAGAGTGTTGCTGAAGACCGTGAAATGTCGATTCGTCGCCGTTCGCAGCAATTGGGTTCGATGCTAACAAACTTTTTGTTGCCAAAAATGGAAGAACTGAACTTGGTTGACATGTGGTTTCAACAAGATGGCGCTACATGCCACACATCTCGCGATTCTATGGCCATTTTGAGGGAAAACTTCGGAGAACAATTAATCTCAAGAAATGGACCGGTAAGTTGGCCACCAAGATCATGCGATTTGACGCCTTTAGACTATTTTTTGTGGGGCTACGTCAAGTCTAAAGTCTACAGAAATAAGCCAGCAACTATTCCAGCTTTGGAAGACAACATTTCCGAAGAAATTCGGGCTATTCCGGCCGAAATGCTCGAAAAAGTTGCCCAAAATTGGACTTTCCGAATGGACCACCTAAGACGCAGCCGCGGTCAACA
Organism: Pherbina coryleti; assembly: GCA_943735915.1. Classification (NCBI taxonomy): domain Eukaryota; kingdom Metazoa; phylum Arthropoda; class Insecta; order Diptera; family Sciomyzidae; genus Pherbina; species Pherbina coryleti. Next base: position 133,055,297 of record OX030952.1, read on the forward strand.
TTTAAATGAAATTATCTTCAAAAAGTAAATGTCATGGACCAATCTAACGTTTCAAATAAAGAACCGATGAGATTTTGCAAATTTTATGCGTTTTTTTTTAAAAAAAAGTTATCAGGCACTTAAAAAATCACTCTTTACTAACCAAGCTGAATTTATGATGGCATCCGTGGCGTAGTGGGTTAAATTGCGTGGCCGCTATGTCAAAAAACCTGGAGACCCAGGTTCGAACCCCAGCAGTGACAGAAAATTATTTGAATTAAAATAATTTTTCTGTACGGTCGCCACCTCTCTGCAGACAATGGCAAACCTCAGAGAGTAATAAAAATGCCATGTAAAGCTTCTAGAGAATGAGAACATTCCGTTCATCGCCGTTCGGAGTCGGCATTAAGCATATAGGTCCGGTTCTCGGTCAATTGTGTACAAACTTAATAACACTCACAACACAATTGATCATAAGAAGCTAGGTCAAAGTCCTTTCAAGGGCTGAAATGGCCAGTTATTTTTTTTTTAAACTGATTATATTTAATGGGAAAAATTGCTATCCTTCTAAGGTGCTTAAGGCTCTCTGAGAGATACAATTATGCACTGAAAGATTCTAATGAAGTATTTCCAAAAGGAAGACTTAAGATTGTTTTTCTTCTAGAATCGTTCATTTTTAATTCGGGGCCGCTTATGTTAAGGTCCTGTTACCTGTCAGGCCCTGGCTATCACTCATACATCTTTTCACACAATCAAAAAATCCACCACTACATGAAAATAAAGCAAGCGTTAAAAACATTTATTAATTTTTTTCATATCTTCACTTATGTATTCATTCATTCATTCCTTTATTCATCATTCTTTCATTCATTTATTCACTTATCCATGCGTTCATTTAATGCGCCATTTTGGGAAGAATCAAGAAAAATACTACAACAACAATAACAACAACAACTATAATAATCATAATAATAGCAATTATTATTGTTAACAACAACGAACAACTACAGCAAATCGTTTGCTTGCATGTATGCATGTGTCCATCGTACATACACACATATATACGTATAAGCATATATTTGTACGAATGCAACTTGCATTGTTTCTTGCGCTTGAGGTTGTCGCTGCTCTGCTTATTGTTGTTGGTTTTTTGAGATATTTTTATTTTCGTTTTGTATGTATTACAACGCTATGTGCCACATGCAAGGCTTGGTTGTGTATTTGTGCGCTTATATTTTTATTTATTCATGCATTACTTAATCGTCCTTGTTCACGCTCGGCTCGTTGCGCACAATTTTGTTGCTATTGTTGTTGTTTTTGATGTTGTTGCTGTTGTTGTTGTTGTAGTTTTTGTTGTTGTTGCTGTTGAATAACTTGCAAAATGATACCGAAAATTTGTAGAATTTTATAAAATCGGAACATAAAGCGGCTCGTTAAGCTGCATTCAACAGTCAGCAGCATGCATCAGGCAACTCTGCTACTACCAACACACACACCCAACACAAACACAGATACACCAAAATACTTAAATAAATAGCAGCAAAGCTTAACTTAAGCACGCACACAGCCAAACATAAAATACAACCAACACGCACCAACATAAAAATACCTCAAACGAACACTACGAATATGGAAACGCATTCTGTAGAGTTGTAATCCTTGTGTTGCTCCATTAAATTATTAGAGTTACGTTAAGTAGAAAATTGCTGAAATTATTTAAGTCGAACTGTACCCAACTTCATGGGTTAATGGGTGAATTTGTGCAGACTTTTTATTCGAGTTGCAAAAAAAAAAACTACTTTATTTCTTAAGTATAGCGATTATTTCGGTATTTATGTGAAGTAAAACGGGCACACCTTTCTCAATTGAAGTGAATGTGTGATTGGCGTGCAAGTTGCTTACCCTGTTCTCTAAATTTTCACCAAAGACTACGAGCAACATACATATTTCAACTTGTACAGCTGACTGCTTTATATGCACATTGCAACTTTTCTGCTTTTGTTGCGTTTTGTGGCAGTTCATCTTTTTGAACGTTTCCAACATGCTTGCCATTAGTTTTCTACACATCCTACTTTTTCACCTCAAATTGAGATTTACTGCCGAATTTTGTGCAACTCTCAAACTTTTGGCCAGCAGCAACCATACTGGGTACCTTCCACCTCCCAACCACGACCTTCACAATTCTTGAAACTTCACGCTTGAAACTTCAGTTTTGCCTGAATCTTGCTATTACTTACGCCGTTTACAACGCATGCATCTTGCTGCACCAACTGTCTGTCTGTCATCGTGCGTCTAATGGTCTACCATACTTCAGCTTTGAGTTTTTGCTTAGCTCGTGCTGAACTCTGCACTTTTTTCGTCTTATTTTTATTACTCTCTCTGAACAACTTTGAACTGCTTCCGGTGTAATTAAGAGGAAATGGCATGTGGCGCAATTTCACTAAATGGCTTTCTTATGAAGATCGCCAGGCATGATGAGTAGTCATTAAGCACTCATATATTTCAGGTTTCAAACATGGTAGTTAAGAAATTTTCCCGACATAAATAAATTTTCTGTTTAACGTGTTAAGTTTAAATTTAAAAGCATAATTTTTTAAGTCCCTACACATCACTTCACGCTGCGTAGTGAAAACAGTACAAATTTTGAATTTTATAGAACGCAACCCTTGAATTTCGTTCACTTGAACTGTCAATTTCATCACTTTCTGTTGAGCTGTCGTTAGAATGGATTAGTTGGCATTGAAAGGGTAATCATTTTTTTTTCTAATATATGCTTAAATGTTTAAATAAAGGTTCGAAACAGTTCAAAGTGTTGTTTAAAGAAATATAAAGTGTACCGGAGATAACAAATGGTATGCCAATGTTTGACTTTTACTTCATTACAATTTCCATTTAATGATCACTGAAGAGAACAGCTGATATGGTTGCCAATTTTTCAAAAATTTACAATTATGATGATAATTTTATTTTATATCTGACAATACTCAACTGTTGTTGACTGACAGTTTACCCTATTAACGTAACATAGCTAACGCAATAACGTAGTGATTAATAAAATGCAAATTTTAAATCCAAGTGATGCCCTATTCGTTAAAATTTCTTGTCTAGAAAGCCAATTAAAGGCCCATGACCCTTCAAACTCATATATAATAACAGCTATTCCGAAATAATATAAAAACAAAGTCAAAAATAATGCATTATTTTGAGAGTAAAAAAAGCTCCAGAGTCCCTAAAGAATCAATTTTTACCTGAAATAGGGAGTGCATCCACAAGATGTAACGACTCCCTGTTTACCAGGGTCTATAGCTGGGACATACAAAGCAGCTGTCCAGGGTCGTTCACAAAAATTTATAAATTTTGGACACTAAATCAATCAATTTAATTCTTTTAATTTTTCGTTATAATTTTATTTCTTCTTAAACCCAACAATGGTTGGAGATGGTATGCTTGTTAACTAATTCACAACTGAATAATTCATAAGTAAGTAATTAATATTAATTAACTAATATAATAATTATTAATCAAATATTCATTAAATGGCAATAAAAAAAGAATTTAAGATAAACATATGTATTGATAAGTATTCTTTAATAAATAATATATTTCTTTTATTTTAACTTCACCATGTCCTTGCGATACAAATCCTGGGCTGTCGACTGTGAGATTCGTCGTTCCAGCGGTGGTGGTGTGGCGCGAGCGTTTCTGATGCCGTGTTCTGGCTTACCACCTTAGAACACGCACACCTCACCACTCCGGCTCGTTGTCTCACAGGGATCCCCTAGTCCCTGGCTTCGCTGCTGACGTGGATCTTGTTGGCTGTTGTATGCCGTTGTACGCTATCGGCTCCCCTTGATGCTGCTGCGCGCTGTCGACGTTCAGTCTTGTCTTTCTGCTGCTACGCGCTGTCGACGTTGGTTCTTCCCTTGCTGATGCTGCACACTGTCGATGTCTATTTATTCGTTGCTGCGCTCTGTCAACGTTCACTATATGTTTTCTTACTTTATTTTAACTTGACTTGCCACCACGGTGGATCTTGACGGACTGCCTGGTTTTTCATTCTGCACTTGAGCTTAGACCTATCGTTCTTTGACTCGCTCTGGTTTGTTCCGTTTCCAGCTTTAGGCGAACAGGTGGCGTGATCGAACTCTCGCGTTCTCTTCTCACTCTCGCCTGTTTGTTCCGATCCCATGGTAAAATAATACAAGGTAGCATTGACAGTTGCTTGGGAAATCATATACTGTCAAAAAATATACTCAAAAAGAGAGCGCTCACAATCCGCCATTGAAAACACAAGCCATGGTATAATAACCCAGCAGAAAAGTGGACCAGATTTGAAATAGTTCTGAACTAGTTCCAAGAAGGACCAGTACTAGTTCCACTACAATACCCTTTAACATTGAACGAACTGACGCTTTTTGCGGGTTGATGTCATAGGAAAAGACAATTGTCCCCAGAAACACTACTTTTTCCCTATATTTGAACTCGTTGCTTTAGGAGCATTTTTAAACTGGTTGCTTTCGCAGTAGCCTTAAAGTGGTTCTTTTTATCTAGTTTTAAAGTGAACATATCAAAAGTGTAAGAATTTAGTGCAATGGAAAGGTCCTAAAGATCTCATTTGTACCATGTTTTCCATCCACAATCCAGAAAACATTTTGTCTATAAACATTTTTTTTTATTATTTTTTCTTGGGCGCAGAAAATTTTAAAAAGTAGCCAGAACGCGTTTATTTTTATCAGCAATACTTTTGAAAACAAAAGCAAAGATAACTGTTCTACGCTGAACGCCTTTTGTACTTTTTCAGAGCTACTGCGAACTGCGCTAGAAATGAACTAGTTCACTTTTTCAATTGACTCCAAAATAACTGCTGGGAATACATGGTAGCATTGACAACTGCTTATTTTCTCTTCAACAGGAAAACATAAACTGTCAAAAACAGCTTTTTGTGGAAATACATCAGCAGCTGCTGTGGTTGTTGTTTTTTTTCACTTCAACGTTTTAAACATTGCTTGTGTTTTCAATGGCGGATTGTGAGCGCTCTCTTTTTGAGTATATTTTTTGACAGTATATGATTTCCCAAGCAACTGTCAATGCTACCTTGTATTATTATACCATGACACAAGCAATGTTGAAAACGTTGAAGTGAAAAAAAACAACAACCGCAGCAGCTGCTGATGTATTTCCACAAAAAGCTGTTTTTGACAGTTTATGTTTTCCTGTTGAAGAGAAAATAAGCAGTTGTCAATGCTACTATGTATTATTATACCATGTTCCGATCCTAGCATCAGGCATACAAGTGGCGTGCTTTTATTCTCCCTTCTCTTCTCACATTCGTCTGTTTGTGGGTATCGTATCATAAGAGTATACCGTTTCCCTTGGGACACACGCATACATGAAAATAAAAAATTAAAACTAACTGAAATACTCTCGACTCTATGCTGGCAAAATGCTGGCAAAAAAATGCTTTGTCGTGGAGTTTGAGACCTAAGGGGAGGCCCTAACCTATTATTTTAAAATGAAAGTATTTTCCTTAAAATTTCTTACAGCCTTATTTATGAAGTTCAAATATTCTTTTATTTTTCAGTTTCTTAAAGAAAATAGTTAACAGATATAAATAATAAAAAAAAAGTATTAAATAAAGAAATTCATTTTTTTTCATGTAATCATCGACTAAAGTTGAGAGATAAAAAAAAATAATTATATGCGGTGACCGCGGTGCCTGCCGTTGGATGGCCAAGGCAAGTTTCGATCTCCCGTCTCATGGTATTGAGCTGAAATAAAGGGGGAAACATATTATTTAGGTCAAAATTTATAACCAAAATTTTGGTCCTTACAAAGAGGAGTAGGGTTGCAAAGGCGTACTGTTTAACTACTGATTATTTGGCAGTTTTCTAAAGTACTGTATTTTATTGTATTTACTTCACTATCCAATAAAAATTTAAGAGACATCTAAGCAATTGTTCGTTTTTTTTCAAAAAACAAATCCTACACCTCTTGTTGACACATCCCTTATATATACAGGTCTTTGCGGGCATTTATCTTTGCTTCCGCCACAATATGATTGTGAACTCGGTCAAACTTTTCAAAGACTTAAATAGTCAGTTCATTTATTTTAAACTAGCTTTTTCCCGGCGCGCGTTGCTGCACCCAGTTACTACAGTGGCGAGCAAAACTGGCTAAATGTTTCCACTTTTATGCATTTTTGACTGTTGCAAAGCCATTTTTCTATATAGCGCTACCAAATTTTCTGGTTATATACTTCATTTATTAAGAAATACAACGTATAAGTTCAAGTTTGAATAATATATAAAAATATTATTTACAAAAATAACAAAAAATTATATTTAGGCAGTTTTACATGGTAATACTACAGCGTCATCTGGTGTCCAAGGTGGATCAAAGGAGATAAAAAAAAAACTCACCGTACCTGAAAACCACTATATACCAATTTTCACTCTAATCGCATGAGCGGTTCAGGAGTTTGAGGTGGTTTTGTAAAAACAGTTATACTACAGCGCCCTCTGGAGTTCAAGATGCGTCAAAAAAGATAACAGAAAAACACTCAGCTTACACAAAACCCACTATATACCAATTTTCATTCTAATCGCATGAAAGTTTTGGGAGTTTAAGGTGGTTTTGCAAAAAATTTTGTACTACAGCGCCCTCTGGTGTTCAAGATGGCCCAAAAGAGATAACGTTAAAACACTCAACGTACATGCAAACCACTATACATGGAAAGACTTGTCTGTCCCAGTTTTTCAGTAGAAGGATATCACTAAGTTGCAACTCCATACTGAGTAACCTTGTTGTGCAACATTTATATCCAAAGATATTCTATATCACAAATTAAGCTTGTATGGGCGTAACCACACCCTCTTTTCCAAAGTCCGTCTCAGTTTTCTAGAACATAGAAGGACATCACCTAATAGTAATTCCATTCTGAGTTTTATTGTTATGCGACATGTATTTCCAAAGCTATTCGATATCATATTTTTGAATTATATGGGTGGTGTCACACCCCCTTGTCCAATGCTTGCTAAATTTTGCTAGTCGAAGGACGCGACTAAATAGTACGCTCTTACCAAGTTTGATTGATGTGTGACTTATAGCTTGAAAGTTATACCGAAAATTTGGTCTGCTGAAAAAGTGCCACGACCCACGTCCAACACCCATAAAATTTTACCTGTGAAACGGCACTTGTAAATTGAGGTAGAACACCGAATTCCGATGCTATGCGACCTATAATTTCAAAGCTATTCGCTATCGTAGATTTGGGTTGTATGGGAGGTGCCCCGCCTCCTTGTCCAATGTTCCGTGAATTTTTGCCAAAACCTTGGCGTAACAGTTACGAACAAATTCACAGAAGGAAGTATCTAATTTGGTCCAGTCGTTTTTAAGTTATAAGCATCCGAACAAACCACTATTCATTTTTATATATTAGGATGCTGTAAAATTTATCTCAATCTATTTATTGGATTATTTAACTCAGTAGATATTGAAATAAAAAGAGTGGCACGCAAATAAATACTATATATTGGGCTTATGGCTACACTGTAGCAGGAATGAACTGAGTGCAACTGTCCACTCAAGAGACCAGCGCGGTGAGTTGTAGAATCTCACCTCTCTCTCTCAACAAAGAGCTTAAGCTATTGTTTGCTGTTATTTCGTGCTGCTTATACAATGGCAGCATGGATTAAAATGCATGAATTCTTAAATAATTAAATAAAAATATTTACCAAAAACGTAGTACCCTGTAGCAGGGTCACTTAATATAGCAATTGAATAGTGAAAGAATTATTTAAATCAGTTCAGCATTTACCCCCTTGATTGAACGATGAAAATTCGAGAGACGTCTTTTATATAATAGTATAGATTAAAAATTCATTATTTTCTAGTTTTGGTGGCCTTAGTGCGTTCAAATCCTAGAAATCGGCAGGGCCCAGTTTCAACATCAGCTGTCGCAGAAAATGTGAAATTATTGGAATTTACTTTCAATTTGGAAAGTAAAAAAATCATGGTCCAATTAGAATCGGTAGATAATTTTTTATTTTCTTTTTTTTCATATATACAGATTAAACTGCATATGTAATGAGGTTCTTAAGGACTTTTTCAATTTGAAATTCTTTGAAATCTTTTCACCCCTATTTTGTACATTTTGTGAGGCTTAATATTTCCAATGGTACCAATGGTTTCCAATGGATTAATATTTCCAATCGAGTCTTCATCTCAAAGATTTCAATTCCAAGGACCTAAGCAATAAATTGAAATTTTCATGCAACACAAGCATTACAACCGTAAGAGTATTCAGTTTATCGGCTTATTCCAAAGTTGCTGAGAAACAGAGATGCCAATATCGCAAAGGACGTTGTGCAGACACACACGTACTGCTCCACACACTTGAGCAATCATGTTGGCAACATACCCAATGGCATGTGAAGCTTATGACATAAAGAAGCACCGCCAAACTTCTTACAAGAATTGCCAAATGTGTGCAAATACCTTGCAAACATAAAGACAAACATAAACTAGGAAGTTTTGTGGCCATGTTAAAGCCAACTGTGGCAGGTGAAGATGTGGTGAGTTAGCCACATAAGTTGCTGCACTAACTGCACCTAAGCTATCAACAACAACAACAACAACAACAATTTTAAATGCAATGTAATGCTAAATTTTAACTGAGTTTTTCTTTTTCATTTTTAAATAGATGGCACAGGCAAGGATTTGTATTCGCCCGAAGCAGAGAGCTCTCCAGCGCCATCATCGGTGGAGCAACCGCCACAAATGAGCACGCTGCAAAGCGGCACCAAGCAGAGCTCAAGGACCAGCAGTTTTGAGATCGAGAATCTATTGAAGTCGGCGGAGCAGGTAAGAAGCTACCGCGACAAAGTGCAGGTGAATATATTTATAAATTAATATGCCGTGCACCCCCTAAAAAAAAACCAAATGGACGATGATGTTTAAAGTAGTTGATGGGTGGGGAAGGGAGGTGGAGGGTGCAGGTAGCGTGGTGCATTTTTTCTTGTTTTCCTTAAGTTTTTTTTTCTTGTCAAGTATTCATCTACATTCGATTTTGTTGAAGCGTCAAGCGTCTTTTAAACATTTTCAAACGTGCACTGAGCTTTAAAGCTCTGCACTGCCAGCTGTTGTTCTAGCATACTTTGTCATTCAAATTTGGCCATAACCTAAACAGCATTTATGCAAGAACAAAAAGAAAGAAAAAATTCAAAAACAACAATGAGCACCTTAGTGGTTGAAAACGCAGCAGCAGCAGCAGCAGCAGTGCACTTCATTTCGGGAACCTCTTCCAACCACTCTGCAAACAAGAAAAACCACTTCATTTAATGACACTTCACCAAAAACACACCTGCGCACACACACACACATGCTCACAAGCACACTGACACGCTAACACACTCGACGAAAACAAAATAAAATCCTTTTATCTCAAGTTGACGTTTCTATTTTAAGCTTCAAGGAAAACCTTGCGCTTTGCAAAAGCACACATTCACCCACATTAACACACACATACACAGAAGACAACACCATTCAGCGTCATCTGAAGCCGCTTATGCAAATCCAAACAACAAAAAAAAACAGCAAAAACATTATTTCCGCAATAAAAAATACTAAGAAGCACCAAAAGAATAAGAAACCTTCAACAAAGTGTAACCAAACCAAAAACAAAAGCAACAAAAGCTCAACAAAAAAACTACAGAATCACCTGCTTTGTCACACATAACAACGGTAGCTTGTGTCAACTGTCAGCTGTCAGTGTCATTTGCAGCTGGCTAACTTGCGAGTGTGAGTGTGAGTACGACTGTGTGTTGTGTGCGTAGCAGAACAACAACATCAACATTTCACCTGCACTTGTGCGACATAAGTGCAGCAACAAATACAACAACAACAACAACAGAAACAAGTTCCTACAAAAAATGCACTCCTACCGCGCAGCACTCCTCCTCAAAAGCAAAAAAAAAAACACAGAATTACTAACACCCTCCCTTCGTACCTTACCCATACGGCACGCCTCCTTTGCACCACATTCTAACATCTTCATTACCTCTTCTTTGCTTTTGTGTTCTTTTTCGTTTTTTTCTTTTTTCTTCTTCGTGTTTTTTTTCTTTGTTTTTCTTCGAACCTATTATTTGAAACCTAGGTTACTGGCTTTTGTCGTTCACCTCAGGAAACCCGGAAATCCAGCCCAACTGGTTCGATCACATCATCGGTTTCGAATGCGGCGTTAACGCCTTCGCGTCAATTGACAGACGCCGAGAAGTTGCGGAAAGTCATACTGGAATTGGTCGATACGGAACGGAATTATGTAAAGGTAAGTGTCTTATTTATTTATTTTAAATGTCTTATGGAACCAAATGTCTACTATTAAACCAAAAAACCATTTAAAGCTTTTTCAAAAGATTCTATTTGTGTTGAGATAAGCACAGCATTGAGCATATTTAAAAATTATAAGCTTGTCCTATTTTGTGGTAGGCACCTTTTACGAATAAATTGTCCTTTATTTCAGGCTTAAATAAAAGTCGCCACCTCTGCTCGAGTGCGATCAAATGGCAAAAGCATAAATAATGGAACCTAAGCTTGTCATAAACAAGACAACAATTTGTCCTCATGACATCACGTCTGACATTCTTGACATTGTCAACACAACATCTGTCAGCAATACAACAACACGTTGTTGCAAACAAAGCCACAATTCAAAGACCTATAAAGAAATAGTAAAAAGGATAAAAGAGAAGCCTGAATCCTTCTACTGTTTGCATTCATAATTCTTAGACAATAGCAGAAGAGAACAAGAAAAACACTCGCAGCATAAGACATGCAAATCCAAAGAGGATGCTTTACAAGGATTAAGAAACATGATATAAATGTGCATAAAATGCATAAAATATGAAATGCGTTGACAGCTTAAATGTAACGGTTAAAAAAATATTACATGATAATCATGGCTAAGATGAAAAATAAAAACAAAATTCGTTGTAGAAATAGCAACATTTTTTTGTTATAGACGAGGGTCGGATAATAATTTAAAAAAATACAGTATGTATTGAGTTTACAATGATTAAATTTTGCTTAAATATAATCTTGGGCGTCAAGGATCTTTGCTTTGGTATATTTGGTTTGTTTCTGGACTTACGTTTACAAAGGTCAAGTCTCAAGGTGGTTGTGAACATTTGAAAACCAAAATTGAAGGAATCGAGCTTAAGACCTGTTACTTCAAAAAATACTTGGTTAGGATTTTTTTTTGAAGTGAAACTTCTTTGGCGGCGCTTCGAAATTTGAATGAGAATATTGAGGAGTGAAATTTCAAGGTCAATTTACTTCATTTCGTTACACAATAGAGAAGAAATATATGTTGTACAGTAGATAGAATGAGAGATATATACATTGTATAAAAGACTGAAAAAAATTTCTTTGTCAGCGCTGAGTATCGAACCTGCAATCTCAGTTTTATAAAGCCAATGTGCTATATGCTGGGCTAAGGTCTTCATATATAAATGTTGTCTACATTCCAATTAATCAAACTACTTTTGCTGTAGATGCCCAGCGGGAAAATAAACAGCGCTCCTAGCGGGAAAATATAACAGCCTTATTCATAAACACATTTTAGAGGCAGTGTAACTTTAAACAAGAAAACGCTATTCATAAACATTTTCGCAACCATGTTTTTTGTTTGTCTTTTCGTTTAATATCAAAGACATGCTCCTTATGCGCCCTTTGCAGCATTTTTTTTATGTGACGGCCATTGCAATTCTTAATTTTTGTAGAGATTTTCTTTAGTTCAGACACAAACCTTACAAACATGAGCAGCGAATGAAAAAATGTTTATGAATAAAGCCCAAGAATGGTAGAAAAATAGATTGCGCAGATAGTAAAAATAATTTTCTACGATCTGCGCATCTACGTTACGATAGACTTACGATATGAGCTTACGATATGGCTTTCTGTCAAGTCTTGTTAAAAATGTGAACAAATATGAAGCAATGGCAAAAGATTCAAGAAACAAACTTGGTCTAGCGTGACGTCATGATCGTAAAAAATACTTTGTTCGTAGCTAGAAATGTCAAAATGAAAAGTAAACAACATAACGCACCTGCGCAATGCGTAATCTATTTTTCTATCATTCTTGAATAAAGCGTAGTATGCTGTAGAAACGAAAATTTCTTAGCATTTAATTCTACACCCGAACTATTAGTGTAGAGTCAAAAATGTTTGTATGGAGAAAAAAGTAACTACAGAACGGCCTTGCTCAATGCAACTAATAGAAATTCGGGCAATTGACATAGTTAACGTTGAAGAAACGCAATTAAACTTCTAAACATAAAGCTTTATGTCTCTGAATCTTAGATATTGTGGGTTAATGCACTTTGTATCCTTAAATATTGTTTGAATAGATTTTTCATTAAAAATGTATTTTACAAGCAAAGAAGAACTGAAAGAATATAAGATAAAAGTTTATGCAAGTTTACGCAAATGCAAGTTGCGATAATTGTGCAATTCCATGACGCCAACTTGACATTGCGCAAGAAAAGTTGGAATAAGTTCTTTCAATATATAACTATTTTATACATATCTTAGTTCTATAATTTTATATCGAACTATTTACTATTAATAATAGTAAGTATAATGTGTGTGTGAAAGTTTTAGTTATCTTTTCACATTTAAAGTTTTGAACAAAAAAGTATTTATAAGGTTTAATTTTTTTAAAGCAAAAATAATAACTAAAATTTGTCCCATAGTTTTTGAGTACAAAATAACCGGTAATTTTTGATTTTTAGTTTTTAAGGCAGAAATAAAAATGAAAGTTAAGATCAAGTTTACAGTTGAGGTAGATTTATTGTTGTGACATTGTTCTGTGAAACTCCTTATTAATATGCCAAAAAAAATTTTTGAAAAACAAATTTATAAATGCACCTGAAGCTCCTATTGGCAAAAAAATCGCTCATAGTTATGTAAAATAAAAAAATCCCTTTTTAAGAAATTATTCTCTTAATATGCGGAATATGCAACACTTGATTTTCTCACGATCATACTCTCGCTCTCAAACTTTCAATAAAGCTACGCTCTGAGTTTTCTCCCTAGTGCAGCGATGGGTTCTATTCCAGATAGAACTCTACGCCACGTTACGTTGCGTAGCTTTACGATTGCATAATTGAGCCTTAACACTAAAATCGTTCTTATTCTAGAAAAGAAAGAGTGTATACAAAGAAGAAGTTTCACTTCTTTACTGTATACACGGTATACTGTATCTTTTTTTTATTACTTTTTTTATTTTTGAAATTATCTCAAATTAAGTTCAAGATCAAACGAGGGAAACGACGGTTTATCAGAGGGTTTTTTCATAGAAACTCTTGAGTAGCTTAAGTGAAATTTAATTTGGTTATATTAATAAAAACTTTGGAAGTTGTCATTTAGATCCAGATGTTCCTTGCACGTATTTCGTATGAACTCCTTTGACCAAAACCACAATTCGCACATTTCTTCAGAACTTTACTAGTGTTAATCCACCCGATGGATTTGAAAGATAAAATTGAATTCTAACAGCGAAACGGGGAATGATATTAAGTTTTTCGAACTTATGCTTCCCTTTGTTCTTAAATTTCTTTGATTCCTTCGGTACAATGGAAATGGCATTATACCTAAGGTTTTTCGAACTTTAAGTTTTAAATTCTTAGAGACATAAGAAATAAGGAGAGCCAAAATATGCTCTTTTCAGTTCAATTCTTACGCTAGTTCTATCAATCGTTTGTCTCTTCTCCAACCTGGATATCGAAGAATATCCATATTACATATTACATATGTAGCCAAGAGAGAAATGATTTCTCTAAAGCGTTCGACAGTTAAACCCAGCTTGAGCTCCTTTAAAAGTTAGATATGTACTCATATATGTATGTACTTAGGATTTTGATACTGCTGATTGAGTTTTGAGCAGTAATCTAGAGGGAAAAGAGAATAGAAGTAGTTAAATTCTACCTTATTTAACTACTAATCTATGAAAGAAATTGAAGTGGCACTCACTTGTTAAAAAAAAAAAACCTTTCGTACTGAAATCCCTGTATGACACATTGCAAAACAGTTCAAGCACATTACAGCACAATTTCCAAAATTCTAAAAAAAATTTTTATGTGTATAGAATACCTTACTTAACATTAACCCTCATAACCATGTTGTGTATGTGAAGGTCCCAACATTTTGTTTATCGTATTTGCCTATTGAAGACGTTTATGTTTTTCAATTTTTGTTCTATTGACTCAAGGGTTCATTCCTTGGTAAATCGCTTAATTCACTGGTAACTAAAATTTAACTCTCTAAGTAAAGTTGGTTCGAATGTGTACTGCTCATTGAATTCATTTGCTTCTGAGGCTGTTTTAAAAAATTTTACAAAATTTTGCATTGGGAAGATCTCACAAAGTTTCGATTTTTAGCTTAGTTTTCATATGACTCATTCTATATTGAAACTAGTAAGAAATGATCTTCGACTGGGCCGAAGTTAAACTACCCCTACGTCCGAATTGAAATATATTCAAAGTCTTAAGCAGTAAAAAAAATTTTATATCAGTAAAAACATTTTCGTCATAGTTTTAACAGAAAATATTCTCTTTTGTTTTTTGATAAAGTCACTTTGTATGGGAGGTGGGTGTGTTTTTCACTCGATTTGGTTAAATTTCATACAATATATACATGTTACATATCAAAGTTCATATCCAAAATTGCAAGTCCATTAATTAATTTTTGTGGAATTTAAAGAGATTTTATATTTTTGAGAAAGGCACTTTGCATGGGAGGTAGGCGTGGTTTTCATCAGATTTGGTTGAATTTCATACTCAAAGCTCATGTGCAAAATTTCAAATCTATATATTGATTTTTATGGAATTCTAAGAGATTTTACCGTTTTGATAAAGTCACTTTGTATGGGAGGTAGGCGTGGTTTTCATCGGATTTGGCTCATTTTCGAACTTGACCTGTATTTTTTAAATACAAGCTTAAATATCGAATTTCGTGATCACAGACAGACAGACGGACAGACGGACATGGCTAAATCGACTCGGGTGGTGATACTGATCAAGAATATATATACTTTTCTATACCTACCACGCCTCCTTATGGGCGTTACAAACGGAGTGACAAAATTAATATACCCCGTTTACGTTTTTTAAACGTAGGCGTATAAATATAAAATATTAATTTTAGGGAATTATTGAAAAATGTCTCCTAATTGTTGGTTTCCTATGAATGCCTTTTCTATGGGTTATTCTTTCTACCAAAATATTGAATAGGTCTAATAGTTCGGTAATAATATTCAATATTATAATAATTTGTCGATGACACGAGTTCTATAGGAATCTCAATATATAGCTGTTTCTCGCTTATTCGAGTGCAAGCCCATTTAATATAAAGATGTTCTCAAACAGAGCACCCACTTTTGCATTTTGGATGCACTCGATGGTCCGTACAATCATTTTGATATGGGTAGGTAGGTAGATTATACTTTTCGAATAGAGTATCGAAGATATAATAGGGGTATTCTCGGTGCCTGCCATATACGGTTGCACTGTGCAAGAATAGGAAATGTAGAGGCCGTGCAACGGTGAAACAACGATGGCGGATTGTACATTTCCTTTTCTTGCACCGTGCAACGGCATATGTTAAACGCAAAGAATACCCCTAATAATTTCTACCAAAAGCTTGACAGTTAGAATTAATATTCGGTATTTTATTCGGTATAATATGCCACCAATGGCATTCGATCATTTTAGCTTTAGTTTTATTGCCAGTTTGGGTAGCACGATTGTCTCAAAGTCTATTAATGTTATAAGGATGCAACTCATAAACCAAAAACATGTTACCATTGATGATTGTATTGCAATGGCGGCAACAACGACAAGCCGAACACGAACCTATGGGTAGCTTGGATTGCGCTATACAGACTGTATGAAATGAGGGCATTTTAGTGATTTACAACAAAAAATTAATAAAAAATGCATCACATCGTGAATATCTCTAATGAAAACATTACTTTCAATTATGTGTTTGCAAACTTTAATTTAAGAAATCCATTAAAAGCTAATTATTCTAAATTTTTCACTTGAACTTTAATCAAACGTGTAACACTTTAACAAAATAATTAACAGGTTTTATAACGAAAAACAAATAAAATAGATTTCTTCGAATTGTATAAATGAGGCGAAAGATACATTATTTTAGATAGAAAATATTTGTTTAAAAATTCAAAACTTAAATTCTAAAATTATACAAAATAAAACGTATCCAAGAAAGAACTTTATCTGCAATGCTTTAAACGCTTTATATGCAATTCATACTAGATAGCTGTTTTATCAACAACAAAACTTTGCATATTTCGCATGCTACCGCTTTCACCGCTTTTGGTGTGAATAGCTTTGTTTATCAGTGCCAGGTGACAGTTATGCTTAAAAGTTGCAAAATACAATAATAAAATAAAACAACAACAATTAAATACAACCGACAACCAGTGCAACTAGTGACATAGACATCAACTGTAGATAATCGTCTTAAAAAGGAATCACTTTTCTTCAGCACTTTCTTCAGAATAAATGCACACAAGTGCTGTAAAAAAGTGCTCTAGACATTCTATGAAAGACTCTAAAACAAAGTAAGCAAGGTACTAAGGAGATAGCAGTGCTTTCTCCATCTCGCTCACTCTTTTGCTCTTCCTTTAACGCTTTCCTTATCTCTTTTCACTGGTTAGCCTTCACTTGTCCTTCCTTGAAGCACATTTTATAAGCAGCACGAGCAAAGGATAATAATAATTATTTTAATTTGCAAATTATGTAAAGCTTAAAATGCTTGGCTGACAACGAATTTCATTATTAATAAGTATGCGGATAAAAGTGGAAGACATAAGCAGAGGTAAGGAGAAAAGGAATATTGCTTTTAGAGCAGCAGCTGCAACCTGGCCTTAAAGTTTATAGAGGCATTCTTAGGATTCTCATCGAATTTATTGTCTACTTTTTGGTTATTGTGCCTTAAGGATACCGATACATTTATCTTTAAATGATGGCAATATCTCAGTTATTGATTTGGTATGGAAATATTGTTATACTCTGCCCTTCCAAGAATTTATGTGCAGCTGCTAGATCCTTTTTTGTTTATTTTATTTCTTTGTTTCACTACTGAGATGTTTCCACTCTTTGGCCTGCGGCACTCTGCTCAACAATTCTTAACTCTACTACTTTTAAGCATGGCTCTGCGCCTTAAAGAAAAGTTAAACAAGAATTGAGAGTTTTTGTTTTTTCTTCTCCCCTTTATTTATATGTTAAAAATTCAAATTTTATTCGAAAAGTTTTCTTTTGATTTCATATCTTATCTGCTTTTTCTTACACCAACTTTATCTTGATGTATTTATCTCTCTGATGCTCTCTATCTCAGTCTCTCGCTCTGCTTTCGCTCTTCCTGCAAACTACCTCTGGCAGCTTATTCACTTTTTTGAACTTCAAAAAAGCGACAGGAGAAAAAAAAACTTTTTCATTTCTTTTCTTTTAATTTATCCGTCTGAATGAATGCATGAATCTGCTCAAAGCTAAAATTAATTATGAAATGAAAAATCTTTTAGCTTTTGATTTTTATTATTAGTAGTTGGTTGTGAATGTTGTAGTTGTTATAGTTGTTGTAGACTTCACATAATTAGCAGGCAGAAATATAGAGCTGCAGTGAATCGTAATTAAAAGAGTTGCCATTTCAAAGTGGTTAAAGCTGTAAGAGTTTTGAGAGAGAGTTTTTTCGTGCTTTATTTTTCTTTTGAGTTTTTCAAGTATGAATAGAAGAATATTTTTTAAAATAGGTTATGAACGGTATTGTTCGAAAAGAGAATCACATTTGTAACAATGTCAAAGTTTTTTGCTTAGACGTCGCCAACCTAGAAGCTAAGTTGTCACAAAATAAAGGTGGTATGACATGAAAAGCCAACCTAGAAGCTAAGTTGTCACAAAATAAAGGTGGTATGACATGAAAAGACCAGGCGAAAAAGTTTTCCATATGATTCCGGAGATGAATGCTTGCTTTTATTTTAAACTTGAATTCTTTTAGTGTTTAATGGTTGAAAGTTTTATTTTTCTTCATATCGAAATGGCAATTTCCTGTGTTTCGGGCTTTATGTCTATTTTTTTTACGATTCCAAATCTCTTTTTCAGTTTGAAAATGTTTTTCTTCGTTGTAGAATAGAAATTGCACATGTATCGGGTTGTACGAGTATTAATTTTTTGTTTTTTTGTTTTTTTTTTGGATTTTGCTTAATTTCGATTGTTTTGTTAAAGTTTTATTTAATATTGTCTAAAATTTAATCAAATCGTACCTTTTCTTAAATAAAATCAGTGATGTATAGGACGCAAACTGTTTAATCGAAATGCATTTTACGAATTTATGTTTTTTTCTTATATGTCGTTAGAAAAATCTAAATGGAACCATCATTGATATGTTTAAAGACCATCATTACTTGATCTTCATAAAACTTTTCCAATGGTTTTAAGGAATTTTGGGGACGCTGATGTAGAATCTGAAGTTTATTATTCTAAATCCCGTCTAGTTCTCTCACAATCTCAACTTGAAATCGAAGAAATTAACTAAACTAAAGCAAAAACACATATTTTAAGAAGTACAATATCGACTATAATTAATAACCTGGTTAAACTATAAAGTGGAATCTGTTGGGTAAAATGTTTTAAATAAAACAAAAATAAAAACTTTCCTTAGTTTTGTGCCTTGCCTGCCTATAGGCATTAAAATCCTCTAAAACTACAAGTTCTTACTAGTAACTTCTTCACTACAGTATCATAATATTTTCCCGAATTCTTCTCTCATCGTGAAAATTTATACCCTGAAATCCAGACTAGAGACCCCAATTTTCAGTGGCAAGGTTTGAACATATAGGGAGGTTGTCTATATGAAAGTCAGTCACCTTATTCTAATATTTTATTAGAAATTATTTCGAATAATTTTCTGAAAACGTCTAGAAAATTCCCCTTTAAATAAGTTTTATTTTTGGTTTGTACTTGTGAGTCCCCTTCTTTAACTTATAACTAAATTAAAAACGAACTAGATGTGATTAAGAAATAATAGCTTCAGTTTCGTGAACGCTGCTCTCAAGTTAGTCTTATACTAGAAAATAGAGTTGGTTTGAAAACACTGTGTATCAAAAACTATTGAAAATGCCACTTTTATAATTTCCTCAGAATAAGTTTGAGGAAGTATCTTTTAATATTTATTCAACTTACGTAAGGTTAAGAAATTATTGTTCTCCTAATCCTCAAAATATTTCAAATAAAGGGATTTCTTCAGACATCGAGACTTTATAAGATAAGCATTTAGCATTAAGCATTTTTTTTTTTTTCTTGAAAATACCATTTTTCAACTGTACAACGAGATTGTAAGAGAACTAATTGTGAGGGAGAAAAATTTACTTCTGATTCGTGATTCGTACTTCGAACTTACCATTTTACTCGAAAGTATTTTCTAATTTCAAAGTATTTGGTATCATTAACTATGAGGAAGTTCAGAAAATTTGTCTCTTATAATTTACTCTTCAGAGTTTACTCGTATTTTTGTTATTCATATCGACTGGTCTCTGACTGAAACTCGTAAGTTAAAAAGTTGAGGTTTTCAGGAGAAGCAAAAAACTAATTTTTTTCTTAGGCAGAAATATAATTTGTAATCAAATTACAATTTACAAATTACAAATAACATTTACAGATTAAAAATTATATTTCTGCCTAAGAAAAAAATCAGTTTTTTTGCTTCTCTTGAAACCCTCGATTTTTTTTTACTTACGAGGTTCAGTCAGAGACCAGTCGATATTAGAAATTCTATAAAATCACGTTACGTTTTCAAAATTGCTAGTCTCAAAACTTTTCATTAATTTTATTTCTAATGATTTTTAATGAATGGTTTTTTTCAATGATGAACCATGACATTTAATAATTTCTGAAACACAAATCTAATTTGTTTAATTGTTTTTTTTTTTTTTTTGCCCTACAGCACTTGAACAACCTTTTGGAACACTATCTGGAGCCTATGAAACGCGAAACGTTCCTTTCGAATGCTGAAATCAATGCGCTGTTCGGAAACATACACGAGATTGTGACATTCCAGCGGCAATTCTTACAAAATCTTGAAGAAGCACTCGAATTGGAACCAGATTTTCACAAATTCGAGCACTCCAGTCAATTCAGGGTAAGTTTAGTGTCTAAATATTTGGGGGTTTTTTTTTTCTTGCAACATAAAACAAAAACTGCTGAATTCTTTGTTAAACCAAATCTGCTCCACATTTCGCTTTAGTACCTACTCTGGTGCAAAACGTTAAACCGGATATTGCCATTTTCATCATTTCCTTTTGCAATCATAAATTTTCCGACTTGTTTGCAGTAACATTTGCTGTTGTCGCCGTCGTATTCCAACGGAAGGAAATTGAAAATAGTTGTTTTCATTTATTTTGTGCTGCTTATTCAGCTCAGCAACTCGCAGCGTCCTTCTACTCTGTGCAAATAAATAGTCAGTCATATCCTTGCAAGACCCTTAAACATTTGTTTTTACCCACTACACTTCATCTTTCTGTGTCTTTATTTCATTTTTCACCGGAAGTCGTAAAAATTTTCCAATTTAAAAGTAATCATAATGTGCACCGCGCAAAAATACAAAAGCAAAGCAAACGAATGAGTAGTAACACAAAATATATACATAAAAAAATAAATAGATAGGAACTCTATCCACTAAAGTAATAAAAATTCCTACAAATCTCTAAACTATTAGAGTGTCTTTTGTTTTGTCGTTCGCTGTGTGCTTCATCTTGACTCACAATTCAGGGCTGTGCCATTTCGTGTATAATTTATTTGCTACTCGTCGGGCAGCAAAATGCAATTATCCTGGGATTGTCCTTAGAGCTGTGCTCTCTTTTGGTCGGTCCTAGAATACCAAGACTTGTTGCGATGTAACTTGTTTGATTTCAAGAACTGTTTTATTACGATGTACAACAACTTCCATTGAACACGTATCTGTTGCATCTGTTTTTTTTTAAGAAGAGGATTCTTCCGAGTGAGTTCTAGAGCTGATTCGTTTTTATGTTTGCGTTTTATGTCTGCATAAAATCGAGTGCAGGTTGTAAAGAATGTCCATAAAGAGAGACAGTGGATGCCTTTATTTTCATATTTTATTTTTTATATTTATATTATTTACATTTTTTTTGTTTCTTTATAATCAAGTGAGAAGTCCAATCTGTAGTCCATTTTTTCCTATCACATCTGTTGTTCTGTTCTGTTAAATTCTGGGGACCGAAGTCATTAAATATTGGTTTTCCAGAACTGCAGAAATTAATTTTTTCAAAGGGATAAATACTAGATGAATTCTGCAAGGTATTACCTATGCTGTTCACATACTAGGCTGTTCAATAAGTCCTTGGTCCGAAACATTGATGGGATTTATTGGGCTTAAGCCGATGCTATCTTTCAAACGATATCTGTTAATAATTCGAAGCATTTAGCTTTTGTTCTTTTTGTAACAATGGAAAAAGATCAATCAGGTCACCCAAAAAGTGGTAACAACTGCAGAAATGATCAACAGAATCAATGATATCGTATTAAACAATCCGAAAATGGAAGCACTAGAGATAGTTGATGGTACAAAGATATCAACTGGCTAGGTGGTTTCAATTTTGCATGATTATTTGGCTATGAAAAAGCAGGATACAAGATGGATTTCACGTGTGTTAATAATCGTTCAAAAAAGACAACAACTTTGTAATTTTGAGGAAAATTTAATACTACCTCGAGTATAGTAGCCGAGTAGGTGGCGCACTTGACTTCTACCCCAGATAGGTTTCCAGGTGATGTTCGAATCCGGGCCAGGCCATGGTAATGCCCTTTAAACTTTCTACATTTCTTTTCTCATTTCTAATCAACTGCAATTGAAAATCCATTTTTAGCTTAAAAGTTGTAGTAGGTGAATTAGAATATATAAAAAAATATATCCGTTATATATTAGTCATCAAAAAATTTGACTTTGTGCATGGATTAATGACATGTGATGAAACATTGAACCACCACTACATACTTGAATCTATACAACAAGAAAAACAATGAATTGGGGCAAGTGGCAGTACTCCAAAGCCACCAAAAGACACAACAATCAACACAAAACGACTTTAGTCAGTGTTTGTTTTTATTTTCTGAGTTCATATTAGTAATCGACTATCTTGAAAAAAGAAAAACAATAGCAGACCCCACGACTTATAGAACAGCCTAGAAGATCAACCCTCCCTATAACCCTGAATCCTTTATTTAGAAAAGGAATTAAGTGCCTCAAATTTTTTCTTTTTCTTCAATTATGTCTTAAAGAAGAACCGTTCAGTTAAATTTAAATTCAAGTCAAGGTTAAATTAAAGTAAATTTAGAAAGAAAAATAAATTTATGTTTTTCATTTATAAAAGTAAAATATTGCTTTTAGTTTTCTTATTAATTTGAGTAAAGCTTTAATACAACAACAACAAACAATGCAAAACAACACAAATAATGCACAAGTGCACATCAGCAAACAAATGCACAACTATGCTGCAATCATTACAAATACAACACACACACATTCACACACACTTGCACCTTGATTGCATTCATTATAATTGCATTACATGAGCATTATTTTGCTCACGGAATTAATACAAATACACCGAGCCATACACCATATGTAGCCACAATTAAACCAACTCACACATAGAGACACACACACCCAACCATATATAAACAAACAGCTCAACACTCAACAGCAATGTTTGTTAATTACATGTGATACTTTGTGCGAGTGTGTGTGTGTGTGTGTGTGTGTTTTCAGCCCCGGTAACTTTAATGTTGCTTTAAGCTCTTTTTTATTAAAGTTTTCATTAAATCGCTTCCGTTTCTGTTTTTTCTTCTAGTTATATTTTGTTGCTTTGACTTTTTGCTACATATGTATAAACATGTTATTATCAACAAACCAACAAATACACACTCTATGCAAATACCATCACACGTCAGTGCATTTATACTGTTTGCATTTGAAGTTGTTTTTTTTTTTTGTTTTTTGTATGCTTACCACTGTTGCTTTGCGCTTCATCATTCAGTAATTTATTTATTTTGCTTTTTTTTTTGTGTGTGTGTTTACGTATTTATTTGTATTTGTGTTGGTTTCTTTTAATTTGTACTTATTTTCTTATATTCTCTTTGTGCTGATGTGTGTGTGTGTGTGTGTGTGAGGGGGGTGGGGGAGGGGAGGTAATCCGATTAAGTTTAATAAACCTCAAAGTTTGTGTCAGGAGAATTTTATTCATGTCTGTTGCTCTTTTTACTTTGCTATAAGAATATTTCTTTCAAATGTGATACATTTTTTTTTTCATTCGGCACAATATAGTGCATGGCAACAAAGCAGCAAAGTTTCAATTTAAGCATGATTTGCTTTTAATGACACTCGGTTGTCTGGTTTTTCCATCTCGATGCAAAGCGTTGTTTTTTAAGTTGCCATTTAGGACATAATTACTAGTAGAACTTTCCATGATTTCATGGAATACAAAAACAAATGATATTGCACTTAAGTGGACGCATGAAATTAAACTTATTCGAGTTGAATCGCACTGAAGAAGTGCTCAATAAATATACACAAATTCTAAATAATATCTCAGAAAATTGTTAACAACTACACTGTGTAGCAGAACGAGCAAAAATCAAAAACTTTTGAACGAGACATAGTGGTCATATTATTGCTGCAAGCTTGGATTTATGAAGTTTCCCTTAAAATCTGGATTTTTGGTAAAACCCAGTTTTTTTTTTTTTTTTTGGTAAGGGCACTTAATATCCAATACATATCTTTCAATGAAGAAAAAACTTTTGCAACGATATATCGTTTATACGTATATTCATTATAATTTCAAAGTAGAAAAAATTATAAATTCTCAGAGACTTTTCATTTCTGAATTAATTTTCAATTCTCAGACAGATGTTCAAGTGGAATATATCAAGAAAACTTTAGAACAATTGTTATTGTTTCAGATCTAACTTGAAATCATATTGAAAACTACCTAGAACTGAATATTCCATGTATCTATTTTTTTTCAATAGATGAAGATGTGGCTATATGCATGTATGTTAACTGAGTTAACTGAAAAGTAAAAAACTTTAAAATTTCGAAATTTTTTTTTTTTGCCTGAAATGATTTAATTTAATAAATGTTCAGCCCCTTTTAGACAATTATTTTTTCTAACATTTTTATATAAACTATATATCTACACTCCTCATGGTCCATATAAAATGTATATAAATTTTTGTCTTGATCGGTGCAGTAGTTCTTGAGTTTTACGGTTGTACCTTTCGTACAAACTAAAATTATCAAACCAATTGCAATTCTGCAAGTGGCGGAAAGACGTAGGAAGCATGTGAATTTTAATTTGGAGGCAAGTGTTATGCCTTTATCTCAGTCAATTCAGGTCACTTAGCGATCCTCTCGAAAGTATTGATGACTTTGTAATTTAAATTGATTAGATATGAGAAAAGAAATGAAGAAAGCGCAGGAACATGGCCTGGCGGGAATTCGAACCGGAAGCTCTGAAGTATTAGTAAAGCGTGTTACCACTCAACTACCGAGACCGTAACCGCTCTTAAATTGTTATATGGGTCAATTGCAAAAAAAACGCACACAAAGAGGTTTTCAAATTAAGTGAAAATTATTGGAGAATTCGAAGTTGTTTTTAGGCCCTGAAAAAAATCATTTTTTCTTTGGTTTTTATACGATTTTTGTACTGAACGTCACACAGCAGATATACGGGAAAAATCACTAAAAATTTGAAAAATGTTGTAAATGAAAGCTTACTGTGATGTTTGTTAAGTTAAATCAGCTTTGCAGAAATCTCAATTTCAGTTACAGAAATAATAATTTTTTACCAAAAATACCTACATATTTTACAATTTTAACGGGAAAAATTTTAATTTTTCTCCAAAAAGACATCAATATAGAGGTTATTTTCAAAATAGTAGACTTGCAGCAATAAATAATAAAAAACTGTTAAATAATAAGCATTTTCAGAAAAAACAACAGAGTGACGTTCAATACATTTTGTGACGTTCAATACATTTTGTGACGTTCAATACATTTTGTTGCGTTTAACCAAATAATGTAAACCAAATTGGGGGTTAAACAAAAAACAGGTTTATTCTTTTACAAAAAAAAAAAAAAAAAACAAAAAGTAAATTTAAAGTGTTCAGCTATACATAAAATTTTCATCCGATTTTTTTTCTTTATTTTTTTACAAAAAAATTAAAAAAGTCAAAACAAAAAGCTAAAATCAGGTCAACGTGATACAAAGGCACATTCTTTTTGCTTTCGTTTATATTCTTCATTTCGTTCCTTATCGAGCTTTATTTTTTCCCGATATCTTCGTGTTCTTTCAGCAGGCGTTAACTTTGCTATTTTACTCTTAAATATACAAAAACAAAATACAAAATTAATATTTCAGCCGGTGGTGTGACATATCTTAAAAGTGAAGTTCAATACATTTGCCACTTTTTAGTTTTTTTTTTCTTAGGAATTTTATTTTGCAAATATACGAAAACAAAGAAATTTATCAAAACCTACGAAACAATGATTTTCAACTTGGAATTCTTTTATTTACTATTTTCGCTTTAATAAAACTCCGCGTGACGTTCAATACATTTTTACATGAACTTATCACGATGAACTGAGAAATTTAATCGTCTTAATTTTTAGAATTTCGTGAGAACTAATCGCTGCATTTTCTTAATAGAACGTTCTTTTCATCTATACCACACCTAAATTAAAACTAACGAAGCGTAAAAAAAAGTGACGTTCAATACAATGCGAGGGGACTAAATGTAAATCGAAAGCCAAATTCGCGATGACAATGTTTTGAGAATAACAACAAAATAAAACATAAGAAATAAATGCTATCATTACAAAAAAGTTATTATATGTTAAATTATTGCATTGTTTTCAACTTTTTTTTTACGTTTTTCATCAAAAATTGTAACTGGGGACACATGTTTTGTATTAAGCGAGTACGAGAGAGCAATATAACATTCTTCAAAACAAATATGGAAACAATATTAGGATTCTGAAAAATATATTTTGTCAATAAATATTCTTCAGTGATCCCTTTCTCATGTTTTATTTGTTTTTTTCTTTTTGTTTTTACCTAAAAACAAAGTTAAAAAATCGGGGACAAAAAAGAGCATTTTGTATGCAATTGAAACATATATGTATATCCATGATAAAGGCAAACCAGTTCAATAAGATTTATCTTTCCAAAATTTTGTTCATGCACTATAATATATAATTTTTAAAATTTCCGTAAACTGTACATGACATAAAATGTCATGTCAAACCGCTCAATCGGTATATGTGGAAAAGTAAACCACATAGTCAGAGTCAAAGTCATAACATTTTTTTATCTTTTGACCAAGCTGTTCTTACTTAAAAAGAAAACAATTGTTTAATAAATTGCATGTATCCCCCACTCATATTCTACCCTCTCCCCTTACAAACCGGTCTCTTTCTCTTGGAATCTTAAACCTACAGATAAACCTATAAAGACACAATAGAGTGCTCTTAAAAAGGTAACAAAGTTTGCACCTTTGTCAGTGCTTGCATTTTGAGAGCTTTTTCTAGCAGCTTTACATACATAGCTGTAAAGATGAAATTCAATATTATTTTCTCAACTCGTTAAAAGAATATTTCCTTTTTTTTCGCCCATGAAAAACATTCTTTTAAGTTGGTTGTTAAAGATGTGAATTTACCTATACAACGTTAAGCACATTCAACTTCCGGTTCCCGCTATTTTCTTACTTTCAATTTTGCATTTCTTATGGTGAAGTGCTTCCGCAGGCCAACTCCATGAAATCGATATTCAATTGACTTTGTTCGAAGCAGTTGGTATTTTACTCATTTTGAGTTTGTTTTTTTTTTATATCATACGCTCTGTTGCATATTATTTTAGCGTAAACAAAATAAATTTCGTAAAAAGATCTCAAAGGATGCAGCAGCCAACAACGTCTCATTTTGACTCTACCTGCAGCTAAGTTGTGCTTCGCTTTTGTAATGTAACACTTTTTATTGAATGGAATAGAATAAAATTCCAATTTGCTGCTGTTTAATACAAAATGTATTTTTCTATTTATCTGCAGCATTTTAAATGCATTTGTTTTGAATGCTTCAAATTTGTGTCCTTTTGCACTATATTTACTTTAATTTTTTTGTACTCTTCATTTATTTACAGAATGTCCTGTTTTCGATCGGTTCAGCGTTTCTTTACTACGTTAATCATTTCAAGCTGTATTCGTCGTTCTGTGCGAGCCACAGCAAGGCGCAGAAAGTTTTGCATCCGAGTAAGTAGAAAATCAACAACAAACTGAAAACTTTATATGTACATATGTATGAATATATGGAAATATGTTGTGTGTAGGTGTGTGTGTGTGTGTGTGAACGGGTGCAATTTGCATATGTGGCATATGCAGCTAGAAAGTTGCTCGAAAAACAATTCTAAATTTTAACAATTCGAAAAGCTGTTGCTTTGCAACGAACAAAAACATGTTCCGTATTAAATAAAGACAAATACGCAGAGACACACACACTCGTGCACACGCTCAAATCATATTGAAACAATCAATAGCGTCGTCGCCTAGCGTTTTCATTTCGTTTCGTTTCGTTTCATTTCGCATGCAAATCCTATTTAAATGCAAACAGAAACGAATTCTCATGAAAACGAATAATTGTAAATGTACAACGGTTTGTGTGTGTGTGCACTTTAAAGCCATATAGTATGTTTATGTGCGTATGTTTGATTTTATTTACATTCATTTTCGCACACTTAAAGTGCGCATCAGTATTTTTTCATTCTCTATCTCTTTCATGCTTAAGCCACGTACTTTTCTGTTGTAAATCTACTCATTATATGCAAAATCCTGTTACACGCATACAAACCACACATACACATACATACACGTGTGTACTTCAGTAAATTGAATTTCAGTGCTAATACAAACTCCAATGAATTGAACAGTGCATTTCATCAATGCATAATAATACACACACACATACAAACAAATACAAACATTTACACACTCTTGCATTAATATTTTTTAAGCATGCAATTCGTGCAACTATATTTGTACTAATGCGGTATAAGTTGGTTTGCTCTACAAAATAAGCTTCAAATGAATGAAGTGGCTCAACTTGGGCTTTATGTAGCGTTATTTCTGTTTATGAAACCATACATCAACATGGTTGAAATGCTTTTCAAAATTGAAATAAGGTCCACTACGCTACCAGTTAAAAAAATTAGCTTTATTTGGATTTATTTATGTTTCAAATTATTTTTGTATTATTCGAGATATAGTTCAAAATGTTTAAACGCCTACGAAAAAAATTTTTAAAATGCTCACTAAGCATTAAATGTGCATTACGGGTCCCATCCCTAGAAGGGCTTCTGAATTCAAATTGACTTTTTCCAAACATAATGCTTTTTTAAACTTCTAGGTTAGTAGGGTATCTTGGTAGATATTTCAATATCTATATGTGAGGTATAATTGGGTCAATACATTTTCGGATTTTAAATCAGCTTTCTAAATAAACCCTATTATTTACCAGTTCTTCAAACTTTTTTTTAAAAAAATTATCAGGTTTTGATCCAGGAACTCATCTGAAGTTTCAGAATTCTGAACGAGGCTATGAAATCGAGAACCTTAAAACTACCTTATGTATAAGAATAATTCAATTTCAGTTTAAATTTCAGTTTAAATTTCCAATTTATTATAAAAATTAGAATTTTTTTAAATTTACAAATTATGGTATAATCGAATCCGATACCGGTTGCAACAAGTAATGCTATTTGCAATCAGTATTTGTCTCTCAAAATATTCAAAATACCCTTTGATGCAGCATTCCACACACTGAATCGCTTCTATAAACCTAATGTGAATTATATAAAAGTATTGCAAATGAAGAAAAAAAGAAACATTTTTATAACCTTTTAGTTTAAGAAAACATTACTTGAATAATACTTTAAAACCTTAGCCGACAAGCTTTTAAATAAACTTTCATTGGCTCTTAAAGTTGCAGTCTTGAGGAAAATTTCCACCAAACCCCTACTAGTCGGTATCAATAAAAATGACTGCTCTAAAAAATAATTTCCATCAAACTTGGCTGACTGTTTCTAAATACGCTTAAGTTATGACATCGTGGAACCTTACTCAAAATATTGACCACTTCATCTTAGAATTGAAAACAAAAAAAAAAAGAAATATGTGTTTATATGTAGGTACAGCGGTGGCAATAGGTAAAATTGAAATGTGACGCGGGAAGATTGCTGGGCGAAGTTAATACAAAAGCACAGTTAATCCACACTTGAGAAGGGTTGACAGTAGAAAGTTTCCGTTGATAGATGACGGTTGTAATGACCCATTAAGCAATATCTTAATGAAGCTGCAGCAGAGCTTCTGTCAATATATTAAACAAGTGCCAATCATTTGAAACTTTTTAATGCTAAAAGAATTATGAGGCAATCATGTTAATTTAGTATAAGCCACAAGTGTTGTTTTTTTCGCTGCAGTTAAATGTAAGCCAAAAATTGTTTTCTGAAGCATATTTGAAGAGATTGATTTTGAGCGATTGTGTTATTTAGGGTGGAAGCACTGATGGTGAATTTAATTAATGTATTGCTTTGCTTAAACGCTTGATTGCGTCACGAGCTTGTTTGCGGCTTGACTTGACCAACCTTTGTTACAACTACGACGATGATGGAATGCCTGTTGATAATGATTTTTCACCAAAGTAATGGTTAATAACATATTTGTGTTCGAATTTACTTCGTGAAACTAAGCAATGCAACAAACAGTGTTTAATGCCGTGCAACTTATGTAAACTCGTTAAATGCAAAGAAATTTGTTTCCGCTTCAGAAATTTTGCACAATTTGTGGTAAAATCATGCCGAAAACTATGCTACATGCTTAGCGCTACCTTTGTTGCACAACCGCAAAAACCACACCCACTCGCACACACACATAGCTATGCAAATCACACTTGAAAAGGAATAAGCAAAAATACTATACTTTGCACACTGCAAACATTTCGGCGCACAAAAGTGTATTCCATGCAAATTGAGAATCCACCGCAGCTGATTGAATTACTTAGCAGTCGTCTGTAGTGCAGTGCGGACAGTAGAGGAGAATGCTGCTGTTCCATAAAAACTCTTGCGAACTATACGAAGCATGGAGGACAACGCTTCGTAATAACTACTAGCTGCTAATTTAGAGCCTACCAAAGCTTAAAAATCTTTTCAATAAAGTTGCAATATTTTCATATCACTTAACTGCCCGAAAGTATGCTGTAATAAATTTTCATCAAGTGTTTGTCTTGGACTTTTGACATAGTTTTCACTGAACTGGCTTCTTTTTTTTTTGTGTGTGTTTCTGCAGGAATCTCAATATATTCCACTTTGACATGTAGCATAAGAAGCTTTGCTAGAAAAAGTAAAGCTTAATAAAAGCAAATAGCTTTAATCCGCTCATATGCCGCTCGTATGCCTTAACAATGTTACCAAAGTAAAGGAAATACATAAAAACATTTTTCCTCAAAAGTCGCTTTTATTTTTTTTTTTTTTTTTTTGTGTCCCATTTTATCCCCATTTTATTCAGCGTCACTTTTTCGGTAATGATGCAATGCAAAAAGAGGAAATAAACTGCAATGGCAACTCTTCGCATAACGGCATAAAGCAATAAAACTACGCGCGCTCACATGCTTGCAGCAACATCCTATGCACCAAGTTTGTTGTTAGTGGAGCACTATAAATAAGAAGTAAAAAGAAGAAAAAACACAGGAAATAAGCGTGCATTTGTTGGTTGGGGCTGAGCCAAGGGCGAACGTAGCCCGATATAGCATGAGAAGCACCTTATTTCAATTTCTATGTTCTACGGCAACCTTTTGTGGGAATTTGTCACCACATAGTAGGGTGCAACAGCAGCAACAGCAACAGCCAGAACAACATCAAGAGCAGCAGCAATCATAATAACGACTTTGCAAAGATCGCTCGTGTAGCGTTTGTTGCTTTATTCGATGTCAAATGTGAGTTTGCTTGAATGTGCCTGCATGTATGCGAAGCAAATTATGTCACATGTAACACTGCTGCACGTCAACCAACAATGCTACGAGGGTTGGGAATTCCGGTAGATTGCGAAAATATTTACACCGTTCAGCTTCATGTAACCAGAAAAGAATATCTATTGGTTAGGTAAGCTATACGAGCGGTTTCCGAGAAGAATTTGAAAAACTCAAAATTGGAAAAACCATGATGAAATCCAAATCAATTCAACTTTATTGAGAAAGCTTTCCTATAACATCCTAAAGATGATACCATTGAAGTGGAAATGGGGTCCAATAATTACAGGAGTAAAAAAACGAAAAATTCTTGCAAAGTCATAAAGCGAAAATTTCAAAAGCTTTCATGATTTCAGATTCAACCGAACAACGGAACAGAGTTCAGAATAATAAAGATAAATCACGGGGTCTTGAAAGTGGCTCTGATTCTAAGCTTAATTAATTATAATTGATTTAATATTGGTCCAATAGTGCCAAAAATGTATCTTTTGAGGAATTTCATTTGTGGAAGTTGCCACGAATAATCATGCGTGGCAACTTCAATACAACTCCAAAACAAAACTCGCTATAACTCTAGACTTAAGCGCGAGATGGTCTTAAAATTTTTTTGAATATGTTTGCCTCGGTGTCTTAAGTGCAACGATCGATGACGCTCAACTTTGAAATATGTGAAATCTTCTTACGCTAGCTGTTACTTAGTACACTTTGTTGCAACCATCGCAATTCAGTACATGAAGTAAATATTTCTCATATCCGCATTACAAGAATAGAAATAATAAGAAATATTATTTTTAATTTTTCTTCACCTTTAAACACCGAAAGGTTTTGACGTAGAATACGTCATTCTCGGAGCTAAGTAGGGTGGTTGATAGTGATCAGGTGTCGGTATTTATATCACAATTTGAGCCTTTGGTGTGCCTAAAGCACTGATCGTACAATGTTGATGTTAGCACTTGTTGGTCTGCTTGATCCTCAATGCGACAAAAATTCATGTTAGAACTCTCTACCTTATATAAATTTTACACAATTACATGAAATATAAAGCCAACATTTGTTGTTTTTGTTTGCTTAAGTTTGCTACTTATTTATCGACGGTGAAGACAGCGCCATCTAGCGTGAAGACATAAATCTTATAATTAAAGCAAAAAGCATACTTTTGGGGGCATGTTGTTTTTAACAGAATCAGGTGGCCCAGTAATTCTGAGTAATTTTGAGGGGCATGCTTTTTTAACAGAATCTGTTACTGAAATGTTAAAATTTTTACATTTCGACTCTCCACATGGGTTGTTGAACTTGGTAGCATTGAACAAATTTTGTTTACTTGTTTAAGTTTTCTACCTATTTATCAACAGTTTCCGGTTTTATCGACAAAACCATAAAATTTGTTTGGGAGACCCCCTAAGGAGTGGTCGGAGGGAATAGGTGTCAAAGGCAAAAATGTTCCTTTTGCAAAAGTAATGGGGGTATTTCATACATATACAACCCTCTCCGGCACCCTCTTAAAGGTCATATGCTCAGGTAAATGGAATAAATAAGCAAAAATCATAAAATTTGTATGGGAGCCCCCCTAAGGAGTGGTCAGAGGGAATAGGTGTCAAAGGCAAAAATGTTCCTTTTGCAAAAGTAATGGGGGTCGGTGTTACATATTAACCCTTTCCGGCACTCTTTTAAAGGTCATATGCTCAGGTGTATGGAATAAATAAACAAAAACCATACAATTTGTATGGGAGCCCCCCTAAGGAGCGGTCGGAGGGAATAGGTGTCAAAGGAAAAAATGCTCCTTTTGCAAAAGTAATGGGGGTCAGTGATACATATTAACCCTTTCCGGCACAAAAACCATAAAATTTGTATGGGAGCCCCCCTAAGTAGTGGTCGGAGGGAATAGATGTCAAAGGCAAAAATATTCCTTTTGCAAAAGTAATGGGGCTCGTCATACCTATGAACCCTTTCCGGCACTCTCTTAAAGGTCATATGCTCAGGTGTATGGAGTAAAAATACAAAAACCATAATATTTGTAAGGGAGCCCCCCTAAGGAGTGGTCGGAGGGAATAGGTGTCAAAGGCAAAAATGTTCCTTTTGCAAAAGTAATGAGGGTCGGTGATACATATTAACCCTCGCCGGCACTCTCTTAAAGGTAATATGCTCAGGTGTATGGAATAAATATTTTGCTAAATAGTTTTTAAAAAAGGTGTCATCAAAAGTGAATTGAATAATTCTACGTCTTGTGTTATGATATAGTCGAAACTACTGTATCTTTTTTAGTAAAGAGCACATCTCCAAAAATTAAAGCGCTTTTTCAAATTACAATTAATGCTCGCCATTCCTCGCCATCGACCTTTCCCTTTTTGAGACCATCTTTGGCGGTACCACTACTTCACCTCTAGATGTTGTTGCTCACAGAAGTTTTCTGGAACAATATCAGTGTGATAAAAAATTGAGTGATGAAAAAATTCATTGCGTATTAACAGCCTAAGTCATAATTTGACGCAATAGCTCATTGAAGCTCATTGAATTGAAGTGACTTCGATATGACGTAGTAATTTGTTATCCTTGACTGAGTATGGAATTACTAGCGATTAATGCAAGGATTTTTTTTTTACATAAACTTTCTCGTATTACCCAAAAAACTAATATTTAAGTTAAGAAGTTCCAGGATTTTTAAATTCGGCACCTTCGATTCGAATGGCTCAATCACGCTCCTAAAGACTTGTCATCCCAATTATAACTTTAATAAAAACATCGTAGTCAAAATTCAAGATGGTAAAAATTTCCTTCAAATTGTCTCTTAACATCAATTACTTACCCACAAGTTTTATCGTTATCGAATATATTTAACTTCCCAGCAAATCATATCATAACTCATATATTACAACATCAATCCGCGCACATGTAGCCTCATTTTTTTGAAACAATGTAAGAGTTAAAATCAAAAGATTGAATAATTCATTCATTCCGAGTAATAAAAGCCTCGGGAACTTCAGTAACGACTTCTGGAGAATGCCAACAAAAAGAGTTAAAAAGGAAAAACCACAAACAATTTGTTGGTGCTCATTATGTGGCAACACGCGTTAAAAGGAAATCACTTTTTTAATTCAACTAAAAAAAAAGAACAAGCTATGTCACAAACATGATGGACTTAAAAGGTACATGCAAATAAATGAGAGAAATGAATACTCAGAAAATGAATTTGAAAGGAATGAGCCGAAGAGAATACGATATGAAGAAAAAATGAAAAATAAAAAAATTAAATTAAATTACATCCAACAGAAGCAAAAGATATACTTAACTTCATTCAACACACAACTTGTCAGTACTTCGTTGAGTAATGCACGACAGCACCAGCAGGAGCTGAAGCAGCGGGAGTGGCAGTAGTAATAGGAAAAAAAGGAAAGCAACGATAACAAAAGCGTCATAAAAACCAACCTACTAAAATTACATGAAAGAAATTAATTACAGCAACAAGTGCACTTAACTGCCTTCGTTAAATTGTCCTTTCGTTTAAGAAGCACGGCAAAAAACATGTAAGCACCAATACCAAGGAGCAATATGGTGATAGAGATGATATGAGAAAATGTAATAAATTTTTATTAAAGGCCGCTTAAATATGTGTTCAAGTAGCCAAAAATCCAAAGGATTCATATTTTGTCAAAAGAGGAACTTTATCGACACAGTGGAGCATTTTTTTTTCAAGAAGGTGTGTCTTTCTGAACGACAAGCAGTAAGTGGAACTAGTCCCGCACAAGTGTTTTTGATGTGCCTTGACTGTCGACTCTAGTTCGATTTCTTACTGCTTTGTTTTTGTTGAACTTACGAATTTAACGAGGATATGTCACAGGAAGGGGTTCTGTTAGGTAAGAGAGATGAACAACCTGAAGTTGCAAGGACAAAGGCCTAATTGTCCATTGTTATTACTCATTGTGATTGCGGGCTTGGCCAGACTTACTCAGAAATAAATCTAATCAGTTGGAGTAGGGTTGGATTAACCAGCCTGTACTCCGCATGAATCCAAATAAGTTCAACGGACATCTACGATTTTCTGCAGTACTCGGCAAAGTCTGCTTCCCGTATGGAGATTCCTGCAGTTGATGTTTGATGGTTTCTGCAGATATCTCGATTAAGGATTTCAGGTCTTGAAGCCATCCCTATTTTCATCGTCTCTACTTCAGTACATTTCCCTCCACACAACAGATATTGATCCCGTAGGGTTAACTAATTTATAAAAAATTTTGTTGATAGCCCGACAGATTTCGATTTGATCCTCTCGCTGAAAGCTACATTTATTCTAATTTGTCTATCCACAAATATGGCAGTCCTTGATAGGTCCTACAGTTCTGCTTGAAAGACACCACAGAAATCTTCATGACAAAGATATTTTCGGCGACTTACATTATACTCTGGCTCCTCAGGCGTTCTCCATTTTGAGTCAGTCAGTGAAAATCTAAATCACGTGTTCTATGGAAGAGTTATTTGAATTCCAATCTTCTCTTCTCGGAAAAAGGCAGACAGGTTCTGGTGAAAATTTTTCTTTTTTTTTTTGGCGAAACAATATCAGTATCGTAATACCATATTACGTACAATACTATACTACGACTAAGCATGTCAGTGAGACTAGTGCATCTAAAGTGTTCTTCCCAAGGTTTCAATTAACGAACTCCTACAGGGGATTTAACATAACCTCCAGACCAGCCTATGGTTCGATTAAATGATGAAAATGCACTGAGGAGACTAGCTATCTCAGCACACTTACTAGAGCACAAAGACTGAACAGGACTGGACTGGATAACAGGTGAAGAGCAATCGATACACGCTGCAGTAAATTGTTACTTTTTACCATAACCATTCCCTAGCATCTCTGCTTATCCTATAGTATCAGCTCTAACGCTAATATATTAGTTCAAAAATAAATTTCAATGCCGTTGACATCTTAGGTGGGTTGACTACATATCTCTCATCCTTATTTTTATTATTCTAGATGTTGACAACAATTTTAAACTCAGCTTTTGTCAAAATTGTTTCTGTGAATTACATGAGTCGGTGTAATAAGTGGAAAACATAAACATCAACCGTATGAGCATTATGTTAATTTTATTGACTCATTTCCAAACTACATGGGGTCAGAAAATTAACTAGTGATGTAAGAAAATTGTAGTATAAATGGAAGTTCAGAATATTAATTAATTCGTAAAAAAATTATTTCGATAATAATTTGTGACTTCATGTGCCTTTCTTCATTTAATTTTTCTTATGCGTTTATTTTAAGGGTATTCTCTATGCCTAACAACGCCGTTGCAAGAATAGGAAATGTTCAATCCGTGCAATGGGGAAACAACAAAGGCGGATTGTAAATGTCCTATTTTTGTACCATACAATGGCATATGCAAGGCATAGTGAATACCCCTATTATATTTACGAAGTATAAGGAAATTTCGTTGAATTTTGTGTTTTCTTCTTTCTTGTGTATAGTATTCGGGAAACCTACTCCAGTGACCGCTTTCTGTGTAAGGTGTATATCATCAGTGCCTTAACGCTCGTGTCTGACAAATTTTAAATAAAGGGCTCTCGACTCTACCTATATCAGTTGGCCATTAGAACAAAGAAGTATTGACCATTAGTTTCAAAAAGAAGATTAATTTCTCCTCAATTAGACAACTTATTCTCTTATAGCCGCTTGTATCGAAAGATATTATTATCATTATTTGAAATGTGTCAGATTACAGCTCTTCTTCCGAGCCATAAGGAATATCCCAGGCATTTCTTAAATTAAGCAGATAAAAATTTAAGCACGCAGATAAAAACCCTCCTTCAATTAAGTGAAGTATATCTTTTGCAACGCTTAACCCCTGAAGACAATCTTGGCAAAGGTTTTCGAAGACCACGCAACCAATTTGAAAACCCCTTTCCTCTGAGAATATGACATTCCGTTAAGCTAACATTTATCCTCTTTCGATTATCACATCGAATTTATACTGAACAGTTAAAAAGTTTTATTTTCTTGGACTTATTAAAAAAGGTTCATGACTTAATCAATATATTCTTAGTCTGATTTCTTGTGACCTCTACTTTGTTCAACCGAGGAGCACTTTGGTCAAAATTCCAAAAGCCATTTAGTAAGTCCTCCCAAAGGACAAAAAGTAATTTGCATTCTCTCGACATAGCCTAGTCAGTGGGCTGAATCGATCATATATGTACACTGTGTAATCCTGTTCTCTGGATATTCTTATTTCTGATGTTCGCTATTGAGAAGGGGTATGGAATCATTTTCCGCTATATCCATTCATCTTTGGTATTGAGTATTCATATCCTTGGAGATATACCCAACTGAACATTTGTGTATCCAAGAACTAATCAGTGACAATTGGGGGATTCTTAAGAAGTATAAACCTAAGACTGCCTATATTCGAACAGACAAGGAACTACACTTAAACACATTCATACACTTACACACACACACACACATATAGTCACTGTATGCTACATTTTGTACACAAATTAAATACATTATCATGAATTGTACTCGTATTGAAACTTCCTACGGCTGGGAGAATAGTTAGGAAAGGTAATCAAATTGAATTTTATGACTTGAATATGCAATCAACATATGGAAACCACCATATATGTTGATGAAGTATATGGAAGAAGAAGGTAAGAGGAGGAGAAACAAGAAAGAAATCTCCTAGGTGTTGTGGTTGCACAATTTACTTGAATTGATTTAATCCCAGTTAAGACTTTAATGATTCTTCCTTTAAATTGTGGGACGAAATTAAAACAATTTTCCCTATTATTGCAGATGAAGGCAACCATGCATTACAGGAGTTCCTCGCTGCACGCAATCCCAAGCAACAACACAGCAGTACTCTGGAATCTTATCTAATTAAGCCTATTCAACGTATCCTTAAATATCCTTTGCTATTGCAGCAATTGCGCAATTTAACTGATTCACGTGCAGACGAACATCTACATTTAGTCGGTGAGTGGGGATAGTAATTTGAGCGTTAGAAAAAAGATTTTAACCTATTCTTGTTAACCTTCTGTAGAGGCTTTGAAGGGCATGGAGAAGGTGGCCGAACACATTAACGAAATGCAACGAATTCACGAGGAATATGGTGCTATTTTCGATCATTTATTCCGACAACATCAAAAGTCATGCAAGCAGCCAATCGATTTGAGTCCAGGTAAGCATTAATTTCGACCAACCCGAGCTTTATGGAGTTTTATAAGGTTGCATTGTCCTACATATAAAATACTAAAGCTTTTCGGAGTTAGCACTGTTTTTTTTTTTTTTTTTTGTTTTGAGAACACATAAACGAGTTTACTTTATAATTCTTTTTGGAGACTCCTCTAACTCTTTAGGTGATCTTCTCTACTATGGCGGTGTCGAGTGGCTCAATATATCTGATTTTCTGGGTAAAATTAAGAAGGGTCTGGAGCTGCATGCCATGTGCTTTGTCTTTAAATCAGCGGTTGTGTTCCTCTGCAAAGAACGTTTGCGTCAAAAGAAGAAAATCATGGTAAGCTTCAATCCTTATCTCTACCCTTAAATAGAAAATCGTTTACCGACTTATACTTAAACAGGGAGTATCAAGCAGAAGCGCGCCCAGCGAGGTCGAAATAATACGCTATCAGGTGCTTATTCCCGTCACTGAGGTCCAAGTACGTGCCTCTTCTGCCAAGGATATGGACTCACATTTCCTCTGGGAATTGATACACTTGCGCTCACAACTTCAGCGGCGCTCTGAGAAGGTCTACGTACTGTCCAACAGCACTGCCGACTTCCGAAATGCGTTCCTAAAGACCATACGCCAGATCATTCGCGAGAGTGTGCGCAACATGTCGATACCAATGAAGGGCTTCGGTAGCGCCAGTTCAGTTTCGGGCATGAGCTCACAAGCAATGAGTGGTTCGGGCAATTCGCAAACTCTAGAACGCCCCAAACAGCAGGTATGTGTAATGAACAATTTAAAAATTTAAAGAAACCCGTCTAATAATTTCAAAATTCTTTTCTAAAAGATAACCATCATGCAGGGTTCACAGACTTTGGGAAAGCCTAAAAAGAAATCCGCGTCCCAGAGGCATTCTGCGGGAAACATTGACTACGATAACCTTTCTGGGAGTCAAGAGGCCGATGATGTGCCCAGTATACAACAGCAACAACAGACCCAAATGCATCCAACTGGTTTCAGAAGTCGCAGTAAGACGGTTGGTGATACTGCTGGTAAGTTTTGGAATCACTCGAACGGCATTGTTTTCACTTATTTCACATTTCGCTGCGTCATTGCACTCTTTTGGAAATCTGTGTGAATTTGAATACTCTGCTTACGAATTTCTTTTCTCTAACTTTATAGAGTGTTCTTCCTCCTCCTCCATAGACCAACAACAACAGCAGCAGCAACAGCAACAAACGCAGCAACAGCAGCAGCAACAACAGCTACACAAACAAATGCAACAACATCATTACCAGCAACAACTACAGTTGCAGCAACAACAACATTTACAAATGCAACAATTACATCAAGGCGACATCGAACGCATCGATCCGGGCACAAAGTCTGAGGGCGAAGAGGACTCACAGCAGGGCACAATTAAGGCAAAAGCCACGCTCGGACGTACACCAAATCACTTAACTTTAAGGTAGGCTCGATGTATGTACATGCCACATGGAAAGACACATTCAACAGTTCCACTTAACGCATCTCAAACCATTTTTATCGCAACTCAAATCAACTCAACTCTTGTCGATTCACACAACATCTCATCCAGCTTTTGAAATTTTACGAAAAACAGCTAATATCATTTCTTGTTTATTTCTCCCCATTGCATTTTTGACCAACATCATCCAATGCTACTCATTCTACTCTTCATGCCAACTGCAGCACAACATCAACCTTATCGGTCGGAAGCACTGGTAGTCAAGCGCGTTTGATACAATCATCACATCCACCATCGAGCTATCAACCAGTTCTCATGAAAGATCTAGGTAAGACTAACTCAATAACTACCGAACTATCATCCCTTAATGCAGAAACATCCATGTTAACGGCATCAGCTACAGCGACAGCAACATCACCGCAAGCCTCGTTGGAATCGTTGACGCTAGCTGCCGATATTCAGGCATCCAACGTTGCAGCAGCTTTTAATCTAAGTTTAGGTAGTAGTGGTAGCCTCTTTACAACAAGTAGTGCAGGTGGTAGTAGTAGCACCACCTGCAGTAATATTTATTGTCCGACACGCGTGTCTCCTCGGCAATCGCCCAAACAGGACATAGAAGTTATAGAAATTTTTACTAACGAGCTAAGCCAAATGTCGGCAGCTCAACAGGTCTCGATTGTGCATCAAACAGCAAAAGAATCTTCCAAAAAATCTGGCGGTCGTCTTACCATGCAGCCAAATGGTGGCGGTAGCAATGGTGATGATCAGTCGAGCGTTCGCTTTATGGATAAACATTTGAGTGACCTAGAACAGGAGCAACTTAACGACACAACTTGCGATATAGCCAAGTATATGGCCAACCTCAAAGAAAAGACACTTGAATCGCAAGATCTACAAATGGATGCACAGGATCAGCAGCAGAATGACTCCAGTCTCTCACCAGAACCGCAGACTGTGGTGGAAAATACACAACAAACAGTAGTGGCTGAGATTGCATCACCACCACGGCCAGCAACTGAATCGGACAGCACTGGCACAGGCACATCAGAAAAATCGGAGGATGAGTCAGAAGAAACTGCTGTTCCAGTGCCTCTGCATCATGTCATCATAGATAAGAAAGTAGATAAGGTATTCAAGTCGAAGTGCTCGGAAAAGACGTCAAAGGCAAGCAGTGGCAGCAGTAGCAGTACTTGCAGCAGCAACAAACCGACCAAAGGCACGAAATCTCCACGACAGAGCATTTATATCTCTCCAGATCGATCCAAATCGCAGGGAAGTTCTCCTGTGCGTATAATCAAAGTGAAATCGCCACGTGCCAGTGTTAGTGAGCAGGGTGGAAAACGGTTGAGTGTAAGCTTAAGTCGCGACTCCTCGCAGGATCGCCTATCTGGTGGCCGACGTACTCCCAGTCCTCGGCGCAGCTCCGAAGGCGGTGGTGGTATACTAAAACGCACGGCAAGTCCGTCACCAGGCATTCTAAAGCCTCCCCAGAGCCCTTCAAAGGCTAAGAGTCCTGATCGTAGCTGCCTAAAGAAGCTGAGTGCCTCACATGACTGCAGCATAGAGTCACTCTCACCACGCAACAGTATCGAACATCTGTCACCCGATCGTTCGGGACTAACATGCCAGCGACATTCACCTCGCAGCAGCTTCGACAGTCGCTGCTCTGAGCCAAACCTAGACATACCACGTTCGGCGCTGAAATCTCCACGTGGCAGTTTTGAATCACGGTCTCCAGATCGCTACGGACCAATTAGCCGCAAGCGTAGCATGTCTGCACATGGTAGTTTCGAAACGGGTCAAAAGCAAGTTGATCCATACTACCAATATTACCCAATCTATGACAATCAGACATGTAGCGATCACTACGTCTCAGCAGCACCCACAACCATGCGACGAGATAGTATAGGACCTCACATTCCACACCAGGCCAGCACTTCTTCTGCACGACGTCAGAGTAAATCGCTTGAACGGTCAACATCTCGTGAAAGTACAACGAGCAGTTCTTACCGCTATGGCGTATCACCCGAGCGCATTTACACCATCAACACAATGGCTGGCTATGGTGGGCCAGTACGTTCGCAATCGGCTGAAAACGCATTCGCTCGTTACGGCTACGACCCAATGACTGAAGGCCATATCCATCAACCGCAACATCACTCGTACCAACACGAGTCGCTGTGCCCACACGAAAGCTCGATGTCGAGCAGCTCGTATGTGCCACTTAGCTCGTCGGCACCCGAGCACACTACATGCATCGATTGCCTATATCAAAAGAGACCCTCCTAGCATAAGGCCCGCGTGCGACAAAGTCGTACGCGGAAGAAGGTACCACGTGGCATGTCTAGCTCATCGGGGGGCAGCTATGAGCATGACCCAGCCTTGCCCGGTGAGTCCGTCGACAACGGTGGTTGTGTGGACTGTCACGATTACTATGAGATCCACGTCTAAATCGAAATTTCTATATTGCGCTGTACAAGTACGACTGTATACGGCTAGGAATACTAAGAAACGTTAGGATTTAAGATGCTCGACTCATTTTCAAAGGTTGACAACTATTCTATAAGTTGTAAATATCAGTGGCTAGCTCGCGAACTTAGAATAGAACTCTTAGTCATAGGATCGTGTACATTTCCTAGCGTTTTTTTTTTTAATATTTTTAGTATTTTTAAAGTTATTGACTTCTTACATTACCACAAACAGGGATTTTCCAAATACACATCGGTTGAAGTTGATTTTAAAGCTTTAATATTTGCATTTAACCACAAATTAAAACAGTTTCGATGCAATATAAACGGTTTTAAAGTCTTTCTCAAAGATTTTCGTGTTGTAACACGAAGTGTTGAGCAAATTTTGTTGACATTTTATACATATACGTTTTGTATATATTAACTTTTGCAGTGTTTGTATACATCTATATATATACACATACTAATATATCTTAAGACGAACTTGTACAGGGAAGCCGCGTTTACACCTG
Organism: Pherbina coryleti; assembly: GCA_943735915.1. Classification (NCBI taxonomy): domain Eukaryota; kingdom Metazoa; phylum Arthropoda; class Insecta; order Diptera; family Sciomyzidae; genus Pherbina; species Pherbina coryleti. The sequence continues at coordinate 133,098,063 of OX030952.1, forward strand.
GAATCCATAAATCCTCATTTTTCGTTAGTTATGCATAAGCAGTATAGAGTAGATTCTAAGTCGATGCCAGAACGTATATAACGGTAGGTGAGTATTTAGTGGTTGTAAAAACTGCAGTATAAGATAAGATATAATTAAGTACTTTGACTTAAAGAGTCCTTAAACTAATAAATTTAGCTGAACAAGTTAATTCAAAGAAGGAATTATCATTTAAATCCAAACACTTTACAAATAATAACTCAACTTTTAAAAAGTCTTACTACTAATAATCTAACCCAAAAGCAATTTCTTTCATAGAACAAGAATACTTAATTATATAAACAACCCTGAAGTTGTATATACGTAAAACAATAGGGAATTCTTGTGAAGCAATTGCTTATTTTAGTTAAATAATAATTTATAAGACTCAACCGAGCAAACTGCTCTGATTGTCAGTTTATCCTAGATATATTTTTCTTCGACTTTGTGAATAATTGTAGACAAAGACTTTAGGCTAGACTAGACTAAAAAATCATTTCAAGCAATCAGGAATTTCCAATAAATTTAGAAGAGCATTAGTGAAAAACGAATTCAACAGCTGGGATTGATTGAATAGATTTAACTGAGTGAATAGTAAAACTGGAGCAGAGCTCGTAAAGGATCTTCAAAGAAGTTACAAATTTAACGGCCTTACATTGTACTCATGTATTCCCCAAGAACATAACTATGGTTGAGAATAATTTTAAAACGACATATTTAAGATTGAACTACAATAATAACTAAAAATAAAACTTATAACTTCAAACGGCTGAGTTAGACAGAGAAAAACATTCAAAACTTAAAACTACTCCAACAACATAACTAAAAACGAAAGAAACACCACTCAAGCCCCTGCTTAAAAATCAGCCGACAACAATATCTTCCTTTAACTACAAACATCCACGACGTTAAACCTGAATGGATACAAAAGTTTTCTTAACCCATAAACTGCAAGGCATCACACTACAAGAAACACTAACTAAACTCCGACAAAACAAATACTCGCGACATAAACTACGGCAAAAACTTAATTAATAGGCACACGTAAAACATAACAAAGTTTAAACTAAAAGAAATTTTAAAAAAAAACTCAAGTAAAGCAAAAACTAAAATAGTGAAAACAAAAACTACAAAATAAATGTCATGCCATAAAAAATTCCCTAATAAATGACCGAACAAAAAAATAAATAGAATCAAAAGAAATGATTACAAGCATAGATCAAAAATTTAAAAGTAGTTGAATAAGAAATTACTTCCTTAGTAGATAGATAAATGAAACAGAAAATCAGCAGCGTGCATATTTCGCTCAGATATTTAAATAAACTTGTTAACTCAAAATCAAAATTGTTCGATTATATAATCGTTGCATTGTTTGATCTCATGGAATAAATTTCTACCATTTATTTTTTTTTTTTTCTTTTTTCACAACTCTTTAGTAAACTTTTACTACATCATTGTAACTCGATTAAAATTTTGTTCCTAAACATAACGACTACACTTATTTGACACAAATAATGCTGCAAAAAGTTAACCGTAGACTTAACATAAGAAAATAGAACATATTTCAGCATAGCATAAAAATCTACATACTTCATGTATGTCACCTTACAATATTTGTTGAATGTACCACATGAAGTCAAAACTTTAATAAAATACGATATAAGTCAGACATAAACACACTCTTGTTGTTGTTATTGAATTTAAATGTTCAAAATCAAAAATTTAATAATCAAAAATCAAAAACAAAAAACTATTCTACAGTCTTTACCTATATACAATATCAAAAACTACTACTTACTGTCCCCTTACAATGAAACAAAAATCACTGTAGTTAATTAAATACGGGCTTCATAGCAGCAAAATCAAAATTAACAATTAATCAAAAATCTCAAAAATACATACTAATCAAAACATTGTTGTTTAATAATATTTAAAATAATAGTAATAGAAACAGATGATTATATAAGCAGTTGCTTAAACAATAAAATCAAACTAGATACACGTTCGATCAAAACACAAAACAGATAATGCTCGGCGCTTAATTAGGCTAAAGTTTTAAAATTTGAAGATATTTCACTTCCGAACTTTTGCTTGATGAGCAATGACACATACATATATCAAATAAATATACATAGAATACATACAAACAAACAAACCTACAGGCAAGCATACATAAACAAATATATATAGGCTTAAAGGCTAAGCTTAACAGTTTTCGGTGTAGTTTAAAGTAAAACATAGTAATTAAATCTAAAGTGAGGTTAACTTAAATAAAACAAACATAATCGAGAGTTCATTAAATTTTTCAACATAAATGTCAAAGTAATCAAGCCACGTTATGAATGTTCAACACCTGCAATCACCACAGCTTCTATCAATGTCTACCAGTTCAATGTCTTCAAATGTTTATCCTCAAAAGCATAAGCAACGCTACAAATTTTGAGTACTTCTGCTGTTTTTTGCGCTAGTTCGAAGAAAATTCGCTAAATTTTTACTTTTGTTCTTGTTTTTGTTGTATTGAGTAACACCACTGAGGTAAGCAGTGGAAGAGGTCCTAAAACCTTCAGCAAACTTTTCATAAAATGAGTGATAATGATCTAAGATATATGATTTGTTGCATTATGTATCAACTTTTCATGCACAAAATGTATTTTATTTTGAAATACTTATATCAGTAGAATCAAATCCAAATGAAACGAAAAAGTGAAGTTGTTAAGTCATAAATATCCAGTCACTAAGTTGTGTAAAAAATAGCTACTCTGTGAAGAGACCAACTCTGTACAAATAGCAGCCGTACAGAAGTGGCAACTCTGTTGCTCTGTTAAAAGTCAACGCAGCTCTGTACAACTTCGACTCTGTTAAGTTCAGGGTTGCATTTTGATTGTATGGGAAGATATTTACATTGATCAATTAATCAAGCAGTATACTTTTGATTGTGCGTTTAATTTTGATGGTTTAAGTCATAAATCATAGAGAAAATCATACAGACAGTGAACATTGGAGAAAAAACTACGGAAATAAATCATTTTCTGCCATTTTCTTGTTTTTTTTTTTGTTTTTTTCAAACGAATTTATTTCAAATAGCAAAAGTACATGCACAATAAAATAATAAAATAAAGTAAATAAGCAAAATAACTTTTTTGAGTTCATCTTTAAAATAAACTTCATGGTATATTCAGCATGAACTATCAATACTTTTGTACAAAGCATAGTTTAAGATCCTGAAAGCTAGCTTTATTTTTGACTTCGACTATGCCCTTCGTACTTCATATGAATCAAATCGAAAAGAAAAGCACTTTTCTGAGCAATATTGTTGGATTTATAAATATCTTTCTACACTAACTGTCACTTTTCTAAGATCACAGATTTAGTGGCTGTGTTGAAAACTTTTCAAAACTTTGAGTTGAAATAGTTTGGATTTGAGTATATAGCAAATTACATTTTAACAATTTTAGATTTAAGCTTAATTCTTTTTATTATGCTTTGATTCGGTTTTTATTCTATTTTTAGTATATAGAAATTAATTATATATTTTATATAAGGTAGTTAAATCGTATTTTTATCGTAGCATTTATATGATTATCAATAATACGTTTGTGATATTAATTTATTTCGAAATATACAAAAAACTTAGTTTCTCGTAACCAATTAAATACTCTACTAATTTTAATCGAAGCATAGTGAAACAAATGTTGGCATCGCTAAAGTTAAGAGAATCGAGACAAAAATAAAAGGACAACTCTAAATAAAACAATCACATATTCATATATTTTTTTAATTTTTCAATCGTTTTTAACTGTATTACTTTGCGATTTTCAGTTAAAACAGTTGATGGCTCGAGTGCTCTATATACGAAAGCAATTAACACAATATTATGTCTAATGGTTTACACACCTAACTTAAAATCAAGCAGAGAACTAGGAGATGTTCAAAAACTTAACTTTTCAGAACTCGTTTTGTAAATATTTTCATTCTACTTTGAGTTTGGCTTACAAATCAAAATTAACAAGTTATAATTTTTATGCTAACAACATCGATAATTTTTTTTCTTTTTTTTATATAATTTCTATAAGTTCTGTACGTCTTCTATATAAATGCTCATTTCTTAAATCACTGTTTTATTAATTTTATGGATCTGTTACATTTATTCCGAAATTCCATGAAATTCAATTATTGCAAGATAAAATACAATTTTTTAGTTTCTCTTTTTTTTCATAAATAAATTGTTTCCTAGTTTTAATTTGTCCCATATATGGAAAATGTTGGCATAATTTTTTTCAAACTTTAATTAGAACTAACTACGCATAAAGATCGAGAAAACTCTAAAGAAGCTTAAAATATTTTTCAAATAACAAGTTAAAATTGCTAGAAATTATAAAAGTTCACATGAAAATGAAAATTCAAGCGATGTCAACATTTTAGCCACAAGCTTTTTTCTTGTTTATTACAACTATATTTATGATCATTCAATTATTGAATTAATACTTTTTTTCGCCCAGCAGATTTAGTCAATTGGCTGAAAATACTGCAAATAAAATTTCAAACTTTTTACTTCGTTTAAAAAAATTCTCCCTGATTTTGCATGATTGACGTTTTACTAGCGATGAGGTTATAAGCTTTCACAATTACGCTATGTATGTTAATATTTATTTTAATTTTAGTTGTAACATTAAGTTTCATAATATTTACATGAATACCTTTCTATCAAACAAACAGAAATTTGGCTCCTTTTTTATTATTAATCCTTAACAGCTGCTGTTTCAAACATTTTTTCATATGATTTCCATGTTTGTTTCTTTTTTTCATTTTATTGTAGGGTCCCCGGTGTGGAAACCAAGAGACATGATAAATTTAGGCGATGCTCAGTCAACATCACGCAAAGACGATGCGAAAAATTAAAAAACTCAATAATAAATTCAACCAAAAGTTCATGACAATGACAAAGATTAAGAGCAAATTGATAAAACTACATTTCTGCACATTTCAAATTTTTAAAAAATTAAGGCATTTTATTAGAAACAAAACCAAAAAAGAAAAACAAGCAAAACACGAATAACAAATATTAACGAGCACGCACATCAGACAAAAATTGAACACGTTAATGATTTCCAAAAAGTAAATTTAAATTTCAAAATACTGTTTATTGCTCGAGTAAGAAATGATAAATGCTGATAGTGTAAAACCAAGAGTTTCAATAACTGTTATTTAGAAGTTTGAGCTTAGTTGAGTGCTAGAAAGTGGCACAGTGGAAAATTTTAAAAGTCAATCAATATGTTGCCAAGATTTTCATTTAAAAACAATAAACCTTTTAATAATGCTTCTTAGAAAAAACAAAAAGGTACTATTGACATAAATGTATCTTAAAACTACCTTTTAAAGTATCCCAAGCCTTATAAGCATCTGTGAATCTCACACAGATCGCATTTATAACTACTCGAAGTTTATTCTTGAACTGATCACATAGTTTTAAAATCAGTGATTAATAGAAAAGTAAATGACATTTAATTTTTACTCAAGAATTTTTTGTATTTTCTGAAAACTCTTCGGTTTATTTTTAAAGCCCATATTTCGAGTGGTAATAATTCTACATTTTACATCGAAATCTATCAACTAAGCTCAAAAATTTAATTTTTATGACAGCAGTCGAGGATTCCAATCAAGTATGGAACTTTTGGTAAAATCACTTTCATGCAATATGAATTTAAAAAAAAAAGACTTAAATGAAGGAAAACTAAAAATTATTTTTAAATAACTAAACTTGAAGGAAGAAAATCATAAGGAGAAACGTAAAATCAAGTTAATATTAAATATTATATGACTTAAATTTAGCGAAAAATTGTAGTATTTTTAAGAAAAAATCAAAAAAGCAAAAAACATAGATTACAAACCAACTTGAATACAAATAATTCTCAAAAAGCAAAACTAAATATATATTAGAAGAACATATAGGAAAATTACAAGAGAAAATGTTTTAATTTATGTTTAATACACGAGAATTTAATTAAATAAATATAATGAGAAAACGAGATTTCTTTCCAACACGAAATTATTTAGTAAATTTAATAAAAAAGAAAAATGAGAGATCTGAAGGTGAAACAGATAAAATTAAAACTAGTATTATTTATAAAAATTAAAAAAAAAACCAAAAACTAAACAAAAATTTAATTAAGTTGTTAAAAGAATGAATATATTAAGAAAAATAAATCACAGTTTAACTAGTTTCAAGTAAGAAGTGAGAAAAATATTTATTTAAAAGGCAACAGAAAATTTATGACATTCATAATAAAGCATAAAATATAAAAACTAAAGAGAACATGTTAACATATAGAGAAAAATGTTATAAATCAAACTTAAATCACAAAATGCACACGAAAGTTAAGTTTTTTTTAGGTTTTTAAAAGACAATGATAAGAAAGCAGCTCTAGAAATGCAAAGTCAGCTTTAGAATTTTAAAAAGAAAAAACAATTTCTTAAAGATATACAAAATAATTGTAGAAAATCGCTTGATGATATGAACACACATATCTTTGAGATATTTTGGGAAACAGTCTAAAACTCTGATTCCGACTTTAATTTACATTAGAACAAGTGGCAGAACTTTCACTAGTTCCACAACTAGTGCCGTATTTATACGGCTAGTTTTGATTTCTTTGAATTTTCTTAAAAATCAAATGATATCATTTTAAGAGAATATCAATTAGTTTAAATGAGAAGTTTGTTCATACTTTAAAAAATGTGTTGTAACTTAGCCACTTTATTTTCCAGATTAGCCAAATTAATAGCTATTTTAAACGCTTAGAAGCAAAGCTTGCATTTCGAAAAGTCAAACCGTCAGGTTTTTTCAATAAAATTTCATTTTTCTTTATTATTTCTATAGTTTTCTACAACTAATTAATGGGATTATTTAAATTTTAAATGATTTTACTTCGCTTGAAGTACTTCAAATTGGATGAATGTCTATTTACATTGTTCACAACTGATTTATCGATTTTTCAACGGCATTTGTTTTAACCCAACCAGACTCATTTTGTGATGAAGAAATATTTAAAAAAAAATAATAGTTTAAAAACAGAAATAAACACATAAGTAAAAATTATTAAAAACCAAATGTTAAAACTAATAAAAAAATTAATAAAAATCTCTATGTTGAGGAGATTGACACTCTGATTAATAACATTATTATTACTATTATAAAATGTAAAAGAGATTTTTTATGATTATAAATTATACAAATAAATCACAATGTGAGTTGTTTAAATATGAATTAAAAATAGAAAGAAATTTACTACAAAAAATTTTTTAAACATAAATTTAATGAAAACACTTACCAGAAAAATAGCAAAAGATACTGTCACAATTAATAAAATAGTCAAATTTAAATAATTAAAGAAATAAGTTTTTCATTTGTTCACAATGAATACGTTTGTGTAAAATTTTATTTAGTTTTAGCATAATTTTATAAGAAATCAATTTATTGAATGTAAAGAAAATTTATGTTTATGAAAATTTTTGTTTGTTGCTAACTCTCTCAGTAACTTTAAAATTGAAAATGAAAAATCATGATTTTTAATTGCTGAGCAAGGCAAAAACTTAACGAAATAGATGTAATTTTACAAACATGCATACATAACACACACACTTACTTACAATCGTACATACACACAGACAGACATGCAAACAATTGCAATGAATTGCGCAACTTAATTCAATTTAAATTTATTAAAAATAATATAAAATTTGAATTGCAATGTATTTGTTGTAATGCAGTCAACAATAAAAGAAAAAGTTAAGAGAAATTTAAAAAAAAATTGTATAACTAACAAAGTAAGTTATTTAGAAGAAAGAAAATGAAGATTTAAACTAGTTGTAAAACCGATTGAAACGAAATTTAAACCAAACCAAAATCAATGAAATACAAAGATAAACACGCAAACTCACAGATATTTCAAATAATTAAAATCAATAAAACTAAACAATTTAAAGGCAACAAAAATTATTGAAAATTGTGAAAATAATGAATTGAAAACTATTAAATAAAAAATATGCAAAAAAAAAATAAGTAACATGGTTTTATTGTATCATCTTAGGTTATAAATACTATAATGTGGAAAAACTGCTCATGAGTACTGTGGATACGAGTAAAAAGGGAAATTACAATTATTTTTAAGCAAAAGGAGCTCACATCACAACATGCCGTGAATTTTTACACGTTTATAGCAATAAAGCACGTTTATAAATGAAGAAGTCAAACTTTTTCAAACTCCTAGCATGAATCGGTAGTGATGTCACATGCTATAAAATAGAAAACTTTTACCCTGGGGTTCACACACTCTTTCTTTCTTAAAAAAATGTGGGAAAAATGAAACATTGAAACATGCCTTCAAACATGGTTGAATAAATAAGGTTGTCTCGTGGCTGATCGTACTCTCTTCTCAGTACCCATAATTGTCAAAATCAATGAAAAACTACAACAACAACTTCATCGGCTTTGCTTGTTATCAATTTCCGCATTCAGATTTTGTATGAGTTGTCAACTTCGATTTGACATTTATGGGAACTCGCTTTCACTCATGCGACAACCTTATTTATTCAACCATGCCTTCAAACCTTATTCACAAAAAAGTTTTTAAGCAGTGAATCCACAGTTTAAATGAAATTACACGCGTTTTGATTTTGATATATTTGAGGCTACACTTAGCTGGATATAATGTCAATAATTTGCTATAACTACCTTTTTGATCTTTCCATCGATCACGTACCTATCTAAGGTCTTCGTAGATCAAGCGTTAGGCTTTCATGTAAATTCCTTAGTTCAATACATTTTTACTAATAAGATTGCTGAATTCTATCAATAATTAGTATATCGATACTAGCGAACCCACCAACTTCGTCTCTCTGAAAATAGAACAACATTTATGTATATAATGACCTGCATTTGGACCCATAGCTTTGATAGTTTGACTATCAAAGTATGTACAACTCAGGGATTATAATGATTTCTGAAAAGCGGGCCGTAGATATTGTGCGATCTGTACCATCTTTGGTACGGTTACAGACAGTAACCATACAAACTGATTTACTAACTTTTAGTCAAATACGAACAAAACCGGTAAAAGCGGGTATGTCGAAATTTTTTTCCAATTATCTCGTTCTCGAAAAAAATCCACTGCCTAAATTTCAGAGCAATTGATCTAGCTGTTTGGGAGTCTATAGTCATCAAGTAGATTTTGCTTTGCTTTTTATATATATTCTAGCCTATATTCTATTCCCAGTCAGAAGAATCTTCATACAAACTATCATCAATATCGGTTCAGTCGTTTAGCCAAAAACGTATTATTGCATAAAACTCAACAAAAACGCCAACTATCGGATCTAAAACTATCCTATCTTATTATCGAACAAAAACTTAGTGACAAAAGATTTTTATATATTAAGATAAGAAGATTTTTGTGACAAATATAGCTATTATTGGCAAAAGTGATTTGACCTTTGCGATTTTATACTTTGACTTAATCGGCCAATTTTAATGTACCTTTCACATGAAGTTATTAGTTCATGTGAAAGAAAAAGTTTTGATTAACATCCAAAAACCTATTTTTGTGGTATACATTACAAACACAAGAAAACAACTTAAAATACACAACATTTGTATATTTTGTTTGAAGAAATATAGCATACAGAATGATAATCTGAACTTTTGTATGGTGGAATGAATGACATGCCGGAAGATAAAATGGCACAAAATATTGATATTCCACATGCAGCATGTCATACAATAATACAGTGTGAACAAATAGTCAAAGAAGTAACATTTCCTCTCTGGCAAGTTCTCAATTGTTTAACTTCGAGAAATTTCAAGCGAAGAAGCAAATAAGTGGCATAAATATATGTATTTATATGTATATGTATATGTATGCTCATTGCAAAAGAATTATATATACTCGTAAAACATACCAAAAGGATTGTGTGTTCTTCTGTATTTAGTTAACATGTAAGTAACATGCCATCATGACGGTATGTACTCTGCGTATGACATATAGTTATGACATTATGCACTACACCTTGAGTAAAATAATCAATAAGGGAGTTCACACAATGAAATCACATTCTTAAATTGTTCACCAAATTTCATTATTGGCTTGTACATCTTAGTGAAAGCGTTACCATGACGGAGCAACTGTTATCCCCAACTCACACGGTGATCTCCAGTCAAACAATCTAGTCGTTTTGTTGTTGCTTTCAATGTGAAACTGTCAAAAACTCTGAGAGCAGTAATCTAAATTTGTTCATTTTGAGATTACTGTACATGTCAAATTTTTCATCAAATTGTTGGTCAAACAGTTTGACCACACAAGTGTTCACATTCTCAAATTTTTCGTCAAGTTTCATTATTTGCTTGCGCATCGAAGTGAAAACGTTGCCATGACGGAGCAATTTTTATAAATATTTTATTGAAACATGAATCAAACGAAGCAAACAAACTCTGAATGTGTCCGGAAATATTTTAAACATTTTTTTCAGATACATTCTTCTGTTATTATCATGTTTATGCGATGTGTTCACGTTGAAATCTTTTTCAACTGGCAAAATTTGTACTATAAAATTTGACGAGTGTTCACATTGTCAAATTTCTCGTCAAACTGTTGGTCAAACAACAGAAAAATCAAAATATTTTGTTTTTCGTCAAACGATTTGACAAACAGTTTGATGAATGTTTACACATCAAATTATCATCAAATCGTCGTCAAATCCCATATATATTTTTGTTTGTCAAACTGTTTGACCAATAATTTGATGAATGTGAACACTCCTAACGCTGCGGCCACACGTGCAAGTAATCACTTGCAAGTAGAGAATACATATTAACTTCGAAAAAATTCGAAAATTGCTGCAAGTTGTTTCAGCGACCTCATGTGCAAGTGCAAGTTCATTCACAAAATGTCATCGAATGCAAAGGTTCTCGCTACAATTGTAGTATTGCGAGAGCTGGCAAAGCTACACAATGAAGAAAATGAAGGAAACAAGTTACCAGTGTGCTTGTTGTATTAAATTGTGAAAAATGTGGGTAAAATCTCCAAAAGATTAGGAAAAACAACACTCTTGTCCTCTTTTTTGACATTTACTTGCAGCAAGTGTCAAAATCCACTGTCTCTGAAAATTCGTTGATAGTAGCGCTGCAAGTCGGCTGCAAGTGCGAAACTGCGAGTGTGTTAGTAAAATTATTTGAATGTATATAGTTTTTCGAACTTGCACTTGCAGGTGTGGCCGCCGTGTAAGGACGAACGTCGCTCTAGAAAATTTTTCGAACTTTCACATAATCAAATTTTTCAGCAAATTGTTGGTCAAATCAAAATATTTTAATTTGCATCAAACGAAATAGATATATGCATATATATTTTTTTTCTGAAAGACCTCTTTTACATTGGTCAAGACTTGAAATCAAGTCTGTGAGTTTGTTGATGAAAGACGCGGACATCAATGTGAGAGAGGAAAGTTTAAAAGGTAATAGAAAAGAATTGAATTCAAGTCTTGACCAATGTAAAAGCGGTGAAACAGCAATTTTGAACTCCCCTAATAGCGAATACATCCCTGAATTTTATATATGCAAATGTTAACAAAATTTACAGCGAATACATCCCTTAATTTTATTTGTCGAAATGTTACGTTACAGTAGCAGCAACTGTTAAATAAAAATTATGTTAAATATTTAGTGGCTGTTTATGAGCTACCATTTTGTGGGAAATAAGGTGTCTGTGGGATATTTTCATGGTCAAAATTCTGACGGTTCACGGTCAACCATGGCATGGCGGGTTCCTCGATTTTTATAAAATTATTTTAAAGATATAGGTATATCTTGTTATAAATAGCAACACAGAGTTGATTTGACCACAGTAAGATTGGATCATAGTAAGATTTTATCTTTGGTGGCCAACGAAACAGCTGGCTAGTCTCATTTATAAATACTGATTAGTTAGGCCGTTGTTATACAGACGCTCACGATCACATCACGGGCACGCATTGTTGTTGTTTCAATGTAAAAGGGAAATTTGAGAGAGTGAGCTAGGAAATTTATTTTGCTCAAACTGGTCACCAAATGATTCCAAAATGAAATGGAATCACGAGATCAAAACAGGGTTTCGCTGTGCAATTATTCACAACATTTGTGTTTTTGCATGAAAATAGTACACTTTTGGTACGAAATGCATGAAAGCAGTAGTAAAACCTGCTTAATAGCAACACTCACCATACTCATACTCGTGATACTTTTTTGCATAAAGTATTAAAAGTAGCAAGAAGTGTACTAGTGTTCAGGGATCAAATGAGCGTCTGTATAACATACTTTCATCACAGAGCTCATCAAACGAAAAAAGAGCGCAAAAAAGGACGTGATCTTGGATCATATGAGCGTCTGTATAACAGCGGCCTTAGGGCGATGTTATGTAGACGGTCACGGGCACGGCACGGGCACGAGTTTTTACTCTCTTTTTCCGTTTGATGAATGTCGTGCCCAAAGTATGTTATGCTGGCGGTCATTTGATCTATGATCACTAGCATACTTTTTGCTACTTTTAATACTTTATGCAAAAAAGTATGACGAGTATTAGTATGGTGAGTGTTGCTATTATGCAGGTTTCATTACTGCTTTGATAGATTTCGTACTAAAAGTGTACTATTTGCATGCAAAAATACAAATATTGTGAATATTTCCACAACGCAACACTGTTTTGATCCAGTGATTTGGTATCGACAGCCGAATCATTTGGTGACCGCGGTGGGCAAAATTTATTCCCTCGCTCACTCTCTCAAATTTCCCTTTTTCATTGAAACAACAACAATTCGTGCCCGTGCCGTGCCCGTGACCGTCTACATAACATCGCCCTTAGGCGCACTAAGAGCACAACAGAGGAAAGGAAAACAAAATAAGCATAACAATTCTATCGAATTAAGATTCTGTAAAGGAATCTCTGCCAAACAATAAAGCAGGCGTCTTTATTTATTATGTTTTCAATACATTTGATTCATACAAAAAAAAACTAAAGGCTAACGCAATTCAAACATAAGTGAATTCGAAATTATCGACTTGGTTGTATAGCATAATAAACATGTTAAACGTAATAGACATGTTAATATTGTTCAGGATGGATCTCCGACTGACCCGAGGTACCTGAATTGGTACAGGTTCAAGTTTTTGCTTAGAAGCTCTTATTTAATCACCAAATTTTAAAGACCGATAAAAGTCCAAAGAAATAAATAAAATCTTAGTATTGAGAGAATTTATAATTTATTAATTTTATCATTTTTTTACATTTGTTTATGTTAATTATCTACTTTTTTAAATACTAAATAAAAATTGTTGCAAGTCCTTTCGCCAACATAATTTCTAGGTTTAATAATTTAGTACCTTAGTTTAAAGATATTTTTTGAAGCCCTTTTACTTTATACAAGTTCTTACAATTGTACTAAAACGTACTTTTTTGTTATTGAAGTTCAACGAATTAAACACTACGACGAAGACTGCCTTGAAAAGAGCGAAGCCAATTTCATGTTTCAATAGAAAAATCCAAAAAATCTATACATTTCGAGACGAATTAATTTTAATACTTTAATTAACCATGAGATTTTATTATCCAATTAATTATTCAATTAATAATATAATTTCTAAAAGCCTTTGAATAAAATATTAAACATTTTATTCGAACTCTCTTAACAGTCTTCATTTTCATGTTAAATTTTATCGCACATCTTAATTATACTTCAATTTTGAGTGAAAAACGCGTTATAGCGGGCACAACATTCTACTTTGAAGCCGGCCAGCCAGAGTATTTAAAATTATGTTGCACTCGCTTCTTTAAAAGATTCTTTTACATTAATACGTTTTCACTCTTAGTAATTCTTATTTTGCAAAGTATCTTCATTCTCTGATAAATTTAACTTAAGATCTAATAATTAAAATAGTTAAATGATAAATAATTTAAGTGTTATGCGAAAATTGAAACGAAATTAAAACTGCGTACAAATCTTACTTAGATGATAATTTAACAATAAATTTTTAAAATAAATCTACTTCGCCAAATAAAAACTAAGAACCTAGAAGAGGTTAAAAGTTTACAAACTTGACTGCTTTTCTTTTGAAACTTTTTATTCTATTCTGTTTTTCCCAGATGCTAATGCAAGCAATAGCAATTGTCAATGTAATAATTCCAACAAAAAATCAGCCAAGCGTTCAAAATTACGTCTTACTAGCTTCTAGTCTTCTTATCCCACCCAACTACTAAAACTAGACCCCGAAAAACAAAACTAAACCACCTAATTTGGCAGTATCTCTGACAACAGCTCCTTCGTGCCGGGTAACAGTGAGTCTGGGAACTTGATGTCAAACGCCACTACCAGATCGCCACGTTTTGTGGGCTCCTTCGGGAAGGGCAACCCCCGACCGCTGATGCGTTTCACTGTGTTCGGTTTGATTATTTCACCCTGTGTGTTGGCGGTGATGTGGTCACCTTGTAGCGTAGGCACTTGGACTACCGAACCACAGAGAGCTTGTTTAAGACTGATTCTGGCATTGTATTTGAGGTCACTACCCTCGCGCTTGAATATCGGATGCGGCTTATCGCATATGATGAAGATTATGTCGGCGGGAGTTTTTCCGGGTGTCTGATCACCCTCTTTCTGGAACGTAATCTTGGTGCCAGCTTTCCAGCCAGGCTTCACGGTGATGTTCAAGACTTTTTCCTCTTTGCGCGGCATGCCCGATTGAATAGACATGCGTGATATTTTCATCTTCTTAACACAACCCTTGTCCACCTCTTCCAGTGTTACATACAAATCGCGTTCAATAGGTGGATCTTGCATTTGACGTTTGCGAGTTGGTTGCGCATTAAATGACTGCGATCGAAAAGCGCCACCCTGTGGATAAGCACAACTTCCGCTCATTTGGGAATAAATATCATCATCGCCAGGACCCATAAACATACTTTGACTACTCTCGAAAATGCGCCCGGGATCACTTGAACCGCCAAAGAAAATGCCGAAAGGATCTGCAGAGCCGAAGAACTGAGCGAATGTAGCACGTGGATCGCCATGGAACTGATACTGGAAGGAGCCGCCCTGTTCCCCAGTGCTACCAGGTGTTCCACCCTTGAGGCCCTCTTCACCATACTGGTCAAAGATGTCGCGTTTCTTCTTATCAGACAACACTTCATAAGCTTCGGCAATCTCCTTGAAGCGCTCCTCAGCTTGAGGTGTCTTGTTCTTGTCTGGATGATACTTCAGCGCTAATTTTCGATACGCCTTCTTGATTTCATCATCGTTGGCTCCCTTGCTAATACCAAGAATTTTGTAGAAATCCTTGCCCATGCTTGTTTATGTATTATCTAGTTATCGTCTTGTATTGAAATTACGATGCTGCAAAGAAATAAAAATAAATAAAAACGCATGAGAAAAATATGTTGAGCATATAAACACAGGAATAATTCACACAAATAATTGTCAAATTTTCAGTATATATTTAAATCTTTGCTGCCTGAATCCGACCCAATAATGTTCACTATTATCACATGAAAAACCTTCACTGAGACCTTACAAATCAACTGAATTTACTAGAAATTTTGTTTTATCTCGCCA
Organism: Pherbina coryleti; assembly: GCA_943735915.1. NCBI lineage: Eukaryota > Metazoa > Arthropoda > Insecta > Diptera > Sciomyzidae > Pherbina > Pherbina coryleti. The sequence goes on from OX030952.1 coordinate 133,113,705, forward strand.
ACAAAAATGCAAAAAGATAGAGAACAAAAAAAATAATTCGTGAAGAAAATTAATTACAAAAAAAAAAATTATATCAAAATGGCAAAAATCTTTAGCTATCTCGTTTTAACACACTGTGACCTTGACAAGGCGAGTCAAATATATAAACAACTAGCTCGCTTCCACTCAGGCTGGGCGCGGTAGGTGAAAAACATTCGACGTGTAGTGATTTCATCGATAATTCAAGAAGAATCTGGCAATTTTCGCATACGATAAAATGCAGCAAATAAAAAAGAATCATTGCCAATGAAAATATTGATAATGGAAAACATCCTTTCAGAAGAGATTTTCAGATTGAACAAAGATTCAATTGAACTGTTCGAATAAAGAAATTGGTGACTGCTGCTAGATATTAAATGAAATATCCACTTAACCACTAAGCTTTTTATTCAACTTTTTTTTTTCTTATGAACTTAATCTTTCCGTAAACTCTGGGGATTCAAATCAGATATATTTATAATTTTAAACTTACCTTATTAGCTGGCAAGAATAACTAATCCAATTATGTAAATTATTCGAATAGTTGTAGATGTAGAATGTTTCAAATGATTTTACTACTTTGTTATTGTTTCTACACGAATATATTTTTTTTGTTTTTTATTTGTTTATGTTCTTTCACTGCACTTTAAATTTGTTTTTTGTTTTTATTAAACACAATAGATAATTCTTTAAAAAGTCACTAGAATTTATCACAAATCCTATTATTTCACTATAAAACTTTTCTCCACACACAGGAAAGTTGTTGCGTTTTTTATTCTTCTCTATTGAATGAAAATATTTCACTGCGTTCACTTCTATTTATAGAGAATAGGTTTCACATCTTCTAGAATGTTCCGGCACTTTTTGACATTTGACGTTTGCGAATAATTCCATTTCATTCTTCAGGTTATAACTCACAGGCTGTGTTCAAGTACAATCCAACAAAATACTCACTAGTTGTGTAACTTAAAGGGGTTACACATTAACGAACATGTTCCATAACACGGCGGCCATATTCATACAAATTCGCTGATGGCCAACTCACACGGGATTGCTTGATTGGCAATCGATGAACTTTTCTTACCGAGCGTTTCCACCGCCCGAACGAACGAAGATTTCTTCGTTCGTTCAGGCAGTGTAAACAGTTTGGTACGAACCAAGGTTCGGAACATTGGTTTTTTACAAAATGCTCGCGAGCGCTATTCGCGCAGTGTAAACACTTTTCCAGCACGAACGAACGAAGATTTCTTCGTTCGCTCTGATCGGCCGACGCTCGATCTTTTTGGGCGAATCCAGTGCTAATTTGCACATAGGTAGTAGATTTGTTGAAATGGTAGTTAATAACGTAGGAAAAACAAAAAAGAAAGAAAATATATTGAAAATTTAACGCAAAAGAACTTTATTTCACTTTGTTATATTATTAGCACTTTATATAATCAAATTATTTATATAATATTCTTTATATAATAAATTCTTTATATAAATACTTACATAAAACCTAAATTAAAAGGCATAAAAGTAGTAAAAATTAATCAAATTTAGTACGTTTGCATAAACAAATATTGATCAACGCTGATGCTCGCAAGCATTGAATTTAAGTGTTTCCACTGCACGAACGAACAAGATGGCGACTTACCAATGTTCGCAACTTGTGTTCGTGCGGTGGAAACAGTTGGACCGAACGAAGAATTCATCGCGACGATTTGTTCGCGATGATTTCTTCGTTCGTTCGGGCGGTGGAAACGCTCGGTTACTCTCTTTGGCATTCAGTGAAAAACATTATTCATATACGTTCAATAGCGTTAATAGCCTCTTTTAAATGCTTTCTTAATGAGAGAATTTAAAAAATGGATGAAACCTTCAATAATGCACTGAACACATTGACGACTACACGACTTTACGACACGTCATGAAGAAAGAGTCAACAATCTGGAAATATCATACGATTGTTTCATTCACTCATACACAAACCCTTATATTTGCTCTTTTGTCGCTCGTCAAATTAGAAATAATGCACTGAACACATTGACGACTACACGACTTTACGACACGACATGAAGAAAGAGTCAACAATCTGAAAATATCATACGATTGTTTCATTCAGTCATACACAAACTCTTATATTTGCGCTTTTGTCGCTCGTCAAATTAGAAATAATTCTATACCGGCGTCAGCAACATTTCTATGTCGCCGCGAGATTTTCACCACATTCACCTCCATAAGAAAAGCATGTAAAAACAATTTGACAGATGTTGTAATGTCGTTGCCGTCGTCAATGTGTTCAGTGCATAATTCTATACCAGCGTCAGCAACATTTCTATGTCGCCGCGAGATTTTCACCACATTCACCTCCATAAGAAAAGCATGTAAAAAAAATTTGACAGATGTCGTAATGTCGTTGCCGTCGTCAATGTGTTCAGTGCATAAACCCTCGAAAAAGCTTTTTTAAATTTTATTTTGTTTTCATCTGAGAACAAATTATGTCAAAAATATATCAAATTGTTTAAAAATTTATCAAAAACAAACAAAATGTCAAAAAAATTATTGAAAATGTTTGTTTAAAAATGTCTGAACGTTCAATAAACCCCTCATCATAGTTGAATAAATAAGGTTGTCGCATGGGTGAGAGCGAGTTCCCATAAATGTCAAATCGAAGTTGACAGCTCATACAAAATCTAAAAGGGGAAATAATTAACATGCAAAGCCGATGAAGTTGTTGTTGTATCTTTTCATTGATTTTGACAATTATGGGTACTGAGAAGAGAGTACAATCAGCCACGAGACAACCTTATTTATTCAACTATGCCCCTCATAAAGCATTTTTAAAATTATTTGCTCTCATTTGAGCACAAATACTGTCAAAAATAATTAAAAATATATCAAAAATTTGGAAAATATGTCAAAAAATTCAAAATATATAAAAAAATTTAAAACAAAATTAATATAAAAACAAGAAAATTTGTCAAAACATTTCAAATTATTTACAAAATAAGATGATAAAATGACAATTTTTTAGTGCAGAGGGTAGCTTCGCAAAAATATTGATGTTTAAACATGAAAATGTTGACGAAATTGCGAGAAATAAATAAAAAGTCATTGAATTTATCAAATACACAAACCATTATTGACACTCTTCCCACATAAAATCGAAAGTGTTCCTATGTTGACTACAAAGCAGCTACAACATTTTTATTAATAACAAAATTTTAAATGACTTTTTAACATTAAAAAGCTTTTTAACTATTGAAGGTTTTAAAGCTATTTTTATAAATACAGCTGTTATAATTTTGCAAATTAAATTATATTCTTTCGCTAATACACTACTGAAACCTAAAACGACAAAATTACTAGTTGTCAAAATTTAATTTGTTTTCCCTTTCAGCACAGCAAAAATGACAATTATATTTTAACAGACAGAAATTGTATTCAACTCAGTAACTTCTTTTCTAACACCATTTTAAAGTTTCCGAATAGGGGATTTCGCATGGTCCAATATGTTGGACGACAAAGTCGATGGAAAACCAACGGAAAAATTTGATTGAGCTTTCGAACGACCCAACATGTTGAACCATGCTAAATTCCCTAATCGAACACAGTCTTTATCCACAAATTTTATTATTTATACTGTACTCTTTAATTTTTAACCGACGCAACTCTGGTTTCTTCAAAATAAGAGTTTCTCATTGTACATAATATGCGAGGGCAATGCGTGCGTGATTACGTTATTTTATCGAATCACATTCTCGCATCGCACTCTGGCATTATTGCATTTCAGGCTTATAAGCGTTTCATTGCTGTTTCGAGCTGAAAAACATTTAAGGCCGTGTGCTATTCGGAAACTTTTCACTCGGATGATAAAATTTTGTCAAAAATTCATCTAGCCCCAGGGGCTAGTATAAATTTTGACAATCGGCAAGAGAATTTTTGACACAAACAGCAATAGAAAAAATAGCACTTGTAAGTTCGTGAGTCTTACCGAGCGTTTACACTGCCTGAACGAACGAAGAAAGAAGTTTGGTCCGAACCAAGGTTCGGAACATTGGTTTTTTACAAAATGCTCGCGAGCGCTATTCGCGCAGTGTAAACACTTTTCCAGCACGAACGAACGAAGATTTCTTCGTTCGCTCTGATCGGCCGACGCTCGATCTTTTTGGGCGAATCCAGTGCTTATTTGCGTATAGGTAGTAGATTTGTTGAAATTGTAGTTAATAACGTAGGAAAAACAAAAAAGAAAGAAAATATATTGAAAATTTAACGCAAAAGAACTTTATTTTACTTTGTTATTTTATTAGCACTTTATATAAGCAAATGATTTATATAATATTGTTTATATAATAAATTCTTTACATAAATACTTACATAAAACCTAAATTAAAAGGCATAAAAGTAGTAAAAATTAATCAAATTTAGTACGTTTGCCTAAACAAATATTGATCAACGCTGATGCTCGCAAGCATTGAATTTAAGTGTTTCCACTGCACGAACGAACAAGATGGCGACTTACCAATGTTCGCAACTTGTGTTCGTGCGGTGGAAACAGTTGGACCGAACGAAGAATTCATCGCGACGATTTGTTCGCGATGATTTCTTCGTTCGTTCGGGCGGTGGAAACGCTCGGTTAAAGAAGTTCGATATTATGTGCTTCCGACAGGAAAGCAACCACTGTGGCGCGTTTATGTAACTCAGTTGAGAAATACTCAACTGGTCGTGACGTCAAGCTCATGGTATAATAATACATGGTAGCATTGACAACTGCTTATTTTCTCTTCAACAGGAAAACATAAACTGTCAAAAACAGCTTTTTGTGGAAATACATCAGCAGCTGCTGTGGTTGTTGTTTTTTTTCACTTCAACGTTTTCAACATTGCTTGTGTTTTCAATGGCGGATTGTGAGCGCTCTCTTTTTGAGTATATTTTTTGACAGTATATGATTTCCCAAGCAACTGTCAATGCTACCTTGTATTATTATACCATGCCATGAACGAAACGAAAAAATGTGATTGTGGGAGATCGTAAGTGATAGCATGGAAACGCGGCTTTTCTCGGTAAAAAGTGTACTGTTGACTATTTTTTTAGAATCTTTCATATGGAACGTTACATCCAAAGAGTTGTTGTTGCGTTATCAATATCTCAAACAAAATTAAGGCGAAAGACAGCAGAAAGCAATCGATTGTGTGACACACAGATTCCTATAATTTGAATGCTTACTCTTTCATACATGTCCGCCATATTGGTTGACACACGAGTTCGCAGATGTGTAAGACCCTTTACGGAAGTTTCACATCATAAAAGTTTACATTATCAAACTTTTCGTAAAATTGTTGGTCAACAGTTTGAGATAATAAAATATACATTGAATTTTACAATAATTTGATATGTGAACACTTATACACTCTTATATCTGCTTGTATCAATTGCAAAGTATGTTATCATGCTTTTATCTATTTCGCTCTATTTGCATTGAGTATGCATGGAATATTTCTTTATAAGATAACGATCAGTGTTAGGACTTTACTGCAATTGCAGTATATCTACTGCGATTTTTAGCAAAATTGAATGTTTAACTGCGTCATTGCGGTTTTTTCAAATCTAAAAAATAAAAAAATAAATAACTGGCCATTTCAGCCCTTGAAAGGACTTTGACCTAGCTTCTTATGATCAATTGTGTTGTGCGTGTTATTAAGTTTGTACACAATTGACCGAGAACTGGACCTACATGCTTAACGCCGACTCCGAACGGCGATGAACGGAATGTTCTCGTTCTCAAGAAGCTTTACATGGCATTTTGATTACTCTCTGAGGTTTGCCATTGTCTGCAGAGAGGTGGCGGCCGTATAGAAAAATTATTTTAATTCAAATAATCTTCTGTCGCTGCTGGGGTTCGAACCTGGGTCTCCAAAGTTCGTTGACATAGCGGCCACGCACTTTAACCAACTACGCCACGGACGCCACTTTTCAAATCTACTACGATTTATTCTCAACAAACATTTTTATGGTTATTTTTGTACTTATCTTACAAACGACAGGAAACACAGGCAATTTCTTATGTAACGTTGCATTACGTCAAGTATAACAAAACCTTTAATACCATTATATAAAAAACTAGAAATATGGCAGCATATGTGTTAAATTAATAGTAATGTTAATTTCGAAATCAATAGACCATAACAAGCTTGGTCAAAGTCCTTTCAAGGGCTGAAATGGCCAGTTATTTATTATTTATTTATTTAATTTCGAATCCGTAAAAAAATATGTTTCTGCAACATGCAAATATAAAGTATATAGTTATGTATATATTTGTAGTTAGGTATTTTTTTTATTAGTATAACATTTACGTACATAGTTGTAAATAAAAAAACTACTGCGAAAAAATGCATTTTACTGCGATTTTTTCTTTAATTTACTGCGATTTACTAATTTTCAAGTCCGAACCCTGATAACGATGGAATAGGTATGAGATAGTGAAATTACCTAGTATCAAAAATAAGAGTTTGAGAACATACGCAACAAACAGATACATCGGTAATATTGTTCTTTCTTACAGAAATTTTTTATTTTCTTCTTTTATTAACTATCATTATTTAAATTTGCACAGGTACCCAATATAAACCTTTCCAACTACATAAAAAATAGATATGTAGAATAAAAAAGTAAAAATACAACATCAACACAAAAATAAAAATCTGGAACATACATATTAAATGGATATATCCATTTAAAAAAAGAGTTAAAGCAGTTACTTCACTTAGTGGAACAGATAAAGAGAAAAAAAGCTTACACTACAATAAGTGCCAGAGAAAGAGATGATATGCTCTCTGCTTAATCCATATGTTCATATAAGCATATTTTTTTATCTCCTCTTTGTTGTGTTCGCACCAATAATATAAGACTTTTACTTGTTTAGGTTTCAGACCTTTAATGTCAACTCCTCTGATTTGAAACTTGCGTAACAAACTCGTCAAATTTACTACAGCGATTTTCGTCGGTTGAAAAAATATTTCAACGGGAATATATCATGTAAGCGTGAAAATAGCAGGAGGATGTTTTGGGAATAAATTAATAAATTATAATTATAATGGGATCAAATTCACATGTTTCTTTGACTTTCCACCACGCTTAGAGAGGGTTAATATGTATGACCGACCTCCATTACTTTTGCAAAAAGAAAATTTTTCCGTTGAAGACCTACACCCTCTGACCCCTTCTTTAGAGAGCTCCCATACAAATTTTATGATTTTGAGGTATTTATTCCCTACACCAGTACAGGGGGCTTTAATGGAGGCACGGAGGGTTTATATGTATGACCGACCCCAATTACTTTTGCAAAAGGAAAACGTTTCCCTTGGGCCACTCCTTATGGGGGCTCTCATACAAATTTTATGATTTTTATATAATTATAACCTACTTAAAAAAAACAAAAACTGGACAAATGATTTTTATTTTTGAGCGTAAAAAATAAAAATTGAAAAATAATTTTTATTCTTGAGCGAAAAAATAAAAATTGAGAAATAATTGTTTCTCAATTTTAATTCTTGAGCAAAATACTAAAAATCAAAAACAACTCTTATTCTTGAACAGAAAAAATATGATTGAATAATCGAAAATTATTTGGTCAGAATATTTAGTAAATGACACTACACTGCATTTATTTATATTTAATATGAGTTTGTTTGAAACACACCAATTGTTTAAAACATCTAGATCAGACTGGAGGTTATGACAGTCTGTAGGCTTAGAAATTTTTAAAAATAATTTAACATCATCCGCCAACATAAGACACTTTGAGTGTTGAAAATGCTGCGGTAAATCATTAATAAAAATTAAAAATAGAAGTGGTCCACAGTGAGTACCATGCAGTATACCGGAAAAAGCATCAACCAAAATGTCAGATTTAAAAGAGCCTATTTACACAAAAAGTTTTCTGTTAGTTAGAAACTTTTAAAGAATTTAATGAGGTGGTCAGACACTCCAAACTGCTTCACTTATTTAAAAGAATGAGGTGGTCTACTTTATCGAAAGCTTTAGAAAAGTCAGTATAGACAACATCTAACTGGCTATACTGCTCAAAGCTGTTGATTATCTGATTCGTAATCAACGCCAAATTAGTACATGTCGACCTTCCTGGAAGGAACCCATGTTGTAATGCACTTATGTGGTTTTTCATATAAGATAAAAGCTTTGTTTTAATAATATCATCGAAAAGTTTCGCAAATGTACCTTGTTTGACAATCGCTCTGTAATTGCCTACATTACATCGATCGCCTGATTTAAAAATCGGAGCTATCGAACAAGTTTTCTAACATTCTAAAAAGGTGCATTCATTTAAACATTTCTGAAATAGTATTACAAGCGGTGTAGTTAAATTAACCAAGCAGAGTTTAAATAACATGGGAGAAAAGCCGTCATGATCGGATTTATAACTAGATTTTAAGTTCAGGATGTCATTTTTCACATCTTCATCGTTAACTAAAAAATTTAAAATGGACAGTCTAAAATGGACTGGAAATTGGAGGGACAAAGATGAACCTCTGAGTATTATTGTGTTTTTCATAAACACTTTGAAAATATTTTGCAAATAGATTACAAGAATCCAGAGTATTATAAGATTTTTCATTTAAGTATTCTAAACTTGACGGAAATCCATTCGTTTTCCGCTTCGTATTTACAAAGTCCCAAAAAGCAGAAGGATGAGATTTAAGTTTAGATTCGATATTATACATATATTGTTTAAATAGAAAGCTTTAAAAAACTTTTTCAAAGCTTTATTTTTTAGATTTAATAACCTGGCATTGAACCATGGAGGCTTGCTATTAGAACTGCTGCGTTTAAAAGGAACAAATTCAGAAATTGAAAAACTTAATTTTTCACATATTATATTATAAATATCTCTAGAATCGGATAGAGCATTGATGCATTTTGATGAATAAAATAAAAATCGTAAGATAATTTTTATTATTGAGCAATAAAATAAAAATCTAAAAATAATAATTAAACTTTGAGTTTTTGGATATCGCTTTTAATAATTACGATCCCTGGTTATAACATGAAAAAAAAAAAATAATAATAATTATGCTTAGGGCCATTTCCTCAATGTCCGGTTAGTCCAGCTTTTTACCAGGAGATAGCTAACCATAAAATAGCTAAAAAACACAATTTCGGTTTCACCAAGTGCTGATTTCATTAATCATTAATTATAAATTTTCAATTGTGAATACGCGAGTGTCATGTGCTTACGTTTTTTGTGATTTTGTGCTGCGAAAAGGGAATAAAAGTGTAAAAATGCAATAGATTGACAAATTTTACACTATATGATTAAGATCTTAAAAATGCAAACAGAGCAGCACACCAAACGACGCGATATAATTTTTAGTTAGTGTGAGGCGTACGCTATAAGTACAAAAAAAATGCAATACTGTAATTTTCAATGGCTGAAAAATGTAAAAAAATTCGACTTTTTCAGCCGCTACGAGCTCAAATTTGACAGAGGCTTATTAAATTTTGACATTTCTCAATATTCTATTATATTGTCAATAATGAATATATTGAATGAAATAAAAATAGATATAAAAACAAAAATTGCGTGCATTGCACAATTAAATAATTTAGCTGCGGCATATTTGTTGGAGTCAGAAGAAAATCCTCAATCAAAATCCTGCACACAATAAAAAAAAAATATAACTTATCGTCTCAACAAATTTTCCCCATTTTTATTACAATAATAATTTTTTTTACATTATTCAAAATGACATCAATGGAATTCTAAACAATCTGCTATCATTTGTTTTAACGTATATCTGTTCCTTTTTCCGCCGGCTTCTTTTAAGGTCTTAAAAATAAGAAAAAAAGCAAGTGTCATACCAGCATTAGTGTGTGAAATAAATATAAAATTGTCAACTCTACTCGCTGTTCTTTTAATTATCAGCTAACCGAAACCTACAGATAAGCACTAACCGAACACTGAGAAAAAGCTTTTTGCTTACCGCTGAATAAAGTTCTGGTTAGTGCTTAACCGCACATTAAGAAAACGGCCCTTAAGGGGGAATAAAGGTTACAAATTTAAAAAAAAAGTTTTTTCGGGAATTTTTTTTCATAGAAGGAAAAAGATATCGTCTTCAAATCTTGCACATATATTTATTAACATTTAAAGAATACAAAAAATTTTTTTCAGAATTTTTGAAGTGGTTTTTGACGTTATTTAATTTTTTTTTTAAATGCCAAAAAATTGATGGTATGCAGGATATCAACAGTCTGGAACATCTGAGCGAAAAAAAACAAAAAACCAAATTAATCCTTGTTTAAGTGGCTATCGCTTGAACTAGGATAATTTTTATCCACCGAAAATAAACAAAATGGTGGCCGATTTTTTAACCTCGAAAATCGATTTTTTCAAATGGCCGCCATTTTGTTTTTTTTTGCGGAAAAATTATCCTAGTTCAGGTGATATCCACTTAAATAAGGATTAATTTGGTTTTTTTTATTTTTTCCTCAGATGTTCCAGACTGGTGATATCCTGCACACCATCAATTTTTTGGCTTTTTTTTTTAAAATCAAATAACGTCAAAATCAAATAATGCCAAAAAATGTCAAGTCAGCTGTTTTTCAAATACACAAATACCATGATTGAATAAATAAGGTTGTCTCGTGGCTGATTGTACTCTCTTCTCAGTACCCATAATTGTCAAAATCAATGAAAAGATACAACAACAACTTCATCGGCTTTGCATGTTAATAATTTCCCCTATCAGATTTTGTATGAGCTGTCAACTTCGATTTGACATTTATGGGAACTCGCTCTCACCCATGCGACAACCTTATTTATTCAACTATGACAAATACTATGCAAAATTTACAATAGGGTTCCACCCATGATACAATTATAAGGTAGGCCCAATTCGGAGACAAAAAAAAAAACGAAAAAGCAAAGCAAAGCAAAGAAAATCAAAACATTGGCGTAGGTATAATGTCATTTTTAACAACTGACGTTTATTCGTTCAGCGTTAGGGATGTATAATTTACTATTAACAGTATGAATCTGGGTATTGGGTATTGAGTACCCAGATTTTTTGTGGAATAATACACGAAAAGTAAGCAAAAACCTTAAAAATTTAACAAAATGAGTTATGTTTTAAGATATAATAAAAAATGAATTGTATTTTAGCTTTCAACGAAGCAAATAAAAGTGAACGTTTTATATAATTTTTATTCGAGTTCTTAGTTCGATTGTTCAGTAACCAATTTATTTGCATCGCTTTGTATTGTATTTTGACATTATACCTACGCCTTTGTTATTGTTTTGTTGTTGATTTGTAGTCATAGAGAGTGTGTTTTTCCTGGGCCTACCTTATAATTGTATCATGGGTTCCACGATTGTAAATTTAGTATTTATAGTATTTGGAAAATGTTCATGTTTTGTTTTTGTAAAACTGTCAAATTTACTACAAATATCAAAAATACAGAATACAAGACCATAAACTCCACATCGTGAATACCGCTATTGAGACGTCGTCGTCAATGTGTTTAGTGAATTATTCTGTTATGTTAATTTAAAAAAGGCTTATGCACATCGCTATGTTAAGTCACTACAAGCAGGACGGAAACAAACATACAATAAGTTTAGGAATCATTAATATTACTGGCTACACTACATGAGTTTGACAAGGACAATAATACAATCATAGAGAATTCTCACAACAAGCAATTCAACACAGCTTCAAGCGAACGAAAAAAAAAGGAAGAAGAAAATTTTGACTGCTTTCTTTTGATGTTTTTGGCGTTTTTTCTGGTGGTTTTTGTGTGCGTTTACAAGCTGAACCAAAGTTAAACCGATGGCAAGAAGAGAAAATAAAATAATTTCATAAATTTCAAGAACGTTTTGCATTCTTGTGGAAAATGTGAAAATCATTGCATATTCAGAGCAGCAAATCCACGCGTTAAGAATAAAAAAAATGAAAGTTTATCTACAGTCAAACAAAAAACATCGATAGTGCGATTTTAATTCTTGCAGTAATCAAATTTTTGCTGTGAATTACAAAAATAAAAAAAATAAAAAAAATAAAAAAAATAAAAAAAATAAAAAACAGCGAATATCGAATTGCAGAATATTATTCAGCGACGACTTAAAAGATAAAAATATTTAGAAAAACATTTTCTTTTGACTTTAATTACTGTTTTTCGGAAAACTCTGGATTTTTTTGTACGACGCAGTGAGCAGCGATTTTTCTTCTTCGTTGACAAGCAGCTCTAGTTTTTATTGGCTCTTAAAGTGCAAAAGAAAAGATTTCTCAACAATAAAAACCTCGACGACCCCTGCTACAACTGCAACCCAACAACAGCCAGAACATGGGTGAGTTCTTAGAATTGCACAACTACCTAGGAAAAAATATGTGTAAATATTTAATTTTTCTCTTGTATCGATTGTAATGAATTACTTTTCTTTGGTGCCTTGATTACGCTGTGTGACCTGAAAATATTTCTGCTCTATTGCAAAAGTTTATCTTAACACGGATGGAGCAAGGGAGATAGTTGGGTTGGGTTACCTTGGAGGAATTATGAAGTCATCTTATGTTTACATTCTTGGCAGATATTTACGTTGTTGCGGAAAATGCATTCTTTCCTTAAAGCAAAACGAGACAATTTAAGGATATCACCTATTGCATCATTGTGACTTTGCATCAATAACATATTAAAGCTTTTGTAGGCTTGAGTTGCACAGTTATATTGTTCGAAATAAACAGGCGCTGTTTTATCATTTCTTTAAAATATTTTCGAAAACATTCTGATGTACTGCAGTTATTTCGCAAAATAATCACAAATATCTGCGTATTCATAAAATTTGTTTCTATAAAATCAAATTAATTAAAAAAAAAAAAAAGTATAGTCGATTTATATGTAGCTAACAACAAAGTTTTGGAGAGATTCCAAAATTCTGACAAAAAAGAAACAAACATGAAAATTTTTGTCTTCGATGGTCTAAAATAAATTTGTCAAGTAAACAATATTTTTCTAAAGCTCAAATGTGCTAATGTCCATATAGCAATTATAATTATTTTGGGATAATAAATTAAGACAAATTAATTGCGAAAGCATTTGCCATATTCATAACTTAAAGGGGCTACGACTGCAAATTCGGACATACATTCAAGGATTTTTCTTTGACTTGATTCAATGATCACATTTCTTGAATTAGTGCATCTAACCGTTATACTGTGCGACGATTTCAATATCATTTTATATTTTCCAATTTATAAATCCAATTTTTACAGAGGGCATTAAGGGGTGTTATTTTTGTTTAGCGTTGAAGCAAGGTATTCAGCTGTTACACCTATCCCGACAATATTGCCTTGGTTCTAAATTCGATGTGAATCTGTTGCTTGGATTGATTACAAGTGAAATATCGTTTGGATGTTCTAAGCACTTCGAACGGCTGCAGAAACATGGGAATTTGCATTTGAAGCATTTGTTATTCTTTTATCTCTGTGTATTAAAGAAACTGAACAATCTTCTCTCTAAACGTCCTTATCATCAATTGAAGCATAGCCGCGAATAACGTTGTAAGTGACAAAATTGAAATTGTTCACAATTTGTAAAAAACGTTTAAAAGGTAGCAGGCAATTTCTAGAAATTTTTATTTTTTTGTTAATGTGTTATGAAAATACTTAGGTTAAAAAAAAATTCTTTAGTTAAAATAATTGTTTAATAAATAATTTATTATCTTGTTTCAAATGGAAAAACGTTTCATATGCAAAAAGTTTTATCAATCATAAAACTCATTGGTTGATAAAACGTTATTGTACGTTGCACAACAAAGAGTACGATGGTATATAAAACATTCGAACAAAGAAAACATTTCCATTTAAGAAAACTTATGATTGGTTCATGTTATTTAAATAAAGGGTACATTCTAGAATTAAAAAAAGAAATAAACAGACATGCACAACGAAATCAATTTTTGACGTAGGATACGTCATTCTCGGAGGTAAGTAGGGCGGTTGATAGTAATCAGGCGTCGGTTTTTATGTCACAATTTGAGCCTTTGGTATGCCTAAAGTACTGATCCTACAATGTTGAAGTAAGCACTTGTTGGTCTGCTTGATCCTCACTGGGAGAAAAATTCATATTTGAACTCTCTAACTTATATAAATTTTACACAATTACATGAAATATAAAGCCAACATTTGATGCTTTTGTTTGCTGTGCGCATGGTTTAAGTTTGCTACCTATTTATCGACGGTTTCCGGTTTTTTCAACGGTGAAGTCAGCGCCATCTAGCGTAGCGAAGATAATTAGCGAAGGGTTATAATTAAAAAAAGAGCATACTTTTGGGGGTTGTTTTTCTAAACGGCTGTTGTTTTTAACAGAAAAATTAATTTTGAGGGGCATGCTTTTTTAGCAGAATCGAGCACTACCGATTTCCGTTTAGAAAAAGCGTCAGCGGAGGCGCGGCTGCGGCATGGATTTATAATTGTTATTTAATTTTGAGAGAGGAGGGTTTCATTTTGGCGGGGGCGGGGCTGGTCTGCGGCATGGTTTTATAATTGTTATTTTAAATGCAAGCTAAAAGTTTTAAGCCATTGAATGCGAAATCTACCACATAAAACCACCCAACAAACAAGTTGAAAAAATTGTACCAACTTTTTCAATGTTTTAGTATCTATAAGAAGTGTATAACTCGATTGTTTCTAATTTAAGTATTATATAATTTTACGTCTTGTGTTAGTCGAAATTGCTGTACCTTTTTTTCAAGTTTAAAATTACGGTTTTAGGGCAATAAAAAAACATTATTTAATAAGATACAAGAATACAAATATCACGGCAACTTCAATCGATTAACTCGTTCTTCAGATATCTGGAATACTGCCTCGATATAAGAGATAGTTTTTGAAGATTTTTCTATATTAAGTGCACATTTTTAAAAAAGTTTATATGTACATTATTGTCAATGAATTTTTCAACAAATAATCTTGTTGATGTAACATTAACCTCTGATTGATTCCTTATAAAATTCTAAAGTTGCATAAATATTAAAGAAAGTAAAAAACAGCAAAAATTCATAAATTAAACTAATGCTGTATAACAACAAAATCAGTACTTTCCAAACTAATGGGTTGAGCTGAACATTCAGCACAATAAGCGGGCGACGACGACGCCTACTCATATCACGCGCCAGTCATTGGCAAGCTTAAGACAAAAAAGCCGGTACAAACACTTGGCTACATAGCAGGAATAACAACTTGTGCCTTTTTTGTTGTTGGAGCACAAGTATTTAATATGCAAAAAGTAAAACTTATGCAAAGTAATGAGAAAACTAGAAATGAAAAAAAGGAAATATAGAAATAGAAATAAAACTAAAAGCAATGTGTAAAAGCAAAGCATAACTCAAGCAAGAAGTGAGTGTGTCATTGATAAATAATAAGGCAGGCTGTCGAAGCAGCTCATATAAAGAAAGAGACTGAATTAGGTAACCAGCTCAACTCAGTGACTTACAACTTCATAGCTAAAATATTTAACATAAACTAAAATTTTCCAAATGTTTAAGCATTTTTTAAAAATTTATTTTTACAAAGACATTACAAACTAATGCAACATTGAAAACCAAACACAAAGGAACACAAACTACGACGCAAGACGATGTCGCCAAAGGTCCAAGCATCCAGTTATGATATAAAAATATGATGATGCTTATTGTGCTTTGTTATTCCACTTCATCTCTGCATTTTGTAATTGCTTAATATAACAATTATGATGATGCTCACTATGAGCAGCAAAACAAAAGAATCGCAAACGTCAACAATTACAACAGGTTCAAGAACCTTATGATCCATTGTAACTGAACCAATCGACCAGCCAAATAGACATACACCGAATGTTTATATTTAAACACTCGCTGACAAGTGCGTAGCTGCTTACATTCGCACGTTGGATACACTATGCTACGCTCTGTATTTCTCGAGTCGCACATTGCAGATGTTTTGCTTGAATCCACAAATAATTCGTTGGCTTACTTTTTGGCAATGCTCTTAAGTTTAATATTATTATTTTCTTTTCTTTCATTTTTCCAACATTTCATGCAGTTGGGACTGGGTGGAATAATTTGTCTTAAATAAACTTTGACTTGACTTGAATTTTTTTTTACTTTCTCTGTCATACACCAATATCACAAAATAACTCTTAATGACTTAAGCAAGCCATGTGTTTTATTTCAAGTAAAACTGAGTGGAAATCCTCTTCAAAGCTTTTCTTGCATATACTACTATATCGGACGTCTTCTAACGCCCAAAAATTTCAAGCGATAAGAGTCTACCACCAAGCATTGATCATCGAACTAATTACATTTGATTTGTAAATAAAACAAAATCAATCCAAAATAGCCGCAAAATGTTCGAAAAACTAAAATAATTCAGCGTTTGACAAACATGAGGAGGCAAAGCTTAAAATAACTGCAACAAAAAAGCAAAAACTATTAAAACAAAATACTTTGGCCAAAAACAAAATGAGAGACTAATAAAATTTGAATTATTTTGAGAGATGCTCTTCTTTTTTAAAAAGAGAAATGAGAAATATTCGATTTAACTTAAAACTAAACAACTACTCCTCGCTGGCTGTTTGAATGACTTGAGGTTGGTAAGTGTCGCGTTGAATCGCTTAGAAATCGGACGTCTACGGTCCAAGTTGACGGCAATAGGCAACGTGTGTGAGTGTAGCGTGCGCCGTTTAATGTTTAATATTTAAGTGCCCAACAGACTGGCAAGTTTTTGACATAATTTTACAGAATTTTGACGTACTCTGTATGCATTTCTGTAAAGTAAGTGAAAAAAAAAAATACTAAAATTTACAAAATTTTATGCACCTACAATTTTGCGATGCGGAAGTGAAAATTTTTTCTATTTCGTAATCGTACACAGACGAATGTGTGAACACTAAAAAGCTCTTATATACTTTGTTAAATAGATAAAATTGAAATTAACCGAAGTTTTAAAAAATGCTAATATAATAAATGTGCCGACAATGATTTGAAACAAGCCAAAAATAAGTGTGGATAAAAATAATTTAAAAATAGCTCAAGAAAATTGCTTGTGCTCTAAATTTCAGTTGATTTTGTCGGCAAAAATAAAAAAATAAAAAAAAATATTTATAAAATATACACAAAATTAAGAATATTTTTTCTCTTGTATATATTATGTCTGTGTGAATCATAATTTGGTGTTTAAAATCATTTGATATTTTGCTTTATTATTTATTTGAATCTCTTATTTGTGTAGTAATAGAAGAAGTTCCGCCCAAAAAAGGATTTCATCATAGTCACATGATAGTAAATTGCGTGCGTACGTACAATACTTGCACATCCTGTTGATGTTAAAGAAATTTTGTAGCCTTCGTTGAAGTTGTTTTAAACACAATTATTCGAAAAGAAAAACACGAAAATTCATTTAAAAATAGAAATAAAATTTGCTTAAAAACGATTTTCGTCTCTCTTTTTCTGGTGGCAACCGATACAACGCATTATTGCGTTGATTGTACGTTGAATGCTTCATTAAAGTTTGACGTAAACATTAAGGGTTTTTAGATTAAAACACACCATTTACTTGTAAACATCTTACTTCTAGCTCTCGTAACATAAATATTTTTTCTCATTCATTATTTTGGTTCTTCAATGAATTTGTATTCAAAACAATCTTAAGCAAAGAAGTATAATCAACTCATGCTACTTTTTTTTTATTAAAATTTGCTCTTTGCTCGTAAAACATTAGTAGTCGTTCCAAGCGTAAGTTTGACGAAACGGTTGTTGAAAACGAACTTTGAAGTCATGTTCATCCGATCTGAAATCTTAAAAACCAAAAATGTTACGAAATATAATGTTAAGTTTAGCCTTAACTTTAAGTTATTGTTGTAAACATTTGCTGAAATGTTTTTCCACCCTGCTTACAAAAGCCTATCCACTGTTTACCGATTTTCTTTTTATGTTTATTTCATTAGTTTTCCGTTTGTTTCATTAGTTTTCTTCTACAGCATGTAATTTTATTTTTGTTGTTGTTCAATGCACAACTTGTTCAATGCGTTTTTAGGCTATCTTCTCTCACCCGTTCACCTCTACACCCACTCATTTCACTAAGTAATGCATGCTTTGTCCTTTGCGCTCTTTTTTCAGTTGTTGCCTCAATGTACACCTACCCACAACCCATACTTCTCCACCCTTCGTTGCCTTGGCCTACAATTTCCTTCGTCGTTAACGCTTTCGAATGTTTTAACTTTGTGTTGTTTTCAACAATTATATATGTTGGTATTTTGTGTTTGCGTTTTAAAATTAAAGTCTATTTTCCTCAGTTTAGTTTTATGTTCAAAAAGAGAGCTTGAAAGAGAGAAATTTTTTATAATTTGACTCTCAATGTTTTTCTATGCTTATTTTTAGACTGAAAACATTTTCTTCATTGATTTATTGAAAGAATTGCATTCATGTGTGAAGGATTTTGCCATTTTTTTTTTTAAGATGTGAAATTTTTGCAATATAGAGAGTGACTAGAGAGTAGAAGAACCTAAGAATAGAACAAACGTAAGCGCCATTATATTTAAAATTCACTTTTTAATTGCAAACGATGGTACTATTAACCATCAACAGTTAAATCATCTTACTAACCGTTATAAAGTAAGATCTGTTGCAAAAATATCTAATACCTACCTATGCGTACAAATCTAAAAAAATTTCTTCTGTTAAATTCGCTTGAGCTTCTATTCGGGTTGTAAGGCTCAATATTTCTGCTGAAAGTTAATTTTATAATGTTTATGAAAATTTCCTTATTTGTACCAGAAAAACTCTTCTCGTATTTACTTGAGTGGATTTTATTCGGACCTTGTTTTCAAATGAAATTTTCTTCGGCCGCATTCTCAACTCGATTTAAGCACAAAGTGGCAAACACGATTGATCTCAAACAGTGTGGGTCTTAAATTTTATTGGAACTGACTCAACGAAATGTCACGATTTATATGTTTTCAAATCATTTATAGATTTTTCATTTAATAATAGCTGACATGTTAATTATATGTGACTTCAAACTGCATCTTCTCCTTGCAGTCTTCTTGTTGTTTTCTTAGCTATAGTGAAAATGAAGAAATATATATCGTGGACACATCCTTATCTCTAACCTTTCCTTTGTTTCCAAACTTGTCTCATCCTTATCCATATTTTTATATTTGTCCTAATAACTGTCCCACTTCTTGCCAAAACTCTTATTTTATTCCATGTCCAAATTCCTGACCTTATCCTTCTTCGAATCCCTTACCTAATCCTTGATTTACTTCTTTTTACAATCTTTGTCCTATATCCTTGTGCTATTTTTATGATCTATCTTGTCCAAAATATTGTTATAGGTGTATTTAAATCTTTATTCTAATTCTTGTCGCAATACTTGTCAAACCTTTTCATAATCCTTGACTCAATTTTTGTCCTAATCCTTACCGAATTCCTAATCTTCTCTTTTCCAAGCTCTAATCTTTGTAAAAATCTCTGTCCTACTCCTGATCTTATTGCTGTTCCTAATCTTTGTCCAAATGCTCATATTTTTTTTTAATTCCTGACAATACTTATACTTATACTTGTAAAAAAAAAAAAAAATAAATAAATAACTGGCCATTTCAGCCCTTGAAAGGACTTTGACCTAGCTTCTTATGATCAATTGTGTTGTGCGTGTTATTAAGTTTGTACACAATTGACCGAGAAATGGACCTACAGGCTTAACGCCGACTCCGAACGGCGATGAACGGAATGTTCTTATTCTCAAGAAGCTTTACATGGCATTTTTATTACTCTCTGAGGTTTGCCATTGTCTGCAGAGAGGTGGCGGCCGTACAGAAAAATTATTTTATTCAAATAATTTTCTGTCGCTGCTGGGGTTCGAACCTGGGTCTCCAAGGTTCTCTGACATAGCGGCCACGCACTTTAACCAACTACGCCACGGACGCCACATACTTATACTTGTACTTATTTGATTTTGAATATAATTTTATTTTTATTTTTACTTTTTCTATTGCATTTGGTACATTTAGGTTACTTTAAGGTGTTAGCTGGGAGACCTCATGACGCCATTATTTTTTTTTATTTTATCGTGTGACTGGAAAATTCAACTTTGACAAAAAAAAATTACAGATTTTGACGTGACGAAGTTACGTTATACTGCTCTAGTTTCCAAAAAAGTTGAAAAATGGATTTTTTAAAAATTCATCTGCGTTTCATTGAATTGTTACTCGCTGGGTATAAGAACTATGATTACAAAAATAGTATGACCGTAAAGGTTAATTCTTTGGCTATATTAAAAAAACAAAAAAAAAAATTTAATACGGCATAGGGACGTAGTGGGAGCTGAGTAAGCAACGCAACTGAAAATTTGTTACATGGAATTATTACTCGCTGAGTATTAGCGCTAGGATTAAAAATACGATACGCCAATAAAGGCCTACTAGAAGCCCTCACAACAAAATTAGACAAAAAATTTCTGACATCATGGGGACGCTGAGAGAGCCGCTCAAAGATCGATAACGCATCATTCATGCAGCGGCGTTGCATTGAATTTTTACTCAATGAGTATATAACCTACGATAAAAGTTTAAAAAGGAAAATAAAGTTTTTATACATGGCTTTACGACAAAAATAAAAAAAAAATTCCAGCGTCGTCAGGTCGTGACTATAGCAGCTTATGTAACAGAAATGTAATATCGTTGCATGGAATTATTACTCACTCAGGAGGAGTGCTACAGTAAATTTTGTTTTACGAAAGCAGGGATGTGTTATTACGCTTCACAACTTAATTACAAAACAAATTTTGTTGTCATGATTTCAGGGATGCAATCACATAATGCAGTAAAAATGCTACAGCCATGAAAAAACGTTGCATGGATTTTTAACTCTGTAACTACTGGTGCAACGGTAAATTTAAAGGAACGAAAACAAAGGTGAGGTCTGCGGGCATATGACAAAAATAAAAAAAAAATTTGACGGCGTGTCAAAAACCCCCAGGGAACCGCCTAATGTGACGCATATGCATCATTTTTGCTGGATTAATTGAAATTAGAGCACAACCAATGGGGAAGCAAAATAAAAACTATAAGAAAAGCACCAACACCAACTCCAAATCCAACAACAACTCCAACACCAACACCAACACCAACACCAACACCAACACCAACACCAACACCAACACCAACACCAACACCAACACCAACACCAACACCAACACCAACACCAACACCAACACCAACGCCAACACCAACACCAACACCAACACCAACACCAACAACAACACCAACACCAACACCAACACCAACACCAACACCAACACCAACACCAACACCAACACCAACACCAAAACCAACACCAACACCAACACCAACACCAACACCAACACCAACACCAACACCAACACCAACACCAACACCAACACCAACACCAACACCAAAACCAACACCAACACCAACACAAACACAAACACCAACACCAACACCAACACCAAAACCAACACCAACACCAACACCAACACCAACGCCAACACCAACATCAGCACCAATACCAACACCAACACCAACACCAATACCAACACCAACACCAATACCAACACCAACACCAACATTAACACCAACACCAACATTAAGACCAACACCAACACCAACACTAACACCAACACCAACATCAACACCAATACCAACACCAACACCAACACCAACATTAACACCAACACCAACACCAACACCAACACCAACGCCAACACCAACACCAACACCAACACCAACACCAACACCAACACCAACACCAAAACCAACACCAACACCAACACCAAAACCAACACCAACACCAACAGCAACACCAACACAAACACCAACACCAACACCAACACCAACACCAACGCCAACACCAACACCAGCACCAATACCAACACCAACACCAACACCAATACCAACACCAACACCAATACCAACACCAACACCAACACCAACATTAACACCAACACCAACATTAAGACCAACACCAACACCAACACTAACACCAACACCAACATCAACACCAATACCAACACCAACACCAACATTAACACCAACACCAACACCAACATTAACACCAACACCAACACCAACACCAACACCAAGACCAACACCAACACCAACACCAACAGCAACACCAACACCAACACAAACACCAACACCAACACCAACACCAACGCCAACACCAACACCAGCACCAATACCAACACCAACACCAACACCAACACCAACACCAACACCAACACACACACCAACACCAACACCAACATCAACATCAACATCAACATCAACATCAGCATCAACATCAACATCAACATCAACATCAACATCAACATCAAAATCAACATCAACATCCACATCAACATCAACATCAACATCAACATCAACATCAACATCAACATCAACATCAACACCAACATCAACATCAGCATCAACATCAACATCAACATTAACAACAACAGCAAGAAACTTCGTCACGTCAAAACCTACGGGTGTGTCCACGGCACAGCCAACTCTTTTTTTTGAAATTTACCATAGCACCAATAGTCACGGAGTTATAATTCCATGCAACGTTTTATCATTGTTGTTGCATTTCTACTGGATTAAGTGGTTGTCTCCATTTTCGTTCTGGGAGCAAAGAATAATCTTTTGCTGTCGTAAAATAAAATGCTTGGTAACACTTCTACTCAGCGAGTAATAATTCCATGCAACAATATTGCATTTTTGTTGCATAATTTGCTACCTCCGCTACCTGACGACGCACAGTGGTTTCAAAGTGGAATTAAATAATTTTTGTCATGTTGTAATTTTTGTTCGTTTTTTTTTAATTTAAGTTTAGAAATATTTCAATAGCATATTTAAAAAAAAATCTAAGATAGGTCTTCTCAATTTTTGTGGACGAGCAGTGAATGTCCGCAAAATTTTTCCTCTCAAAAACAGCCATGATTTTAAGCCGGATTCCGGTAGGAACTGCTCCGACATAATTGCTTGTATTCACTTAAATCTTTTTATATACAATATTGTGATGTATCTAAAATACATGTTTTTAATGACATACATTTTTTTTTATTAATTAAGACCATGTTTTTTTTCCAGATTCCAAAGTTTGGTGAACCAGAACTAAGTTATCGACACTTATCGACGGTTTCTAGTTTCTAACTATAAAAATCTTAAACTGTAGGCTTTTAGTAAGCATTTAAAAAAAAAATTGGCTGCTACTAGCTGCTAACCTGGGTTTAACGATCAAAAGAGTGAATGCATATTTATACCCATGCGTACTGCACACATTGTCTTAAAGATTATGTAATATTTTTATTATAAAGGAAATTCCTAAATGTTATATAATAAGAAAAAAAAATGTATTTCTTTAATTAAAAAAATTAAAAAAAAAATTGTGTACTCGTCAGGTATTGAACCAGGTATTTTAACATGTGCTCTAATAGGGCTAATTGCAACTTATAAACAAAATTTAATCGATCTACGACGAGTCGTTCCTGAGTTTTAGATGCTATGCTAATTTTGTGTGGGAGGTGGGCGTGGCAATTTATTTTTAAATATACAAATATATTTTATATTCTTTCAAAGTTTTAATATAGCTTCAATAAAAAGAAAAATATCGTTTTTAATTTTTGTGTTATATGGGAGGTAGGCGTGTTTGTAGGCGGATTTGCAAAATTTTTTGTAAGTGCTCTTATATAGTTCATTTCAACTTATGTATATACCAAATTTTGTTGGTATACGACTACTCCATCTTAATGCTATGCAAATATCGTATAAAAAGTATGGGAGGTGGGCGTGGCAATTTTTTTTTAATCTTCATATATATTTCAGATCCTTGAGTGAGTTGTTTTGATATAACTTCAATACGAAAAAAATAGCTTTAAAATTTTGTGTTATATGAGAGGTAGGCGTGTTTGTGGGTGGATTTCAAAAATTTCTAATAGAGGTAACAACTTCGAATAGAGGTAATTCTAACTTATGTACCAAATTTTATTGCCCTACGACGACTCCTTCTATTTTTCCAAACTTTGTATGGGATTAAACCACTGTGCGACGTCATCATTTTTATTTTTGTCGTAAGCCAAGTATAAATCCGTCATTTCTGTTAACATTAACCATGCCGTATATACTCACCGAGTAACAATCACATGCAACATCGTTGCATGATTTTTACACCTTCGATCTTGTAGCGGCCTCATTTTTTCAATTTTTGTTATGAAGGCTATGAACTAGCTCTTTACTGGCGTATAATAATTTTTACCGTAGCACCTATACATATCCCGTTATAAATTCATGTAACAAATATGAAGTTTCGTTACTTATGCAGCTTCCCCTGAGTCTTGATGGCATCTTTAATTTTTTTTTATATTTTTATCATAAAGTCAAAAATTAACCTTTTCAACAAATGTTTTTTCAACTTTTTTGGGAACCTGCGCGATAAAACGTAATGTTGTCACGTCAAAATAGAAACAAATTATTAATGAAAATGCAAATGTTACACGAAAAGAAAAACAAATCAAAACTGATTATTAAATAAAGAAAATCTTAAACCTACGCCCACATTGCGTGGAAGAACTGTACATGGTGTTGCCACTTAGTGGCAACTAAGAAAGAAAGTACGTCAGAGAGGTAATAAAATTATTGCTGAAATATGTACGACTCCCATGTTTACGAATATGTACGACTCACATGTTTATATGTAAATGTAAGACGCAATCTCAATCGTACTGGCTGGGAGTTGAAACAGGGAACAGGGAAACGAACAACGTTTCTTGGTTGTCCACAGCGTGTCTGTTTGACTTACTTTACTGCTAGCCGTTGTTGCACATTTTTTGGCATTGTGCCAGGCGGTGTTTTATAAAATGCCACCAAAAACAAAATAATTGGAGCTGGGCTGTTATGCGACCGACCAAATCAGGCAAAAACTGGACGGCGGGCGGGGTTTGTCATATGAAAAATAAAGAACAAAAATGTTTTTTCCTATCCAATTTGCTTCTCATCGGGTAGTAATTTTTTTTTTTTTTATTTTTCTTCAGCGTAACTCATAAACATTTTGACTTTTCTGTTCAATCGGGCAATCAGACCGAATGTTCCATGGAATGTTTTCATTATGTTGTTTTTGTTGTTGTTTTCTTTCCTATAAACACACCATTTTGGGCAAGATTTTGTAGAAAAAGCAAAGTGCGTCTGTTATATATGAACGATTCGACGAATGGATGGAAGGACGGACGAATGTGCGACGGACTATTTCAGATGTATTTATTGGTATCATCTTGTCGGTTGTTGTGTTACTGGGTGCTAGCACAGGAATGACTAATATGCGTTGGTATTCATTTTCAATCGTATATAATTAAAAATGGAATTTATTTTAAAGTTACGTCTTTATGTTGACCCATAATTTTAATTTTCGTCGCCATTGCAAGGCGATTTTTTAATTTCTGGAAAATTAAAAAACAAAAATATTGCGTATACTCATGTTTTATAATTTTATTCTGTTGATTTTAGTATTTGTTCGTTTTGTAATTTAAGCCGAGCCGTTTTCTTTGAAACAATATACAAAATAATTTAATTCGTTCTTTTCCTTTGTCAAGTTATCCCCCAACCGAAAAGTTATTTAATGAATTCTTAAACAATTTTTGAGATTCTAGTCTTGAATAATGGTAGTTGTTAATCTTTGTCCTTTCTGTTAATCCTTGTCTGCTTAATGATTATCATATTCTAAAACGTAACCCACAAAATGACAGCTTTTGCGTCAGAGCTCTATAAAATCAATGTATTTTAGATTTGGAAGATTGCCCACTTTATTTATCAATAATTGTTCACAGATGACAAGTTCTTGGGATTAATTTAGCAAATTTAATTGCTTAACATAAACGCTTTAATTTAAAAATGTTCTGTTTTTTTTTATTTTTAAAAAAGTATTTTTCTGTGAATATTCAAAAAAGTTTCAAATAAAAAACTAAGCACTTAAAAGTAGTTTCGTTCTCCCCCTTTTACTTGCATTTATTTTCTTTTTCGATTAATAGTGTCTAATTATTGCATTGCTCCTGATTCTAAATCAATTTTTTCCGGAGCAAATATCTTAATATCTCGCTTTTTGTCGAGACATATCACTTGCCGTTTATTCGGAAGCGCTGCACACGGTGTCTATAGGACGTATTCTGAAGCTCTGAACAAGACCCCTATGTGAATTTACCATAGTTCCTCTTTTTAACCGACTTCAAAAAGGAGGAGGTTCTCAAGTTCGTTGGTTTGTCCGCTTTTTTTTTTTTTTTTTTTTTTTTTGTTTTTTTTTTTTTTTTTAAATGTATGTACAGTTCCGTGCACACAATTAAGAACGATTGCTTTGTTTCTTTTTCTATTAACTTTTTGTATAATACAAGTAAAAAATTCAAGCAAATCCTTACCCATTCGAATGTTGAAGAATCTCTTATTATATGCTTTGTAAAATCTTTATCGGTAGCTTACCTGTTAAAAAGTAGGGCATCTTTTTACGATATCAGAAAGGAATTAAACGTGCACATAATTAAGAACGATACACAAGAACTTGATTTTTTGTTATATAATATTTTATTTCAGTTTTATTTAGTTAATATTTGGTTGGATATCCATTGCTTTTAAGAACCGCTGCACATCGCCGAGGCATTGAGCCCACTAGATCTTTACATACTCGCTTGGGAATGCTTCTCCAGGCCTTTTGTACTTCAGCATAAAGTTGTGTGAAATTTGATATTCTTAGAGCACTAACTCTCTCTTTCACCACTTGCCAGAGGTTCTCAATCGGATTGAGATCCGGACTACACGATGACCAATCCAATACTGTTACCTTATTGTCTGTAAACCACTTCTTCGTTTGACCAGCAGTATGTTTTGGGTCATTATCTTGTTGTAGTATCCAACACACGGGTAAGTTTTCATCTGCATATGGTATCAAATTGTTCTGCAAGATGTCTGTGTATTGGAACTTGTCCATACGACTCTCAATTTTTGCTAGTGGACCAACGCCGCGCCATGACATACCGCCCCATACCATTATGTTACCTCCGCCGTGCTTAAGTGTTGGGAGTGTGTACCTTGGGCTTAACTCAGTTTGTACCGGGAGTCTAACATATGATCTGCTATCTGACCAGACTCAATTAATCTTCGTTTCATCAGAAAATAATACTTTTTTCCACTCTTGAACAGTCCAGTGCCCATATTTTTTAGCAAAATTAATTATTTTTTTACGATTTTGCTTGGACATTAAAGGGGTCTTCCTGCAAACACGTCCTAATAGACCAGCTTCTCTCAAACGACGTTTAGCTGTATCCATGGAAGGTCCAGACGCATTTTCACCAAAAACAGCTACTAAAATCTGTTTAGCTGATTTGTGCGGAAAGTTTTTTGACTCACGAACAATCAGTTTATCCTCCATTTTAGTCGTTCTGCGTTGTTTACGCTTTCGGGGCACATTCTTTGGAGTTTAAAATTTTTGAAAATTTCGAATACCATTAAAAACCATCGTTTTTGAACATTTTATAATATTGGCGATTTCACTATACGACTTTTTTTCACTAAACAGTTTTACAATCAACTCGCGAGTCACAGGGTCACATGACTTATTTTTTCCCATATTTTTTTTTTTATTTTTAACTTTTATTGAAATCAATTGAATGTTTACAATATTTTAATAGCCGTGCAGTACATTTGAATCAACTGAAATTACCTTATCAACTGAATATACTGATCGTTCTTAATTATGTGCACGCTTCAAACTAGCAACATGTTAGCAAAAAAATCTTCTGAGAATTTGTTTGTGCATTAGACCACAACAAAATAATAAAACTTCGTCTCTTGAGTACATTGTGGTAAGAGTAAGAGTTAGGTTTAGTTTAAATTAAATTGCAATTCAGGTCAAAAATGAATACGATGAAATCGTCCTTAATTATGTGCACGGCACTGTACATCGATAACTCCTACAGCTCTTGCCCGATTTCCGTAATTTTTTGTCAACAGATAGATACCATGAACGTGGAGGTCCTTTTTTTAAAAAGTGGGCGATATTCGACAAAGGGGCGTGTCAATATAAGAAAAACACTGTATTTCAGTTAATATTGACACTAGGGTACTGAAATTTACAATAAAAATACTGGGGTAGGCACAACTATTACAAATTACGGTCAATAAAGTGGGCGTTATTTGACAAAGGGGTGTGGTCATTTTAAAAAAACACTGTATCTCAAATAGTATTGACACTAGTGTGCTGAAGTTTAGTACAGGGGTAGACACAATTTTTAAAAATTACTGTAAAGAAAGTGGGCGTTATTCGACACAGGGGTGTGGCAATATTAGAAACACACTATATATCGAATAATATTGACACTAGGGTGCTGAAATTTCGTGCATGAGTAGGCATATTTATTACAAATTACAGTCAATAAAGTGGGCGTTATTTGACAAAGGGGTATGGCAATATTGGAAAAACACTGTATCTCGAATATTATTGACACTAGGGTACTGAAATTTAGTACATGGGTAGGTACAGTTACTACAAATTACAAATTAAAAAGGGGCGTGTCAAAATTATAAAAATACTAAATCTTAGTTAATATAGACACTAGCGTACTAATATTTGGTATGCAGGTAGGTGGGTAGGTAGAATCATTAAAAAAGTGAGCGGGATTGTACACAGGGTGTGGCACTTTAAGGAAAGTACTATATTACGGTTAATATTGATACTTGGAAACTGAAATTCGGCACAGGGCTAGGTAGAATCATTATAAGGTACGGTAAATAAAGTGGGCGGGTTTAGATAAAGGGCGTGGCACTAAAAATTTCAAAGAAGCAGAAATGAAAACTAGCCAACAAACTTTCAGGAATTAACAAAACAAATTTTTTAAGAACAAAGTCTCATGTTTGAAATTTTCCTCAAGAATAATATTACACAAAATATTTCATATTCTCTAAAAAGGAAGAAATAAAAACTTTTTAACAAAAAAAAAAAAACCGACCTCAAAATCACTACACAGTAAAAAATAATTTTAAATAACTTTTCCCATTCATTTCTTGGTCATATTTTAAAAGCTATTTATATGTATTATAATATTGGATATCCCACCCCATTCACCATTTTTTTTTTTTTTTTTTTTTTAGCATTTAGTCAAGGATTTCAGGTATACCTATTCCTATTCAGACAAGTCTGCCTTGGTTCGAAATGGGATGGTTTATTAGTGGGAAAGAAAGTGTAATCAAGTGAAACATGTGTAGGATGTTCTTAGCGTGGAGGATAGCAGTAAAAAGATATGAATTTGGATCTGAGGCAAGTGTTATGCCTTTACCTCTGTTAATTCAAGGTATAGGTTAATTTCATCCACAAACTTCTCTTTCACCAACTACAACTTCAAGTCGTAAATATTGATGAGTTTTTAATTTAAGTTGATTAGGAATGAGGAACGTAGTGCAGAAAGGTTAAAACGCAGAACTATGGCCTGGCCGGGTTTCGAACCCGAGACCGGGGTGACAGTCAAGCACGCTACTTACTCGACTACCGAGGCCGATGCTTAATAATAACAAAAGTATCGATGAATAGGTTCCTTTTAGTAATATGCTGAATTTTTTTTTTAAATCTATCTATTATAAATCCGTGGCGTCCGTGGCGTCCGTGGCGTAGTTGGTTAAAGTGCGTGGCCGCTATGTCAACGAACTTTGTAGGCCCAGGTTCGAACCCCAACAGCGACAGAAAATTATTTGAATTAAAATAATATTTCTGTACGGCCGCCACCTCTCTGCAGACAATGGCAAACCTCAGAGAGTAATCAAAATGCCATGTAAAGCTTCTTGAGAACGAGAACATTCCGTTCATCGCCGTTCGGAGTCGGCGTTAAGCATGTAGGTCCGGTTCTCGGTCAATTGTGTACAAACTTAATAACACGCACAACACAATTGATCATAAGAAGCTAGGTCAAAGTCCTTTCAAGGGCTGAAATGGCCAGTTATTTTTTTTTTATTTTTTTTTATCTATTATAAATAGAAATCTGTTTATTATCTATACTATTATATAAAAGGCGTCTCTCGAATTTTCATCGTTCAATCAAGGGGGTAAATGCTGAACCGATTTAAATAATTCTTTCACTATTCAATTGCTATAATAAGCGACCCTGCTACTGGGTACTACGTTTTTGGTAAATCTTTTTATTTAATTATTTAAGAATTCGTGCATTTTAATCCATGCTGCCATTGTATAAGCAGCACGAAATAACAGCAAACAATAGCTTAAGCTCTTTGTTGAGAGAGAGAGAGGTGAGATTCTACAACTCACCGCGCTGGTCTCTTGAGTGGACAGTTG
Source organism: Pherbina coryleti (assembly GCA_943735915.1). NCBI lineage: Eukaryota > Metazoa > Arthropoda > Insecta > Diptera > Sciomyzidae > Pherbina > Pherbina coryleti. The sequence goes on from OX030952.1 coordinate 133,144,069, forward strand.
CACTCAGTTAATTCCTGCTACAGTGTAGCCATAAGCCCAATATATCGTATTTATTTGCGTGCCACTCTGTTTATTTCAATATCTACTGAGTTAAATAATCCAATAAATATATTGAGATAAATTTTACAGCATCCTAATATATTAAAATGAATAGTGGTTTGTTCGGATGCTTAAAACTTGAAAACGACTGGACCAAATTAGATACTTCCTTCTGTGAATTTGTTCGTAATTGTTACGCAAAGGTTTTGGAAAAAGTGCACGGAACATTGGACAAGGAGGCGGGCACCTCCAATACAACCCAAATCTACGATAGCGAATAGCTTTGAAATTATAGGTCGCATAGCATCGGAATTCGGTGTTCTACCTCAATTTACAAGTGCCGTTCCACAGAAAAAATTTTATGGGTGTTGGACGTGGGGCGTGGCACTTTTTCAGCAGACCAAATTTTCGGTATATCTTTCAAGCTATAAGTCACACATCAATGAAACTTGGTAAGAGCGTACTATTTAGTCGCGTCCTTCGACTAGCAAAATTAAGCAAGTATTGGACAAGGGGGTGTGACACCGCCCATATAATTCAAAAATATGATATCGAATAGCTTTGGAAATACATGTCGCATAACAATAAACCTCAGAATGGAATTACTATTAGGTGATGTCCTTCTATGTTCTAGAAAACTGAGACGGACTTTGGAAAAGAGGATGTCGTTCCGCCCATACAAGCTAAATTTGTGATATAGAATATCTTTGGATATAAATGTTGCACAACAATGTTACTCAGAATGGAGTTGCAACTTGGTGATATCCTTCTACTGAACAACTGGGACAGACAGGTCTTTCCATGTATAGTGGTTTGCATGTACGTTGAGTGTTTTAACGTTATCTCTTTTGGGCCATCTTGAACACCAGAGGGCGCTGTAGTACAACATTTTTTGCAAAACCACTTTAAACTCCCAAAACGTTCATGCGATTAGAATGAAAATTGATATATAGTGGTTTTTGTGTACGTTGAGTGTTTTTCTACTATCTTTTTTGGCGCATCTTGAACACCAGAGGGCGCTGTAGTATAACTGTTTTAACAAAACCACCTCAAACTCCTGAACCGCTCATGCGATTAGAATGAAAATTGGTATATAGTGGTTTTCAGGTAGGGTGAGTTTTTTTTTATCTCCTTTGATCCACCTTGGACACCAGATGATGCTGTAGTATTACCGCCGTGTAAGACTGGCTAAATAGAATTTTTTGTAATTTTTGTAGGTAATATTTTTTTATTTTTATATATTATTCAAACTTGACTTATACATTGCGTTTCTTAATAAATGAAGTATATAACCAGAAAAGTTGGTAGCGCTATATAGAAAAATGGCTTTGCAACAGTCAAAAATGCATAAAAGTGGAAACATTTAGCCAGTTTTGCTCGCCACTGTAGTTGCTGGGTGCAGCAACGCGCGCCGGGAAAAAGCTAGTATGTTATAAATGATAACGAATTAATTTTTGGTTTAAAGTTTTCTAAATTCTTCACTCATTTTGCTCATTTTTAGCGTACTTCATCGAATATCCGGAATTTTTCGATATGGTCCATTTAGCTCAGGAGAACTCCACACAATGTGCTGTTTATGATAAAACTCCTGGTTCGGAACAAAAGAAGATCAACATTGTCGTAAGACCAGCCTACACAGTTGGCAAGGTTATCAGCGACATAACCACACAATTCAACTATAAATCCTTTGATTTACTGCTACAGCCTGTCACAAATACCGGTGATTTGGTAGGTCCTTGAAAGATGAAAAAAGAAAACAAAACAAAACAATTGATTATTAATTTATTTAAAAGGTATATTTAAATGATTGCCAAAACGGCCTGATCTATGCTGTTAAGGGATTTGAGCCACACAATAAGAATAACTTAATACTTCTGCCACCCGGTGTTTGGGATGGTAACACAAAAAAGCGTTATGATCTTTCACTCAACTCGCTAAATTGTACGCCATACGAGATCACAAGCAGTAATAATAACAATAGCACCAACAACAACAACAACAATAATATAAACAATAGCAACGCCTTATTTGAGTTTTTTTCCTCACCATCCTCTCCAATGACAACTGTTACAAATACCACAACAACTTCGATGGCAGACTCGCTACATCTTAGTCCTATAACAGATTCTGATTTGCTCTCGGATGATGATCTTCTACTGGGTGCTTCTGCCAGCCCAACCGAGACTGAACCCATGAATGGCAGCTCCCTGTTATTAGGTCAGTCGAGTCCAACCAGCAGTTCTTTAGATGTGAAATACGGTCCTATGACAGAGGAAACTTTCAAAGAAACTTCAGGTGCAGATCAACCGCTTCATTTACCGATCGATAAACTTTATAAAAATAAATTTGGCCCTATGAGAGAAGAAAGCTACAAAGATAGCACATCAAATGCAGCTGTTGATAGATTCAATTCATCTGCTAGTTGCATGAAAAAATATCCTATGGCTGCGGTCTCCACTTCTTCAAATGGTTACGTGGGTCTGGTGAATCAGGCAATGACTTGCTATTTAAACAGTTTACTCCAGGCGCTCTACATGACGCCCGAATTTCGCAATGCACTATATCGCTGGGAATATGATAACGATAGTGAGGAGAAAAATATTCCCTACCAGTTGCAAAAGCTTTTCCTTAATCTGCAGGTGAGTGTCTTAACAGCGTAACTTGTGCCTTGATTAATGTATTCAAAAACTCTGTCAATGATTTATGCTCTCCACAGACTTCTAAGAAATCTGCTGTAGAGACAACCGATTTAACGCGCAGCTTTGGTTGGGATTCAACCGAAGCATGGCATCAACACGATATTCAAGAACTTTGTCGTGTTATGTTCGATGCTCTCGAGCACAAATTTAAAAACACGAAGCAAGCTAACCTTATCTCTAATCTATATGAAGGCAAAATGATTGACTACGTCAAATGCCTAGAATGTGAGACAGAAAAAACACGTGCAGACACCTTCCTTGACATACCGCTCCCAGTCCGTCCATTCGGTAGTACTACTGCTTACGGCAGCATAGAAGAGGCTCTGCGTGCTTTTGTTCAACCAGAGACACTCGACGGAAACAATCAATATTTCTGCGAAAAATGCAACAAAAAATGCGATGCTCACAAAGGTTTAAAGTTCAAGAACTTCCCCTACGTGCTGACGCTGCATTTAAAACGTTTCGATTTTGACTACTCCACAATGCATCGCATTAAGTTGAATGACAAGTAAGCCGAACTTGAAATTTTTCTATGTTAACATATATGTAAACCTTAAATTGTGTCTATAGGGTAACTTTTCCACAAACGCTCAACCTAAACAGTTTTATCAATGCTACAGACACAGAGTCGCATACAAATCTAGAAGCACAGGCGACTTCCGGAGCATCCAGCTCAGCTGTTGCTGAGACGACCATCAACGGCTTTATTGTGAATGGCGTTGGTGTCAATGCCAATACAGATGACTGCAGCACCACAGATAGTGGCTCTGCAATGGAAGAGGATACCTGCAGCAGCGGTGTGCCCACCACGGCCTGCTCCAGTCAACATGAAAATGATATGCAGGATGAAGATGAGGGTATCGACATGAGCACCAGCACAAGCACAGATCACCGTACCGCGGCCTCGTCCGAAGTAGATCAGTGTCTGAAGAGTAGCGACACTACTTCCGGTAATTATTTGTATGAACTATTTGCAATTATGATACATTCGGGCAGCGCCTCGGGTGGTCACTACTACGCTTACATCAAGGAATTCGAGAACAATGAATGGTTTTGCTTCAATGACCAGACAGTTTCGCCGGTGAGTATGCAACAATTTGTACAAAATGGTATTTATCTCCAATTCTGTCACTTGCCTCTTTCTAGATAACACAAGAAGATATACAAAAGTCCTTTGGCGGCGGCTCCACGAAAGCGTATTACTCTAGTGTCTACAGCTCCAGTACGAATGCCTACATGTTGATGTATCGTCAGATGGATGCCAAACGCAACGAGCAAGCTATGCAGACTTCCAACTTCCCAGAACATATCACAAAACTTTTGCCGCGCCTTCACAACGAAGATGACGATGAAACACGTCGTCATCACAGCAGTAGTCGCTATAACTTTTCGGAGTTATCGCTACCGGATGTGAGCAAACAACGTGTCTACTTCTATAATCCGCAAATGAAGAAGTTGAAGGTTACGCGTGTCTATGCTTCACGTAGTTTTAATATAGATTTATTGCTACAATCGGCTTATCTGATGCTGAACGTAGAAGACTTTGCACCCATGTCGCGTTGTCGTCTTGTAGGCTACGATGCATCTTCAGAGGACATTTTGCAATCTTTTGAAAATGTAAGTGATCCTGCCTTGGAAGAAATACGTTCTACCTGCGACTATTCTCTTGACTTTCTGTTGGAATATCGTGCTGAGGGTCAAGAATTTGAGATTTATAAACCAGGCGGTGCAACCTGGTCTGTGTACATGGTTAATTTGAACACAATGGAGATGGATGGACCCTACTTGGTCTATTCCTCGGCGAACGAAAAGAACGATGAGTTGAAACATTCAATTGCCGTGCGTTTGCATGTGAATGAAAACGAGCTGTTATTAGCTACGTTGGCTAACAAAAAAGCTTTCGTCGCCTATGATCCAGCGCCTACAACAGAAGCGGAGGATCATCTACAGTCAGTCGCCAAAATGCAGTTTAGAACTTTGACATACTTCTATTTAAATGTGCCTAGTACTGATGCCGAGAGCTTACAGATATTAGGCATACCAAGTTTGGATTCGCAGACACCACCAGCTATAGAGGTATGTTGTTTTTACTCCAAAGTTTAGGAAAAAATTCGATTATCCCTTATTTTAGGTCAGTTCCGATGTGGTTGATGCGGTGTTAATGAACGGCGGTGTTGGATGCAACTCTACGGTTGGCGATTCCAGCACCACTCCAACCAATAGTTGCCTTAGCGCCGGTGATTACAACCGACGTGAATCTCCTTCACTGCCGGCTGTTGCTGGACACGAGTCCAACTCTGAAGACAGCAGCTTAAGTGACGGTGATCGCACACTTGTTGAGTCCATACAAAATCGCGGAGGTGGAGACAGTCAGCTGTCTAGTACAAGTCACTCGCCTCAGCTGTCCAGTCCTGAAGATGAGCCTACACCATCTTCTGCCGCTATGAGTCGCATTAATGACTTCTTTAACAGTTCAATGCCTTCTATTGGCAGCGAAGATGTGTCGGTGACGTCCTATGGTGGTTATCCTGGAAGAGCGCAGTTCTTTCACGCCATTAAAATCGAGCCTACCAAAAACGAAGCTAACGATGCAACAGCGAAAGTTAGCTCTACAGAAACCGATGGAGATGTGCTGCCAAAGAAACAAGAAACAACTTATAAACTCATTGTGGATTCACACATGAAGATGCAAACGTTTAAGCGGCATATTGAGCCGTTGATACACGTCCCTGCCACTTATTTTAAGATAACACATAAGCACGATGCGCCCGAACCCATCACAGCGACTCAAAGTCTTGCATTTCTGAGCGAGGGTGAAACGCTTATCATTCAACTAGGCAAAATTCTGCAAGAGAACGAGCACAAGGCAAAAATTTTCTACATGAAGTTATCGGAGCTGGATGATGATACGGGGAAGCTGCCGTGTGTCTGTGAATGGATCTGCAAAACGGGCATGACTGTTGGTGAAGCAAAGAAGGCGATTATTGCGCAATTGCATCGCATAGATTCAAAATATGAGACATTAACGTTGAACAACTGCAGAATGTGGACTAAAGGTGGTCGGAATCCTATAAATATTCTTTCAGATGAAGATACGCTTGGCAACGAAGTGCGTTTATCGGTTGCTTGTGAAGTAAGTATAATAGAAGTAGCTCATTTAGGCGATTCTTTATGCTTGATTTTTTAGTTCATAATGCAAGAGTGCGGAGAAGGTATCAAAACACAAACATCCGATGACAGTCTCACTCTCTTCGTAAGACGTTGGCATCCCGATACACTGCAGTTAGGAAAATTCGAAGAAATTATATTGGAGAGTAAGTTAAGATTGCTAAGTTATTGTTTTCATTATTAGAACACGTTTTTGTATTTTTTAGAGAATAGTGAAATAAGATTCACACTTGCGGAGCTTTCGAAAATACCAGAAGATCAAATTTCCTACAGCAAGGTGAGTTCAACTGACCCTATGAAGGTGACTTGTTTGATCGTAATTGTTTTGTTTTTACTACAGGTCAACAGTTCCTTTCCTTGCACAAATATTTCGTTACTAAACATCAACGGTTCAATGGGCTGGATCACCATGCCGGCAACGATCGACAAATACCCACTGACCAACTCTGTGAACGGCAATATTTATTACTACAAGTAAGTAGTCATAAAATATAGGTTTTCTAAGGCATGCTAATTTTTTCTTGTCGTTTGTTACAGAGATCTAACTGTCACACCCAAAGAATTGACCATGGAAGAGCGGCGCGAGCTCAATGCTAAAGAAAAGGCTCGCCTAGATCGCTTAGGCTGTAGTTCTACCTCGCTCTACTCACCGCGACGTGAACGTGCATTGAAGATACACTTGGACTCTTCACCGCAAGCGACCACAACATCATTGAAACCGGCACCTATTGTTGCGACGAACGGTAAAGCTGGATTAACGAATGATTAAACGAATACATGGCAGCGCGTATAAATTCGCTCTATGTTCTTATCTATCCAAATCTTCCACTTCGGTCGTTCATTATTCAGTCGCTCGTTGCTCTCTGCTTTGCTACACTCTCTCTTACTCCCGCACACACAAACAAACACTTGATGATAAAGCGCGCTAAATTATTTGCGCTTGGCATCAGAAACACTCAACAGAAATTTATACAATTATTTTTAAAGAAATATAAGAAGACTTTTTCAAAATATTTAAATTTAACTTATAAATCAATTAATTTAAAACAAAAACAAAAAGAAGAACAAAAACTAGCAAATGCATATGTAAAAAGGATGGGAAAATAGAAAAACAAAAATCAGAATTTCAGCTAAAATAAATTTACAAAGATTTATATATGTATGTCAAAATAAAATATTTCAACGTTATTATTATGACCGGCACTGTAGGCTAATAGGATGGTGTCATTTGTTTATATGCAAACATCAACCCTCACGTGTAGTTCATTATCGTCATCGTCGTTTATTCAATCGTTAAAAATGCAACCTTATTTGTAGACGCTGCCAACTGTTGACAGTGGATTGATGCATTTCGCAAAACCATGTATTTGGATGGCTGATATACTTCAAAAGGTAGCAACGTTCATGGCACACCAAACACTTGGATAAACAATCAACGTCTTTTGTTTTTTTGTTTATAAAAAGTCAAGAAAGAGTTTTTTTTTTTTATTTATGTCTCAATAAAAGCTATATCAAATGAAAAGTTAATTTCGTTTGTATTCACTTAAAATGTTTCAATTTACATAATTTAAACATATGCACTCGTGTAAACAAGATAAGTTATCTATTAACTTTATCTGAGGAGACAAAAACAAAAAACTTATTTAACGAATAAATTTCAAATATAATAAATTTAACGCATGTGAACTCATATAAACACGACGTGTGACGAGTATATTTTCACCACCATTTAGCTTAAATAATGAGACTGTTTAAAATTAATAACAATAAAAATTAACAAAAATTACGTGTTAATACAAACATACAAATACAATTCAAAGATCATACAAAAAGCACTAAAGAAGGAGAATTTAATAAAATCAAACAGTTGGTTGTTGTTTTGAATGAAATGATGAATTAAAATAAATTTGAAATAATTAGTTGTTGTCTGGTTAATTTTGAGCTTTGAACTTAGTTCTGTTTAGAACTTGTGAAAATTTACTCGTCTAAATTTATGTAATTTTTGTTAGTTGAGTTGAATTGTGTTTAACTAAATCGTTGTAACTTATGGCCTTTTTTAAATGCAATACAAAGATCTACATCGTATATGTCAACAAATTTTATTGATCTAGTTAATGTAGCTAAATCTTATAAGTAATCAATTGGGATTATTCAAAATTATGCAATTGAGCACTATTTTTAAACTGAACCGAAATTAAAAAAAAAAGCTAAAAAACTACTTGTATGTATTTGAATTGCTATGTTTTCTTTTTGTTCTCTTTAAGCTATTTGTTTTTTTAAGTTCCAAGACAAGATATTTTTATCGCTTTTGTTATTTCTTAGATTTGTTTCTTTTTAACATCTATAAAAAATAAAGCTATTTTTATATTGCTTGTTGAAAATGAAAACACTTAGTTTGACGAACTTAATTAGCAAATACACAATGTGTTAAATAATATCCCAGACATGCTCTAGAAGACATAATTTAAACATGATTTCTATTTATTTTTCGATGTTTTTATTCAAAATATGCTCCCGATTCCAAACTTCCCAAAATATACCTCCCGATTCTATACATTTGTTACAGTTATGCAACAGTGATTGAAATGCCAGCTCTTGCTTATTTTGCGGAATTGCCTCTAGTGCCCGTTTCGTAGCTGCGTACGGTCGGAATGTTGTTAAAAAGAAGCATCCTTTCAACTTAATTTTCAACTCCAGGAACAAATAGAAGTCGCACGGTGCCAAATCCGTTGAAAACGGCGGATGATTCAACACCCACACTTGATTTCGAGTCAAAAACTGACGAATCATTCAATGTGCATGGAATAAATTTTGCACAGACCTTTGATTTGTCCAAATTCTCATAAAGAATTAATCGAATAGTGTATAGATTCGGGAGGAGAATATTTTGAATAAAAACACCGAAATATAAACAGAAATCGATTTTGAAATATGTTTTCTAGAGCCTATCTAGGATATTATTTGACACACCGTGTATGTGATGGTAATAAATTGCAAAACAATTATTTATGTTTACTCTTGTATGTCACTGAAAAATAAACATCTTAACTACAACTAATAAATAATTTTTGCTTTGTAAATAAATAATGAAATATAATTAGATATTTGATAACAAACAATTTATATATGCGTCAGGAACAAAAGGCAACAGCAACAACAAAAAATGGTAAAAATAAAAATTTGAAAAGAAATAAAAAATGTCTTTGAATTATTGGCGTCAGCTGCGTCAGCATGGTTATTGGATGTAAATAAATTTGTTTTGCTTAGCACTTGTCAGTGGACATTTATTAAGCTAATTTATATAAAAAGTGAGCGTATATTCTACCAAGAAAATTTGTTAATTTGAAAAAATATACATTTTTAAAATTAACTTTAACTGTAAACTGTATTCATACACTGGATAGAACTGTATTTTATACACCAAAAAGCCGTATGCAAGATAATGTATGAAAAATATTTATCCATGAGGTGCATATCGAGCTCAAAATACCTCTTAAACGAGCTTTGTATCTCTCTGAATAGAGATGTTTTCGTAGTAAATGTTTGATCACGAGTTTTACTTTTTTTACATTTTCAAGTGCTTGCCTTGCCTCATTCTTCAAACAATTTGTGAGTATTCTGAGTGGAATAAATTGATTGAAAGTTGAAACAGTTTTTCACATTGAGTTAAATCAAAATAAATATCAACTTACATACTTTTGAATAAATTGCTTTTATTAACTTTTTTATGATCTTGGACTGACTGGAAGTATGCAAGAATTTATTGCTAAATAAAAGACAAACCAAAACAACCATGGGTTTAACCAAATTTCCTATTTGCGACAAGTAAGAATCTCTTACCATTACTTCCGCCCCCTAAATTGTTGTGTAGTAGTGAATGGTAATAACTTCTTTGATGTTTATATCAAAAACAACCGGAGTTCGAAATATATCTGAAGATTTTATATCGTGATGTCAATTTTCTGGAAACTTAAATATAAATAACTTAAGTTACGCGGCGTATGAGTAACATTTAATATAACTCATAACTCAAAAGCCTGGTTTCATTCAGGAACAGCATTGATTTTATTATTTTTGTTTTTTTTTTTGCTGGCATATTGAAAAACAATTATATTGGCTAATAAATTCATTTTTGGACAATATTTGGACTAACTCAGAATTGTTTTTAAGTATTTAAAACTATATAAAATATTATAAAAAAAATATTGGAAAGGAAACATCAAGGTTTTTCATATGGAGAAAAAGTTATAAATATAGAAGAAAAGAACTTATAAGTAAGCAACTAAATAATGAAATAAAATTAATATTCAGTCAGGAACACAGGAGAACAGCAATAACAAAAAATTTTAAATTTTAATAAGACAGTTGAAAGCCGTACAGTAAAAATTGGGAACAATCTTCCTGCGGGCGTGTTTCGCGGCAGTTTGCGCAGTGTCATCAAAAGAATGTTTTCACATTTTTAGGGGCATCCCCTAAGCGTTGGTTTATTCTAAAATCAAAAACAAGAAATGATGCTCAGTCATGCGATTTATTTTATTTGAAGAACCCTTTTTCGAATATGTGTAGAATCTTGCCAACGAAAAATCATTTATCAACGTTTTTTTTTTTTATTTGTGATGAAAAAGATTTCAATGAATCTTTGTTAAACATACAAACACTTTAAACTTCCGCTCTTACAAAGAAGTCATTAAATTACATTTTAATTGAATACATTGAGGATGTTTTTTTTTTTTTGATTTGTACATAAAATTTTATGCAGTGTCGTCAACGTGTTTAAACGATGGTTAAACATGTCAATTAAATTATGATGTCGTTGGTGTATGTTGCCGAATGTCAAAGCAAAACAAATACAAAAACAAGATCAACAAAAAACATCAAACAAGTTGTGAGCTGATAAAGCAGTTGAAGAGTTCTATACTGTTGTGAGGGAGCGTGGAAAATTAAACGCTTGGAGCCTGACTCATCACTGTTTGGGTGTAGCGTTGTGTGTATTCGGATTTTTTAGTGGAATGGCATTTTTGTTCTTCCGCTGCACGAGTGCATCATCGTTTTATTGCATTTCCGGGATGACGTTGAGCTGAGAACGTGCAATAAAATGGCGTTTGTTAAAATGTATGTGTTGTATTAGTTTTTGCTCATAGCTCAGTGATAAGAGAATACGTCACAGGTGCTTCTTATCAAAAGAAATAATTTATGAATATAAAAGATTTTATTTCTGAATACATTTGCACGAAATTGGTTCTGTATGTTTTATGATACATCGCTAAAGATTTAAAAAATGTGGGAAAGGTTTAAAAATAAAAGTGAACAATTTCATGAATTATGTGTTACTTGGACTTTGGCCATTTCCAATAAAAGTAAATTAATTTAAATTAACACCATTAAATAAAAAAACCTGGACCAAGAATTTCAAAGAAAAAAAGGTTCTACAATAGTGTAGAACACAAAAACAACGTGTCTCGCATGGTTTTTCCGCTAAAAATGCGAAAATTAAAAAAAAGTTGAAAACTTAGTATTTCTTTGATTTCTTTTTATATATGTTCGGAATGAAATTATCTAGAACATTGTCTTAAAATTATCTTAAGACGGATTAAAAAAAATCCGAGCAAAAATATCGGTTTTTTGCCTTCACATATTGTCTAGAGAAAAAATTGATTTTTTTCCAATCACTAACCAACTTTGATCCGGAAAATAGTTCCAATTGGTTATTCTTTACTGCTTATCTTCTAAGAGTCATAAATAAAGATAAAAAACAATTCTGTTCCCGGATAGCTAAGCTAGCTCAATACATAGGTATTGAAATTTTTTCATCTTAACGTTCCATATTGACTGGCATCCAATTTCTCACAACAACCTATTGTTACCGACCATATCACTGAACGATTCGCATAAGGTGAGCCAAAAATATGCACTCGTTTTATTTTTTTTTCTTTTTATTGCTTAAGATGTTTACTTAAACGATACCGGTTGAGCGGAGGGGCGTACAACAATTTAAATACTTATCTTCCTGTCGCCTTGCCTACCTGCCAGCATTTGTCGGCAATACTCTTAAAACTAAATTAAAAAAAGGGGTGAGAGAAAAAGGAGCTGCAAAAGTGGGATGGCTCAATTACGTCTTTTTTGTGCAAATAGTAGCTAAATTTAAGGCTTTATCTATATTTAGACACTTGATAGTAGAGCGTATAAGCAGAGCAGAACAAATCATATTTATTTTAAATTGTACACATTCAAGAAAGAGAACAGCGACACTTATATTGTTTTAACTAAAAATTTGAATTAATTTTTTTTTAACAATGTCATTACGAACAAAAGTTTTATTTACCGAAAAGAGCGCCGAAGTTGAATAAGAAGCGATAAAGAAAAGGTAAACAATTATATTAATTTGTGCCAAAGTAAACAAAACAAAACAAAAAAATAAAAAACTAAAAAAGGAAATCAGGAAACAACAACTACAAAAACAAAGAATTTAAATGCGACAATCACCAAACGACGTCATTGAGAAATTCGAGCGACGCACTGCCGCCGAACTTAAAAAAAAAACCACATTCACCTATTTCACGCCTATACCAACATATCACATTCGGTAGCACTTCGCTTGTTGCTTGTCGTTGCCGTTGTCATATTCATTGTCTCTTTGAGTACTCTTATCACCATCTGCGAGTTTATCTGCAATAAAAATCATAGCATTAACTATGCTTTTACTAACTATTCTCTGTCTAGTTTCATGTTTAACTATCAATTAAACATAATGAACTAAAGGCATTCCTCTTCTTATCGGAATTAATTGGAATCGCAAAATAATTTTCACCACAAATAAATCAATAATTCTTGAATTCCTTAATTTGCGTAGATTAAAACCACAATTTAATTCATAATAATAGAGGGCATAGCATAAATATAGAGAATTTGATCAACATGACCTTACGTGCTAATTCGAGTACTAAGACCCCTTTTACATTGGTCAAGACTTGAAATCAATTCTTTGCTATTCTCTTTTAAACTTACCCTCTCTCACGTTGATGTCCGCGTCTTTCATCAACAAACCCACAGACTTGATTTCAAGTCTTGACCAATGTAAAAGGGGTCTAAGCAACTTTTTTCAATTCTGTCGGAGGTTGGAAAAGTCATAGACTCCGAAGTAGCTTTTATATAGTACACACTAAAAAATGTTCAAGATAAATTCACACCGGTGGGCGGATATTTACATTTTTTACACCGAACGGTGTCAATTTACACCGCTTATCCGGTGTGAAATGCTGAACTTATCCGATCGGTGTGAAATAAGAAAGGCAAAGAAGAAGAGCAACATTGAAATCACATTATCATTGACAAACAAATTAAAAGTTGAAGTTTTAATTAAAGACAAAAATATTTGAAAAAATTCATCCTTAGTGTGTTGTCTAATTGAATTATTTGTGCAGTGAAAATAATTTGTGAAAAGCCTGTTCCCCAAAAATAATTAATTTAATACCTATGTGATACAAATGTACAAATGTAAAAATATGCTAAGTATTGCTTTAAATAATTTATGCGAGCATTGTATTGTATATTATAATATTGTTCTCAGAGAGATATTGAATAAAAAACTCATTGAATTAAAACTTTTTGTCCTTATTATTGTAAAAAGCGATTATTACACCGAAATTTCACCGTTCGGAGTTAAAAAAAATCATAATTTTCCACTTTCGAAATGAACACCTAACAGGGGTACAAAATAAACATCCTATCTGATATTTACTTTTTTACACCGATCGGTGTGAAAAAATATGCCCTTTCGGATATAAAATTATAGCACTTTGAAACGTTGTTTTTTAACACCGAGCGGTGTAGGACTTCCTGGAACACCGATCGGTGTAAAAATTCTACACAAATTTTTTGCTGTGTAGATTAATTTTTATGAGGAACCCAAAATAATTGTTATTTTTCCGATATTTCCAATTTGACATGGAAAAAGAAAAATGAATTATTTTGGTATCTGATAGAAGAAATATTTATACCAACACATTGTTAAGCTCTTAAGGGCCTCCGGGAGTTTTTCGAAAAAAAAATTACACTTTTTAAAAATTTGTTTTTGCTGAATTTTATTTTAGAACAAAATTTTTTTAACATTATCAATGTATAACTATTTAAGATTTGTCCCTGACATTTTGGTGAAAAATATTTGTTGATAAGGTAGAAAAGTGCTTGTTGATTTGGTAGGTTATAAATCAAAAATTATGTAAAAAAAAAAATTAACTAGTAAACGCCTCTTTATGAGTCCTTAAGTAAGTGTGAACAAATTGGGATGAGTAGTTTTTGAACAATCTTGCTCACCGCAAATTTAAGGTCTTTCACGGCATTGCACTTTTCTACCTTTCCGAAGAATATTTTTGGATCAAAATGTTAGGGAGAAATCTTGAATAGTTATACTTTGATAATGTAAAAAAATTGTTGGTCTAAAATAAAATACAGCTTAAAAACAAACCGTTTTTAAAAAGTGTAATTTTTTCGAAAAACTCCCGGAGGCCCTTAAGGAGAAAAGTATCCTATAGGAAAGGATCACCCTGTGTCCAAATAAACTTATTAAAAAAATTAATAAAATTCAATTTCTCTTGGTATATATAGGGTGTTTTTTATAGGGTTTGAACTTTGAATTGAAATAAAATACCGAGATAACTTAATTTCAAACTTTAAATTCACTTTATTAGTAAGATAATTTTATGCCATTTGTATTCGAATGTGAGTTCAGGCATGTGGCCAATAATTTTTGACATCAAAAGCTCGGCGAATCATTCATACTCCACGGTAGTAATTGTTTCTTCGGTGTTCATTTTACGACTCCTTTGTGGATGCAAAAACACAAACTTAGAAAATGCGTGGAGTGAAAATTATCCTTGGTTAATACAATTAGTCTCTTGGATGGACAATATTTGGTGATCTACCTTCTTTTAATATGTATATAAACTATGTATTCTCTCAAGAAAACGGTTAATGAAATTTTTGTTTTTGTTTTTATGTTTGTTTTTTCAAATCAATATGCAGTTGTTCCTTTTTTGAAAAATACGTTTTCGGGCACTTTGCTTTTAATTTCTTGGAAATCTATCACCCGATTTGGATGAAATTTTTTTTCATGATGTTGATTCCAAATGCATCGAAAAACTTCTCAATTCAATCGTAATTAATTTTTATTATTTCGCAAACACTTACTATAACTTTAAATTTATCGAAAAAATGGTGATTTGAATAATTTCATTTTCGACATCAGTCGAATCGTCGGTAGTAGAATCATGAGGGTAGCTCCAAAAACAACGAAGCTGAACCTATCTTAAATCTTAAAAAATACTATTTTTTAAAATTTTGATACAGTGAGGCCTCGATTATCCGTAATGGTCGGGACCGGAAGCATTCTGGATAATCGATTTTCCCGGTAAATTGAGTAACATATTTTAGTAGTTTTTTTTATATATTTTTTTTTAATTAATAAAGGAATATTGTTCTACATAGTTTTACAGTAACAAATTCAAGCATTTAATGTACATGCTTAAATAATATAAGAAAACAAAAGTATTTTGCTAGAAAAAAGCAAGCATAAGAATTTATTGCTAAGTAATTTTAAAAAAAAAATGTTATATGCTTCTCACTCATCGTATGCAAACAAGGGAATTCCCCATTTTCGCTATGTTCACATCGTGTTTGATTATTCAAAAGAAATCGAAAAAACGATTGTGCTTATAATCCCGGATACTAGAGGTTATCACGGTTAAACGATGCAAAAAAAAAATTTAAATCGAAGCAAAAAAAAAAAAATTGTCTTTTCCTTTCACGGATGATTGATGTTGCCGGTTAATCGAATCACGGAAAATCGAGGCCTCACTGTATTTGGATGCTTCAGTTCCGTTATATTTTTAACGACTCTCTTAATTCGAGTACCGACAATAACGGCATTAGTTCTTAACATATTTCCGTTTCACTTTTTATTTTCAGATGATGTACAAAAATTTTTTGATAACAACCAGCGGTATACCTCTTTTTTTTCTTAGTCTATATTTTGTTATTACATGCAAAAACAACAATAACTTTTAACAAACTTTAATATTTTATCCATTCACAGGGGCGCCGGATGCGGGGGACAGGGGGGGCAGTCGCCCCTCGGTAAAAAACTCTCACAATAATTTTTTAAATACAAATGTTTTTATACAACATATTAAATTTTTTTAATTCTAAGTTTAATTTAATTTTAACTACAATACAAATTTTAATTTCTCCTCACATCGAATTTTTGTAATCAGCGGTGAAGCATTAAGCTCTAAAATCACAATTTTAAGAAAATCTCATTCGATATAAGAATTGTTAAACGAAGTAGTTAAATTTATTGCTTTGATAATGATGTACCAGCATCTGCAGCTAGTTCTGAACGTTCTTTTAGTGCCCTTCGCCGCCTTAAAACATATCTTCGATCAACTATGACGTAGGAACGCCTTACACATGCGGCACTTCTTCATATCCACAAGGAAAAAACGGAAGAATTAAGCTTATTAGACATTATGCAAGAATTTATTTCTTGAAAAAATAAAGTGGTTGTTTAAAAAGTTATAAATTTAACTTCAAACTAATAACTTTTTCGTTTCATATCATATATGTAATACTTCTATATTGGCAGCAATCTACATTTTCTATGAATTTCAACTACGAAATCAAAGAGAGACAGCCTACATGAGATTTTTTTGTTTGTAAATTAGTATATTTTATATTTCAATATAATCAAATATTAGTATATTTGAATATTTGAAAATTACTACACACAAAAAAATGTCAAATCGTCCCAAAGGCGGTTCCCAGCAAAAAATTGTGCATTACTTGTATGCACATAAAGAGCGCTACATTCTCCTTGTAAATAGTTCTGTGTGTATAGCGCTATGTTTGTAGAACTTTCTGTAACGACAACGTAGCAATTGAAAAAAGTATTAGAGTTTAATGTCAAAAAAATTAATTTCAAAAACGGAAAAAATCATCAAAACGTCTCACGTAAATTGAATACTTTAAGCCAGGCTTTCCATTCGAAAATTTAATATTTTAAGTTGAAATGAAAAGTATCTTACATACATGTTACATATAAGCTTTGTAAACTATGTTACTAAAACTTCTGTTTTTCTTACTTTAAATAAATAAAATGCATAAAAATCCATAAATTTTTATATTAACAACAATGAGAACAAAGCGCACGGTTCTCGACACATTTTTAAATCAAATAAAAGGAGAACAAAGCGCTCGGCTCGCGCTACAATTTCATATTTGCTACAGCGAAAGCCGAGCGCATGCATCTAATGACATGCCTATGTTAAAAAATGCGCTATACGCAAGGAGAATGGAGCGCTCAACTGTTTTTTTGAAGCGCTTCAGATGCGCTCATGGAGCGCTCAGCTCCCTGCTGGGTTGTTATGAAAAATGTTTGCACCAAATTTAAAACAAAACAAATCATATTTGTTCTGCATAACTCACAGGTACGCACCATTAGAAAACAATTATAACAACAACGCGTAAAACATGATTAAATTTCAACAAGAAATATTGAAGCTAGCAAGATTTTATCCATTAAAATTCGAACAACAAAACTTTCAACTGATATTTTTGACAATGGAAGCACCGCTCCTGAGTTTTTTATTTTCAAATTTAATTTTGGGTACATTCGTTTATATATTTTCTCGCTTATATTACAATATATCTGTACTCTTTCTTGAAACCATTTAGAGCAATACATTAAAACTCTATAAATTACTAGTTGCAAAATATGAACTCTTTGTAAAAACAAATGAAAACCATCTTTAAGTCTCAATAAATTATACCTTATACCTTATACCTCGAGGTTTGTTCATGAAGAAAACAACTAACAACACATACAAGAGAGCAATTACACAGAGAACTAGACAGCTGTTTCGTTGGGCGCTACACTAATTCATCGGTAGCCTTGCGTGATTTTCGCAGTAATCCACTCAGCTGCTTAAATTCAATTTATTCTGGCAACTGTTCCGAAAATGTTCCCGGGAATATTTGGCCGAAAACAAATTTTTCTATTTTTAGCAACTAGAGTGTACTTCTTTTGGTTATCATTAGGGAGCAACCCAATCCTGTTTTTAATACTACTATTTATTAATGCACCTTTCGATCAATCTTTCGAAGATCGGTCACAGCTTTTTACCACAAACAGAGTTTCCAATGGAACAAATAACGAAACAATTTCTAACTTTCAAATGTTTATAAAGAACCAACAAAAAAAAAAGCACTAACTTAATAACAATTAATTTTAACAAATCAACCAAAACACAAAATAACCGAAACGAAATTATCTATTAAATCTCAATCTATTATCTATTAAAATATTATAACAGCTTTAACTGAAAAAATATTTATTTTTTAATTATAATTTAAAAAGATAAGGTGCAAGTGATTCATACATAATTGAGTCGACAATGTTAATTGGGCCATTTCAATGGTGGGATTCCAAGAAATACAGACTAAAATTAAATTGGTAACACTTACAACAGAGAACACAATCTGCCCAAATAAACTTAACTAGCTTAAATTTTGACATTGGCTGGAAAATAGAAAAAATTATATCGAATTGTATTTACCTACCCGACACAAAGCATAAAACGAAAACACAACACTTCGAATTTACACGCACATCAAAGGTAAATCCAACTACTTTGTACAACTTTAAAAGTAATTTACTTAGCATCTGTTGTTTAAATATTGTTAAAAGATTAACTTTTACGTTAACTACCACTTCAACAGATCGGAAGCGGCAAAACAATCAAGAGCAATAAACGGCTAGTAAAGCTGCTTCGAGTGCTTCAAGAACTTTATCGGTTTTTTTTTTTTTTGAATAAATAAAAGCAATAGAAGCAGAAAGAATCATCACGGACAGAAAGAGAGCGAAAAAGTGTTGATAAAAGAGTGTTTCGCACGTTTTGTTTAAAATTTTTTTTTTTAATAATTATTATCAGTGATATTCTTTTAATTAATACTATCATTTTTTTAAAAAACAGGGCTGGCTGCGGTGAGCTTGTGTGGGAAGAGAAATTTTAATAAAACAAATAAATATTTAGAAATATGAGTCTTATGTCAGATATAATTTTATTTTGTGATAGAAAGATAGTTCGATGGTTAAATTTATTTGGAATGCGAATTTTGAAACTTGCGAAGAGCTTGTTTCAAAAGTTAGGATATGATTTGGGAAAATACACTTTAGTCAAAATGCTCACTTAATGCGTTTGTGAGCCTTATGCGATATTTTTTTTTAATATATGTGTAGTCTAAATTGAGGATTTTCTCATATATTTAATTTATTTGGACATATTTATGACATATTTTTGTGAACAAGATAATTATCTAAAGTGGCACACAGGTGCCGCTGAGCTGTTTATTCAAGACGCTGTCTTAAAATATGCATCGCAAATTCCACACTATTTGAACATCAAAATGTTAACTATTAAATAAATAAATGTCGGCGTCAACATCAAAGAGATTTCTTTATTTAATTTTTTATTTTTTTCTAACTGGATCTGCATAAGTTTTAATTAGAGCTACATAAGTTTAAAGGAAACTCAGTTGATGTGCAAGGTACTTTGAATCACTGTAAAATATCTATAGTTGATAATAATTGAAACTACAACGACCATGAACACAATTTGTTGCATTAATCATTTAGAAAATCCACTCGGAATTTCAAAGTAAAAATTATTTAGACACTTTTCTAATGTCATATTATACTTCATATATGTCAAATGTCACAGAAGTTTTTACATTTTCTTTTAACCTTGAAATAAGAATTTCAGGTGTTACACCTATTAATTGAAGTCTGCCTTGGTTCAAAATGGGGTAATAGATAAGTGGGAAAGAAAGGCCGATACAGTGAAACATGTGAAGGATATTCTTACAGTCGCGAGAAGACTAAGAAATATTTGAATTTTAATCTGCGGCAAGTGTCGTCCTCAGTGTTCCCTCAGTCAATTCAAGTTATAGGCAATCCCATGCACAAACTTTCCTACCATCAACAATTTTTTAGTTTTAAATATTGATGAACTTTCAATTTCAGTTGGTTAGAAATGAAGAAATTAAGAAAGTTCAAGAGCAAGATCATGATCTGGCCGGGGTTTGGACCCGGGGCACTTGGTTGACAGGCAAGCGAGCCACCACTAATTGACTTCAGAACGTTCACATTTTTTTTAATTTATTCCGAATACTCTTTAAACACACAGAAAGGTTTTAATCTAATTACAGATTGGAAACTGGTTTATATAGTCAATCCATGTATTCCATTTCAGATTAAGTACGAGTAAAGTGTCAAAGAGAGAAAATCAAAAGTTAGGAAAATTGATTGAAGCAAGCTGACATTTTCATGAAAATGTATTATTTTAATTGGTTTATAACGATTTTACTTATTTTGTTTATGGCTTTATTTTTGTGTTGTCATGATTTTTTTTTATTTAATATTTTTAATTTAATATAATATTTAGTAAAATTTTGAAAGTTTTTTTTTAATTTATGCATCAACCTGCTCGAAGAAATGATTTATGACAAAGTTTAACTAAAAGAAAATTACTTTCGGGTCACTTTCAGTTAACTTCGAGTTGTTGCAGTATAGGAACAGACCTTCCTTGTTAAAAAAGTTATTTGTTGTTTACTTAAATCAATATTCTAAAAATATTATATTTGTCCGCTGAATAAAAACAAAAAATAAATGTTTTTTAAAACGTTATTACATAAGCAGGTTTGGGGAAGGTTTAAGTATAGGATAAGTTTCACATTTTTTTTTGTAAATTCTTAAGTTATTTAGCGTCGCCGGATTTTTTTTTACAGTAAAATGGGATATAAGTCAAATTTTTAAAAAAAATCATATTTTGAAATTGAAAAATTATATTTTATTATATAAAAGTTTTATTTAGCCAAAAACAAATTTTCGAACTTTTCATTCAAATTCAAGTCATTTCAAATTCAATTTCTTGAATACAGTACATATGTACATACATTAAAATATTGCAGAGGAAAAGCGTAAATAATAATATCGTCGTTACAAATGTGAAGTTACAAATCTGAAAAATTCAATTTTTCATTTACCATTGCATCCTATTGCTTAAGTGGAGCTATATGTTGTGCCAAAATTGCAAGTTTGTAATCCTCTTCGTATATTGATATAGTAAAGTATAAAATATACACACTTTTTCTCCTATTAAAACTATAGGAGATGTTTCAGCACGAAGTATTTGATCTCTGGCCCATAGACTCCTGCTCCGGTCCCTTCTTCGGTTAGAGAGCCGTCGGTTTCTACAGGCTAGTGTTCATATAAAAAAAATTATCAAACATTTTCAACGATGGAATAATATGAAGGTAAATGTAAACAATTTTTAAAGTTTTTTTAGATTGGTTTAAAGTTAGCTATTAAGTTGTTAACAATTTTTGACTTACCTCCATAGGGATCATTTTGACTCTTTAAGTGATAATTTAAAGATTGGACCAAAGGTAACATCATACCTGGCAAGGGATAAATTCATTTCAGATAAACCAATAACACATCCTCATTGCCTTAATGGTCCAAAACATCAATCTTCATCAAAATTTCTCGAAGATGTGAAGAAAATATCTATGACCAATCTTATTCATTGATAACCCTGGAGGCACAATTGCCTTGATTCTTGTTGTCACCTCACCTTTGTGAGAGTTCTCACACTTTTGTCACGTCACTAGAAATCTGGTATTCTTGTTGTCATGTGACGTAAGTTTGTGAAACAAGTGAAAATGAAATAAAAGAACGCATTGAACACACCCTCCTATTTCTGCTTATTGCAAAGTTTTATTTGTATCAGCAAACTGAATAGTTAAATTAATTAAAATATGAGTTCCTTTGAGTTTTGGTTTTCAGACAGTGACAGCTCGGATGATGGCGAAAATTTAAAAATTAAAAGAAGAAGTTTAAGGGATGCCTCAAGCACGATGATGTTACCTGATGGAGTGTGAGTTAAATATTCAGACTTGGTTGTTAGCATAACAACTAGATTTTCATGACTAGAATTCTTACTTTTTGCCACGCTGCAGTAGTTCTAATTGGTGGACCAAAACTATTCAACTTGGTTGCCAGCGCTTGCCACTTCCCATCAGCAGTCCTCTTGTCTGTAAACTTTATCTCCTTAGCGAGCGATGGGTTTTTGGTCATAAAACCCACCATCTCCTCAAACTGTTTTTGGGACGTTATCTTCACACTAAATTAAAAAATTTATTAATATTTTCAACTAAAAAACCCTTAATTATATGTTTTTATTTACTAAAAATAATATTTCGAACTAAAAACCCCTAAATTATTTACTTTTATTTACCTTTTTTGTTCGCTCATCTTTCTCACTTAAAAAAGGAATGCGAGTAAATTGTCACTTTAATTTGCCCAAAATGTATTCAATTTGACAACAAGAATACGAATTGAAGTCACAGTGACACGCGTCACCTCACATGAGAAAAAGCGACAACAAGAATAAAGGCAAATATGAATTTGTTATCGGTGAGTCCCGAAAATGTTTCACAAACAGCTTCAGTCACTTATTTGAAGATGAAGATGAACACAGCAAAGTATATTATGTGGCATATTTATTAGTTTATAACTTAAAAAAAAAAAATAAAAAATTGGCTATTTACTCGTAACGAATTGATATATTCGTCCAGAAATATTGGCTTAAATGTTAAAACCTTGAACAACATGCATAAGGTAAGTAGAACTATGTCAATATAGTAACAAGAACAATAAAGATGGCCGCGCTGAATTGCTGTTGAGTAGGTGTTTTTTGTTCTCCTGAAAAGATATGTTTTTCAGATTCGCAACCTTACATTTGTAACGACGATAACATATGTTCGGGATGTTTTTAACATAATTTTATTCATTCATACCTAGAATAGAAGTTATAAAATTCAATAAAAACTAAAACTAAATTTAAATTTTCAATTCTGAACTTTTCTGAAAAACAAATCACATTTAACACATAGTCGAATAAATGGTTTGCTTCAATAGTTATTTTTCTAATTGCTACATTATCGGAAATAGTTTGTATTGAAGAAATTCAAGTTGATTGGATAACGAAACGAAATTAAGAAAGGTTCAAGCGTGGAACCATAGCCTGGTCGGGATTTGAACCCGAAACTTCTAGAATGACTGTCAAACGCGCTACCACTCGACTACCGTGGTCGCGTAAATTTTAAGAAATTTGTAGTTTTGTGACATATTCTAGGAATGTTCCTTTGAAGGCATTAATTATTAAAGCTACTTTAACCCGTTGCTCACTTACTTAAAAACCGTTGGAATTAAATATTAATTCCATATCGAACTGAAGTAATTAGATCAATAAACGCCACCAAGGTAGGTTAAGGCAGATCAAGTATGCAGCCTAAAAAAGGTGTCGTACAAATTATAACCGGCTACGTGACAATTTACGTTGTCAAAACATCTGTCGTGTCGAGTTCGAATTATGCACGCGGGCAGATTCGATTAAGCAATTATAATAACAACAATGTGAACAATGGGCGGCTTCGTCGGCGCAATTCATATGCAAAACGGCGCAAAACTTATTGTTGGGTGAAACAATTTGAATTGACAAAATTATGCAGCGTAAATTAAAACAAAAAATACACGCTATTTTCGAAGTTGTAGTTGTCGGCAACGTATGGAGTGAGCCAAGTTAATGAACGTTTACAGCAGCACTGTGAGCGTTATCAAGGTGGCTTAAAAAATTAAATTTAGTACGATCGTTACAGTCCATCGTCGCAGCATTCTGAGCCGCCCCTGTAGAGTAATGCGTGCGTGTGTGTGTGTGTGTGTGTTTGAGTGTGTGCTTTAAAATTAAATAAAAAGCTGTTCATCGCAGAACCGGGGCTCTTCTAACCCAGTCTCTTAGCAATTCTCTGGTACTGGGCAGGTATCTGTGTATGTGTGTGTGTTTGTATGTGGGTTTGTTTGAACGGCTGCTTAAATTGTGGGTGGGTTGGTAGCAAGGGGTTCAGAGAGATATTTCGGGGAGTATAGCGCAGAACGTTATCAGTATCTTGAAAGAAGCTCGCTAGCCAAGTAAACTAACCATTTTTTCGAAAGTATTTCTGTCTTCACGGATTGCCTCTCAAGTTTAAATAAACTCCGTGTATTGAAGCGAAAAGACGTTCCAAGCAAGACATTCAACTTCCTGGAAAAACGTCGAGTGATACACGGTGTAAAAATAAAAATATCTAAAGAAATCTTTACCGCCATAAAGCCTTTCTAAGTTAATAAGTGAATAATTAATTAATTATAGCAGTTATTAAAAAGAAAATTAACAAAATAAATCGAAAAGAAAAGCGTTTAACCGCTTTTATTTCAAGAAATAAGTTGAATCATTTCAAAAAAAGTTTACTATGCATAACTTGTGCTGGAAAATTACAACAAAAGTATTAATAATAACCTTAGTCTTCACCACACACATGTCCTTGGCGTAAGTAATAATTGTTCCTACAAATTGTTATATAAAGACTTGAGTAAAATCAAAAAACAAAATAGACAAAAAATAAAAAAACAAAAAAAAAAAAAAACAAAAAGAAAAAAAAAATTTTATAATTATCTATGTGTTCTGAGTGAAGAGTCCAACAAACTGTTAACAGCGCAGAATATTTAAAGATATATGCAGAATGTGAATATAAAGAGTACTTAAAAATAAGGGGGAAGCAAAAATTAATGACAAGATGTTATGTTATACTTTCAAAACTCTCTTAGGCTATGGCACACTTATTTTACTGTTTGATTTGACTGCTTTAATAACGAAAAAAAAACCTAACTGCGAAGTATCTATGCCCTTAGTATTCAAGATCGAAATCGAGGGTAGCTGACTTTGAAATTTAACGTTTTGCTAAAAAGCTGTTTGCATTCTAATCTGAAACAAGCTTCAACTTTGTTATCAACACCTTTAGAAATAGCTTCTGCAGTTCATTCATTCTTCTTATTAAGCGTTACGTTCTATCGATGCGTAACTTTCAAAAAATGAAGTGTGTTTTCTACCAAAAACAAAACAAATTTTCCCAAATAATGTGGCGAAAAAGCCCTTTAACAGGAATAAAACGAATTGAAATTATATTTATGACGTAAAATTGTTTGAGGATTTGAATATTTTTTGAGTATAATCGTTTTACCTCAGCCAACTCAAGATCCTCTGGCTTACTCTCTACAGTCTTTAATCATATTTGAAAACATTCTCAAGTTATAAATTTTATCATTATCATCATATCAAAATATTAAAAATCACGAATAAATTATTTATAATAAATTTGAATCCCGCACCTTCCGCATGTTATATGTGGGACCGGCCCTTCTATCATAGCAGAGCAAGTACATTATGACTGAGTTCATAAATTGGGTCCAGTAAAGTTAATAACAATGCAAAACCCATTTTTTTTCAAGAATTCACAGAGTGGAGCTTATGGCGTTTTCTTTTTTCGGCGAAAAATACTGTCCCATGAGAGTGCAGAATATTTTACATTTTGATCTGAACTCAAAAAATGTTGACCTGTACTTAGTCGAGAAAAGATCAGAAAAAATGCAACATTTTTTCAATGATGTTGTATTGGCTCTACTGTTACTTACTTTTTAGAACAATTTTTATAATAGGGGTTTTCACAATTTAGTGCATTTGGCTGTGCATTTGAGCATGAGCAAAAAATCCATGCTTTTTTCTCATTGTATGTACATTTTGATAGTGTAAAGAAAAGAAAAGCATGGATTTTTTGCTCATGCTCAAATGCACAGCCAAATGCACTGAATTGTGAAAACCCCTAATATTTTTTGTCAACCGTGAAAAAGCTCAAACTTTAATGAAATGTCAATGATAACGTTTAATATTTTCTCAACATGTCACTTTTTTTGTTCATTCAGTTGGTAGCATTTAAGTGCAGAATTTAAAACCGTCGATCTTGAGAGTGCAAAAAATCTGCATTTTTTCTACTTTCGTGGTCAACATTTCGAGAAGAAATGCAGAATTTTTTTGAGAAAAGAAAAACGCTATTAGAAAAACGTGGAGAAAGCATGAACTGTATCAAAAGTTTTGTAGTAATAGTTTATCACTAAAATTGAATTTGATAGATTGTCTTCTCAATACTTTTTTTACTTCTAAACGTAAAGTGCAAGATAGTTTAATTTGTAAAGAAAACTAATGTTCTAAGAAATTGTTTTAGTAAGAGTACCAGTGAAGAACATACTGCAGTTAAAAGTACCAATGAATAGTACGTAATAGATAATGTCAATAGCGTGTAAGTATTGTGACCAGAAAAATTTACATATGCAAATTGTACCAGAAGCAACAAGTTTGTAAATGAAGCAGTCGTGTTTGAGTTAGGATTTTCTTTTAGCGATGGTCGTTATTAATGAGCTTTTGTGACTTGTCTTTTGTAACTTACTATATTTCTATATTTTGATTTCTCTGTTGCCATTCAACTACGTGATTATAAATATTAATGCTAGTCTGAGTACAGAAACCTGTTTAATGTTTCAAGTGATATATTGTGCCTGACTTTTCTTGCTTATCATGATTTTCCACTTTATGAAATGTCAGTTTATGGTGATAGCGGTGTCAGTGAATTGGTTATAGCGGTCAGTAGCGGACTGACCACAATGGAGGATGCGGAAAGTTCTTGATGGGTTGGTGTCATTTTGAACCATTGACTTCATAACATTAAAAAAAATTAGCAACCAAATTTGGAAGAATTAACTTGATATTCATTTTTTTCAATTAAAAATATATAGAAATGTAATTTTCCAGATTTGTGAACAATCCAAAGATAATATCCGGTCTGTTATTTTGTATAAGTTAACGTAATGTTGATATTGTTGAAAAAAAAATAAGCAATCGAATTCCAAATTGGATAAATTTAAGATTGTTTTTTTTTTTTGTTGGAGTTGTTTATTCCTTAAGAATCAAAATTTATATATAGCCCGAGGTACGCAAAAATTATGGGGAGTGAAAACGAGTGTTACCAAAAAGTGTAGGTTCTCTGCGTTCAACGACAGTTATAAGCCATGCTGGGGTGGATAATTTTAGTTTTCTAAAGCTCCATCTATTTGTTGGCCATTCAATTATTAGCAATGGTTTGTGAATTTACTTAGATGAGTTATCGATGTCCTTAATTGAACGAGCAGTTGTGGTGAATTACTATTGAGTAGCGAAGTTCATTCTGTGTCAAAAGGAAACTTTTCAGTGGTGGTAAGATATAATATAAGAAGTTAATTGAAAGATATCACATTTTCAACGCATTTTCCCAGTCATCAATAGTAGGGGGTCTATGACTTTATATAAGTAGAGCTTAGTAGTAAAATAGGTAGAATAGCTGTTTCTATCACTCGTAGATCCGCAACAGTTCATCGCAATTAAAATAAATCGACTCAAGTTCAAAGAAACCATTTTACACTAAACCCAGTGCAAATTGATAATTCGCAAATCGCAATGAGGGAAATTGATGAAGTTATTTACAAATACAGTAAAACACATTCGTAACTCTTGGTCTACGTAATCTTATCCAGGGTCACGACTCAAGCAGAACTTCATATTGTACCTACTGATGGGCGCAACGTTTTAACGCAAAATGAAATAATACTTTCATTACGAAACGAGTTTACCCATTCACCTTGGATTTACCCATCCATCTGTCCATCTTAAAACAATGGATCGGATTATGCTGAAAACAATCAGTAGGGGGAAATGACAATATTTTCTTGTCATTACCAAAGTCTCCGGAAACATGCGCGTGGCCTCTGTAGTAATAAGTATAATACAGAAATAACATTTGCCAGAAACTCGGTTGCACAACTAGCAAAAAGTTGTAATTGAAAAATTTTTAAAAATTGCATTTCATAACACAATACAGACAACCTAACGTTAAGCAGGGCATCTATCATAATGTTGGCGATTCGCAACATAACTTTACTCTCTGTGATGGTGCTTATTTGAGATCATGATACAATAACAAGGTAGGCTCGTTCTAAAAAGTGCCGCTCAAAGGTGAAATTTTACAATAACAAAGCTGTAAGTACTTCAAACGTCAAAGGGCAAAAAGTCACGCTTGAGAAGAAAATCCCAGCATTTAAGCCAAACCAAATCTGCTCTTAGGGACATATGCGCCGCGAGTTGTAATTTGCCTAATGGTCAACATATTAAATTGAGTTGTTTAAAATTTAGATTTAGTTTCTGGTAGAACACTGGGGACGAGTAGACATGGGAAAAACATTGATGCGATGTTTCACGATTCGGAACTCATGTACCTTCCGACGTTCACGTATCGTATTTAAGTTTGATTTATAAAGTGTATTAATGCACTTCTGTCTTGCGGAAGAGTATTGAAATTTAGCAAATCAGAAACGAGATCTCATGATAACTGAGGGCATCTCTTATATAAATTCTTCCCTTTAAATCGGGAAAAAGACTTAAGATACTTAAGATTTGTAGATATTTAACCTTATGGTACACCCACTCTTTATTTAAATAAGATGAAAAACACGTTTTTAACAATAATTTTCCATAATGGTGCTAAACAATTACCTCCTGGTCATCCTGATGTCTTATTTTAGGTTGAAACCCAATTTCAACCCGCAACACGATTCTTCTTTTTCAAATAACGAGGACCAGAGCTGTCAAGGGATACCCAGTACATGAGAATTTTGACGTGTGAATGATCCATATATTTTAGAGCCATATTAGACATATGAATAATAGAAGTATCCATGCAATCATAAATACTAATCAATTTCTAAAATTTTTTTTTTTCAATACTTTCTGAGATATTTTGCAATATTTTTTAATTTCGATTTTAAATATTGGAGCCAAAAACCTTTTCAAATAGATGCAAATTGAGCAAATGAGGGTTATTAAAAACCCTCGGTTCTCGAAATGAACATTTACTTAAACAAATAGATTAAATTATAAAAAATAAATCAAAATAAATACTGATATTAAGAATTTGATTATTAAGAAAGTAAGTACCCCTTAAAAATTTATAATTTTTATCTACTGTCATAGGTGTATTTATGTCATACTTCATTGTTAGACGATTATTTTTTTAAACAATAAATTTAAGCTACTATTTATTGCTCGACAATCGTTAATTATGTCACATTCGAGCACCAATAAATTTATTGAAAAGCTATGCCAAAATGTTCAATGATTTATGGTTTTTCTTTCTGTACACTAGATTTTGACAAAGTTGCTTGTTATATGACGTGACGTATTTAAAAAAGGTACTTCTAGGGGTTTGGCTTAAATATTGTTTTTTAGAGCTGTCTTAAAAATTCTTTCGAAACATTTTTTATTAACATTTCTGGCGTTTATGACGTTATAACGACGGAAATTGCAGTTTACAAAGAAGTAAGAATAACATTTTGATAGATGAGAATAAAATTTTTATATTTTTTTATGATTGATGAAATTTTTTGAATATTTTAAGTAAGTAGGTATTATAATAAAGAGTGTTTTGAAAAATTCCTTTGTTTATGTTATGTTTGGTTAAGGTTATTCATTTAACTAAAAATGTTACGAGGTGTGTTCAAAAAAAAAAAGGGAGGGGTTTTTATTTATTAGAAAGAATTTTATTTATTCATCCACATAATGTTATTCCCCTCAAAGTAGTCCCTTTATGAAAATTGAATGCGGGACATTCTTGATTCGCGTTGACTTACAGGGGGCGTGAATGTACAGGACAGAGGGTATGTCGGTGTACCTCATAAAAGATACAAAAGACCGCAACTTACAGAAGATGTAATTTATTTTTAAAATCATATTTCTGAGATGAGTGGCAAGTATGAATGCTGAGTCTTGATTACGAAGTAGTTTTTTGCTAAAAATTCACCATATTTTTGGTCGAAATTAATCAATTTTGGAATAAATTTTGCTGTAATACATTGCGTACCCAAAACCTTTGAAAAAATGTTATGACATGAGTCAATTAATATGACAACATCATCAGCAACTTCTGCAATTGTGATTCGACGATTATTCATGATCAATTCTTTCACTTTTTGCACGTTATCATCGGTTGTTGATGAGCTAGGACGACCCGTGCATTCATCATCTTCAACGTCTAATCGGCCATCTTGAAAATGCTTAACCCACTTGTTAACTTCTATTTTGATCATAGCAGATTCACCGAAATATTTAACACTTCTATGACTTTGCTGAACTTCATTAAATGCAAATCCTCTGATCCGTTAAGTGAGTAAAATAAAAAATCGCCAACAGTACCCCCTGTTATTCTTTAAAAAGCCGACAAAAAAAACAAAGAATAGAATATTTTCTAGACGTGCTTGCTAACACAAAACAAAAAAAAAACCTTGACAATTGAGCACAGCCCGCGAAATTTAAAAATTCCAGTTTGAATTTCTTGTTGAACACACCTCCGTAAGGTTTATCTTAAGACCAATAAATTTTTTATCAAAAATATTGTGGCAAAAAATCTTCAGGTATGACCAAGATTACACAAATAACTACATACTACAAATTTTCCAACATCTTTTCACTTCATCCTCTTCTTGCTTCTCCATTTTCGCATAAAATGTAAGAGTGAGAAAATAAATTTTAATTAAATTTTCAACAGTTTGTGCAACACCGAACTAAATAAATATTTAAATTAAATGAACAGCACAAGAAAGTCGGCTGTAAAAACGAAAAACTTATCGTAGTATTTAAATTGAATAAATATTGGTGGAGAAATATTAATCAAAGAAAAAATACTCAATAACAGACTCTGGCGTTGGCGCACCCGGGCAGGCGTAAAATTCGCAACGGAAAAACGACGCAACACCTTGAAATTTTATTAATATTTAACTTTTTCAGTTGTTGCTGTTAAAGTGTTGTTGTTGTTGTTTTTGTTATTGTTGTAAATATGCAAATGGCTTTTTAAATACTCCAGTTATAGGTTCTTTAAATTTGTAGCTTGGCAAACACAAGCCGTGTGTTGAGCTGAGGGTATGACGATTGTTTAACTTCTGCACTGTTTGCTTCCATAGTATTTGAACACAAGATTGTCAACCATAAAGTAAATAAAAATTTGCATCGACATCAAATAGAGATCTTGTGATTTTAATTTTTAATTAGAGCTGCATAAGTTTTCATTTGTACATTTTTTGCTTTTTTTTTCTTTTTAAATTACGATAAATAAATAATGTGTTTTAATTTCATCTACAGTGCGGTCTCTGTCGATGTCGAGGACGAAAGTTGCCCATCCCTGCAGAATGCCACAAGTTTGCAACAGTCACAACTCATACAGCGTTTAACACACGTTTGTCGCTACGATCGTCTCGAACGGCCCATACGTACGTACAACTCAGTATGATCGTCTGTAGCGCATCTTATTATGTAGAAATTTCTTATTGCATCTGCTTCACAGAGTACGGGCCAAATGGTGAGCGTTTGCCCATCGAGGTCAAGGCACGCATCTACATCTACTTCATGCAAAATCTTAACTCAGATTTGCTGCAATTTAAAGTACACGCTTTGCTGCAGCTGCACTTTCTTGATCGGCGTCTTGCCTATCAGCACTATGCGCCCACACGCAAGGAGCACATTTTGGGTCAGAAGCATCTCAGTGAACGTCTTTGGCTGCCGCACATATTCTTCGCCAACGAGCGTGAATCCAGCATATTGGGAACGGATGAGAAGGATGTGCTCACATCTATTTCACCCGAAGGTCGGGTGATAATTTCGACGCGTCTGCAGGCAACGCTCTACTGTTGGATGAACTTTAAAAAGTTTCCATTCGATGAGCAGTACTGCAACACAGTACTAGAAAGCTGTACGTAGTTGTAAAGATATGTATTTAAGTTTGAGTTGAGAAAATTTTTAAATATTTCAGGGATGTACAATACGACTGAACTAGTGCTACAGTGGGAGCAGAGTTCGCCGATATCTTTTGATCCCAACATGCGTCTCACCGAATACAACATGCAACGTTACTGGTACAATGAGACGGTTGTGATTTCCGACGGAGTTAACTTGAGGCATGGCGCATTCGGTAAGTAATCCAAATAAATTATTAGGAGATACTATTTGCATTAGGCAGAGTAAAAATTGGGTCGTGTATAAGTATAATTTTCAACCCATTTATGGCGGGTGGATACAAATCTAAGTGAGAAAGTTAGTTTTGATGAACAGGAAGAGGAAAGCACACTTTGCTGCGATTCTTCGGAAGATTGATCGGGAGAAGGGTGAGAAAATCAACATAAATACCTTCAATAACACGTCTGCTTCCATGGTGTTATAAACAAGGTGGTCGCGAATTTTCCAAGTCTAAAAAAATTGAACTTTTTACTCTAGCACTCACTCCCTTCTCCAACTTTTGGCAATTTTTCGAGCACGAGAATTCTTTTTCCATGCTAGCTCGCTTTTCAGACACAAGCTTAACCGTTAATAAGTTAAACAACTTTTGGCATAAGAGTTAAAAACTTAAGTTAAGGTTTAGAAGAGTTCCTCAAAAGAATTTATAAAGCTTCTACGTATTCCTGACGATAATTTGAAGAATATTTTTTCGTCCAAATTTTTATACAAAATTTCAAGACAATAACTGAAAAACAGTCAGTGCCTTAAAAAATATAAAAATGCATGTGTAAAGTTAATTTCCCGCTTCTTCATAGTCGTTACAAACAGTGTGATAGTCTGATAACACACTCTCCTTGATAGTGCATTTGGGGC
This sequence comes from Pherbina coryleti, assembly GCA_943735915.1. Lineage (NCBI taxonomy): Eukaryota > Metazoa > Arthropoda > Insecta > Diptera > Sciomyzidae > Pherbina > Pherbina coryleti. The sequence goes on from OX030952.1 coordinate 133,176,680, forward strand.
TTTATCATATTTAAATCACTGACCATAACAAAAATGTTCTTTTTTCTACAGTGGGCAACTACAGTTCCTTGAGCTTTACAGTTCATTTAAACCGTGAGATTGGTTTCTACCTAATGGACTATTTTCTGCCCTCAATGATGATTGTCGCCATCTCTTGGGTGTCTTTTTGGCTGCAGGCAGATCAGTCACCACCTCGCATCATGTTGGGTGAGAAATCCAAGCACAATAACAACTAACACCTTTATATTTAAATGAAAAGTGAAAAATTGCACTGTTGATTTTTCTATACTCAATTGGTTAAGAGTATTTTCTAATTTGTCACTTTTTTTTCCTTTAATGCAGGCACCAGCACCATGTTATCATTCATCACACTCTCATCATCTCAAAGCAAAACCCTGCCCAAAGTCAGTTACATCAAGGTATCTGAAATTTGGTTCTTGGGCTGCACATTCTTCATCTTTGGAAGTTTAGTGGAGTTTGCCTTCGTCAACACGATATGGCGACGCAAGGAAAATATCGAGCTGAAGAAAGTGAACAGCAAGTACATTATAAAATCAACGCTTACGCCGCGTCCTACTCGTCGCGATGTTGGTCTTAACGCGCGCACACGCTCTTGCTCGAGTCTGGACAATATTGTATCCAGCACAGAAAGCGTAGCTAAAAGCGGTGGCATTTCGAATCCAGCTTTCAACAACTATCTGACAGTGCATGTGAGTAAAATTTGAGTAATTTTTATGTAAAGTGTATTTTTGAACTTTGCTTTATTTCAGAATCTTCCTATGATAACCACCGAATCAGTGGATAGCGATTCAGTTATTAGCGAGCGCAACAACTTAAGTCATCATGTTGTCGATATGGGTGGCAATGACAAACAATGTAAAGTTGGAAATATGCCCGAAGATATTGATCGCACAACTTTCACAACTATGACACCACAAGAGATTGCCATGTGGATCGATCGGAGATCCCGATTTTTATTTCCAGTTATGTTTTTAGCATTTAATGCATTGTATTGGACGTTTGTTTACTGTTTCTAATTTAATGTTAAGTTATGCAATTCGTAGTGAATTGAATGCAGGTCCTTTTCTCATAGTAGCCAGCTACGGATCAAGTAGCAAAAGTTGTACAATTTTTACATGTACAGTATTTTTTAATGTAATATGTAAACAAAAAATTTACTAAATTATTGAATATTTTAAGAAATGCAGTTTCTTATTCTTTTTCTTCTTGAAAAACCCCCAAAACATGTGGTGGAAATATTTTATCAAACAGTGATAAAATCACTTTTCGATAAGATCTGTCATGTGCAAAATGATTGTTAAAATTATCAATTTCTGAATAACACTTTGCATCATTTTTGTAAAAAAAAACAAAGTTAAGTAATCACGGAATACTTTCTTAAATATTTAATTGGTTGTTGTTTTTTTTTTTTGGAACAGACAGTAAGATCAGAGGAGCAAACCAAAAACACGTGCTAATGAATCATCGGGTGAGTTAGCATATTTGTTGAAATTTTAACTGAAAACTTACATTGCGTGACATACTCTTAAGCTAGGTCCACACGATACAACGGCTGTACAATCGCTCATCGTACAGCAGTTGGCTAATTCTACCATTCGACCGTGCAATATTGCAATAACTTCGTCGCACGCTTGCATCCAAACGATACAATAATCGCACACAACCGTCAAATAGCAGCCGATATTGGTACAACCGTTGTATCGTGTAGACCTAGCTTTATATCTTCAACCATTAACGGTTTCAGTATGGGAGTGTTTCTTATTTCACTGTTTAAAATTATTTTTTAATCAAATGGTTTATTGCTTAAGATTCAGCTATTTGGAATAACTTCTTGTATTATAAGAAGTTAGCTGTTATTTAGATGTATATCAAACCAGAATAGTTTGAAATATTCTTCTGCTTTGACGTGATAACGTTAGAATAAAAATAATGGTACGACAATAAAGGTTAATTCCTTGACTTTATTACAACAATAAAAATAAATTTTAAGACGTCTTCGGGACGCAGAGGGAAATCTTCGAAACCCGTTATATATAGATGTATGTAATTATAAATCCGTGACTATTGCCGCTATGATAAATTTTATAGAACGACACAAAAGCTGAGGTTTTTGGTCACATTATAAAAAAAAACAAAATGTTGGTCTAATGAGGCCTCCTAGGGAGCCTCTTAACCCTGCAGTAGTCGCGTACCTAAATGTGACGAGAGTGGTCGCGCGGATTACATTTGTAATCCGTTTTTTAAAGTTTAAAATAAGAGATGGCAATTTGAAAATGCTTAGTTATTTGTTTTAATTTTTATTATTACTTTATTTTATATTATATTTATTTAAAAAAACAACATAAACATAATTCTTATAGTAAGTAAAATCAATTAATATCGATTGCAGACAATTGTGAAATTCATAATTTTGCATGACTGGATTACATATGTAATCCGCGCGACTACTGCAGGGTTAAAGTACTTTTAATGCATCAAATGCAATAGCAAAAGAAAAAATGGAACCAATAATAAAAAGAAACTAAAATTAAAACAATGATAAGTATTAGGACAAGAGTATGGATAAGGCTTAGAACAATGATTAAAAGAGGATAGGGGCAAGGATTCGGACAAAGATTAGAAACAGGATTAAGACAAGGAGAAGGACAAAAATTTGGAAAAAGTTAGAGAAAGGAATCAAACAAGGATTTGGACGAGAATTAAGACATGCGTTGGGAAAAAGACTATGATAAGGATTGGGACAAGAATAAGAACAAAGGTCTAAAGAGACACAACTAAAACAATGTTTAGGACAAGAATAGAACAAGGATTTGGACACACTATGGATAAGATTTAGACAATGGTTGGGAAAAGAAGTCGGATATGGATTAGGAAATGGATTTTAACACGGGTAAGGTCAAGAATTTGGGCGAGAATTAAATCAAGAGTTTGAATAAGGACAATAACAAGTTTTGTTACAGCCAACATATATTTTAATCTTTACTCTTCTGACTTAATTGAATTACAAATAGTGCTATGTAAAATTTTAGCCGAGTTTCTAGCTGCAAACTTCATTTTTATATATTTAAATTGTTTCCTTTAGTAATCTGCCAAAAGAGAATTTTCCTTACAAACTAGAATTATGCAATTCTTTTTTGATCAAGAATATTTACCTATTGATTGTGGGTTTTCAATCTTCTTACATTATTTTATTTTTTTGAGTTTTTAAAAATAAAAAAAAAACTTATTGATTTTTTTTAAACAAAATTTATTTTGAATTGACATTCTAATAGAGTTTTCTGTTTCTGTTCTCAGATTTTCTTTGACTTTTTCTTAGCTGTGAAAAAAAAACAGAAAAAATGCAACTTTTCGACTTTAACTAACATTAAATTTTATTGAATTGAATTTTCATCGTGTTATTAATAGAAAACCTGATGTAATTGTTTTTCATGTCAGTGATAACATTTAGTATTTTTCGTAAATGCCACATTTTTCTCTGTTCAGATGTTTACGTTTAAGAGAAAATTTTTTTCGAACTGCCGAAACTGAAAAAGCAAAAATTTTGACTTTTTTTTACTTTTCTGAGCGAAAAAAATAGAATTGTAAATGAGGTCAGAAAAAATACAGAACCTTTGGAAATAAAGTGCTATTCAGAAATGTAGAAGAAAATTTGTTTTTCTCTCAGAATTTAGGCCTAACCAAAATAGACGATTTGCTCCGTAACGAGTGAAGACGAGAGTTCGCTTAAATGCATTTAAATGTTGTAACCCAAAATGAACAAACGTAAACTTATTGAAACTAAACGAAACGGGTTGACGAGACGTTCTGTTGCGTAACAACCGAACTTTTAGCGTCTCAACTCGTCAACAACAGCTGTGCAGGTAGTCTTCTTCTTTTTTCAGACGATTGGAGGAACTCGTTTCATTTTGGGTTAAATGTCAAAACAGACGTAACGAATGCAAACGTTCGGCAAGTAGCAATCGTCTCGTTTCGGCTATTTTGGTTAGGGCTTTTAATGTTAAGAATGAGTTGGATAATATGCCTTTATAAAAGTTATCTTTTTCTGCGCATCGACTTTCAATGGCGATGTTTTTGTGTGGCCATAGACAATGCATAACTGGTAGAAATTTTGAAAAATTCATTTGTCGACACGAAAAAAATTCCATATATGAGGTTTATTGCCTTTGCCAATTTTATGAGGTATTGAGCTTGTTTGCTGGGTTATGTTGAAATATTCTACAAGAACAACGTTGAACATACCGTGCCAAATAAGAGCAACCACAGCTGTCAACTGTCATTCATTAAGATTTCATTAGTGCGTGTGTTGAATAATTCGTTTTGCAAATCTAGCGATAAATTTATTGCACTTCCTTTTATCAAGGTAAAAATTCTTATATTTATTTCGTAATTATTAATTATTGACGCGGATGGTGCTAAGAATCTAAAAATAATTCATTTTTGGCAAAAGTTCAGTTACGATTCCACCACAATCAACACCAAAAGCAGTTGAATTTTTCAGTCTCAGAAGCTGCTGGCTCAGAATTACATAATTTGGTTCAGTGCGTCGACAAGAAGCGCTGCGTGCTACTTCTGCAAAAAATGTTTATTTTTACGATTTGTGTTTTCATCCAGATACTTTTTAGTGTTTTAAGCTAACTTTGCGTAAATTAAATTCTACTTTACTTGGCTCTAGTAAAAATGCGTTTGACCTCGCTCTTGAAAGGACAGCACTTTGGCAACTTGGCCAAGGTGCATGGTATCATCACCTACAAGCTATCGCCATTTGAGCAAAGGGCTTTCGCTGGAGCCATTGAACATGGTATTCCAAACATGATCCGACGATTCCGCTCCAACGTATTTACAGTAGCACCACGTAAGTTAATTTTCTATTTAGTATGCACTGTATTTGAAAAGTTCTTTCTTCTGGTTATAGCATTCATTATTGGATATCTCGTATATGACTTAACAGAGAGAAAGCACGACCAGCTATTGCGCAAGAATCCCGCTGATTTCGCTGACGATGTATAGATTTGGAGTTTAGTTGTCAATTGAATTCTACACCTACATATAACAACAATGAAGTTATTTAAATTTAACTACTAAAGAAATCAAGTCTAAAAAAAAACCGTGTATTTTCTTATTGGAATGATAGCTTCTTAATTGAGTAATTAGTAATAATTCTTGAATTCAGTGTGATTTTATATCAAAGTTGCTTAATATGTCTTGAAATTATTCCCTTCTCAGAAATGTTAGTATAAAGGAATAAGGATTATACTGAATCCACAATTAAGACCTACTTATATGTTGATGATTAAAGGGAAAATTTTGTCTAAAGTGAAAATAGAAGATAACGTAATCACATACATAATGCAGCTCATAAACTTTTTGATTTTCGAGTGTTCTAGAAGAAACAAGTGCTTGAAATGTTGAAGCTAATTTATCAAAACTATATCTCTAGAATCTAGACTAAAAACTCAAATAAGAGTCTAAATGTATGTTGATATCTTTGCGAAAACCTCAAAAATTTAAAAAACTCTAATTTTTTTTCAAGCCGCTGCTATATTTTAAAGAAAACTTTAAGAAATGAAAATCAAAATCCTAGGAAATTTTCATACGAATCTTCCATTGAGGCTGCAAGTTATTTTGTAGGACTTTTTTAAATTTCCGTTTTTAAGTTATATGTTTAGTTATGTTAAGGTCTGTTCCCGTACTTTTTTGATTAAAAATGGTAAAACTGTCAAATAAAATCGTAAAATGTGGAGCAGCAGTAGTGCAGACGGCAAGCTAAAGATTTTTAACAATATTGGAATTAATTCTCAAATTTACATTTATTTTTAGTTTTTAAATAATTTAGCTACTATATTTGTGGTTTCCTTTCCAATAGTTTTTATTTATTTCAAAGAACGTACAAATTTATCAAGAATTTTCGAAGAAATAAAATTCAATATCAATAAAAAATCAAAACGCAAGTTTTTTTTGTCTTGTAACTAAGTAACTAAGTTTGGTTCTGAACATATCATATAACTAAATAATAGGTCTGTTCCCGTACTCTAAAGTTTTAGTCCAATTTACCAATTTTGCAGATTTTAGTCCGCGAAGCGTTTGTAGAAATCAGATTACGTCATCAGAGGCAGAAAAAGTTGCATGGTTCTGCGCAAGACGTTAGGTCTTTCGTGACGTAGATAGGAAAAGACTCTTTCTCTGTTCTTCTCACTGATTTTCTGTTCGTGCAAGAAAAGACGAAAGATAGTGCGAAATAGTTCTGTGCGATTTTTTTTCAGCTACAGCATGGTGTAATTAACAAGGTGATCGTGACGTTTACTAATTTCCCTACGGTTGTCAAAAAATGTTGAAAAAATAAGACAAAAAGAGACAAGCCGCGGAAAAGTGTCAAATCGCTTGCACTCAATAAAAAATTGTAATATATTGTTTTGCAACTTTTGCTTGGAATTTACCAACAGCTGTTTTTGACACCGGTGGGTAAATTTTTTTTGAGATACTAAAAATTCACGATCACCTTGTTAATTACACCATGAGCTACAGTTGTTTTTTATGTTTTGCTCAGTGAAAAACAGCTGATTTTGACAATGTGTCGAGCATGACGTAGGCAGACATGCGCATGGTATAATCTTGTATTTATTATTTTTGCTTCACAGGCAGGATGGATGCTTGAGGCATGCATACCTTCTATGTGTTTTGGGCTTATAAGCTGAATGTTAATTTCGGGCACATTGAGGATAGGGGTTATCTATGGTATTATAATTGTATAATAGTATATGGTATAACGACATCTCCTGTCAAAAACAGCTGTTTGTGAAAATGCAGCTGCAGCTGCTGAAGTTGTTGTTTTTTCACTTTAACGTTTTCAACATTGTTTATGTTTTCATTGGCCGATTGTGAACGCCCTCTTTTTACGTATATTTTTTGGCATGAGATGGTTTCCCAAGAAACTGTCAATGCAGCCTTGAAATTATTACTAGTATCGCCTGTGGCCGAAATCGGCCATCTGTTTCTGTAAGGTGACGAAACTCAAGTAGTTTTTCACATAATGAATTGTTATTAATTTGCATGGAAATTCTTAATGCTTACCTTGACGCTATGAGGAAAATAGTGGTAAAGGACAAAAAAGGAACCATATATGCGTCAATAGCAAAAATTTATTCAACATACAATATTCATTTGAAGTAAATAAATAAATTAAAAGTAAAGTAAATAAAGTAAAAGTAAATAAAGGGTAGAAAAGTATAACAAATAAATCAAGATAAATAATAATTCTCAAGATTATAGAAGCAAGCAGCAGTTTTTGGTTTTTCAACGCTGAGAGATATTAAGAGAAAGCAACAACCACAAAAACAACAACATATGCTACTCAGCTCTTTTTAAGTGTTTGCGTCACTCCCGCATTCTACTCTTGCTTTTGTAAGCTACAGCAGTGATGTTCAACAGAGATTTGTCGCTTTGTAGTTTCTGATTGTCCCATTAGTAATAAAAGCGTTTTACATTTGCTCAGTTTTACTTATCTTAATGACAACATATTCGAATAAAAATTATATTGTGCAAATCTACTCGAAAATATTTATCCATCGATAAAAGTATTATGTGAATATATTGAAGGTAACACAGAAAAAAAGGGAACACAAACTTTTTTGTTTGCCTATTAATATATAGATACAATACGAATTACAGAGCAACTTATCATGAAACAAAAACATTTTACGTCTCCAATTTGTCTTATTAACCCAAATTGACCGGGCGCACCCATATGGTAACGCAACATAAAGTAACAATTAAAAGGATCGTAGCAATCGGGCTATTTAAAAATAGAACGGGAAAACATTTTTTTTTTGCAACATACTCACACATATTTTCTATTTTGCAAAGCAACAAGTCAGTTGTGTGTTGCGAGAAGTTCTTTTAGGGAAGTAAAAACCTTTCCATCCATTTAAGAACCTTAACTATTCTCGGTCTATTCGGGTTAATATTATTGCTTCATCAAAGAAAGCAGCAAGAATTTGTTGAAGCTGATCTCTATCGAAATTTCACTTAAAAAAATTTGTTATATACATATATAGATGTCTATTAAACTGCTTATTATTATTAATTGTATGAAGAGAAAACTTAAGACATCGTTTACTACTACTTATCACAGTAACAAACTGGGAAATAAGTTACTTTTAATTTGAACATTTTAATGTGAACATTTTCTTGGTTATAGCTCTTGGATCGTACATTTGTTTCACTTGCAATAATGTTGCTTTAATATTATTTTTATTACTTGCAGTGCACCCAGTGCAAGAACGTAACACAATCGCATATAGCAACGTAAGCAGTCAGCTGCTCTTCAGCTTACGTTGCAGAACGTAAGACAGCAAGTGTCAAAAGTTTTATAGCATTTATTCGTCATTCGCTAATTCGTTTTTACTATTATTTCTAAATTGTTATTTTATTGTTGGTGCTGCTGCTGCTGCTGCTGCTATAAACAATCAAATGTAAACATTTTTCACAATATATTTAATAAAATTCATCATACAAACTTTCAACACCAACAAGAGCAACGCAACGCAACATCACCACACCACACCACACAAAGACGCAACACATCTTAGGCTGTGATGGAGAACTGCTGTGGCGGGGAGCTGCGTGACCAGTCTATCAAGGAGTTGCTAAAATCCATTCTTGACTCGAAAATTATTAACATCGAGTTGTTTACGATAGCAGTCGGAGTTCTATTTATTGTGGTTCTGCTAAAAAATAAATTTAAAATCATCTGTGGCACCTGAGCGCACGGAGCTGGCCATAAGATGACAACAAAAAGTTATTGTGTTTTCTTGAATAATCTTTGTGTTTTTAGTGGGGTATCTAGTGTAGGTTTGGCAGCAAGAATTCCATGAGGAATTTTGTATATATTATAAATTATAGCGAAGCAAATAGTGAGAAGATGTGATGATTGTGATATTGTGTATTTGTGTGTAATATGTCGCATCGGTGGTTCAGTGGTAGAATGCTCGCCTGCCACGCGGGCGGCCCGGGTTCGATTCCCGGCCGATGCAAAATTTTTTTGTTTTTTATTTATGATTATCTCTTGAGCTGCAAGCTAATATGTTTGAATGTTAAATTAGAATCTAATTATTAGATGGAACACACATTTTCATACTTATATCAAAGTATTTTTTTTATTTTATCAAAGTATACCATAGTTATTGATATCTTGAGTTAAATCTGTAAAATTTTCTTATTAATTCTTGTATATTTTAAAGAACAACATACGATTTAAATATTCAATTGTAAAGCATAGATTTTAGTTTTAAACTTATGACCCAATTTATTTGACTTTATTTATGCGTTTATAACCAATTAAAGGATCAAATTATGCCCTTTTAATGCTAACGCGGAAATCAATTTAATTGCGCCCATGCTAGTTTATTGAGACAATTTAATCGATTAGAGAAAAATCAAAATATCTTTGAATAGTTCGTGGTTAAGAATCAGCAATTAATTTGCATTCAATTGATATGCACTCGACGACGTTGGATCATCGATGGGCTTAGAAATGCGTTTCCTGGTACAATAGTTTTCCGGGTCTCACTAATGCATGGCAATCAACAGCGCAAAAGACATTTGAAATCAATGATTGAATTGTTTTTTTCCATTTTCGTTCGTTTTAAATCAGACATTTCTGCTTATTTTTTATACTTTATAATAAATGACTTAGTGAAAAATATTACGTCTAGCCAACGTGACAAAACTCCAATTAATGATTTACATAAAATACACGTTGTTGTTTTTGTCGTTGCTTGGTCTTCTACTCAGTGTGTGACCAAGACTGACCAACAACCACCCATTAATATTAATATCAACAAATACTTTCGATACACGGCGCTTTTCGTGCTGTGGCTCCGTCGAAAATATTAAAACATTTTATTCCAAATTCATTTGCTACCATTTCTAATGCAGAAATAAGAAATCGTTTCCATGTATTTATAACTACATACATTAAATTTTCATATCGAACTGTTTGAAGTGAAACGCATAAACGACAAAACGTGATAAATTGCAAACTTTTTGGCTTATAGTGTGAACGAAATCAATAAATTTAGCACACGAAACAGATTAAAAGTTTAGGACATATAACCAATTAAACGAAAACAACAAATTGGCTGTATGGTTTTGAGCATGTTAAAAGCTTATTCGAAATATTACTCGGAAATGAAAAATACAAAAACACAAAACGTTTAAATGGAAATAGAGCGAAAAATAACAGTTGAGAAAAAGTAGCTTGTTTTATTCATACAAAAATTCTACAAATTTTAATTGAAATCATAGAGCAAAATATATACCTACTATTATACTGATACACTGATATATTTTCAGCCAAAATACATTTTACATTTAAAATTTACTGAAATTAGATTTTCGTCAAACTAAATATGTCTCCTGAAAATTACCTGAATTCCTTTTTATTTCCTTAAAAATATAAATTTCAACACAGTTTATTACGTGTTTGAAGAAAATCGTTACCGCCAAAAAACACCTTAACTATCGTCATATGACGTTTTTAACTTCTGCGTGGTATTCAGTAAAAATTAATAGCGGTACTCACGATCAGGAGCTCTTTGTAGAGCTCTTGTGTAAAAGAGCAAAAGTGCAAAAAAGAAGAGCCCTAAAATAACAAAATACACGTGCTGTCAAAATTGTTCTTTTTTGCTCAAGCGCACTGGCGATACCCTGTAGATCTTTTGTAGTGCGCTTGAGCTCTTGAGTTAATTTTGTGAATTTTTGACAGTAAACAAATAGTGATGGTATATTGTGTACACTTCTAGGTACTAACTTCTTTAATATCGTAATTTCACATCACTAACTTTCAAAGCGGACTGAACGTAACTTCAATTGCTAGGCCTGTGTATGGGGTGTGTTCACAGTTTGTTGCACTTTTTTGCTCTTTTGCACAAGAGCTGTACAAAGAGCTCCGGATCGTGAATACCCCTAATATATTTGCTAAGCCAGGTACAAAAGACGCGCCAGAAGCTAGACGTCGTGCCAGCTACAATCGACACGCAAGAAGTTTTCCTTGAAGAATTTTAGTAGTTTGGATGAAGAATAGCACTTGGAATAAATGTTAAAAGTGAATTTTAACAATTGCAACAAAATTAGGTCTAAGATATTTATGTTTTTTATTTAATTTCCATAAAATATGCGTGTGTAAAAAAGTGGAGTTAGTGGAGCTTGAAACCAAATTTTAAGGAATGTTTTTGATAAAGTCCGTCCATCAGTCCGTTAGAGATATGCATTTAAATATTAAAAGTAACGAATTTGAGCTCTGGTATTTGATATACCACGCCACACTATTGCTGGGTTAAAGAAATTATTCAATCTTATTCAATATTCTACTGTGTAAATCGTTTAACGCTGATTAAACCTACTTCGAACAAAAATTCCTGATAAGTGCAGCTAAAGGTTATCTTCGAATCTGTTGAAATAACTGAGTTTCTTGTCAGCCTGCCTATCAAGTGATGTTGCAACTTTAGCTCTATTTCATATTTACTGCTTATTTAAATAACGCTTAGCTAATAAATCAATTTAAACTAGTTAGAATTGCAGTGGCTTAAGTTGTTAGAGTTTTTTAATGTTTGCATTTCGAGTTAGAGCCAGACGAAAGAGGTAAATAAACTCATGATTTACCTGTACGAACATAAAATGACAAGGACTATGAGCAATACTTTAAAATTTTACAACAATAATAGGTATTATATTTTTGTTTTTAATTCTGTATTAAATCTAATCAATTCTCTCAATTGTATTTTAAATATTTATTTAATTCTACATATTTAGAAAAAAAAGTCAATGTCACTTGACTAGACTCTGACTGACTCTAGTCGGTCAACAAAGATGCCTTCTCCACTCTAAACTTATTGTAAGAAACGTTAAGCATTCCATTATTACGAGTTTAAATTATTTTTTACAGTTTCACTTTATGTCACCACATCTAATTAGACAGTGTTATGCTCAGGGCCGTACTTGACCGCTGCGGTCAACCTGAATATATTATTTAAACATATTTTTATACATCATGTAAATTTAATATTCAACAATTTCCTTCACAAGCTGATTATAACTTAATTAATGAAAGTAAAGATTACTTTAAACTTGAAAACAATAATTTATACAAAATTTTCACTTATGAACTTACTTTTTTTTCGTTGTTTTTTTTACACATTGATTGTGGAATATTATTTTTAATTAACCCTTCTTTACATGATTTTTTCTCCCTGTGTATAAAAATATTTTATGTCTTTATTTGTGATTGGGGAGGTTTAGAAAATGTATAAACGAAATTTGGATGCTCTGCAATGAATAGGAGCGAAGTTACGCAACATTGCATATGTGCAATTTCATGCAGGCAAGCAATAAAAATTAGTATATGATGGTTTATATGTTAATTTTTATTAATTTGTATTTTACATTTTTGAAATGGAATTATATGCTTTCAATAACTTAAACTAGGATATATTTCCCAGTTTTTTATATAGTCAATTTAAATTGACAATTTTAAACAAAGGAAAATATAAAACACTGATTTGCAAGGTCACAAGGATTTTGTTTCTTAATTTGAAGCTCATTGTATAAGAATTCATTAAATAAGTACATAAAATATTATTCATTACGAAATTGTTTAAAAAAATTTCTATTTTGATTCTATTTTGATATATTATTAAAATATACTCTTGTCTAAACTATTGAGCAGCTAACATGAGTGTATTCATTACACCCTGGTAATTTACATGGTAAACGCTTGTTGTCCCATTGTAGCCAGAGATCAAAATGGTCCAACCGAACTTCTGTTTGAGATAGTGGGAAACTTCTCAAATGTTTCGTCATTTTTTGCAAAGTTTTTTGATAATTCGGAAGGTCTTCCACTTTCTGTGGAGAGTTGTCCTACTGTGTAAAGACTTTCTACCACTTATAAACGAAACAATTATTATGTTTTCATAATTACCGCTTTATTGCTACGCACGCTTATACAATAGCAATGCATTTACTAATATTATCGTATAGCGTGTTTTTATCTTACAGCTTCCAATAAATGAGTGGAACAAATTGACTTCCCCCATAAATGTATTGTATTGTGAACCAATATTCAGACACTCAATGGATATTTTTTTACACAACTTCTTATCAAATCGTTCAGCTAAGGTCTCAGGACTTTTACTACAATGGTTTGACATCAAATTAACAACTTTATTATCTCTCCATGAAATCAAATGTACGTTAACATCATCATGGTAAGCTACATATTCCACAGACTCTCCTCGAGATGTCTTCATTAATATGGGAACACTCGGTAGTTTTGAGTTCGGAATTCTGTTCCGACGGATTGTACCTAGTAAATACTCCTTTTGGCTAGTTCAATCATTAGTGGTAGTGTTCATATAATGATTATGATAAAAAAAACTTTGTAATTCATATTAGAAGTACTTCCCGTAAAACTCTTTTATAACAATATTTACACAAGCCGAAGATCATTTTCTTCGTGGTGACGAAGATTGGGGCTGTTTTCTTGGCCCAAGTTATTTATTTTAAAAATTAATTAATTTTTAATTTTAGCTTTATATATAGTTAAGTGCATAGAATTGCACATCTGCAATATAACCTCATATCTGCAATATAACTTCAAAATGTCTCAAATGCATGATATTGCATATTTGCAATTAAGCCATTTATTTTATTAAATTAAAGTTGTAATGCACAAAAAAATTAGTAAGCTTAAAGAAAATGAACTTCTATTCTGGAACATAACTTACATTTTAACGTTTTTTTGATATTTCTTATATAATTATTAAAAATATTCACTTTTTTTTCTACGTATAAGACAGACCTTGTTCAAAGCAATATTTTGGACAAATTTAATCCCCAATTTGACAAAAGAAGACAACAACTAATAAAAAATGTCTAAATTTATTTTTAAATAAAATTCCGTTAGGTATATTCACAGGGTGTGTATGCTATGTCTCTTAGAAGTCAACATTGCCTATATGCAATCCCATGCAACGAAGGGTTAAGTCGTACAATTAACGAATATTTCGTTCAAAAGGGCAGAGTTAGCTGTTTTTGCTTGACGTAAGAATGATTTCGTATTCACACGAGAATATCTGGTTCAGTAACGAACGATAATGTTGCTGCAGTACAAAGTTGGCCGAAAGTTGTGTTCGAAAAGAAGCAAAAAAAGTTTAATTTCGATGGTTGAAAATGGAACTTTCTGCAAAGTAAAGATAAAAAGAATTTCATAAGTAGGTATAATCGAGAATATACGAATAATTTATATACTAACGGGTGTTTTTGTTTTTTTAGAGGTAGAGAATTTCCTAGAGGGACAGCTGTCAAACCAGTTGTCAAAGTAAACATATGTGTTTGACATTTATGTTCATTATACTTTGCCAAATTACCATGCAAAGACTTATACCGGAAGAACGTTTACAAATTGTGAAAATTAATTTCCCAAATTCTCGTTCTGTGCGGCAAACTTACACATAGCGATGATGCACATTTCTGACTTAAATTCTAACAGCATGTTCACATTGAGCTAAAATGAAGTAATTTCGTGAGATAATTTCGAAATTGTGGAAAAGTGTCCACACTGGGTTTTGATAATTTTGTTTGACGTTTAATTTTTTTTCTGTCAATTAATTATAATCATGTATAATTTTTGAACACAATACGGCAGCATGAATTCAGAGGGAATTTCAAGAGTTGTCCTATTTTATTTTATGAGCTTGAAGATACAGAAAAATGTGTAGATTCTGTAATAAATGATATAAATCATATGAAAAAAACGCCAAGATTTAATATTGAAAATTTATTCAATTTAAAAACAAAATCTTTTTGATAACAAAATTCTTATTGTGTCAAAAAAGGTTGTGTTCAATGCACACAATTTTGAGATTTTAGGGCTGCAAGTAAATATTGGCCTAATTTCGTGAGTAATTTCAACGAAATTAGCTTGTTTGAGGTAATTTCGAAACTAACCAATTGTATGGGAAATTACCATTTAAATTATATCCTTTCAGACGAAATTACACAAAAGCTCGTATTTACTTAATTTTATCTCAATGTGAACATGCTATAACATAAATAAGCAAAAGTGCCGTATTTAGAGTAAGAAAAACAGGGTCAGGGGGCGATCTTCACATGACAACGTATCTGACTGCCTAAACCTGGTGAGGCCAGCATTATCTATGACGAAATCAAAACTTCAAAGTTCAAAACTTTTTTAATTCAAGCCAACATGTTGTCAAACCGCTGTTTTGAGCATTCGAAACTAACCAATATGTACCAGGCTTGTCCTACCAAGCGTAACAACAAGCGTGTAGGATAGTCTAACCCCCCTAAAGGCAGCCAAGTTTTTGTTGCCAGCAGGACATAGAACAATAATGGAGCTAAATTTTTTAATATTTAAATTAAACTACTTATAAAATGGTTTGCATAATGAAAAAAACCATCCAGAATAGATTTATTTTTTATTATTATTATTATTTATTTAGTTTAGATTTTTTAGTTAATAGTTTTCTGTCTAAGATTGAACCAATTTATTTTTGTTATAATTTGAAATTTATTTCTGTGAACTAAGAGCGTCATAGTTCTGCGAATTTGTGTTCTATTCACTTAACCTCAATGACCATTAATTATTCTAAATCCTCAATATTTTTAACCGCCACTGATAGGTGTCGGGCCTATATATACATAATATATACATAATGGTCTTAATAATAATAATAACATGAAAGTTCAAATTTCATAAATTTAATTTGTTTATATTAAAAGAAATCCTTCATGACAGGGCCCCATTAATGCTCTAACAGGCCGTGACTGTTAATTCTTTTTTGGTGAATGCTGCCCTGCCCTAGGGTGTGTCATAGTTCCACTCAATTTAAGGTTTATAGGAGTATTTTTACAATCATAAAAAAGTTAGAAGCATTGTAATATAGTTCTTTGTGGTTTACCTCTGTAAATATTTTTACGAGACAAAGTCAGATATTCAATTGAGTTGATGAAAAACTGAGCTCTGTACATTTTTGTATAATGTAAGGAGTGAGTATTCTGGTACACAAAATAAATAATGAATAATAATAAAATTACTTGACATATGCAGTAAATGTGAGTCTATAAAAATGAGTATTTATTAATTTTCTTCGATTTTTCTATAACCAATTCAGTGTATATTAAAAAAAATGAGTCAATATAACCAGAAAGTATTTTGTCGGCTTTTCATATCTAGACGATCGAGAAAAATGAAATACGTTGTTTATACAAATAAGAATTTGAGAAGACGCTTATCTTTCAATGTTCACTATGAACACCCGTTTTTGTTTGTTTTTTTTGTTTTTTCTTCAAACTGTGATATTCCTTTGATGAACACTTTTCAACCATGTCCTAGAGATCTAGTTTTACACATTGTTCATCATTATAAAATAAAATTAGGTTTGAGCTTCAGCAACGTTTCAACTATTTGAGAAATTTATTTATGACAAGAATTTGTTATCTTTTAACAAGATAGCAAACATGGAAACGATTTGAAACGGAAATGTGATAAATTACAAATTGAATTGTATAGAGATTAATAATGCACTCCTTTGAGTACTTTTTTCGCACTCAAATTTAAAATCAATTTGATCCCGGCTATTAATATATGGCCGAAATGGCTCCGACTTTGCAAAACGTCAAATTTTGGATTGAAAATGCAAACATGCAGAATGCATTTCCGTTTTAGCTGAATAACTGAAAGTATTTTAAATTAATTCAATTGATTGATGAATGAGCGAGCAAATCAAATGATGTTGTCCAATAAATAGACAGTAAAATTTTATTTTCAATTGCATTGGCTTGTGTTTGAATGTTTGAATGAAATATATTTTCATAAAGATCTAGAAGTGTATAGATTTTATGATCAGTGATAAGTACTTTCTGCGACCACTTTGATGGTTCCTTCTCTATGAAAACTCTAGTTATTCATAATAAACTTTCGTTGCTGTATTTTCAATAAAAATTACAGCAATTGACTGGAATCTTTATAACCATAAATTAGCGTCTTGAACACTTAAATACAATAATAAAAATATAATTTTGCCTAAATGTAAACTAAACGTTTTCAGCTTCTTTAACGACACGTTCGCTGCGTGGCACCCTGGGGAGCATTCTGAAAAAAACTCACTTTTTCTTCCTCTTCTTCTTTTTCTTAGCCATATAATATTACATACAAATTAATGCTGATTAAACGCGGCACAACACCGCGATGTTGCTTAAGTAAGGGTTAGCATCCAAGGAAAACGCCGATTGTTTTATTTTTTTTTTGTTTTTTTTTTTTTTTGGCAGTAAAGCACCTTTTGTTCTTTTGTTATTGTTGTTTTTGTTATTTCTGTTGCACTTTTGCAACGTGAAACATGGTTAACATGTTAATGTTGGTTGTTTGTACAATGAAGTCAAGTGGAGTAATAAAAGTTGCCGATAATAGTTGTTATCTTAGGTATTTTTAAAGTTTTGCCGTTTTTGGTAGAAATACGATTCGAACCATATTGAAGATTTTTATGTTTTTTATCATAACAAAGCCAATAAAATTGTATACTTAAAAAAAGAATTGAAAAAGTATTTTATTATGAACAAATGTTCTTATTTTTGTGTTGACCACGCAGATAGTCATATTGAACGATCTGAAAATTGGTTGAGATTTGAGAATTGAGATTATAAACGCAATCACACTTAGAGGTTTTTTATAGCATAGCTTGGCCAAAAGTTCCAAAAACAGCGGCTATGTTTACCTGAAGAGCCCTTTACAAAGCTGGTATTTGGTTATTATTATACGAGTATAAATATATTTAATCCGAGTTTTTCGTTATGAATTCGCCTTCCAATCTTGCTTATGCCAATGGAAAAACTTTGATATACTGGTGATATTTTCGTATTACTTATATGTTAAATCTAGATTGATATGATAGAAAGATCATAACGAAGAAGGTAAGTATCGAAGCAAAAGACCTTCTATAACTTTCTTGGTTTTTGAAATATTCCCCATTATGATTAATAATTTGTACAAGCTCTGGAACTATTTTATATAACATTTCTTCCATTCCACTTGAGATACCTCCAAAACGTAGTTTTTGAACTCATCAACGACTTCTTATGGTGTTGAAAATCCTTGTCCACGTAGTTTGTTCTTGATGTGTGGGCACACAAAGAAGTCATTGGGTGCTGAATTAGGATTGTACGGCAGATGACTCATTAATTCGATGTTTTGAGTGCTTAAAAACTGCTTTGTTTGAGCTGATGTGTGGTACAATGTGTTCGTTGTCTTGATGAAGAATAATTCTTCAGCGCTTGTTTGTTTTCCTTATTTCACGAAACACTTCCGGCAAACAAATGGTTATGTACCATTCCGAATCGACCATTCTTTGCGTCACAAGTGGTACCGTAGCCAATTGACTAGTTTTTTGGAAGAAAAAGGCGACCATTTGCTTCGCAGTGCTTTGAGCTCGAAAAACTTTTGTTGGATTTGGTTCGTATTGAAAGACCCCTGCAGTCGACTGCTGTTTGCTTTTATGATCCATTCATATAGTTACGATTCATTTTAGGCACGATTTCTTCTACGTCTTTTGAACACAGCAATTGTATTTGCTTCAAAAAACGACGCAAGCATTTTTTTGAGCGGTTTTCAAGTTATGTGGAATGTGTTCATGTAAAATAGAATGCATGTTGATGAAAGTAACATAATATCCAGGGATGCCTCAATTTCACGGTATGTCACATGACAATCAAGCATTATCAGTTCGCGCACAGCATCATCAAAACAGATTTTGGAAGCCCTTCACGAAATTCGCCAAGCGAAGTATGGCAAGTGAAGTACTTTCGTCTTGAATTGTGTGTTCCACCGATATACAGAGGTTTTTGATGGTGCTTTATCGTCGATGAAAATTCGAATTGAGTTAATCGCTGCAGTCTTGTTAAAATAATTCACGTCGAAATTTATAAAGAATAATCGCACGGAAATGTTCACGTGTTAATTTTTTTTGTTTTTTGCTGAAATACAATTTTAAAAGCACTGCAAATAAACGTGCAAATAAACACATCAAAACGTGTGAGTACGTATAAAATAAGAAAATGTCAAACTTTCCAGTGGAAATGTCAGTTTGACTGGAATAATATAAGAGTTGCCAGATCCCGTAATATAAGTAGCAGCGTACGTATTGTACAGTGTCTCGGTGCAGTTTATTTCAGTGTAGCCTTGATATCGGCCTTGCACTTTGAAGCAGCATCGGTAAATTTGCAACGAGCAAACAGTCGGTATAATCTCCTCTTAGGTCGATACATTTAGTCCAGCATTTTTCCAATTTTGTTTATTCCTTCCAAATGATAGGTTTTATCAAGGTTCTTAAAATAGGCGTTTGTTTCAGTGTTTGTTTCTGTTTCAATCTCTTACCGTCGACCCATTTTTTCAGGTTTGAAAAGAGAAAATAGTCGCATGGAGCTAAATCTAATGTAGAGAATATATAGGATGGGGTAGCAGTTCGAAACGCAATTCATTGGATTTTTGCGGTTGTTTTTGTTTCAAATCAATGTTAAATCTGCCCAACCTGCTAAATCTGACCGTTTAAACCTTTCGATGTGAATGACGATGTGAATGATGAGCTTGTTGGCCAACAGACTCACCTTGGCCTTCTTTGGTGCACGGTCACCCAAACAAGTCCATTGCTTGGACTGTTATTTGGTCTCTGATGTCTTGTGATATATCCATGTTTCGTTTACGAAACGGTGCAAAAACTCCTTCGGATTGCGGTATAAGTATATATCCAGCTATATGTATAAGTATATAAAAAAATCGATTCTTTAGGAGTAAACTCAAAAAATATTTTTATATTTTCCTTTTTATAGTTGAAAACTTTATAAAGAATGTGAAATCAACAGTTTGATTTTTTTTCCCATACGACAGTATTTTTTTTTTTCAAATTTATCAGCTAGGGCTGGGCAGCTAGGGCAGGGGCATGTGGGTCCTTAATTTGGGCGCCTCTGTAGTCGAGTAGGTAGCGTGCTCGACTGCTATCCCAGAGGTCCCGGGTTCGATTCCCGGCCAGGCCATGGTCCTTCGCTTTAAAAACCTTTCTAAATTTTCTTTTCCTCATTCCTAAATCAACTGAAACAAATTTACCACTGAAACAATTAATATTTACCACTTGAAATGAAATTATTGAAATGTATTTATCACCAATGTTTACGACTTGAAATGAAACTATTGAAACTATTGAAAATGTATCTATGAATAATATGTATAGTACTAGGCTAAGTGTAAAATGTAATCTATAAGGGTCCAACCCGGTAGATGTAAATAAATAAATAATTACACTTCTATGTTGTACAAAACCTTATTTAAAATACTGCTAGTTTAAAGAATAGATTAGTTTTGAAACAAATTTCGTTTTTTACTTGAAACTGCTATGAAATAACATAAAGCTCTGTTGGGTGTAGCTATCATGTGTTTAACCTTGTGAAATTTTTTAAATATTTTTTAAATATTTCTAAATAACAGCTAATTTATTTGACAGTCGTCTTATTACCAAATGTTCATAAAATTTTCAAACTCGAAATGTAAAACCATAAAAAAAAATAATAGATAAAATTACTCGAAATGTCAGGCAGCCAGACATGTGTGCTGATTGCGTAAATGCACATGCGGAATGTGTTGCAGAATGTAGGGCGGACTATGTGGCAGCACTGTGTGGTAGTGGCCACATTTGCGTGGCGTTGATTATGCAACATTCTACTTTGAAATGTGCGCAAATCAAATAATGCGCGGCGACAAATTTTCATTTGATCATTTGATTTGCTAATTGAAGTCAATCTGGAGCATGCATCCGTTGGATTTGATTTGGAGATTTTTCGTTGGCTCATTGCATTTGGCGCTCTAAAATAGTGGCACGAAATAGTAAAATTAAATCGAAATGCAGAATGTTTTTCTAAATAAATGTTTGTTTTTCCCTTTAATAAGAAAAATAAATGAAAATATTAACGTATGCATGGATGTTGTCTTTGAGTTTTTACTGAATAAAAAATAAACATTCAACTTGAAAAAAAAAAGAACAAAACATATTAAACGCAGATGCGTGTCCATAAACAATGTTAAACTCAGAATCAAAAAAATCGCACCTTCCTGCCGCCACTTTTTTTATGACTGTTTCACAGCATTTTGGGCTGTTGCTGCTGCAGCTTCGTTCGAATGTTTTGGTTGTTAAGTTATTGACCCTTAAACCGTTAGTCAACATTAAGTTGAGTATCGAATCGAATCCAGCAGATACAATGAAGCATCCTTAAAATCAGGCGGAATTATGCGCTCGCATATCGCGATCCATTATTTTGATCCAAGCGACCAACCAACCAACCGATCGACTGAGCAGGCGTAAAATTTTTACGCTTGGTCTTGTGTTTGTTTGTATGAATGCATTGAAGTTTATGCATATGTATCGTATGTGTAGTAGCTAAGGATTTCCGTATGATTCATCAGCGCCCATCCGAAGGCACCTTCTTTTGTTAATTTAAAGTTGTTTTTGTTGCGCATGTCGCAGTTTTTAAGAAGAACATACATAATTATTAAATTGTTTTTTTTCGTTGTTGCTGTTGTTGTTGCTTTGTACTCGATTGATTGGCAGTTGTTGCCCGTTGTTGCTTCGTGTTGTTGTGAATGTGCAACGAGTTAATGCTGTGCATGCGGTGCATATTTTTTGGCGATTATCATCGATTTAAGATTCAAGAAAAAAAGCACACAATTAAAGTTGGCCACACCTGCAATGTTGTGCTGCTAAACGTTCCATTTTTTTTTTCTGGCCAATAATTCATAAGAATGCCACTGACCCGAGCAACCGAAAATGATGGATATGAGATAAAATGATGAGGCCGAGAAGTGAATCCATACAGAACAGTGGGGCCCAAGAAATTTTAACCGCAGGCCAATGCTTAAAAAAACTCAAAAACAAACACAAAATGTTGCTCATCGTTGTTATTGACAAAAAATCAAACAGAACAAAAAACAATTACAATGCAATAAAATCACATGTAATAAAGTACACTGCCAATGCACTGCGACAAGACTTAATTTCTATTACAATAACAATGCTTGCATGAAAAATTACTCGGCACACAAGTAACGGGACAATCAGCATCGACATCATCGAGTGTGCGTTTTTTATTTTGGCTTTTATAAAGTTCGCTGGAAAATGTGCTGAACACTGAACGAGCGCGGCTTGTGTTGTTGTTTTTTGCAGGCGTTCTTTGGTTTTGGCTCATCGCAAAGACGATGAAAGATAGAAAAAAATTTGTATGAAGGGCCACTCGGGCCACTACGTGGGCATGTTTGATATAGAACTTCAGTTTTTACATCATGTTTCATTGTCAGAGAAATCCTTTTTTGTTACTTGAATAGAGTTCAATATGAATGGCCGGGTAGTTAAGAAATTAGAAATCATTGAATTAGGAAGGACGATAAGAAGGCTTAGGCTACGTTTTTTTATAAATTTATTTCTTGCAAATAAGTAATGAATGTATTGGAACTATGAGAACATTTTATGCAGATTGAAGTTTTTTTGATGCATCTTAGGTTACCATCAGACTAAAGGAACCATACTCCTCAAAAATAGAAATTTTCATCAATTTATTTTTTTTTTTTTTTTTTTTTTGAAGAGGAATCAAGCAATCATTTAAAATTATTTTGCTTATGATTTATTAAATATTGAGGTACAAAATATAATTTTTTCATAAAAATTGGAGCATATTTAACCCTCCCCTTAAATGGAATACTTTCTGTGTGTAAACTTCATATGGATTCAAAAATAGCTTTTTAATCTGTGATATATTGCGCTCAGAGTAATTGGACGGACTTTCAAAATTTTTAAAATAAACAAAATGGCGTACTTTTGAAAAACAAAATTCGTTTTTGGCCTTTTTTTTCTACTTCTTTCTGCAATGACTAATGAACGGAATAAAATAAAAAAAAAATTAGCCGTTTACTCTGTGCGGACATGTCTGACGAACAATTGGAGCCAATTAAAATGAAGATATCTTCATCAGTACGGCGGGAATACATCCCGCCATCTCGAAAAACACCGTTACGAGAAAAACGCCTATAAAGATAAAAGTATAGTATAGAAGGCTTCGACACTCCCGCACTAAGCTACGTGTATTTTTTTTCTGATTGAGTATCGATCTGGGGTTTTGATATGATATTCTACACAATTGACTGAGGAGAATGGATCCTTAAGAGCTAACTATAATTGACACATGCTGGCACACGCTTATGTCAATAACTGAACGAACAAACTGTTCCTGTTGTCCGTTTTCTGTTCCATTATGTTACACATAATTGTCATACATTGACTTTGAGAAGTTACACAAAATAATTTGGTTTTTATCTGTGCTTATTTGTGAGATTTTATTAATAAATATATAAAATAATAGAAAAAATTTCAAAAATCAAGTCTTTGTCTTCTTTTGAATTATTTTGATTCTAATTGATTGTCCCATAAATTTGAAGAAACAGTTTTGACATTGGTCTATGTTGTGAGCGATTGAGTAGCTCTACAAAAAAAGACAGCGAAAGTCAACTAAAACTTGACGAAACTGTGGCAATTCTAGTTATGAGCATGCTCATATATTTTCAAAAAAATTTAATTCTTTAAGTCATCTCAACCTAGATGTCAAGCCTGATCAGAGAAGCAAAAAAAAAAAAAAATAAAAAACAATGAATGCAAGCCGAATATAGAGACAGATTAAGAATATTTAAGAGTATACACTCCTAAAAAAAGGTGTTCAGACTTTACGGTAGATATTTTAGAGGAATTTAATTTTGCATCCTTAACCCTCATCCGGACTACTTTTTTTAATATAGAAAAAAATATGGATATTTTTCATGTGCGAAGTGTTAAAGGTTTCAAAAATCCACCTCACCCCCTTTTTGAGAGCTAACCTCATGAAAATTCTGGAAATATGGCATATTTTTTTGGCGCCTTCCTAAAAACTATCAAAATTGTAGCTTTTTCGGACCCACTCTATCTTTCTTTCAACTGCCGCCCCTAAACACAATAACGTGAGGTAAGTATATAACAGTTATAGTCTTAGTCATTGTAATAGTCATATGGGTCAATATTTACAGCACTGATCATTATACTTAATAAAGATGGGGAAAAATGTCACGTCGTGACATTTTCGCAGACTAGATTGAATAGGGTTAACGCCTGAAATCCTTGTTTCAAAGCTACAAAATATGAGCGTATCTGAAACAAAAATTATTGTGCCATGCATAATGTTAATATGTATATTGATTGATGCAAGCATTGAATTTCGGAAAAAATTAGAAAAAAAAATTATAAGCACCATGTTTTGGAAACAGAAACAGAAGTTTTTCATTTTAGTTCCATGTTAAAGGATAAGAATAATTTAAAAAAGAAAGGGAAGAAGTCTGTGAAAAATTCTTTACTTCAAGTTCCCCGATGCTTGGGCAACTATACGAAATTTTTATTTTGTCACTAAGTTTTGGCCAAGTTAATTGCCTTTTATGCATCAAAATCAGCACCAACAACCAAAACAGCCGCAACCATACCATAATGCAAAAAAAAAAACAATTTTTGGATACGTGACCAGCATTAGTTGCACGCACGCATGCGCGTTGGTGCGCTCTGTGATTTAAAATATTATTGCAACGCCATTTTCATGGATGACAAGTTGGCAATACCTGCGGAGCGACAGATATGCATAGAGACAGACAGACATACTGACAAATGTTACGCAATCGATTGATACCAACAAACATTGGTCAACTGTGCAGAATGCACAATGACCGGGTCTGGGCTGGGTCAGCCATAACTAAGCTTATGATGGATTATGGAACTTTAACGTTTGCATACGGCACAAACTCAATTTCATATTCTAACTCAATAATGTTGAAATTCTAACACGCAACAGGTTGTTGGCCGCCATATTGAAACCGTGCCATGTTTGCATTTTTCTATAAAAAATACTAAAATTTCAAATTTATTTCTGAAAAATAATCAAGCTCTTGGCTAGCAAAGTTTATCGACCGTGTTTGGCCTTTTGCCGGTGCAGTTGTTGCAGTTGTTGATTCGAATGCAACCCAGTTTAAAAGCAAATCAAATGCAATCGAATTATTTTCATTGCTGTTCAATTTTGGTTTTTTTTACTCAAACCCAAGAAACATAATTTTAAAAGTAGTACCAATAAATTTCAAATGCATTGCAGCAACATCATGTTTGTAATTTTTTTTTCAATTCTATTGAAAATATTTCTTGTTAATAACAATAGATGTCGTGGTTGTCGCCATTGTCACCATTGTTTGTGCGGCAAATTAAGCAAATTTAAACATTTGCTGAATTTCTCGGCAATGCAAACATAACCTAAAATGACATTTGAAATAGTGAAGCGAAGCATTAAGAATTAAATGTTATTATTGCTGCTTGAATTGGCGGAGTAAAGTTGACGTTATGAATTCCTGGAACTCCTATAATTCTACATGGATTAAAAGTGTTTCTTAAATGACCAAAGTGTAAGTTCTCCAGATTTTGTTTTCAATGTTCTGTGTCAATTCTAATGCCAAAAACAACCAAATAATGTAACGCCCACTTCTTATTGCAACTTATTATGTCTGTTCAATTATTCGATTAATCTTTTAATAATCGATTTATGCACGCATTACTTGCTCTACTGATCTATGTATATTGCTTGTAAGATTTTTTTTGTTTTCGTACAATTAAATTAAAAGCAATCACAAATGTGTTGACTGGATTTATTGTTGTATTCAATTAATTCTCAATTCGTTTCAATTCTGTTCTCCTTGAAATTCAGTTAATTATTATGGCGCATATTATTAATTGTAAAATCAAATAATACTCAACATCTTGTCAATTGACTTTAGCATGTAAATAAATTGGAAAAAAAAAACATTTTATTGAATAATGTTGATTTAGCTCAAAGTTCGTTGAACGTTATCAAGGAAAATTGTTGCAATAACCGGCGCGAAAATTTAATGTCAAATAAAATGTTGCATTGATATTCAATGAAAAAGAAAAAATAAAAAAAATATTTGTGATGCACAGCTCTGTAAAATCAAATCACTTTTGCATAAAAAAAAACGGGTGGTACCGGTTGAAAGTACTACCAATATAAGTTTTATCAGTTTTTCGTGCTCTTAACCTTTTCGTATGTGCGAATTTGTGAGCAATAGCTTTGGAAATGTTGGGGCAAAAGTTTCTGGAGAACTTATGACGTTCGGTGTCCAACGATATTGAATCTGCATTTTTTAACTGGCCATGGATGAATAAGGAACAAATTCGGTCGATTTTATTAAAGAAATTTTGCTGGATCAGATATTATTTAATGAACCATATGACAATGTGTCTCCATTTAGGGGTTCATTCGCATTCAGAGGGAGTAAGAATAATGAATAGGCCAAAACTTATCGAAAATCGAATTTTTCTTTTGAGAAGTCGTTTTTTTCTCAAAAATTCATTTATCGCTCATTTCTTCCATTAAATACTGGATCATTGGTTAAACCTTCTGTTAACCAAATTTTTCTGCGACGAGCTTTTTTTAGAGGATCTCTCAAAGATCGACTTACAGCTGCCCAAAATGAAAATAATTATTTTAACAAATAATAAAAATAAAACAAAAGTTAAAACTTACCACAATGTGTACATAAAAATTTGTATATTAACCCTAGAACTGTATCGCTATTTTTTTTTACCTATTCCTGTATCGCGGGGTGAAAAAACACCCCAACTTTCAAGGGCCCGTATCTCGGACACAGTGTGACTTTGATGGTTTCATGGCGGCTCATTTTTTTCGTCTTTTGACCTAGAATCACGTGAACTAAATTGTTTGGCCAAAAGTTTGGAGGGTCCGGGAATATTGACCAAGAAGGGGAAAAAACGTGAAAAACTAGGAAAAATTTTATTTTTCGTTAAAATTACGATATCTCAGTGAGTTTTTGACTAAATCTAGTAATTACAACGGGGTTCTAAAGGGGAGATACTATGTTTAAGGGATATTATAGTGATTTTGGACAATGTTCCAAAAATGCTCTTTATTTTGAGAAATCAAAGTGCGCAAATTGCAAGAAATTGAAAAAACGATTTTTGCCGCTCAGATCGTTACAATGAATAAGAATTTCGTTCAAGTTGGAAAAAAACATCTTTATTTGAAATTAAAAAGCACAATTATTAGGAAGAATATTAAATTTGTTTATCTCTCATTCTTGCTCACTACACTCCTGACAGATAATAGCTCTATGGTCTGGACACACGAAGGCCTGACGCTTGGAGCATTTGGCTCCATATTTTCTGTCGATGATTCGGGGACAATGAACACATCTTCCCTTATTCAAAGTTAACTTGTATCACTGAAAACTTTAACTTCATACTGCGTCTAATCTAATGAACGAGTATGAATTGTAATATTTTTTATATCTGTTTAAATACTTGTTAGCAGGTACCGTTTTTTTTTAAGGAGAGTGCACATTTTTGGTTGTTGTTGGTAAGTACACTCAATGAGCATTTATTCCAAGTAGTTGTTGTTGTTATTTTTTAACCAATATTGAGAGCAGAGCATTTTTTGTTATTAAAACAAGTGCGACTAATTAAGTTGAAGGGAGCGTATATATGTAAATATATGTGAAGTGGGGCCACTATACACTCATTACTTGTCCAAAAAGTTTAAACAACACGAAAAAACTTTAAGATGACGAAAAATATACACAAACTGTATCGTGGGGTGAAAAAGCACCCCAGACGCACTTCTTATGTTCACCGCTTGAGCAAGCACGTGGTACGGATGCCGCGAGCATGCTCCCTCTACTCTCAGACGTTCAAACAGAATTATGGTTACTGTCCCGGGCCGTAAATGAAAGACGTTTGTGTCTGGCGCGAGATTTAAGCCAGTCTGGGGTGCTTTTTCACCCCACGATACAGTTCTAGGGTTAATAAATTGATATCTCTTCTCAGGAAATTATTGAAAAAATCTATTTTTTTTTACCTTCTAACTGCGTATAAAGCTTTAAATTAAAGCTTACTTTACCTGTATAATTTGACAAAGTCCCTTAAGAGCAAGTGCTGTGCTTAGTCAGGACGTTCCTCTTTTTGAAATGTTTTCCTTGTTTAAGGTTACTTCTTAGAGCCGGAACAGCGTCAAAGCGATTGTCGACCCACGACAATATTCTGAACGTTTTCATACGCTGTCATGTGGACATTTGCTTTGTTTCTTTTCCGGCTCTTAGGTTTTAAAGTTTGTAGCATAAAGAGGAGTTCATTATTTGCTGGGGCTTATTTCACACATCCAATCCAAAACTTTTCTGTTATTTTTGTGATATTTTTTAATGAAACAACTTTAACGAATTTTTTCTCAAAAAAATGTAATTCTTTACCCCTTAGATATCCTAGAGCCACTACAATAATCTGTGGAATTTTAAAAACCCCCTCAAGTTTGTCAACAGTTTCTAATATTTTACAAGTCGTAGAACAAAAATGTGTTTTGCCGATAACCACTCTCTCAGATCATCTTAGCGTATTTAACTAGAGACTAACTAACTCCAAATTGATATTTTCAAAATAACCTATTTTAAATATCAAAATAAATTGACAAAGTATTCATTACACAGTGTGACGACTAAAAAAGCACAACCAAACTTTATAGAAATTCTTAAAGAGGGACATGTTGCGAGTCCATCGCACTTGGTCTGACCTCTCAATGTCGTCACAATTTTTTTTAATTCGTTTTTAAAGTTGAAGGGTTCGATTTTTGTTGCGCCGACGTTCATTGAATTTTTACAGCTATTTGCCTTGTTCGAAATGAAAAACAAATTCCATTTCTTTTCAGTAGAATTTCACGTAGAACAAGGCTGTATAAAAAGAAATACGATAAAATACAAAATGAAGCGTGTAGCGAAGCAAATTCCCGAATTTTTCTTTAATTTCATTAAAAAAATTAGTGTTTCTATAAATTTAAATGATATAATGCTGCATGAATGACATCTCTTTTTTACAAAAATTCATTGCACGTAAAAATACCTTTTCATTGAATCCAAATTATTAATATCGGTTGAAAATTGGCAAAATGGCGGCAGTTTTAACGTTTTTTTTTTTGTTATAAAACACTGACTCCCATGTATATATTCCTATCATACAAAGTGCTGTCATTTTGTCAAATCTTAACCGATTTTGGACGTCTTTAGCTCATTGGAAAGAAAATATGATGAGTAACATACATCTATAACATTGCAATATAGATCTTTGAAAAATGTAAAAGCTACTATGGAACGAATAAACATATTTTTATTTTCAATAGAATTTTTATAAGAATGAATGTGTACGAGTGCATTAGACCGTAATGGAAAAAGTAAGCTGCACACCGTCTAATCTGAAGCATTTTTTTAAGAAAATTTCGAAAAAAAAACAATTGTTTTTTCCCGAACGTTTAAGTCTTTCTTCATATCTTCGGCATTTACAGACCTTTCTTGTCCAAGAATGATATATCAATGTTTCTATTTCGAGGCGTCCAAATTTTTTGCTCTAAAAGACATTGGGGTCGAGGACAACTTTCTAGTACTTACAAGATTTCAACTTTTACAACATGAATTAAAAAAATAAATGTCAAATCAAAAAAGTCTTTTTGAGCCGTTGCCCAGAACCTTGAAGGCCCTCAATGCAATTTTATTTGCATTTTTTAATCTATTAAATAAAACACAAAACTTATAGTGGATGAGCTTTTTCTAAAAAGTCATTTTGATTATTTTAATAAGCTCCTTTTCACATATAAAATAGTAGGGTAAGTTTACCTACCATATACTTTCTCGTGGGTAAGTGTTAGAACGGGGTGATTGATCCCAATAACCTTTAGGACAAAAAAGTTGGACTCCTCGAAATAAAAACATTTATATATCTTTCTTTAATGGCGTTTTCTTTTCTTGGCAAAAAATTCTGCCCTCTGAGAGTGCAGAATATTTTACATTTTGACCTGCACTCAAAAAATGTTGAACTGTTCTTAGTCGAGAAAAGATCAGAAAAAATGCAACATTTTTTCAATGATGTTGTGTTGGCTGTACTTTTACTTACTTTTGAGAACAATTTTTGTAATATTTTTTTTGTAGTTCGTGAAAAAGCTTAAATTGTAATGAAGTTTCAATGATAACATTTAATATTTTCCTAACATGTCACTTTTTTGTGCATTCAGTTGGTAGCATTTGAGGTCAGAATTTAAAATCGTCGATCTTGAGAGTAAAAAATTTTGCATTTTTTCTACTTTCGAGGTCAACATTGTCCAGAAAAGAACTCGATTTAATTTACAGGTCAGAATTTTTTTGAAAAAAAAGCACATAAAGGGCAGAGTTCTCAAAGAGGACAGAAAAAATGCAGAATTTTTTTGAGAAAAGTAAACGCCATAAGATAGGACTGTAAATGCCGAAGATAAACTTAAATGCTCGACAATTTTTTTCAAAGTTTTCTTACAAAAATTTTTCAGATTATATGGTGTGCAGCGTACTTTTATACACTCGGACACATTCATTCATATAAAAATTCTATTGAAAATAAAAATGTGTTTATTCGTTCCATAGTAGCTTTTACATTTTTCAAAAATCTATATTACAATGTTCTAGATGTATGTTACTCATCATATTTTCTTTCCAATGAGCTAAAGACGTCCAAAATCGGTTAAGATTTGACAAAATGACAGCACTTTGTATAATAGGAATATATATGTTACATGGGAGTCAGTGTTTTATAACAAAAAAAAAAAAAAACGTTAAAACTGCCGCCATTTTGCCAATTTTCAACCGATATTAATGGTTTTGGATTCAATGAAAAGGTATTTTAACGTGCAATGAATTTTTGTAAAAAAGAGATGT
Source organism: Pherbina coryleti (assembly GCA_943735915.1). Taxonomy (NCBI): domain Eukaryota; kingdom Metazoa; phylum Arthropoda; class Insecta; order Diptera; family Sciomyzidae; genus Pherbina; species Pherbina coryleti. Next base: position 133,207,614 of record OX030952.1, read on the forward strand.
CATTCATGCAGCATTATATCATTTAAATTTATAGAAACACTAATTTTTTTAATGAAATTAAAGAAAAATTCGGGAATTTGCTTCGCTACACGCTTCGTTTTGTATTTTATCGTATTTATTTTTATACAGCCTTGTTCTACGTGAAATTCTACTGAAAAGAAATGGAATTTGTTTTTCATTTCGAACAAGGCAAATAGCTGTAAAAATTCAATGAACGTCGGCGCAACAAAAATCGAACCCTTCAACTTTAAAAACGAATTAAAAAAAATTGTGACGACATTGAGAGGTCAGACCAAGTGCGATGGACTCGCAACATGTCCCTCTTTAAGAATTTCTATAAAGTTTGGTTGTGCTTTTTTTTTTTGTCGATTTCGTCACACTGTGTTATTAGTAACTTTGGAAATATATAGAGGACTTGAGGAAGTCAATAGGGAGTTGTAACTGTTGTACCCTTTTATTGAATTTAAATAATCCATTTGTTTACTAAAAACTTAAAGTTTGACAAATCCTTTTATTGATTCCAATAAATTTTGTTAATATGCCCGAACACGTGTTAGTTTTCCCACTCAGTGCATGACAAATATCATTGAATACATCATATTCATTATTCATTATGGTTTATTTTAATACAGCTCTTATTATCGATTTGAAGAGTGATGTAATTGAATAGTTTTTAAATGGGGACCCTCACATAAAGGATAAAGGATAAAGAATAAAAATTAATTTTTTATATTTTTTTTTTACATTTGATAAACTTGTTTATATTTTTAAATTTTTATGTCATTCATTTGATAAACAATAATGTACAAAAATTTTTCTGTACAGACAGCTGTAGAATTTTAAAAAATTTTAAAGAATAGGTTTCCTCCAATTCTTAAAGTAAATACCCATTTAAGCATAAAACAAAAAACCAACAAAAAATAACATTTATAGCTCTTTACGAGTTGCTTGAGAAATTAACTGCCGGTTAAAATGCTTGAAGTTGGTTTTTTAAATTTCAAATGAGCGATTTCTGGTCCAAAATCGATTATTAGATAAAAATCAGTCAAAGTGGTAAAGTACTCTATGAAATCGGTTACTCAAAAGAAGTGAATTAAACTATGCGATATCAAGTAATTCATTTCAAATAGGATAGAAGTTCCTTCTTCCTTTATCGACCTTGAAGTTTGTACAGTTTCCCTGAGAAGTTACGAAAACGAGTGTCTCTCTATAAAGCGGTAAATAGAACACGTTAAGATGGCTTTCCGCTTCAAAGTAACTAAGGTCCATAGACGGCCAAGAAAAAACATAAGCTTAGTGGTGCCCCTTACACGCGTAGAAATTACTCAAAAGAAGTGAATTAAACTATGCGATATCAAGTAATTCATTTCTAATATGATAGAAGTTCCTTCTTCCTTTATCGACCTTGAAGTTTGTACAGTTTCCCTGAGAAGTTACGAAAACGAGTGTCTCTTTATAAAGCGGTAACCAGAACACTTTAAGATGGCTTTCCGCTTCAAAGTAACTAATGTCCATAGACAGCCAAGAAAAAACATAAGCTTAGTGGTGCCCCTTACACGCGTAGAAATTTTTCGTTCACCTCAACTGAAAAATTAGCCAACTAAACTTCGTTTGCGAGTTGAATTTGCCACAAACGAATATTCATGTCCATAAATATCCATGTTTGCATTTTTCTATAAAAAATACTAAAATTTCAAATTTATTTCTGAAAAATAATCAAGCTCTTGGCTAGCAAAGTTTATCGACCGTGTTTGGCCTTTTGCCGGTGCAGTTGTTGCAGTTGTTGATTCGAATGCAACCCAGTTTAAAAGCAAATCAAATGCAATCGAATTATTTTCATTGCTGTTCAATTTTGGTTTTTTTTACTCAAACCCAAGAAACATAATTTTAAAAGTAGTACCAATAAATTTCAAATGCATTGCAGCAACATCATGTTTGTAATTTTTTTTTCAATTCTATTGAAAATATTTCTTGTTAATAACAATAGATGTCGTGGTTGTCGCCATTGTCACCATTGTTTGTGCGGCAAATTAAGCAAATTTAAACATTTGCTGAATTTCTCGGCAATGCAAACATAACCTAAAATGACATTTGAAATAGTGAAGCGAAGCATTAAGAATTAAATGTTATTATTGCTGCTTGAATTGGCGGAGTAAAGTTGACGTTATGAATTCCTGGAACTCCTATAATTCTACATGGATTAAAAGTGTTTCTTAAATGACCAAAGTGTAAGTTCTCCAGATTTTGTTTTCAATGTTCTGTGTCAATTCTAATGCCAAAAACAACCAAATAATGTAACGCCCACTTCTTATTGCAACTTATTATGTCTGTTCAATTATTCGATTAATCTTTTAATAATCGATTTATGCACGCATTACTTGCTCTACTGATCTATGTATATTGCTTGTAAGATTTTTTTTGTTTTCGTACAATTAAATTAAAAGCAATCACAAATGTGTTGACTGGATTTATTGTTGTATTCAATTAATTCTCAATTCGTTTCAATTCTGTTCTCCTTGAAATTCAGTTAATTATTATGGCGCATATTATTAATTGTAAAATCAAATAATACTCAACATCTTGTCAATTGACTTTAGCATGTAAATAAATTGGAAAAAAAAAACATTTTATTGAATAATGTTGATTTAGCTCAAAGTTCGTTGAACGTTATCAAGGAAAATTGTTGCAATAACCGGCGCGAAAATTTAATGTCAAATAAAATGTTGCATTGATATTCAATGAAAAAGAAAAAATAAAAAAAATATTTGTGATGCACAGCTCTGTAAAATCAAATCACTTTTGCATAAAAAAAAACGGGTGGTACCGGTTGAAAGTACTACCAATATAAGTTTTATCAGTTTTTCGTGCTCTTAACCTTTTCGTATGTGCGAATTTGTGAGCAATAGCTTTGGAAATGTTGGGGCAAAAGTTTCTGGAGAACTTATGACGTTCGGTGTCCAACGATATTGAATCTGCATTTTTTAACTGGCCATGGATGAATAAGGAACAAATTCGGTCGATTTTATTAAAGAAATTTTGCTGGATCAGATATTATTTAATGAACCATATGACAATGTGTCTCCATTTAGGGGTTCATTCGCATTCAGAGGGAGTAAGAATAATGAATAGGCCAAAACTTATCGAAAATCGAATTTTTCTTTTGAGAAGTCGTTTTTTTCTCAAAAATTCATTTATCGCTCATTTCTTCCATTAAATACTGGATCATTGGTTAAACCTTCTGTTAACCAAATTTTTCTGCGACGAGCTTTTTTTAGAGGATCTCTCAAAGATCGACTTACAGCTGCCCAAAATGAAAATAATTATTTTAACAAATAATAAAAATAAAACAAAAGTTAAAACTTACCACAATGTGTACATAAAAATTTGTATATTAACCCTAGAACTGTATCGCTATTTTTTTTTACCTATTCCTGTATCGCGGGGTGAAAAAACACCCCAACTTTCAAGGGCCCGTATCTCGGACACAGTGTGACTTTGATGGTTTCATGGCGGCTCATTTTTTTCGTCTTTTGTCCTAGAATCACGTGAACTAAATTGTTTGGCCAAAAGTTTGGAGGGTCCGGGAATATTGACCAAGAAGGGGAAAAAACGTGAAAAACTAGGAAAAATTTTATTTTTCGTTAAAATTACGATATCTCAGTGAGTTTTTGACTAAATCTAGTAATTACAACGGGGTTCTAAAGGGGAGATACTATGTTTAAGGGATATTATAGTGATTTTGGACAATGTTCCAAAAATGCTCTTTATTTTGAGAAATCAAAGTGCGCAAATTGCAAGAAATTGAAAAAACGATTTTTGCCGCTCAGATCGTTACAATGAATAAGAATTTCGTTCAAGTTGGAAAAAAACATCTTTATTTGAAATTAAAAAGCACAATTATTAGGAAGAATATTAAATTTGTTTATCTCTCATTCTTGCTCACTACACTCCTGACAGATAATAGCTCTATGGTCTGGACACACGAAGGCCTGACGCTTGGAGCATTTGGCTCCATATTTTCTGTCGATGATTCGGGGACAATGAACACATCTTCCCTTATTCAAAGTTAACTTGTATCACTGAAAACTTTAACTTCATACTGCGTCTAATCTAATGAACGAGTATGAATTGTAATATTTTTTATATCTGTTTAAATACTTGTTAGCAGGTACCGTTTTTTTTTAAGGAGAGTGCACATTTTTGGTTGTTGTTGGTAAGTACACTCAATGAGCATTTATTCCAAGTAGTTGTTGTTGTTATTTTTTAACCAATATTGAGAGCAGAGCATTTTTTGTTATTAAAACAAGTGCGACTAATTAAGTTGAAGGGAGCGTATATATGTAAATATATGTGAAGTGGGGCCACTATACACTCATTACTTGTCCAAAAAGTTTAAACAACACGAAAAAACTTTAAGATGACGAAAAATATACACAAACTGTATCGTGGGGTGAAAAAGCACCCCAGACGCACTTCTTATGTTCACCGCTTGAGCAAGCACGTGGTACGGATGCCGCGAGCATGCTCCCTCTACTCTCAGACGTTCAAACAGAATTATGGTTACTGTCCCGGGCCGTAAATGAAAGACGTTTGTGTCTGGCGCGAGATTTAAGCCAGTCTGGGGTGCTTTTTCACCCCACGATACAGTTCTAGGGTTAATAAATTGATATCTCTTCTCAGGAAATTATTGAAAAAATCTATTTTTTTTTACCTTCTAACTGCGTATAAAGCTTTAAATTAAAGCTTACTTTACCTGTATAATTTGACAAAGTCCCTTAAGAGCAAGTGCTGTGCTTAGTCAGGACGTTCCTCTTTTTGAAATGTTTTCCTTGTTTAAGGTTACTTCTTAGAGCCGGAACAGCGTCAAAGCGATTGTCGACCCACGACAATATTCTGAACGTTTTCATACGCTGTCATGTGGACATTTGCTTTGTTTCTTTTCCGGCTCTTAGGTTTTAAAGTTTGTAGCATAAAGAGGAGTTCATTATTTGCTGGGGCTTATTTCACACATCCAATCCAAAACTTTTCTGTTATTTTTGTGATATTTTTTAATGAAACAACTTTAACGAATTTTTTCTCAAAAAAATGTAATTCTTTACCCCTTAGATATCCTAGAGCCACTACAATAATCTGTGGAATTTTAAAAACCCCCTCAAGTTTGTCAACAGTTTCTAATATTTTACAAGTCGTAGATCAAAAATGTGTTTTGCCGATAACCACTCTCTCAGATCATCTTAGCGTATTTAACTAGAGACTAACTAACTCCAAATTGATATTTTCAAAATAACCTATTTTAAATATCAAAATAAATTGACAAAGTATTCATTACACAGTGTGACGACTAAAAAAGCACAACCAAACTTTATAGAAATTCTTAAAGAGGGACATGTTGCGAGTCCATCGCACTTGGTCTGACCTCTCAATGTCGTCACAATTTTTTTTAATTCGTTTTTAAAGTTGAAGGGTTCGATTTTTGTTGCGCCGACGTTCATTGAATTTTTACAGCTATTTGCCTTGTTCGAAATGAAAAACAAATTCCATTTCTTTTCAGTAGAATTTCACGTAGAACAAGGCTGTATAAAAAGAAATACGATAAAATACAAAATGAAGCGTGTAGCGAAGCAAATTCCCGAATTTTTCTTTAATTTCATTAAAAAAATTAGTGTTTCTATAAATTTAAATGATATAATGCTGCATGAATGACATCTCTTTTTTACAAAAATTCATTGCACGTAAAAATACCTTTTCATTGAATCCAAATTATTAATATCGGTTGAAAATTGGCAAAATGGCGGCAGTTTTAACGTTTTTTTTTTTGTTATAAAACACTGACTCCCATGTATATATTCCTATCATACAAAGTGCTGTCATTTTGTCAAATCTTAACCGATTTTGGACGTCTTTAGCTCATTGGAAAGAAAATATGATGAGTAACATACATCTATAACATTGCAATATAGATCTTTGAAAAATGTAAAAGCTACTATGGAACGAATAAACATATTTTTATTTTCAATAGAATTTTTATAAGAATGAATGTGTACGAGTGCATTAGACCGTAATGGAAAAAGTAAGCTGCACACCGTCTAATCTGAAGCATTTTTTTAAGAAAATTTCGAAAAAAAAACAATTGTTTTTTCCCGAACGTTTAAGTCTTTCTTCATATCTTCGGCATTTACAGACCTTTCTTGTCCAAGAATGATATATCAATGTTTCTATTTCGAGGCGTCCAAATTTTTTGCTCTAAAAGACATTGGGGTCGAGGACAACTTTCTAGTACTTACAAGATTTCAACTTTTACAACATGAATTAAAAAAATAAATGTCAAATCAAAAAAGTCTTTTTGAGCCGTTGCCCAGAACCTTGAAGGCCCTCAATGCAATTTTATTTGCATTTTTTAATCTATTAAATAAAACACAAAACTTATAGTGGATGAGCTTTTTCTAAAAAGTCATTTTGATTATTTTAATAAGCTCCTTTTCACATATAAAATAGTAGGGTAAGTTTACCTACCATATACTTTCTCGTGGGTAAGTGTTAGAACGGGGTGATTGATCCCAATAACCTTTAGGACAAAAAAGTTGGACTCCTCGAAATAAAAACATTTATATATCTTTCTTTAATGGCGTTTTCTTTTCTTGGCAAAAAATTCTGCCCTCTGAGAGTGCAGAATATTTTACATTTTGACCTGCACTCAAAAAATGTTGAACTGTTCTTAGTCGAGAAAAGATCAGAAAAAATGCAACATTTTTTCAATGATGTTGTGTTGGCTGTACTTTTACTTACTTTTGAGAACAATTTTTGTAATATTTTTTTTGTAGTTCGTGAAAAAGCTTAAATTGTAATGAAGTTTCAATGATAACATTTAATATTTTCCTAACATGTCACTTTTTTGTGCATTCAGTTGGTAGCATTTGAGGTCAGAATTTAAAATCGTCGATCTTGAGAGTAAAAAATTTTGCATTTTTTCTACTTTCGAGGTCAACATTGTCCAGAAAAGAACTCGATTTAATTTACAGGTCAGAATTTTTTTGAAAAAAAAGCACATAAAGGGCAGAGTTCTCAAAGAGGACAGAAAAAATGCAGAATTTTTTTGAGAAAAGTAAACGCCATAAGATAGGACTGTAAATGCCGAAGATAAACTTAAATGCTCGACAATTTTTTTCAAAGTTTTCTTACAAAAATTTTTCAGATTATATGGTGTGCAGCGTACTTTTATACACTCGGACACATTCATTCATATAAAAATTTTATTGAAAATAAAAATGTGTTTATTCGTTCCATAGTAGCTTTTACATTTTTCAAAAATCTATATTACAATGTTCTAGATGTATGTTACTCATCATATTTTCTTTCCAATGAGCTAAAGACGTCCAAAATCGGTTAAGATTTGACAAAATGACAGCACTTTGTATAATAGGAATATATATGTTACATGGGAGTCAGTGTTTTATAACAAAAAAAAAAAAAAACGTTAAAACTGCCGCCATTTTGCCAATTTTCAACCGATATTAATGGTTTTGGATTCAATGAAAAGGTATTTTAACGTGCAATGAATTTTTGTAAAAAAGAGATGTCATTCATGCAGCATTATATCATTTAAATTTATAGAAACACTAATTTTTTTAATGAAATTAAAGAAAAATTCGGGAATTTGCTTCGCTACACGCTTCGTTTTGTATTTTATCGTATTTATTTTTATACAGCCTTGTTCTACGTGAAATTCTACTGAAAAGAAATGGAATTTGTTTTTCATTTCGAACAAGGCAAATAGCTGTAAAAATTCAATGAACGTCGGCGCAACAAAAATCGAACCCTTCAACTTTAAAAACGAATTAAAAAAAATTGTGACGACATTGAGAGGTCAGACCAAGTGCGATGGACTCGCAACATGTCCCTCTTTAAGAATTTCTATAAAGTTTGGTTGTGCTTTTTTTTTTTGTCGATTTCGTCACACTGTGTTATTAGTAACTTTGGAAATATATAGAGGACTTGAGGAAGTCAATAGGGAGTTGTAACTGTTGTACCCTTTTATTGAATTTAAATAATCCATTTGTTTACTAAAAACTTAAAGTTTGACAAATCCTTTTATTGATTCCAATAAATTTTGTTAATATGCCCGAACACGTGTTAGTTTTCCCACTCAGTGCATGACAAATATCATTGAATACATCATATTCATTATTCATTATGGTTTATTTTAATACAGCTCTTATTATCGATTTGAAGAGTGATGTAATTGAATAGTTTTTAAATGGGGACCCTCACATAAAGGATAAAGGATAAAGAATAAAAATTAATTTTTTATATTTTTTTTTTACATTTGATAAACTTGTTTATATTTTTAAATTTTTATGTCATTCATTTGATAAACAATAATGTACAAAAATTTTTCTGTACAGACAGCTGTAGAATTTTAAAAAATTTTAAAGAATAGGTTTCCTCCAATTCTTAAAGTAAATACCCATTTAAGCATAAAACAAAAAACCAACAAAAAATAACATTTATAGCTCTTTACGAGTTGCTTGAGAAATTAACTGCCGGTTAAAATGCTTGAAGTTGGTTTTTTAAATTTCAAATGAGCGATTTCTGGTCCAAAATCGATTATTAGATAAAAATCAGTCAAAGTGGTAAAGTACTCTATGAAATCGGTTACTCAAAAGAAGTGAATTAAACTATGCGATATCAAGTAATTCATTTCAAATAGGATAGAAGTTCCTTCTTCCTTTATCGACCTTGAAGTTTGTACAGTTTCCCTGAGAAGTTACGAAAACGAGTGTCTCTCTATAAAGCGGTAAATAGAACACGTTAAGATGGCTTTCCGCTTCAAAGTAACTAAGGTCCATAGACGGCCAAGAAAAAACATAAGCTTAGTGGTGCCCCTTACACGCGTAGAAATTACTCAAAAGAAGTGAATTAAACTATGCGATATCAAGTAATTCATTTCTAATATGATAGAAGTTCCTTCTTCCTTTATCGACCTTGAAGTTTGTACAGTTTCCCTGAGAAGTTACGAAAACGAGTGTCTCTTTATAAAGCGGTAACCAGAACACTTTAAGATGGCTTTCCGCTTCAAAGTAACTAATGTCCATAGACAGCCAAGAAAAAACATAAGCTTAGTGGTGCCCCTTACACGCGTAGAAATTTTTCGTTCACCTCAACTGAAAAATTAGCCAACTAAACTTCGTTTGCGAGTTGAATTTGCCACAAACGAATATTCAGTTGTCAACTTAAAAACATATCTTATATTTATATATACCGAAAGCTATTTCGGTCATTATTATTTATTATATTAATTGTTATCCCCCCTATGTCCGTCCGTCTTCTTATGGATTGTACTCATCGCATCTCTGTTGCTATCTGCGGCCACGTATTAAGCAAATTACCAATTTGTTTATATAGAACAGTTTGTCCAAAAGTAACTCTGAATTATAAGCGTTGTGTGTATATAACGAAGGGAAAAACAAAGGAAGTTTTCAGTTGGGAAAAACAATTCTTCAATTGCTGCAATTTAAAAATCATTCGCGTACATGAAAAACGAAATTAATTACCTGCAACTAAATGACGCGTTTCTCGCAACTGAACTTTTATTATGACAACTGTTGAAATGTTTGCAAATAACGATCCCAAGCACGATAACCGAAGTTCGTTTGCGGCAAACTAGTAATAAACGTTTTTTTTCTTTGCGTGAACAACATTTCCAATTTTGTTCCAACATTTTGTTGGTATTAAACCATAGAAGGCGTGAAGAAGGTTTTTTGAAAACAGATGTTTATTATATGCGCAGACATATAATATTTCATCATGTTTTCGTAGGTCGTGCTCGCACCAGTTTACATGAGTTACAAAATTGTGGCATTTTTATATGTTTACTTAATTTTTATAATTCTTAAAAAAACTTAGATTGATACGTGATAAAGAAGTAAACAAAAAATCGCAACAACAAAATCTTTGCCGAATCAATGCAGTCAGCTTTTTGAAATTTTGCGACTAGCAAAAGAGAAAAAAAACATTGCTTTGATAAAGTATAGCGCTTCTATAATTCCGCTTTGGTTTTATTGCTATTGCGCTTATTGGCTTGTCAAAGTTAGTGGTCTGCTAGAACCAATGAGACTACTGATGAGTCGGAGTAGCGTCCGACGAAACCATGGTCTAGTCAGCTTGGTTTGTTCTGCAAAGAACTTTGTTGTTGTAGCAACCTGTTGTTTCATTAATTATTTGGCATAAAGCTCATAATAAAATTCTTAAAAAATATGTTTTTTAAGAATTATAAAAATTAAATTAAGACTTTTTATTAAACATAAATACATTTTTGCTTGGGTTGGATTGTAGCCTGACTGTTTGAGAAAATGTTTCATATACCAGTCTAATAATTACATATGCAGTAGAGCACCCATAAATATATGAATAACGTAGATTTATCAATTTTTTTATCACCCTTTATGGGAATAATTTAAGCAAAAATTGCACAAAAAAATTGTTGAAAAATTCAATTTTAACCACTTAAAACACCGCGAAATATGGCACTTAGATAAAAAAATTATGCCTAAAATTTTTGCATATTTATTCTTTGTTCTATGTTATAAAGACTAACCACCTTTAATATATTTTACAAAAGTTATAGAAAAATGCATTTTTGAACCGTTTTTAAGCCCAATTTTGAGGCTTTAATTCAAAACCGACTGGCTTTTTACCACTAACGCTAAAAATTTTTTTATGCAGATCTTATTTTTTACCCTCATTCCTTATGAAAATGCGAGGGGAGCGAAGAAAAAAACATTTATGCGAATTTCATATATTTCATGGGTGAACTCTAGATGCAGTTTATAAAAATGTTTAAATGAATCAGTATTTATCTGAAAAGTCAATTTCTGAATCCGACATAATCTGTACAACCAAATGTATAGGCTTCCGTACAAAATTTATTGAAATAAATACGTTTATTCCTTACGTCTTTTTAATTTTAAGTTAAATCTCATAAGTCCAACATTCTGCATAATTTCTCAAAAACACACTTCTATAAGCAGTCACGCAGTGAGATGTGAAGAAAGTTAGTCAGAAATATTTTTTTCATCACCATCGTCCAGGCGAAACAAAGTTCACTTCAGAGGTGCAAACAAAATTAATTAATTTTGGCATTTCAAGGAGAACTTTAAAGGTTCCCATATTTAATGTGCGTGTGTATTGTTTGCTAAAGTGTTAGGAACTCTAACTTGGCAGTGTTTCTTTTAATCACATAACATTTGAAGAGTAGCTGGTACCTGCTACTGGTCATTCGAGCTATACTGAGCTATTTTGTATAAATGAGTCGCTTAATGTCTTCTTTTAAGCACGAAAGCTTAATGAAGTCATAAGCTCATAGCAGAATTAATATTTATTTTAGTAACATCGAATCCGAAATGATACAAAAAAAAAGGAGTGTGAAGTCAAACTCATTGGGATAGAAATACAAATCTTTTAACTAATCTTATAATCTTTAAATACAAATATAATCATCTAAAAAAATATGTTCTTGGGTAGTTGTGGGGTCAATTTTTAGAGAGTCAAAAGGATTAATCACATCCTCCAACAACTCATATGACATTAAAATCTTCTTACGTAGTCCCCACAGAACATCGACTCCCCTCTAGGATGGGCAAAGCCAGACGGGTTCTATCTTTGAGATTGCGAGAGATGCAATTTCAAAAGGTTTTATTTACATACCTACAACTTCACTGTCTGGTCTGCACGTGGTTGACCAAACAACAAAGCATAATTCTTGTTCACTACCAAACAAAAACACAAACAATGTCCTGTTTGCCTGTCTGTCTGGTCGTTTGTGTGTCTGTCTGTCCGTCTGTCTGTATGTCATACCTTGTGCCCTTCCGTACGCCTATTGTTTGAAATTAGATAATTTTCGGGGTTTTTATTTGAAGTAGACCTTGAGACTTTTGAGGTTTAATTTGGTTAGTTATCATTTTTTGCTGCACTGTCTGGTGGCTATACAGTTGATCTGTCTGTCCGTTTGTTTGTCTGTCGGTATGTCTAGCACTGGCTTTAGTGTATGTGTGATGGTGTGAGCGTATCTGTGAGCCAGACGTGGTTCTTTTTAGATTTATTTTATATATTGTTTTGATTTCCATTTGATCTCAATTTTCGTATCGTTTTTTATGTAGGTATATATATGTATATATAATGTATGCCATATAAACAGACTTTGATTAACCTTGAAAGTGCGACGATAACTTTAAAGCATTTATCTGAAATAAACGTGTCATCTTCTCACACAAAATTGTCCTACGAGCACCAAGGCGAGCGAGCTGAAAGATAGACTTGGTGCGGTGGCAGGCTTGTGTCTGAAACGACTACGAGTCGATGTCAAATTTATAAACAAGCAACATGATGGAATATGTTGCCATGTTTATTAGTGTTATTATTTTCGTACAAACAAATATAAATAATACATATTGATAGATACATGAATATGTATTTATGTATATACGTGCATGTAGATCTAGATGTCTTCTTTATGCAATGGAAATTGCTGTGTCCAACTATACCTCTGATTATTTTCAATTTAATTGTTTGCTCTGATGTTACATCTGACTATTCGTCAGAATTGTTTATAAGTAGCCAGTCAGCTTGGATAATATTGGCGCACTTGCCGCAAAGGAGCACAAAAAATAAACATTTATTCGTATAAAATAAAGATGAACTTTTATATATTTTTTTTTTTTACAATATTTGATAGCTAAAAAATGAAAATAGTTGAATATTTTCAGAAAACTGGATTGAGGGCGGAAATAAAGCCAGAGGCCGAAAAAAAGGTCATGTTTGCGAATATTTTTAAGGAAACCTATGGGATATTTTTAAATGAGGGTTTTTATACCTAAAAATATACACATACATACAAATATACATTAAAAAAAAAAATTAATATTAAGGTCGATACAGCATTTTTTGTATAGCGCTCTGAAACAAAAAAATGATATATATTATTAAACTAAATACTTAAAACTCGTACTTGTCATAGCCGTTTTTGAAAATATTGATTTTTCACAAAATGGCGGAACTTCCGAACGTAAAAAAACGATTTTCGACCAAAAATTCGTCATTATTTTGCCTATAAAACATGAACGAAGCTACGAAAAAAAAATATCCTATGACAAGTACGAGATTATTATGAACAAAATAAGTCTGCAAAAAAATCAAAACGTCGGTTCACTGAGCTTCGAGAAATCTTGGTCACCGACTTTGAAAACATGGTTTCGAGAAAAACGCGTTTGAAAATAGGGGCCAGCACTGCGCGCTCTAGAAGGCGGGTCACTCACTAGGCTATAATTTTATAATTTTTTGAGATATCGACTTGAAATTTTCACCACATATTCTTGAGACTTAAAGCTTTAAGAAAAAAAAAGGTCTGAGTGCGTTTCCCTCCTTAAAACGAGAAATTCCAATTTGATTTTTAACTCGATTATTTTCAAAAAGTTCACAGTATCCAACCGTTTAAAAATCAAGTTTTTAAAGACACCCTCTGACATAGGCGTCTACAGGAATTTTTCAAGGGTTATCCAAGGTATGCATTGGTGTGCACGTATATGAAAATTATGATATGAAAATGTATTTTCATGGGGGGGAAAGTGCCCCTCCCTGCTTCCCCCTTTGGACGCCCTTGCCCTCTGACATCATTAGGAAAAACCAAAAGTGGTTTAATATGTTTATTAATGTTCTTCATTTGATTCATATGTATATACTTATGTAAAAAGGTTTTTTTTATGATATTAAGAAAGTTTAAGGGGTTAAACACTTTTTAAAAAATTTAATAACTCAGAGAATTTCACCCATAATGTAACATAATTCTCGAAGAAAAGCTATTCAGGATGTTAATTTTTTCCAAGCCTTTGTTTAGGTGGTAAGCCTTTACTTCAATCAATTCCAGTTATATGGGAATCCTATTCCAAAACTTCTCTACAACCAACAAGACCAAGTTTTAGTTGTAAATATGGAAGAATTTTCAACTACAGTTGAATGGAATTTAGGAAAGAACTGCAAAGCAGAGAGGACTATGGACTGAACTCGAACTGAACTCGAACCAACTATAGTTGGTCTTACATTGTGTATTTGTGCTTTATACGACATTTTTTGTAAATTTGTGACATTCGTAAGAACAAAATACATTAGGGCTATTCAAGATCCGTTGCAAATAGCCTTGCATCATAGCAAATGTTATATTAATTTCCATCTTTTGCAATCACAATTACAAATCGTACACATTGTCATTTGCTACGCCTTTGCATAAATGCTATATTGAAAATCTATATCATTTATTTACAATATGACAAATGCTCTCATTTAAATAAAAAGAAAATACTGCAATAAGCTCATGCAATAGATCATTTGACAACTGATAATTAAAGCTTAAACTATTTTGAATGCGGAAAGAAGAAAACAAAATAATCAAACGGGGAGAACTATACTAAGAGAGAAACGTACAGCTGGTTTTAGAGAAGTAGTTGAATTACAGGTCAGTTGATATGAGTGTTTTTTTTTTCCACTATTGCAAAGCAGAACTAAGTAAGTACACTAAGGGAAATAACGCATATTAACATTATCCACGCCTGAGTATAAATTTTATTTATATATTTACGTGGATAAATCAAATATTTTCCTAACAACTCGTTTTTTCCCGTATTTAAATTTTATTTATACCACACACGTACACACATATTCCGACAAGCAGCAACAGCATCGCACTCTGCTCCTGCAGTTTATTTCTTGCAGTTGCAGGATTCTTATAGTTCTCATTTAGTTAATGTTGCAAGGATAATATAGGGTGGATATTTGGCCAAAATGATTTGTGCATGCGATGGGTGGTCGCTGTATGAAATGATGTAGGGTTGAGTGACAACTTGATATT